>CM055121.1:495109296-496309296 GCA_029206835.1 Rana muscosa
AATATTTTGTATTGTCTATATAAAAAGTTGACACCTGGTTCTCAAGTCATACCTTTTTTTCTTTTTTTTTTTTTACGGTTTGGATACTGTCAAGTTTTTATTGCTTCAATGAGAAGAGAATAAGTTCATGCCTAAAAGTCAAAGATGCAAAGAAGCGTAATTGCATCACATCCTACAAGACACAATTACCAACATTTTGGTGACACACAGGTCCCCTTTCTCAAGGTTACAGACATAGACAGAATAGGTCATGTGATATAAGTAAACTCCTTTGCACCTTTGACTTATTGGAGTGCTGGCTATTCGCTGCTCATGAAAGTTTAGTACCACTGTAAGCATGGAGTTTTGTGTGAAGTGCTTATTAGTTCATTTAAAGTTTTATCGCTGCCTGTTTCCTTGGTGGGGATATTCATTCTTTCTGTTTATCCTAGTAACCATTGTCTCCATATAAGGAATAGGACAGATTGTTGTTGCAGTGACAACTGAGGCTGGGTACAAATCAATCAAAATTCAGCAGGTTAACCACTTCAGCCCCAGACCATTTTAGCTGGTTAAAGACAAGGCCACTTTTTGCAATTTGGCACTGCGTCGCTTTAACTGACAATTGCGCGGTCGTGCGACGTGGCTCCCAAAAAAAATTGACGTCCTTTTTTCCCCCACAAATAGAGCTTTCTTTTGGTGGTATTTGATCACCTCTGCGGTTTTTATTTTTTTGCGCTATAAACAAAAATAGAGCGACAATTTTGAAAAAAATGCAATATTTTTTACGTTTTGCTATAATAAATATCCCCTAAAAATATATAAAAACAAATTTTTTCCCCTCAGTTTAGGCCGATACGTATTCTTCTACATATTTTTGGTAAAAAAAAATCGCAATAACCGTTTATTGATTGGTTTGCGCAAAAGTTATAGCTTCTACAAAATAGGGGACTGTTTTATGGCATTTTTATTAATAATATTTTTTTACTATTTATGGCGGCGATCACGATTTTTATCATGACTGCGACATTATGGCGGACACATCGGACACTTTTGACACCATTTTGGGACCATTGTCATTTTTACAGCGATCAGTGCTATAAAAATGCACTGATTACTGTGAGTGAGTGAGTGAGTGAGTGAATAACTTGTATAGCGCTACAAATGCGAACTAAATCGCCTCAAGGCGCTTGCAACCAGTGACGTCCTGATCCATCAGAAGAGGTGGGTCTTAAGTTTTTTCCTGAAGGCCAGATGGTTTTCTTCCATTCGGATATCCCTGGGTAGCGCGTTCCATAGCCATGGTCCTTGGACTGCAAATCTTCGTTCTCCCTTTGTTTTGTAGCCGGAGTTGGGGATGTGAAGGAGGTTTTGGTTTGTTGATCATAGAGTGCGATTGGGGGTGTAGTGTTTTATCTTCTCGCATAGATATTGAGGAGCGTTTCCTTGTGTGCACTTGTGGGTGAGGCAGAGGGTCTTGAATGTGATCCGATCCTTTATGGTCAGCCAATGAAGGCTCCTCATCGATGGGGTGATGGATTCCCAAGGTTTTTTTCCCGTTACCAGCCTGGCAGCCGTATTCTGGATGACTTGTAGGCGCGAAATCTGGTATTTGGGTAGTCCGAGGTAGAGGGCGTTTGCGTAGTCGAGTCACGAGTTGATAATTGTTCCAACTACTACTGCTTTGTCCTCTTCCGGGATGAAGGGGATGAGTCTATGCAGCAGGCGGATGAGATGGTGAGATCCGCTGACTACTGATCCTATTTGTGCATCCATCGACATCTCCGAGTCAAAGATGACTCAGAGGCTTTTGACTTTGGTGCTTGGGGTAATGGTCTGTCCAAGGATGGTGGGGAGTGTCCAAGAAGTTTTAGTTTTTGTCTTTCAGTTTGCGTGGAGGAGAAGGAGTTCTGTTTTGGATCCGTTGAGTTTGAGAGAACTCTCAGTCATCCATTCATCGATCAATGTGAGGCAATTTTCCAATCCGTGATATTGGTCTTTTTTCCCGGTGATACGAAAGTAGAGTTGGGTGTCGTCAGCGTATGAGTGGTAGCACAGGTCCTGTTTGATTTTGAGGAGTGGGCGGAGGTAGATGTTAAAGAGCAAGGGCGACAGGGGTGATCCTTGAGGGACTCCGCAAGAAATTGCGTGAGTTTCAGAGGTGAAGGCTCCTAGTTTTACTGTCTGGGAATGATTATCTAGGAAGGATGCGAACCAGGATAGGTCAGGGTCTGCGACTCCTGCTACTTCTTTAAGGCGAATGAGTAGAGTTTTGTGGTCTACTGTGTCGAACGCTGCACTGAGGTCCAGCATCACCAGAAGGCATGATTCTCCATCATCTGCTGCTTGGAGGGCGTCATCCCATTTTTTTAAGAAGTGCTGTTTCTGTGTCATGGCCAGGGTGGAAGCCTGATTGTAGTGGATCCAAGAATTTGTAAGAGTCCAAGTGGAGTTGTAGCTGTTGTACTACTGCTTTCTCCATAATCTTCAAGATGGTGTTGAGGCTTGTTACCGGTCTGCAGTGGTTTGGGTCTTTGGGGTTGAGGTTGAGTTTCTTTAGGAGGGGTTTGATTATGCCTTGCTTGAGAGAGCTGGGAACAATACCTTCTTTGAATGATTGATTTATGAGGTGTGTTATGGTAGGTGTTAGAATGTCGGTACATTCTTTCAAGAGTTTTGTGGAAATTATGTTGTTTGGGGAAATGCTGTCTCTGAGGCTTCTGATTATGTTTTTGGTGGTGTCGATGGTAATCGGGACCAGCGAAAATTTTGTCACTTGTATAATGTTCGTATTGATTTCCTCTATTTGCTTTGGCGGAGTGAGGTTGGTTGTTTTTTTCTGTTGAATTATTTCCCGGATGTTTTTGATTTTGTTGATAAAAAAATCCGATAGCTCATTACAGAACTCTTGGCTTTCGCTTGCTGGAGGTTCTAGGCAGGTGGGGTTCATAGTTTGAGTGACTAGTTTGAAGAGTTCACGAGGTCAGTTTAGGGCTTTTTTGATGGTGTTTGAGAAATGTTTCTTTTTTGCTCTGAAAATCGCTTTGTGATATTTCTTAGTGAGTGCTTTGTAGTTAATGCGGTTTTCCTCAGTTGGGTTTCTTCTCCAGGCTCCTTCGGCCCTTCTCCGTTCTTGCTTCAGTAGAGTAAGAGTGTCGTTAAACCAGCCCGAGTTGTTTTTGTGAATGAGTGCTCTGCGTCTCGGAGCGACTATGTCTGCTGTTTGTCGTAATGCTTTGTTTAAGGAGTTGAGTGTTTGTTCCGTTGAGGGGTTGTAATTTTGCGTTCCTATTTTTTTTGATAGTGTAGTTTTGAAGAGTTCCGAGTGTAATTTCTGCTAAGATCTTGTCCAGTATTTTGTTATTGAGTAGCGGTTTTTGAGAGATGATGTTGGTGGTAATTTTAAATTTGATAGCGTGGTGGTCCATCCATGGTAACGACATGTTCTCCAGTGTGTTGATGTCCAAATTTTGTTTGAAGATGAGGTCAAGAATGTGACCCGATCCATGCGTGGGGGCATTTATCAATTGCTGCAGACCTAGTTCTTCCAATTGGTTGATGCAGGAGATGGCGATGGGGTCCTGAGTGGAGTTAGCCCAGAGGTTGAAGTCCCCTAGTAATAGGAAATTTGGGGTTTTTAAAGTATATGTCGAGATGAATTCAGTAAGGGGTGTGAGGAGATTTGTCTTTGGTCCTGGCGGTCTGTAGCAAAGCAGTATGTGTATGGTGTACTGGGGTGTTGCTTGGAATGCAGAGTGAATGTCTCCATGAACGGTAATGAACCCTGTATAGTTGGTTTGGTGAGCGAGAAGTGAGATTTGAAGATCACTGCTAGGCCTCCTCCTCTCTGTCCTATTCTGTGCTCGGTTAGGATGCAGTAGTTCTCGGGTACTAATTCTGTTAGGATGGTGTTACAGTCAGGTGTTAGCCAGCTTTCCGTGATAAAGAGGCAATCTATGTCGTTTTGCGTGATCAAGTCGTGAATTTCCTGTCTGTGCTTGACTGCCGATCTTGTGTTGATCAGGGCGCATGATAAATGTTGTAGTTGAAGTGGTGTTTTCGTGTTTTTGATAGTCGATTGTCGATTGATCCTTAGCAGTTGTTCTTTCCGTAGTATTTTTTGGGTGGAGGTTGGTAATGTTGAGGCAGTATTCCTTAGCCTGTGGAGGGTGTCCACTGAGTATTTAAAGTTGCACATGATGGGATGAAAAAGGTGATGGGGATGGTGAATAGGGCCCAATGACCTAGCCACCCCCCCCCCCCGTTGGTCCAGAGGAAGGCGAAAATGACACTGTGAAAATGACACTGGCAGTGAAGGGGGCGCTGAAGGGGTTAAGTGTGACCTAATGAGTGATTCTTACTGTGTGGGGGTGTGGCTTGGCGTGTGATGTCACTGATCGTCGTTCCCTATGACAGGGAACAGACGATCAGTGACACTCTCACTAGGAAGAACGGGGAAAGGTTTGTTTACACTTACCTCTTCCCGTTCTTCAGCTCTGTGACCCGATCCAGGGACACCGGAGACGATCAGGTCCACGGGTCCCGCGGGCGCGGTCACGGAGCTCGCGACAGGATTGCGAGCAAGCAGCCGGCGGCGAGCGCGCGACCACATGGCGGCAGATTAAAGGGGATGTATATATACGCCCTTTTGCTTGTCCATGCCATTCTGTCTACGTATATCTGCATGCGGCGGTCGGCAAGTGGTTAACCACTTCCCGCCCAAGGACGTCATATGACGTCCTGGACTTTCAGTGGGGATATCTGAATAATGCCTGCAGCTAGAGGCATCATTCAGATATCCATCTTTTCAGCCGGCGATTCTGTGCACCATAAGAACGATCATAGCGGCGGTTTCACCGCTTGATCGTTCTTATAGGCGGCGGGAGGGGATGCCCCCCCTCCCGCCGCCACCCGGTGCTTCTCCGGGCTCTCCCGTGCGATCGGGGACCCGGAGAAACGATCTGCCGGCGCCGGATGGAAGGCATAGAGATGACTGGTGACCAGATGGTCACCAGTCATCTCTATGACCGTCGGAGGCCCGGGCGCGATGTGATGACGTCACGCCCGGGTCCTCAAATGTAAACAAAGCCGCCATTGCGGCTGTAAGTATGAGATCAGTGAAATTTTTTTCACCGATCTCATGCTTTCTAGCCTGGAGGAGAGATGTGGGGTCTTATTGACCCCGCATCTCTCCATAAAGAGGACCTGTCACACACATTCCTATTACAAGGGATGTTTACATTCCTTGTAATAGGAATAAAAGTGATCAAAAAAAAATAATTAAAAAAAAAAGTGTAAAAATAAAAAAAATTAAGTAAAATAAAAAATAAAATAATAAATATTTTTTTCTAAAACGCCCC
The DNA here is from genome assembly GCA_029206835.1 of Rana muscosa. Lineage (NCBI taxonomy): Eukaryota > Metazoa > Chordata > Amphibia > Anura > Ranidae > Rana > Rana muscosa. The sequence continues at coordinate 495,114,636 of CM055121.1, forward strand.
TGTCCCCAGTAGCTCGCGCTCAGAAGCGAACACACACGCAAGTCCCGCCCACATATGTAAACGCCATTCAAACCACACATGTGAGGTATCGCCGCGTGTGTTAAAGTGCCAGCAACAATTCTAGCACTAGACCTCCTCTGTAACTCTAAACTGGTAGCCTGTAAAAAACAAATAAGAGACGCCTATGGAGATTTTTAAGTACTGAAGTTTGGCGCCATTCCATGAGTGTGCGCAATTTTAAAGCGTGACATGTTAGGTATCTATTTACTCGGCGTAACATAATCTTTCACATTATACAAAAAAATTTGGCTAACTTTACTGTTTTGTTCTTTTTTAATTCATTAAACCGTTTTTTCCCCCCAAAAAAGGCGTTTTAAAAATTATTGCGCAAATACCGTGCGAGATAAAAAGTTGCAATGACCGTCATTTTATTCCCTAGGGTGTCTGCTAAAAAAACATATATAGTGTTTGGGGGTTCTGAGTAATTTTCTAGCAAAAAAATTATGATTTTTGCATGTAGGAGAGGAGTGCCAGAATAGGCCCGGTAAGGAAGTGGTTAAAAGAGATGTTTGGCAACATTTTTTTAAAGAATTATACTTACCCAGGTGGATGCTGCATCTGTCCCCCTCCAGTTCTCTGACTGAGAACCGAGCGTTCAAAGACCGCTGATCGATTGGTTCTCTCTGCTCTGCCCCCTGGGCTCAGCTGGGCTGTGAAGGGGGTGAGAGCGGCTGGCTTAGGCTCTTAGCCGCTTGCTAAGAGGCTGAGCCAGGTGCCAGTCGAGGAATCTGGGTGGATCCAGACTATATGGTCATAATCTTTCCCCAGTCTGGACCGGCTCTGTCATGTCAGCCGACAGCAGGCTTCAGCTTGCTCTCTGCTGAAAATGGGTCACAGGAGTGCGGAATGAACTGCATTCCTATGATCCACAGGATAAATACAGCCAAATGAGCTTTGGCTGTACTTCTCCTTTAAGCAGGGACCAGTTGAATTTCAATCTGCGTGTGGCCCTCTCTGTTCAACAGAAGTTGATCATTAGATTAACTTCTGTCGAAGGCAGAGGTGTTGCAGGGGGGGGCAAGTGTGCGGCCCGCACCGGGTGACACCCACCAGAGGGGTGACACCCGTAGGCATGAGCACTGCCAACAGCGCTTGCAGGATGAGGGGGGGTGAAAATCCCCCAGCCAGGCAGTCTCTTGCACTGGCGGCGGCTGCTCATCTGTGAGAACGGGTAGCGGGGAGCGCAATATATGTAAATCCCTCCCTGCTTGCAGCCTGCCCAGTGGGAGGGAAGAAGTAACAGTGAGCGTCTGCTACTGTAAGCAGCGCCACGGTCGGTGCCTGACTCTGTTAACAGAGCAAGGGAAGAGTGAATCCTTTCTTCCTGGAGGAATGAGAGCCAATAGGAGAGCCACTTCCTTTGCCATCCAATGCCAGAGAGCGGGCGGGTCTCCAAGGGGCTCAGGCGCTGAAGCATTAATAGGTGGAGGATTGCAGAGAAAAGTGTATAGGCAGCTATGGAAGCGTCCCTGGATTCTGGAAGCAAACTGAGGGTGGCAAGTCCTGGAAACAAGTTAGTGTATTTACAGAACTACAGTGTCAGCAGGGCACAGACTGGTCATATACCCTGTAACCCATATTGTACATTATATACAGACTAGTCTGTACCCTGATACCATGCTGTACATTGTATACACTGGTCTGTATGTACAATATGATTTACAGGGTATATGACCAGTCTGTACCCTGCTGACACCGTATTGTACATTATATACAGACCCGTGTATACAATGTACAGCACAGTGTATATAAAGTACAGAACAGTGTATATAATGTACAGCACAGTGTATACAATGTACAGCACAGTGTATATAATGTACAGCACAGTGTATATAAAGTACAGCACAGTGTATATAATGTACAGCACAGTGTATACAATGTACAGCACAGTGTATACAATGTACAGCACAGTGTATATAAAGTACAGCACAGTGTATATAATGTACAGCACAGTGTATATAATGCACAGACACCAACCCTAGTGACGCCACTGGTCGAAGGGAGACACTGGAAAATATTCATCGATCAGCAGCTGCAGCTAATCGGCTGCTATTTTTTATCAGTGTATTCTAATACTTGTGCCAACATCCCAATTAATGTCAATATTTCAAAACATAATGTCGTTTTTAACCACTTAACGACTGCTCACTGTATATATACGTTGGCACAATGGCACCGACAGGCACAATCACGTAGAGTGTACGTGATTGCCTTTGTACAGTTGGGGGGTCCAATCGGACCCCCCTTCTGTACAGTGAGCGGTCGGAATTCGTTGGGGAGCGATCCGACATGAGGGGACGGCCGTTCGATTCCGGCCACCCCCCCCGCGATCGCTCCCGGCGAATAGAAATGCCCCCTCTGTCTGTGGAATGTACACACAGACAGAGAAAGCAGGAGGAAGTGATGTCATCTCCGGTGCGGCGCTCACATATACCGAGCGCCGTACAAGAGAAGACATCAAGGTTAGTGCACAAACACTACACTAACACCAGCACACATAGGCACATAAATCGCCCCCCCCAGGCCCCCCCAGATCACCCCCCAGCCCCCAGACACAGTGTCACTGATTGCAGTGACCATTTATTTACTGATCACTGCAATCAGTGACATTTGTGACTGTAAAAGTGTCACTACATTTAGTTTTAGGTCCAGTGTAGCCCCCTAACCCCCCCTAATAAAGGTTTAACCCCTTGATCACCCCCCAGATAACCCTTTCACCCCCTAGCACCGCCGTCGCTAAGCGATCATTTTTCTGATCGCTGTCTTAGCGTCTGTGATGCAGATCAGTACCCAGTAATTTTTTTTAGGTTTGCCGCAGGTTTTTATAGCGTCGGGTACCCCCATAAATTATCTAATAAAGGTTTAACCCCCTTGATCGCCCCCCAGGTAACCCTTTCACCCCCTATCACCACTGTCGCTAAGCGATCATTTTTCTGATCGATGTCTTAGCGTCGGTGATGCAGATCGGTAGCCAGTATTTTTTTTTTAGGTTCGCCGCAGGTTTTTATAGCGTCGGGTACCCCCATAAATTATCTAATAAAGGTTTAACCCCCTTGATCGCCCCCCAGGTAACCCTTTCACCCCCTATCACCACTGTTGCTAAGCGATCATTTTTCTGATCGCTGTCTTAGCGTCGGTGATGCAGATCGGTAGCCAGTAATTTTTTTTAGGTTCGCCGCAGGTTTTTATAGCGTCAGGTACCCCCATAAATTATCTAATAAAGGTTTAACCCCCTTGATCGCCCCCCAGGTAACCCTTTCACCCCCTATCACCACTGTCGCTAAGCGATAATTTTTCTGATCGCTGTCTTAGCGTCGGTGATGCAGATCAGTAGCCAGTATTTTTTTTTTAGGTTCGCCGCAGGTTTTTATAGCGTCAGGTACCCCCATAAATTATCTAATAAAGGTTTAACCCCCTTGATCGCCCCCCAGGTAACCCTTTCACCCCCTATCACCACTGTCGCTAAGCGATCATTTTTCTGATCGCTGTCTTAGCGTCGGTGATGCAGATCGGTAGCCAGTAATTTTTTTTAGGTTCGCCGCAGGTTTTTATAGCTTCAGGTACCCCCATATATTATCTAATAAAGGTTTTAACCCCCTAATTGCCCCCCAGGTAACCCTTTCACCAGTGATCATCATATAAGTGTTACGGGTGATGCTGGTTAGTTTGCTATTTATAGTGTCAGGGCACCCGCCGTATATAACCCAATAAAGGTTTAACCCCCTGATCGCCCGGCGGGTGATATCAATTAGGTTTTAGCGTCAGAGAGGGTCTGCGTCACACCCCAGGCAGCGTCAGGTTAGTGCCAGTAACGCTAACACCCACGCGTGAAGCATACACCTCCCTTAGTGGTATAGTATCTGAACAGATCCATATCTGATCTGATCAGATCTATACTAGCGTCCCCAGCAGTTTAGGGTTCCCAAAAACGCAGTGTTAGCGGGATCAGCCCAGATACCTGCTAGCACCTGCGTTTTGCCCCTCCATCCAGCCCAGGCCACCCAAGTGCAGTATCGATCGATCACTGTCACTTACAAAACACAACACACATAACTGCAGCGTTCGCAGAGACAGGCCTGATCCCTGCGACTCCAGTGCTGTAGGAGGTGATTTCACCACCACAGTTAAAAAAAAGCAAATATGCCGAAGCATTGGGGCAGCAGGGGCGGAGGAGTGATTTTGCTCCTAATGCCGCGTACATACGGTCAAAATTCCGACGGAGGCTTGCCCGTGGAAAAGTCCGACCATGTGTGTGCGGCATAACTTTTTTGCGGGAGGATGCCCCCATGCTTCGGCATATATAAATGGTGCATGTATGCCCATCATTAGAAGTGGGTGGATGAAGGGCAGTATTCTAATGGTGGGCATACCCACCGATCAATCTCTTTTTTCGTTCAGCCACCTGGCTGCATGAAAAAAAAAAGATTACAATACATGTCCAACAAGGACCAGCAACGTACTGGTATGTTGCTGGACTTTGAATGGTTATACCAGATTGATGCCTGCGGGTTTAGGTATCATCTTGGTATCATTCTTTTCAGCCAGCGGCCGGCTTTCATGTAAAAGCAATCCTAGTGGCTAATTAGCCTCTGGACTGCTTTTACAAGCAGTGGGAGGGAATGTCCCCCCCGGATATAAAAAGCGCCATTGGGAAATTGGGAAAGCATTTTATCACACCGATCTTGGTGTGGTCAGATGCTTTGAGGGCAGAGGAAAGATCTAGGGTCTAGACCCCAGTTTTTTCAAAAAAAGAGTACCTGTCACTACCTATTGCTATCATAGGGGATATTTACATTCCCTGAGATAACAATAAAAATGATAAAAAAAAAAAAATATGGAAGGAACAATTTAAAAATAAAATAAAAAAGCAAAATTAATAATAAAAAAAAAAAAAAAAAAAAAGCACCCCTGTCCTGCCCTGCTCTTGCCCAATGGCGAACGCAAGCGTCGGTCTGGCGTCATATGTAAACAGCAATTGCACCATGCATGTGAGGTATCACCGTGAAGGTCAGATCGAGGGCAGAAATTTTAGCAGTAGACCTCCTCTGTAAATCTAACGGGGTAACCTGTAAAGGCTTTTAAAGGCTTTTAAAAATGTATGTAGTTTGTCGCCAATGCGCGTTTGTGCAAAATTTTAAAACATGTCGTGTTTGGTATCTATGTACTCGGCCTAAGATCATCTTTTTTATTTCATCAAACATTTGGGCAATATAGTGTGTTTTAGTGCATTAAAATTAAAAAAAGTGTATTTTTTCCCCAAAAAATGCGTTTGAAAAATCGCTGCGCAAATACTGTGTAGAAAAAAAAAATGCAACACCCACCATTTTATTCTGTAGGGCCTTTGCTTTAAAAATATATATATATAATGTTTGGGGGTTCAACATAATTTTCCTGCAAAAAAAAATATGTTTTCATGTAAACAAAAAGTGTCAAAAAGGGCTTTGTCTTCAAGTGGTTAGAAGAGTGGATGTAAGCTTCCTAATGTTGTGTATAAAATGCCAGAACAGTTCAAAACCCCCCCAAATGACCCCATTTTGGAAAGTAGACACCCCAAGCTATATACTGAGAGGCATGTCGAGTCCATGAAATATTTTATATGTTGACACAAGTTGCGGAAAAAAGACAATTTTTTTATTTTTTTTGCACAAAGTTGTCACTAAGGCCTGGTTCACACTGGGGCGACAAACGCTCCGACATTGGGAGCTCATGTCGCATGACGTGTGAAAATCAATGTTTCCCTATGGGAGCCATCTTAACTGGTCCGACACATGTCGGTCCGACTTTGAAAATGCTCCCTGTACTACTTCGGTCCGACTTTGATCCGACTTCAGCCCATTGACTATCATTGAAGTCGGATCAAAGTCGGACCGCAGTCTTGCATGATCCGACTTTGGCATGCGACTTTTGCTGTACTGCTCTTGAGGGGGAACTCCGCGCCAATTTTTAAATAAAAAACCGGCATGGGTTCCCCCTCCAGGAGCATACCAAGCCCTTGGGTCTGGCCTGGATTTGAAGGGGCACCCCCTACGCCGAAAAAACGGCGTGGGGATCCCCCCAAAATCCAAACCAGACCCTTATCCGAGCACACAACCTGGCCGGCCGCAGGGGAAGAGGGGGGGACGAGAGAGCGGCCCCCCCTCCCTCCTGAACCGTACCAGGCCGCATGCCCTCAACATGGGGGGTTTGGTGCTCTGGGGCAGGGGGGCGACCTGCGGCCCCCCCACCCCAGAGCACCCTGCCCCCATGTTGATGAGGACAGGGCCTCTTCCCGACAACCCTGGCCGTTGGTTGTCGGGGTCTGCGGGTGGGGGGCTTATCGGAATCCGGGAGCCCCCTTTAATAAAGGGGCCCCTGGATCCCGGCCCCCCACCCTATGTGAATGAGTATGGGGTACTTCGTACCCCTACCCATTCACCTGGTGGAAAAAAATTGCAATAAAAAAACCACACAGCTTTTTAAAGTATTTTATTGCACAGCTCCGGGGGTCTTCTTCCGACTTCGGGGGTCTCCGGTGTCGTCGCCGCGCTCTCCGGTTCTTTCTTCTGCCGGGCCTCCGCTAACTTCTTTTTAGCTCTTTTGCTAGCGGGGCCCGGTCTTCTCCGTCGCCTTCTTCTTCTCCCGCTCTCCGGTTCTTCTCCCGCTCTCCGGTTCTTTCTTCCGCCGGGCCTCCGCTAACTTCTTTTTAGCTCTTTTGCTAACGGAGGCCCGGTCTTCTCCGTCGTCTCGTCCGGCTCTCCGTTGTCCTTCTGCCGGCCCCTCCACTAACTTCTTTAGCTCTTTTGCTAGTGGAGGGGCCGGTCTTCCCGTCGTCGCCCTCGGCGTCTTCTTCCCTCTTCTCCTTCTCGATGTTGACGCGTCGCTTCCTCCCGCTGTAATACTGGCTGTCCGCTCCGCTCCGCATTAATATAGGCTTCCCATGACGTCACAGTCACATGTTCCCATGACGTCACAGTCACATGCTCCGGGGCCATGTGCCCCGGAACATGTGACTGTGACATCATGGGAAGCCTATATTAATGCGGAGCGGAGCGGAGAGCCAGTATTACAGCGGGAGAAAGCGACGCGTCAACATCGAGGAGGAGAAGAGGGTGATATCAATTAGGTTTTAGCGTCAGAGAGGGTCTGCGTCACACCCCAGGCAGCGTCAGGTTAGTGCCAGTAACGCTAACACCCACGCGTGAAGCATACACCTCCCTTAGTGGTATAGTATCTGAACAGATCAATATCTGATCTGATCAGATCTATACTAGCGTCCCCAGCAGTTTAGGGTTCCCAAAAACGCAGTGTTAGCGGGATCAGCCCAGATACCTGCTAGCACCTGCGTTTTGCCCCTCCGTCCAGCCCAGGCCACCCAAGTGCAGTATCGATCGATCACTGTCACTTACAAAACACAACACACATAACTGCAGCTTTCGCAGAGACAGGCCTGATCCCTGCGACTCCAGTGCTGTAGGAGGTGATTTCACCACCACAGTTAAAAAAAAGCAAATATGCCGAAGCATTGGGGCAGCAGGGGCGGAGGAGTGATTTTGCTCCTAATGCCGCGTACATACGGTCGAAATTCCGACGGAGGCTTGCCCGTGGAAAAGTCCGACCATGTGTGTGCGGCATAACTTTTTTGCGGGAGGATGCCCCCATGCTTCGGCATATATAAATGGTGCATGTATGCCCATCATTAGAAGTGGGTGGATGAAGGGCAGTATTCTAATGGTGGGCATACCCACCGATCAATCTCTTTTTTCGTTCAGCCACCTGGCTGCATGAAAAAAAAAGATTACAATACATGTCCAACAAGGACCAGCAACGTACTGGTATGTTGCTGGACTTTGAATGGTTATACCAGATTGATGCCTGCGGGTTTAGGTATCATCTTGGTATCATTCTTTTCAGCCAGCGGCCGGCTTTCATGTAAAAGCAATCCTAGTGGCTAATTAGCCTCTGGACTGCTTTTACAAGCAGTGGGAGGGAATGCCCCCCCCGGATATAAAAAGCGCCATTGGGAAATTGGGAAAGCATTTTATCACACCGATCTTGGTGTGGTCAGATGCTTTGAGGGCAGAGGAAAGATCTAGGGTCTAGACCCCAGTTTTTTTCAAAAAAAGAGTACCTGTCACTACCTATTGCTATTATAGGGGATATTTACATTCCCTGAGATAACAATAAAAATGATAAAAAAAAAAAAAAAAATATGGAAGGAACAATTTAAAAATAAAATAAAAAAGCAAAATTAATAATAAAAAAAAAAAAAAAAAAAAAGCACCCCTGTCCTGCCCTGCTCTTGCCCAATGGCGAACGCAAGCGTCGGTCTGGCGTCATATGTAAACAGCAATTGCACCATGCATGTGAGGTATCACCGTGAAGGTCAGATCGAGGGCAGAAATTTTAGCAGTAGACCTCCTCTGTAAATCTAACGGGGTAACCTGTAAAGGCTTTTAAAGGCTTTTAAAAATGTATGTAGTTTGTCGCCAATGCGCGTTTGTGCGAAATTTTAAAACATGTCGTGTTTGGTATCTATGTACTCGGCCTAAGATCATCTTTTTTATTTCATCAAACATTTGGGCAATATAGTGTGTTTTAGTGCATTAAAATTAAAAAAAGTGTATTTTTTCCCCAAAAAATGCGTTTGAAAAATCGCTGCGCAAATACTGTGTAGAAAAAAAAAATGCAACACCCACCATTTTATTCTGTAGGGCCTTTGCTTTAAAAATATATATAATGTTTGGGGGTTCAACATAATTTTCCTGCAAAAAAAAATATGTTTTCATGTAAACAAAAAGTGTCAAAAAGGGCTTTGTCTTCAAGTGGTTAGAAGAGTGGATGTAAGCTTCCTAATGTTGTGTATAAAATGCCAGAACAGTTCAAAACCCCCCCAAATGACCCCATTTTGGAAAGTAGACACCCCAAGCTGTATACTGAGAGGCATGTCGAGTCCATGAAATATTTTATATGTTGACACAAGTTGCGGAAAAAAGACAATTTTTTTATTTTTTTTGCACAAAGTTGTCACTAAGGCCTGGTTCACACTGGGGCGACAAACGCTCCGACATTGGGAGCTCATGTCGCATGACGTGTGAAAATCAATGTTTCCCTATGGGAGCCATCTTAACTGGTCCGACACATGTCGGTCCGACTTTGAAAATGCTCCCTGTACTACTTCGGTCCGACTTCAGCCCATTGACTATCATTGAAGTCGGATCAAAGTCGGACCGCAGTCTTGCATGATCCGACTTTGGCATGCGACTTTTGCTGTACTGCTCTTGAGGGGGAACTCCGCGCCAATTTTTAAATAAAAAACCGGCATGGGTTCCCCCTCCAGGAGCATACCAAGCCCTTGGGTCTGGCCTGGATTTGAAGGGGCACCCCCTACGCCGAAAAAACGGCGTGGGGATCCCCCCAAAATCCAAACCAGACCCTTATCCGAGCACACAACCTGGCCGGCCGCAGGGGAAGAGGGGGGACGAGAGAGCGGCCCCCCCTCCCTCCTGAACCGTACCAGGCCGCATGCCCTCAACATGGGGGGTTTGGTGCTCTGGGGCAGGGGGGCGACCTGCGGCCCCCCCACCCCAGAGCACCCTGCCCCCATGTTGATGAGGACAGGGCCTCTTCCCGACAACCCTGGCCGTTGGTTGTCGGGGTCTGCGGGTGGGGGGCTTATCGGAATCCGGGAGCCCCCTTTAATAAAGGGGCCCCTGGATCCCGGCCCCCCACCCTATGTGAATGAGTATGGGGTACTTCGTACCCCTACCCATTCACCTGGTGGAAAAAAATTGCAATAAAAAAACCACACAGCTTTTTAAAGTATTTTATTGCACAGCTCCGGGGGTCTTCTTCCGACTTCGGGGGTCTCCGGTGTCGTCGCCGCGCTCTCCGGTTCTTTCTTCTGCCGGGCCTCCGCTAACTTCTTTTTAGCTCTTTTGCTAGCGGGGCCCGGTCTTCTCCGTCGCCTTCTTCTTCTCCCGCTCTCCGGTTCTTCTCCCGCTCTCCGGTTCTTTCTTCCGCCGGGCCTCCGCTAACTTCTTTTTAGCTCTTTTGCTAACGGAGGCCCGGTCTTCTCCGTCGTCTCGTCCGGCTCTCCGTTGTCCTTCTGCCGGCCCCTCCACTAACTTCTTTAGCTCTTTTGCTAGTGGAGGGGCCGGTCTTCCCGTCGTCGCCCTCGGCGTCTTCTTCCCTCTTCTCCTTCTCGATGTTGACGCGTCGCTTCCTCCCGCTGTAATACTGGCTGTCCGCTCCGCTCCGCATTAATATAGGCTTCCCATGACGTCACAGTCACATGTTCCCATGACGTCACAGTCACATGCTCCGGGGCCATGTGCCCCGGAACATGTGACTGTGACATCATGGGAAGCCTATATTAATGCGGAGCGGAGCGGAGAGCCAGTATTACAGCGGGAGAAAGCGACGCGTCAACATCGAGGAGGAGAAGAGGGTGATATCAATTAGGTTTTAGCGTCAGAGAGGGTCTGCGTCACACCCCAGGCAGCGTCAGGTTAGTGCCAGTAACGCTAACACCCACGCGTGAAGCATACACCTCCCTTAGTGGTATAGTATCTGAACAGATCAATATCTGATCTGATCAGATCTATACTAGCGTCCCCAGCAGTTTAGGGTTCCCAAAAACGCAGTGTTAGCGGGATCAGCCCAGATACCTGCTAGCACCTGCGTTTTGCCCCTCCGTCCAGCCCAGGCCACCCAAGTGCAGTATCGATCGATCACTGTCACTTACAAAACACAACACACATAACTGCAGCTTTCGCAGAGACAGGCCTGATCCCTGCGACTCCAGTGCTGTAGGAGGTGATTTCACCACCACAGTTAAAAAAAAGCAAATATGCCGAAGCATTGGGGCAGCAGGGGCGGAGGAGTGATTTTGCTCCTAATGCCGTGTACATACGGTCGAAATTCCGACGGAGGCTTGCCCGTGGAAAAGTCCGACCATGTGTGTGCGGCATAACTTTTTTGCGGGAGGATGCCCCCATGCTTCGGCATATATAAATGGTGCATGTATGCCCATCATTAGAAGTGGGTGGATGAAGGGCAGTATTCTAATGGTGGGCATACCCACCGATCAATCTCTTTTTTCGTTCAGCCACCTGGCTGCATGAAAAAAAAAGATTACAATACATGTCCAACAAGGACCAGCAACGTACTGGTATGTTGCTGGACTTTGAATGGTTATACCAGATTGATGCCTGCGGGTTTAGGTATCATCTTGGTATCATTCTTTTCAGCCAGCGGCCGGCTTTCATGTAAAAGCAATCCTAGTGGCTAATTAGCCTCTGGACTGCTTTTACAAGCAGTGGGAGGGAATGCCCCCCCCGGATATAAAAAGCGCCATTGGGAAATTGGGAAAGCATTTTATCACACCGATCTTGGTGTGGTCAGATGCTTTGAGGGCAGAGGAAAGATCTAGGGTCTAGACCCCAGTTTTTTTCAAAAAAAGAGTACCTGTCACTACCTATTGCTATTATAGGGGATATTTACATTCCCTGAGATAACAATAAAAATGATAAAAAAAAAAAAAAAATGGAAGGAACAATTTAAAAATAAAATAAAAAAGCAAAATTAATAATAAAAAAAAAAAAAAAAAAAAAGCACCCCTGTCCTGCCCTGCTCTTGCCCAATGGCGAACGCAAGCGTCGGTCTGGCGTCATATGTAAACAGCAATTGCACCATGCATGTGAGGTATCACCGTGAAGGTCAGATCGAGGGCAGAAATTTTAGCAGTAGACCTCCTCTGTAAATCTAACGGGGTAACCTGTAAAGGCTTTTAAAGGCTTTTAAAAATGTATGTAGTTTGTCGCCAATGCGCGTTTGTGCGAAATTTTAAAACATGTCGTGTTTGGTATCTATGTACTCGGCCTAAGATCATCTTTTTTATTTCATCAAACATTTGGGCAATATAGTGTGTTTTAGTGCATTAAAATTAAAAAAAGTGTATTTTTTCCCCAAAAAATGCGTTTGAAAAATCGCTGCGCAAATACTGTGTAGAAAAAAAAAATGCAACACCCACCATTTTATTCTGTAGGGCCTTTGCTTTAAAAATATATATAATGTTTGGGGGTTCAACATAATTTTCCTGCAAAAAAAAATATGTTTTCATGTAAACAAAAAGTGTCAAAAAGGGCTTTGTCTTCAAGTGGTTAGAAGAGTGGATGTAAGCTTCCTAATGTTGTGTATAAAATGCCAGAACAGTTCAAAACCCCCCCAAATGACCCCATTTTGGAAAGTAGACACCCCAAGCTATATACTGAGAGGCATGTCGAGTCCATGAAATATTTTATATGTTGACACAAGTTGCGGAAAAAAGACAATTTTTTTATTTTTTTTGCACAAAGTTGTCACTAAGGCCTGGTTCACACTGGGGCGACAAACGCTCCGACATTGGGAGCTCATGTCGCATGACGTGTGAAAATCAATGTTTCCCTATGGGAGCCATCTTAACTGGTCCGACACATGTCGGTCCGACTTTGAAAATGCTCCCTGTACTACTTCGGTCCGACTTCAGCCCATTGACTATCATTGAAGTCGGATCAAAGTCGGACCGCAGTCTTGCATGATCCGACTTTGGCATGCGACTTTTGCTGTACTGCTCTTGAGGGGGAACTCCGCGCCAATTTTTAAATAAAAAACCGGCATGGGTTCCCCCTCCAGGAGCATACCAAGCCCTTGGGTCTGGCCTGGATTTGAAGGGGCACCCCCTACGCCGAAAAAACGGCGTGGGGATCCCCCCAAAATCCAAACCAGACCCTTATCCGAGCACACAACCTGGCCGGCCGCAGGGGAAGAGGGGGGGACGAGAGAGCGGCCCCCCCTCCCTCCTGAACCGTACCAGGCCGCATGCCCTCAACATGGGGGGTTTGGTGCTCTGGGGCAGGGGGGCGACCTGCGGCCCCCCCACCCCAGAGCACCCTGCCCCCATGTTGATGAGGACAGGGCCTCTTCCCGACAACCCTGGCCGTTGGTTGTCGGGGTCTGCGGGTGGGGGGCTTATCGGAATCCGGGAGCCCCCTTTAATAAAGGGGCCCCTGGATCCCGGCCCCCCACCCTATGTGAATGAGTATGGGGTACTTCGTACCCCTACCCATTCACCTGGTGGAAAAAAATTGCAATAAAAAAACCACACAGCTTTTTAAAGTATTTTATTGCACAGCTCCGGGGGTCTTCTTCCGACTTCGGGGGTCTCCGGTGTCGTCGCCGCGCTCTCCGGTTCTTTCTTCTGCCGGGCCTCCGCTAACTTCTTTTTAGCTCTTTTGCTAGCGGGGCCCGGTCTTCTCCGTCGCCTTCTTCTTCTCCCGCTCTCCGGTTCTTCTCCCGCTCTCCGGTTCTTTCTTCCGCCGGGCCTCCGCTAACTTCTTTTTAGCTCTTTTGCTAACGGAGGCCCGGTCTTCTCCGTCGTCTCGTCCGGCTCTCCGTTGTCCTTCTGCCGGCCCCTCCACTAACTTCTTTAGCTCTTTTGCTAGTGGAGGGGCCGGTCTTCCCGTCGTCGCCCTCGGCGTCTTCTTCCCTCTTCTCCTTCTCGATGTTGACGCGTCGCTTCCTCCCGCTGTAATACTGGCTGTCCGCTCCGCTCCGCATTAATATAGGCTTCCCATGACGTCACAGTCACATGTTCCCATGACGTCACAGTCACATGCTCCGGGGCCATGTGCCCCGGAACATGTGACTGTGACATCATGGGAAGCCTATATTAATGCGGAGCGGAGCGGAGAGCCAGTATTACAGCGGGAGAAAGCGACGCGTCAACATCGAGGAGGAGAAGAGGGTGATATCAATTAGGTTTTAGCGTCAGAGAGGGTCTGCGTCACACCCCAGGCAGCGTCAGGTTAGTGCCAGTAACGCTAACACCCACGCGTGAAGCATACACCTCCCTTAGTGGTATAGTATCTGAACAGATCAATATCTGATCTGATCAGATCTATACTAGCGTCCCCAGCAGTTTAGGGTTCCCAAAAACGCAGTGTTAGCGGAATCAGCCCAGATACCTGCTAGCACCTGCGTTTTGCCCCTCCGTCCAGCCCAGGCCACCCAAGTGCAGTATCGATCGATCACTGTCACTTACAAAACACAACACACATAACTGCAGCTTTCGCAGAGACAGGCCTGATCCCTGCGACTCCAGTGCTGTAGGAGGTGATTTCACCACCACAGTTAAAAAAAAGCAAATATGCCGAAGCATTGGGGCAGCAGGGGCGGAGGAGTGATTTTGCTCCTAATGCCGCGTACATACGGTCGAAATTCCGACGGAGGCTTGCCCGTGGAAAAGTCCGACCATGTGTGTGCGGCATAACTTTTTTGCGGGAGGATGCCCCCATGCTTCGGCATATATAAATGGTGCATGTATGCCCATCATTAGAAGTGGGTGGATGAAGGGCAGTATTCTAATGGTGGGCATACCCACCGATCAATCTCTTTTTTCGTTCAGCCACCTGGCTGCATGAAAAAAAAAAGATTACAATACATGTCCAACAAGGACCAGCAACGTACTGGTATGTTGCTGGACTTTGAATGGTTATACCAGATTGATGCCTGCGGGTTTAGGTATCATCTTGGTATCATTCTTTTCAGCCAGCGGCCGGCTTTCATGTAAAAGCAATCCTAGTGGCTAATTAGCCTCTGGACTGCTTTTACAAGCAGTGGGAGGGAATGTCCCCCCCGGATATAAAAAGCGCCATTGGGAAATTGGGAAAGCATTTTATCACACCGATCTTGGTGTGGTCAGATGCTTTGAGGGCAGAGGAAAGATCTAGGGTCTAGACCCCAGTTTTTTTCAAAAAAAGAGTACCTGTCACTACCTATTGCTATTATAGGGGATATTTACATTCCCTGAGATAACAATAAAAATGATAAAAAAAAAAAATATGGAAGGAACAATTTAAAAATAAAATAAAAAGTGCGCATGCGCGGGGACTCGGAGAAGGACGTGTGCTGACCGAGCTCCCGGCACCCCGACCCACCAGAGCTAACGATAGCGCAGGCACTGAGGTCCGTGAGCCAGGACCGATCCCACACCAGCCCCGAAGTGGCGATGAACCGTAGGGCACAGGGGCAGCCGCGGAAAGGACACGATACGCAAACTACAGCCCAGAAGAGAGCAGGGCCTTCCCCTACAGCACAGCCGCGATCCAAGATGGCGCCGGGTAAGCCAGACACACGAGGCAGCACGGCAGCAGCCAGATCCGACGGCGCTACACAGAGAGGAGACAGGCAGCTAAATCTGGAGCCAACTAGGGATCCATTCTCCTCACAATCCTCGGGAGAGGTGGAGACCGGACAGCGGGGTGAGTCACTATCACATCCCCCATCCCCAGCCATATACGCTGATAGACATGACTCTCCAAACTCCCCTGCCTCCCCTGCCTCCTCCATGGATAGGAACATGGCAGACTTAGCAGAAGTCCTCATTAGCCAATCCAGCCAATCCAGCCAGGATATGCCAATTCCCCAGCTCTCACACTATTCCCCTGATGCTGTACTGTTGGGCAGATTCTCCACCATGCTGCAGCAGGAGCTCTCTAAGGCCTGCACATTAATCACCACTGACCTGAAAAAAGACATCCATAGCTTGGGAGAGCGTTTTGAGCTAATTGAAACCAAAGTGGATGGAGCCATCAAAAGGGTCAACCAGAACTCAGCCATGGTGACAGACCTCCAGGATAGATTAGAAGAGGCATTCACAAAAATTGAAGATTTGGAGAATCGTTCTCGTAGGTACAATGTCCGCGTGCGTGGCCTCCCTGAAACTCACACAGATCTAGAGGGGGCTGTAAAAGACCTGATGAAAACCCTTATCCCTGATATAGCCAACCACCACATGGAAGTTGATCGCGTTCACCGAGCACTGACAGCCCCAAGGGCCGACGGCCTACCACGAGACATTATTGTTAAGCCACATTACTACCGCATTAAGGATAAGATGATGCTTGCGGCTCGCAACAGGCCGGACCTGTCGCTATTTGGAACACCAATACAGCTCTTTACAGATTTGGCGCCATCAACGGTCCAGAAACGCAGAAACCTACGGCCATTACTCCAGCAACTTATGGCCAAACAGATTAAGTATCGATGGTCGTTCCCTTTTAAGTTATCATTCACTTACAACGGAAAGTCCCACTCCTTTTCCACGTTCCAAGCAGGCGAAGACCTACTGCTTAGTCTCGGCATCATTGCACGGGACTCTCCGACTCCGATTTCATCTCCCCCTTGTCTGGATCATCGTCCCCTCTCCCCGATATGGCAGGATCGCACACGCTCACAGGCCAGAAATGCTCGCCGGAATACCTGAGTATTATTGCTCTTCTCTCTTTTTGCTTTTTTGCCCCTTTTGGGAACTGTTAGTGCTTGATTGCACGGATATGGCCTGGGCCCATGGTGGACTATGGGCCTGATGGGGCCATCGTTACCGTTCACAGTTCACAGGTTACAAAGTCACGGGTTACAAAGTTACTGGAGTTCCTGGTTCTTCGGACTGGCTGCCAGCCGAATATTTTACAACCCCGACGGGCCCAACCTGGTCGAAGAAATTTTGCTTTTTGCTTTTTAGCAGTCTGGGGGCCTTAGTCGGACCGCAATGTGTTCCCCTGTTGGGCTGTGGCTCGGGGGCCGGAACGACCGATGGGGACCCTTCCGGCCCCGGCGCCACTGGCCTTGGGAATGCATGTTCCTATAGACAGCCTGTTATGTTAAAACTGTATTGATTGATTTTGTCATTTCCGATATGACCTCGAATAGCCTGCTCGTACAGAGTGTAATCATATTTGGGTCGGGGTGGTCATGCTTGCCACCCAACTGCAAGACTACCTATCCTACGACAAGGATGGTACCCTTGCACCTAATTTGCCGGATGTTGTCTCCGGCAGGGGTTATTCCCCATTCCTTCATTCATCAGCTAGGATTGAGTTATATTGATTGTTTGGGCCTAAGGCCTATGTATATGTTTTTTTGCTTTTATTTTTGTTTCTCTTCTTCTCTAATGCCTTTTCCTTCTCTCCCTTCCCCCTCTTTCTTCGGAGCCTCGGTTCAGCGCCCTTCCCTTATGTCATGGTCTGAGAGGTCACATAGCCAAACAGTCATCATCATCGGGACCCTTCTCGCTTCATTCATTATGCAAGGTAAGAGTGCTCTGCCCTACCACGATGGCCACCACATATAACACAGACTATTCGATAGTTAGCCACAATGTACATGGATTTAACTCCCCTACTAAAAGAACTAAGGCTTTCCAGTTTTATCATAAACAGAAGGCTGAAGTCCTGCTATTGCAGGAAACTCATTTCTCCAATGTCTCAGCGCCCCGTTACCTCAATGGGAAGTATCCACAGTTTTACTTGGCAGGGGGTCGGGAAAAGAAGGGCGGTGTAGCCATCTGCTTTTCGAAACGGACCCCCTTTACCCCCATCGCTATCGTTAAGGACAAGAGAGGTAGATATATTATGGCAGTGGGGCGGCTCCATGACCAGGAGGTGTCCTTTATATCATACTATGCCCCGAATACTGGACAGCCGGAATTCTTTAGCAAAATGCTGAAGATTCTTATGCCCAAAGTCCAGGGTCAGGTCATTATGGGAGGCGATAGTAATATTCCCTTGGACAGAATTATGGATAAATCGGACTCCTCTAGACCAACATTGAAACGCCCACCGACTGGAAGCAGCAAGGTTGCACGTCTGTTTCATTTCTATGACCTCATCGACGCCTGGCGAGAAAATAACCCTACGGTCAGAGACTTTACACACTTTTCACAAGCCCATCATACTTACTCGAGGATAGACCACGTTCTAGTACGTACGCCTTTGCTACCATTTATTAAGTCGGTTAAGATTTTATCTACCCCTTGGTCTGATCATTCCCCGATAAAACTCTCTACTTCAGGGCTATGGACTAAATCTAGACCCCCCCCGTGGAGACTTAATGTGAGCTTGCTGAATGACCCTACAATCTTTTTAGAGATTCAAAAGGAAATACAGGAATACTTTAGACTTAATAAGGCATCGGACACATCCCCCGCAATTAACTGGGTAGCTCATAAAGCAGCGATTAGGGGCATATTGTTACAAGTGGCAGCCAGGATTAAACGCAATAGGGAACAGGCAAATAAGATTCTGGAAACTAACTTAGATAACTTACTTAGTGAACAGCACAGAAATCCCCTGGTAGATATAAGGCATAAAATTGACGAGGCTCGACTAGCACTAAATCTTAGCTTGACTACTCAAGCGGAGAAACATATTAGTTGGTCTAAGCACAGGTTCTATACGATGGGTGATAAACCTACCACAATGTTAGCTAGAAAACTGGTTCCTCGACCGTACACACCGACTTTGCCTAAACTACGACTATCCACGGGCCTAACCTCCCAGAACCCCGAACGGATAATTGGAGAATTTCACAAATTTTATGCTAAGCTGTATGGAGTGCAGGACAAGTTCGATTCATCTGAAGCGAGCACATTCTTTCGCGACTTACAGCTGCCTAAATTGACACAAGCCCATGCGGAACTGATGGACGGTGCTCTTACAGAGCCTGAAGTCAGGGCTGCAATCAAAACCCTACACCCTACCAAGGCCCCTGGGCCAGATGGATTCCCGGGTCACTACTATAGGAAATATCACGATCTTCTGGCCCCACATCTCTGTACTTACTTTAATGACCTGAGAAGCGGCAGCAAGCTCCCCAGCCATGAAAATGTAGCCTATATAAGTGTTATCCCGAAACCAGGAAAGGACCATACAGACTGTTCCAATTATCGCCCAATTTCTCTGATCAATACGGATCTTAAGATTCTAACCAAAATACTGGCCCAGAGACTTAATACTTTTCTTCAGTGTTATATCCATCCTGACCAAGCAGGTTTTGTCCCGACAAGACAGGCATCGGACCAAACCCGCCGGATAATTAACCTTATCTCGGCAGTTCGGTCTGATTGGGATGGAAAGGGGACTAGGAGGGGAATGTTACTTTCATTGGATATCCAGAAGGCGTTCGATTCTATCTCCTGGGACTATCTTTTTGATGTTCTCACACGCTTTGGATTTGGGAGACGCTTTCTGGATCTCCTTCACATATTATATGATTCCCCCAGTGCCTCGCTAATGCTCAGAGGATATACATCCCAAACATTTCCTATCAGGAGAGGAACTAGACAGGGCTGCCCATTGTCGCCACTATTATTCGCCCTGGCGATTGAACCACTAGCGCTCAAAATTCGCGCCTGCAGAGATATACAGGGCATTTATTGCGGAGACTATGAACACAAATGTTTACTCTTTGCGGACGACTTGTTGCTGACCTTGACCTCACCGATCACATCCCTACCTAACTTGTATGCTATTTTGCAGCCTTTCTCCAACATTTCCGGGTTGGCAATTAATCATAGTAAGTCAAGAGCACTGAACTTATCTTTGCTAAGCTCCACTCAGGCTACGCTTGAAAAATCATTTCAATTCCGATGGGAATCCACAGCTCTCCCTTATTTAGGCATACAGCTGACCTCATCTATTGGTGAGTTGTACAAAGAGAATTATCCAGCCCTTTTCAAACGGCTAACAGCTGACATGGCTAAGTGGCAGGTTCACCCGCCATCGTGGTTTGGCAGACTTCACTCAATTAAAATGAATGTTCTACCTCGATTATTGTATTTCTTCCGTACCTTGCCAGTTTCATTGGCCCGTGATGACCTTAAACGATTCCAGAATAAAGTACTACAGTTTATTTGGGGTGATAAGAGACCCAGGGTGAATAGGAGCACTCTATACACGTTGAAGCGGAGAGGAGGACTTGGTCTTCCAGACTTATTAAAATATTTTTATGCTGCCCAGATAGCACAACTTACAAGGTTTCACTCCCAACAGGCACAGGCCATTTGGATGGCTATGGAATCTTATTCCTGCCGTCCCAAACCTATTTCTTATATTTTATGGCTCCCTATCAAGGAGCGACCTCCTATACTTTGCCCTACTTTATCCATGTCACTGGAACTATGGGACAGACTCTCCAGATCTCACAAATTCAAATCTCCTCATTCTCCACTGACACCTCTGCTTCAAAATAAAGCATTCACCCCGGGTCTCACTCCACTAGCGTTCGAATGGTGGACTAATAAGGGTTTTAAGTGTATTGCTGACTTGTGCGATCATAGAGGTATGCTGACCGAACGGACTATGGCTGACAGGCATCAAATGCCTCCAGCGGAGGGTTATAGGTTCGCCCAAATCTCACATTATGTACAAACCCTGGCTCGCAAGAGCAACCTAGCAACCCAAACTCCCATGGAACATCTATGCAAAAATTATGATAAAATTAAAGGACATTTATCTGCTATATATTCGATATTGCTGAGTGTATCGACAAAGCTGACTTATATGGTCCAATGGGAGACCGACTTGCAGGAAACCCTGGATCTGGACGAATGGCATAGGATAGCCGAGACAGCATCTCGTTCGCTCGTCAATACTTCAATAATTGAGGCCAATTATAAGGTTCTACTGAGGTGGTATATGGTGCCGGTCAGACTGGCAACTTTTGTCTCAGGAGCTACCCCGTTGTGCTTTAGAGGATGTGGCCAGATGGGCACCACCTATCATATTTGGTGGACATGCCCAAAGGTCCGGAGGTTTTGGATCAGGGTGTATAATTTAGTTTACTCCCTTACCCAACTAAACCTAACTAAATCAGCTAAGCAAGCACTACTGGGGGGAGGAGATGTGGAAGCCTCCAAGTCCTGCAAGAGGCTCTTGACATTTATTTTTATTTCAGCCAAAATCACTATTGCTAGGAACTGGAAATCGGCAGCTCTACCATTCGATCAGCTTAAAGGCAAATTGTCTTGGTTGATGCTAAACGAACGCTTGACCGCTCTGGCCCAAGATAAAATGAAACTGTTTCATGGAGTTTGGGACCCATGGCTTCGTTACCTAACTAATGACCCGGGGATGTTTACAGCATAGCCTAGGGGATTAGGTTGAGATGTCTGGATGCTGAATCGGGGCTCCTCCCCCCCTCCCTCCCCCCATTCCCCCCTCCTCAACTGTCCTTTCCTTACTCTGTCTCCTTCCTTCTATTCTTTGTCACTGTCCTCTTTCCTCTCTTTTGAAATTTGTTTATTGTTTATTTTTGGAGTCAGATCCAGACCTTAGAGGTTTGTGCTGCTCCCTGTTTTCTCAGCTCCTACGGGACCATTGTCAGTCTGATCAGACCTCTGGGCTGCCCACACGGCCGGCTGAGTTGCGCCCCCCGATAGATGGATGGGGGGGCGGCTCATCTGGGTGGACGGTTCAGATATGATCTGCGATGCTAATAGGGGTTAACGGCTCTACGGAGCTTCGGACTACTCCAAGGACCCCTACACTTGGTGATCTTCATTGTGTTACCCCAAATGTTGATTGTGACTGTACAATGTTATGTGGCGACTTTTATACATTTTGTATGACAAAACTTGAATAAAAAGATTGAAACATAAAAATAAAATAAAAAAGCAAAATTAATAATAAAAAAAAAGCACCCCTGTCCTGCCCTGCTCTTGCCCAATGGCGAACGCAAGCGTCGGTCTGGCGTCATATGTAAACAGCAATTGCACCATGCATGTGAGGTATCACCGCGAAGGTCAGATCGAGGGCAGTAATTTTAGCAGTAGACTTCCTCTGTAAATCTAACGGGGTAACCTGTAAAGGCTTTTAAAGGCTTTTAAAAATGTATGTAGTTTGTCGCCAATGCGCGTTTGTGCGAAATTTTAAAACATGTCGTGTTTGGTATCTATGTACTCGGCCTAAGATCATCTTTTTTATTTCATCAAACATTTGGGCAATATAGTGTGTTTTAGTGCATTAAAATTAAAAAAAGTGTATTTTTTCCCCAAAAAATGCGTTTGAAAAATCGCTGCGCAAATACTGTGTAGAAAAAAAAAATGCAACACCCACCATTTTATTCTGTAGGGCCTTTGCTTTAAAAATATATATAATGTTTGGGGGTTCAACATAATTTTCCTGCAAAAAAAAATATGTTTTCATGTAAACAAAAAGTGTCAAAAAGGGCTTTGTCTTCAAGTGGTTAGAAGAGTGGATGTAAGCTTCCTAATGTTGTGTATAAAATGCCAGAACAGTTCAAAACCCCCCCAAATGACCCCATTTTGGAAAGTAGACACCCCAAGCTATATACTGAGAGGCATGTCGAGTCCATGGAATATTTTATATGTTGACACAAGTTGCGGAAAAAAGACAATTTTTTTTTTTTTTTTTGCACAAAGTTGTCACTAAGGCCTGGTTCACACTGGGGCGACAAACGCTCCGACATTGGGAGCTCATGTCGCATGACGTGTGAAAATCAATGTTTCCCTATGGGAGCCATCTTAACTGGTCCGACACATGTCGGTCCAACTTTGAAAATGCTCCCTGTACTACTTCGGTCCGACTTTGATCCGACTGCAGCCCATTGACTATCATTGAAGTCGGATCAAAGTCGGACCGCAGTCTTGCATGATCCGACTTTGGCATGCGACTTGTGCTGTACTGCTCTTGAGGGGGAACTCCACGTCAATTTTTAAATAAAAAACCGGCATGGGTTCCCCCTCAAGGAGCATACCAAGCCCTTGGGTCTGGCCTGGATTTGAAGGGGCACCCCCTACGCCGAAAAAACGGCGTGGGGATCCCCCCAAAATCCAAACCAGACCCTTATCCGAGCACACAACCTGGCCGGCCGCAGGGGAAGAGGGGGGGACGAGAGAGCGGCCCCCCCTCCCTCCTGAACCGTACCAGGCCGCATGCCCTCAACATGGGGGGTTTGGTGCTCTGGGGCAGGGGGGCGACCTACGGTCCCCCACCCCAGAGCACCCTGCCCCCATGTTGATGAGGACAGGGCCTCTTCCCGACAACCCTGGCCGTTGGTTGTCGGGGTCTGCGGGTGGGGGGCTTATCAGAATCCGGGAGCCCCCTTTAATAAAGGGGCCCCTGGATCCCGGCCCCCCCACCCTATGTGAATGAGTATGGGGTACATCGTACCCCTACCCATTCACCTGGTGGAAAAAAATTGCAATAAAAAAACCACACAGCTTTTTAAAGTATTTTATTGCACAGCTCCGGGGGTCTTCTTCCGACTTCGGGGGTCTCCGGTGCCGCGCTCTCCGGTTCTTTCTTCTGCCGGGCCTCCGCTAACTTCTTTTTAGCTCTTTTGCTAGCGGGGCCCGGTCTTCTCCTTCGCCTTCTTCTTCTCCCGCTCTCCGGTTCTTCTCCCGCTCTCCGGTTCTTTCTTCCGCCGGGCCTCCGCTAACTTCTTTTTAGCTCTTTTGCTAACGGAGGCCCGGTCTTCTCCGTCGTCTCGTCCGGCTCTCCGTTGTCCTTCTGCCGGCCCCTCCACTAACTTCTTTAGCTCTTTTGCTAGTGGATGGGCCGGTCTTCCCGTCGTCGCCCTCGGCGTCTTCTTCCCTCTTCTCCTTCTCGATGTTGACGCGTCGCTTCCTCCCGCTGTAATACTGGCTGTCCGCTCCGCTCCGCATTAATATAGGCTTCCCATGACGTCACAGTCACATGTTCCCATGACGTCACAGTCACATGCTCCGGGGCCATGTGCCCCGGAACATGTGACTGTGACATCATGGGAAGCCTATATTAATGCGGAGCGGAGAGCCAGTATTACAGCGGGAGGAAGCGACGCGTCAACATCGAGGAGGAGAAGAGGGAAGAAGATGGCGACGACGGGAAGACCGGCCCCTCCACTAGCAAAAGAGCTAAAGAAGTTAGTGGAGGGGCCGGCAGAAGGACAACAGAGAGCCGGACGAGACGACGGAGAAGACCGGGCCTCCGTTAGCAAAAGAGCTAAAAAGAAGTTAGCGGAGGCCCTGCGGAAGAAAGAACCGGAGAGCGGGAGAAGAACCGGAGAGCGGGAGAAGACGAAGGCGACGGAGAAGACCGGGCCTCTGCTAGCAAAAGAGCTAAAAAGAAGTTAGCGGAGGCCCGGCAGAAGAAAGAACCGGAGAGCGCGGCGACGACACCGGAGACCCCCGAAGTCGGAAGAAGACCCCCGGAGCTGTGCAATAAAATACTTTAAAAAGCTGTGTGGTTTTTTTATTGCAATTTTTTTCCACCAGGTGAATGGGTAGGGGTACGATGTACCCCATACTCATTCACATAGGGTGGGGGGGCGGGGATCCGGGGGCCCCCTTATTGAAGGGGGCTCCCGGATTCTGATAAGCCCCCCGCCCGCAGACCCCGACAACCAACGGCCAGGGTTGTCGGGAAGAGGCCCTGTCCTCATCAACATGGGGGCAGGGTGCTCTGGGGTGGGGGGGCCGCAGGTCGCCCCCCTGCCCCAGAGCACCAAACCCCCCATGTTGAGGGCATGCGGCCTGGTACGGTTCAGGAGGGAGGGGGGGCCGCTCTCTCGTCCCCCCTCTTCCCCTGCGGCCGGCCAGGTTGTGTGCTCGGATAAGGGTCTGGTTTGGATTTTGAGGGGACCCTCACACCGTTTTTTCGGCGTAGGGGCGCCCGTTTAAATCCAGACCAGACCCAAGGGCCTAGTATGCCCCTGGAGGGGGAACCCATGCCGGTTTTTTATTTAAAATTTGGCCTGGAGTTCCCCCTCAAAACTCATACCAAATACAGTGCCTGCTATTGGCGGGGATCCAAGTCGGATCCCCGTTCATTGAAAGTCGGACATATGTTGGCTTCATGTCGCAGGGCAAAGTCGGATCCAAAGTACGACAGATGTCGTGTCGCACTAGTGTGAACCCAGCCTAAATGATATATTGCTCAAACATGCCATGGGCATATGTGGAATTACACCCCAAAATACATTCTGTTGTTTCTCCTGAGTACGGGGATACCACATGTGTGAGACTTTTTGGGAGCCTAGCCGCGTATGGGACCCCAAAAACCAATCACCGCCTTCAGGCTTTCTAAGGGTGTAAATTTTTGATTTCACTTCTCACTGCCTATCACAGTTTCGGAGGCCATGGAATGCCCAGATGGCACAAAACCCCCCCAAATGACCCCATTTTGGAAAGTAGACACCCCAAGCTATTTGCTGAGAGGTATTATGAGTATTTTGCAGATCTCGCTTTTTGTCACAAAGTTTTGAAAATTGAAAAAAAAAAAGAAAAAAAAATGTCTTTCTTCATTTTCAAAAACAAATGAGAGCTGTAAAATACTCACCATGCCTCTCAGCAAACAGCTTGGGGTGTCTACTTTCTAAAATGGGGTCATTTGGGGGGGTTTTGTGCTATTTTGGCATTTTATGGCCTTCAAAACTGTGATAGGTAGTGAGGAGTGAAATCAAAAATTTGCGCCCTTAGAAATCCTGAAGGCGGTGCTTGGTTTCCGGGGTCCCGTACGTGGCTAGGCTCCTAAAAAGTCCCACACATGTGGTATCCCCGTACTCAGGAGAAGCAGCAGAATGTATTTTGGGGTGCAATTCCACATATAACCATGGCATGTGTGAGCAATATATCATTTAGTGACAACTTTTTGTAATTTTTTTTTTTTTTTTGTCATTATTCAATCACTTGGGACTAAAAAAAAAATATTCAATGGGCTCAACATGCCTCTCAGCAATTTCCTTGGGGTGTCTACTTTCCAAAATGGGGTCATTTGGGGGGGTTTTGTACTGCCCTGCCATTTTAGCACCTCAAGAAATGAGATAGGCAGTCATAAATTTAAAGCTGTGTAAATTCCAGAAAATGTACCCTAGTTTGTAAACGCTATAACTTTTGCGCAAACCAATAAATATACACTTATTGACATTTTTTTTTACTAAAGACATGTGGCTGAATACATTTTGGCCTAAATGTATGACTAAAATTGAGTTTATTCTATTTTTCTTATAACAAAAACTAGACAATATAATTTTTTTTCAAAATTTTCGGTCTTTTTCCATTTATATCGCAAAAAATAAAAATCGCAGAGGCAATCAAATACCATTAAAAGAAAGCTCTATTTGTGGGAAGAAAAGGACGCAAATTTCGTTTGGGTACAACATTGCATGTCCGCACAATTTACAGTTAAAGCAGCGCAGTGCAAAATTCTGAATTCACCTCTGGTCCTTTAGCTACCAAATGGTCCGGGGCTTAAGTGGTTAAATATTGGTATTCTGACAGCAGAGTCCCCCCTTTTTTTCTCTTGTTTATATATATTTATTTATTTGTGCTTTTGATCACCAGGCATCTATCTGTGCTTCTCCCGAAGAAACGAGACTCCTCTCGCGAAACACGTCGAGACCTAGCACAGCTATCCTAGACTGCTGACAGTCATCTGCATGACACATTTAGGTATCATGGAAATGTCTATGACAAAAATACAAAATGTATTAATATGTTGATATTAATATGTTTTCTTCTCGTATTCTGTATTTATTGTTGTTTTTAAAAGTAGTGTTAAACAAATCATTTATACATTTTACTTGAGGTGTGCTCTTTAAAAGTCCCATGGGCAATTTTGTTTTTTGTTTTGTGCATACTATTGAGGACTGAGTATCACCTCTACCCATCTTATGCTAGCTCTACTTTCTCTGTCCCACTGTTAATACAATGTTCCATCAGGGAGGGGATTCTTCTTCTTTTTTTTTCATTCAGTCCACTAGGACGGGGTTTCATTCAGCCCACTGGGAGGGGTCTTACAATAGAAGTTTTTTTTTTACCTTAGAAACGAAAGGCATTAAGGTAAAAATATTCTGCCTTTACAAACAATTTAAAGTGGTATTAAACCCAAAACCATAAATGTAATATATTGCAGATTATTATTATTTTTATTATTCATGATTTATATAGCGCCAACAATTTGCCTAGCACTTTACAATATAAAGAGACAGTACAGTTATAATACAATACCAGAGGTTAAGAGGGCCCTGCTCATAAGAGCTTACGATCTAATAGGTGGTACAAAAGGTAATAGTTGATGGAAGAATTATAGTTTCAGTTGTTAGAGGAGGGAATCCATCAGACATAGGGTAGTGGTTGCTAGGATCATCTTCCCCTAATAGTCACTCAGGATTAAAGGTTTAATGGACTTTCTCAGGCACTGATATGACAACATACAAATATTACATAAAAAATATTTATTGATGTGTATAAACAAAAAAAAGGACAATAATATTTAAAAAACAAAGACCAAACCCCACAGTATAGAACAGCATGAGTCGGTGACAAAACAGCCGTATACAATCTATCAAAGTGGAGCAGGCCAAGCCTCAACCGGTTTCGCGGCAGAAAAACCGCTTCTTCAGGAGGGTCTGTACAAAACATAATATACATAATAAATACTCTAGCAATGTGTTAATACAATTATAAAACGTATTTAATATCGACAATATAATCAAAAAGTCAAGGTATGTGGACTGCTCACCGTAGAGACGTTCAGAGGTGCAGTGACTGCCCAGGTAAACCCCCCGCGGCGGATGAGGGGGAAAAAACGTATATGGTGCAGATTGATACAATCTAATAGTAATGATTAAAATAATATTGAATTAGATCATTTATATTTGAGCCAATTTAACATGGGACACCCAGTGCTGATAGTGAGGGGGGGAGGAAAGGGGGGGAAAGGGGGGGAGGGGGGAAGGGGGAAAGAGGGGAGGGGGAGGGGAGAGGAAAGGAAGGGGAGAGGAGAGGGAGAAGGAGGAAACGAAGGTGGGGAAGGGAGGGGATAACGAGGGAAAGGAAGGGGCAAAAAGGGAGGGAAAAGGGGGGGGAAAGAGGGGGGGAGAGGGGAAGTGAAAGGAGCATGGGGAGAGGGGGGGGAAGAAAGAGGGGGGGGAGGAAAGAGAGAGAGGGAGGGAAGGGGGAGAAAGGGAGGGAAAAATAAATAAAAATTATTGGAGGAAAGGGAAACGATTGAGAGGGAGAGGGAGAGGGGAGGTGAAGAAAAAGGGGGGGGGAAAGGGAAGGAGGGGGTTAAGGAAGGGGGAGAGAGGGGGGGGGAAAGGAGGGAAGGGAAATATGGGGGGGGGAAAGGAAGGGGGGGGAAGGCGGGGGAAGGGGGGGAGGGGGGAAAAAAGTTCTAATACGAAAGGAGCCGACCTCGACCCCCAATGTACTGGAAAACACCAACAGACACCAAAACACTGTGCCCAGCAGATACAAACCAGGGAGGGAGGGGAGACAGACCAAGGAACCCAGAGGGGAAGGGGAGGGAAGGGGGGGGGAAGGGAAAAAATTTTTTAGGACACTTGGGGTAAAGACTGGACTATATAGCCAGCACATGTAATAGGCTCTTACCAATATTCAAACATATTGCAGTGATGAGGAAAACCTAAGGAGGATCTAGACAGCCAGAGGGTTATGATAGACCAGATTTAGAGCCCAAAGTCCGGCGAAGTAGAGGGACAAGGTTATAGGCTGTATATGAAACCAAAAAGTTGCATATAAAAAAACAGCAATTTTAAACAGATTGAAAGGCAACTAAGCGCCTTGTTGCTATATAGAGCACTCACCTCGGCATGTCTGTTCCTCACATATGGTTTTCCAGGGGGAGTGTGCATGCACCACTCACACCAAGGGCTTGCGAACAAGCCACTTATGTGTGTTCCCCGACCCCGCCGTCAGACACGCCGCAAGTGACGTGCGGCGCGTGACGTCACGGGGTCATCCCTTCCGCACTGTGCACACCTGACGTGCAAGTGCGCGTCAATTAACCCAAGGCCGTGGGGCCAGGTCAAACGACGCAAGTACGGGATGACATAGTCATCCCGACCAGGAAGAGAACTGATCCGCCAATGGGGTAGAAATAGGACGCCGCCGCATCGCATGTAACGTCAGCAGCCAGAGACCAAAAACAATAAGGTGTAATACAGTAACAATATACATATAATAGCAGTATAGGGCTTTTAATAGATGATTAATGGTACCTATCAATAACAATATGTTTGACAGAAATCACCAATATACAATTTAAGGGATTGGAAAGAAAAACAGCACGTTTACAGGAATGTGTCACGTTGATGGCACATAAGGTTGGATATAGACTTATAAAAAGGCCATATTTCAGAAGAGGAGAGGGGGGGGGAAAGGGGGGGGAGAAGGGGGGAAGGGGGGAAAGGGGGGGGGAAGAGGGAGGGGGGAAGGAAAGGAAGAAGGGAGGGGGGAAGGGAGAAGAAAAATAAATAAATGAATAATAAAATTAACTTATAAAAAGGATTTATAGGAGTTCATCTCATTAATTCCAGGGGGAATTGTGGCATTGAGGTGTTCTATCCACAGGGTTTCCCTCTGTAGGATAGTTCTATCCCAATCGCCACCCCTGGGGCTCGGTTTAACAACTTCCAAGACGAAAAACCGCACGGCAGATAGGTCATAACGGTGGTATAGACCTATGTGTCGTCCAATGGTGGTCAATTTCCCATTGCCAGAATAGTATATGTGATCTCCTATACGTTGTCTGAGCTCTCTGATGGTTTTACCCACGTAAAAAGCCTTGCAAGAGCAAACCATAAGGTAAATAACCCCCTTGGTGCCACAGTTGGCATATGCAGAGGAGCGGAAATGCTCCCCATTAGGGAGAGTAAAGTTCCGGCCCTCCAGGACCCAAGGGCAACGGGGACATTCTCCACATTGGTAGGTGCCGTTGGGTCCCTGTGGCGGGACACTGTAGTGAATGTAGTGACTCTGAGTTAGGCGATCCCGTAAAGAGTGAGCTCTGCGGAAC
Organism: Rana muscosa; assembly: GCA_029206835.1. Lineage (NCBI taxonomy): Eukaryota > Metazoa > Chordata > Amphibia > Anura > Ranidae > Rana > Rana muscosa. The sequence continues at coordinate 495,144,314 of CM055121.1, forward strand.
ACCAATTCTGGATAAGGTCTAAGGTGTTTTTGCAAGGTATTATGTTCGGTGAGCAAATGCCAGTGTTCATTGAGGATATTTCGAAGTGTGCGATGATGACCCGAAAAGGTAGTAACAAATCTGACTGATTCTTGAATAGGTTTCAGTCTAGGGGGGGGGTAAAGCAGAGATTGCCTGGAGCGAAGGCGGGCCTTATTATAGGCCTTTCTCAGGTTGGAGCGAGAATAACCTCTTAGTAATAAACGTTCACTTAAAGCGTTAGCTTGAATTTTAAAATCACTTTCTGAAGCACAATTTCTACGTATGCGTAGATATTGCGCAAATGGGATACTGCGTATCAATGGCTTTGGATGGGCGCTGGTGGCGTAAAGTAAAGTGTTACCGGCAGTCGGTTTACGATAAAGGTTGGTACTTAACGTACCGTCTGGTTGTTTCATGACAGTCAGGTCCAAGAATGGGACCTGAGTATCATCAAAATATACTGTGAAGGTCAAGTTGAAATCATTACAATTTAGTAAATCCATAAATTGTTCTAATTGTGTACTGGTCCCCGTCCAGACCAGAAAAAGATCGTCAATATAACGATACCAAACCAACGCATGCTCAAGCATTTCCGTGTATTGTTCGTCTGCATTAATAGAGCGCTCCCACCCACCCAAATAAAGATTGGCGTAGGCGGGGGCGCAAGAAGTCCCCATTGCGACCCCCTGTGTTTGTAAAAAAAGTTGATCATTAAAGAGAAAATAATTTTTAGTCAAAATGAAATACAACAAATCAAGAATGAACTCATTGAGTGGCCAAGAGGTCCGCTCCTGTTCGTGTAAAAAAGAACCGGCCACCCGGACGCCCCGCTCGTGGGGGATGCTCGAGTATAATGCCTCGACATCTATGGCCACGAGCAGGGCGTCCGGGGGGACCCGGATACCCTCAATGTGACGCAGCAAGTCAGAAGTATCCTTGATGTAAGAGGGCAAACTGCTGACGTGCGGCATCAAAAAGGCGTCAACGAACTTACTGGCATTGTCAGTAAGGGATCCAATTCCAGAGACAATAGGGCGGCCTGGGGGATTGCTTATATTTTTGTGGGTTTTAGGCAAGGCATAGAAGGTGGGTATACGGGGAAATTTGGGGAGAAGAAATTATAAAGTATCCTTCTCAATGAGGCCCAAGTGGAAGGCCTCAGTGCAAAGGATATGCAGTTGTGTGGAAAAGGAAGAAATGGCAGCATGAGAAAGGGGACAGTACCAATTGACATTTTGGAGAATTGAGAGACACATGTTCTGGTAGAATTCGTGTGTCATTAGAACACAGTTCCCTCCTTTGTCTGAGTTTTTTATTACCAGATCTGGAGATTTCTGTAACATTTTCAAAGCTTTGGTCTGCCCCTGCGTAAGATTAGAAGGTATATTCTGCCATTTCTGTCTTTTAAGATCACGAATAGTGGCCTGTACAAATGCCCAGATAGCGGGACATGTCATTAAGTCTGGAAATTTCCGCGAACGGAGTCTAAAAGGTTTGGGTGGATGTAAAATAGTGGAGGTTGGGAGTGGGGGAGTGATGGTGGGTGTCGGTGACTGGAGATCTTCCATGCCACCTTCATCATAAAGGAGCATAAGGTCGCGGAGCGCACGGAACTCCTCCATCGAGAAATGCTTCGTGCGCTCAGCCAACTCCCGCTCTAAATTAATCTTGGCACGATCATTATCATAAATGAATTTAAAAGTGAGGTTGCGAGCAAAGAGGTATAAGTCCTTGATTGTGTCTGTGATAGGGATAAGCTTCGAGTTCGAGTCGAACTCATGTTCGACTCGAACATTGCCTGTTCGCCCGTTCGCCGAACAGCGAACAAATTGGGGTGTTCCTGGCAAATTCGAAAAATCTATGGGAGAAATCTAAAGTGTTAATTATAAAGGCTTATATGCAAGTTATTGTCCTAAAAAGTGTTTGGGGACCCGGGTCCTGCCCCAGGGGACATGTATCAATGCAAAAAGAAGTTTTAAAAACGGCCGTTTTTTCGGGAGCAGTGATTTTAATAATGCTTAAAATGAAAAAATAAAAGTGAAATATTCCTTTAAATTTCGTACCTGGGGGGAGTGTATGATATGCATGTGAAGTGGCGCATGTTTCCCGTGCTTAGAACTGTCCCTGCAAAAAATGTCATTTTTGAAAGAAAAAAATGCATTTAAAACTGACTCGCGGCTATTAATGAATTGTCGGCTCCCGGCAATACATACAAAAGTCATTGATAAAAAAAAAAAAAAAAAGCGTGGGGGTTCCCCAGAATTCAATTACCAGGCCCTTCAGGTCTGGAATGGATATTAAGGGGAACCCCGCCGCAAATTTAAAAAAAAATTGACGTGGGGTTCCCCCAAATATCCATTTCAGGCCCTTCAGATCTGGCATGGATTTTAAGGGGAACTCCACCCCAAATTTTAAAAAAAATGGCGTGGAGTCCCCCTAAAAATCCATACCAGACCCCTTATCCGAGCACACAACCTGGCCGGCCGCAGGGGAAAAGGGGGGGACGAGAGAGCGGCCCCCCCTCCCTCCTGAACCGTACCAAGCCACATGCCCTCAACATGGGGAGGATGTCCCCATGTTGATGGGGACAAGGGCCTCATCCCCACAACCCTTGCCCGGTGGTTGTGGGGGTCTGCGGGCGGGGGGCTTATCGGAATCTGGAAGACCCCTTTAACAAAGAGGACCCCCAGATCCCGGCCCCCCCTATGTGAATTGGTAAGGGGTACATTGTACCCCTACCATTTCACGAAGAAAGCGTAAAAAAATGTTTAAAAAAAACACACAAACACCTTGAAAAAGTCCTTTATTTAAAAAAAAAAACATTCCAGCGGTGAAATCCAGTGTCCCGCGGCGATCCCGATGTCCAGCGCTGTCCTTCATTGGTTGTGCCTGAGTGGACCTGATGGGGAACTCCCTCTCAGTATTTTAAATGTATAGACCCGCCCCTTGTAAAGTTCCCCATCAGGTCCGCTCAGCGGACCAGATGCGGAACATGAGAAGGGGCGGGTCTATACATGTATTACCAAAGTGAGAGCAGTTCCCCATCAGGTCCGCCTCCTCGGTATGTCGGACCCGCCTACGTCATTGGCTTGAGCGGGGAACTTCCTTCACTGTGTAATTTAAATTTACTGATCTGAAGGGCCTGGAATGGATATTTGGGGGAACCCCACGTCAATTTTTTTAAATTTGCGGCGGGGTTCCCCTTAATATCCATTCCAGACCTGAAGGGCCTGGTAATTGAATTCTGGGGAACCCCCACGCTTTTTTTTTTTTTTTTTTATCAGTGACTTTTGTATGTATTGCCGGGAGCCGACAATTCATTAATAGCCGCGAGTCAGTTTTAAATGCATTTTTTTCTTTCAAAAATGACATTTTTTGCAGGGACAATTCTAAGCACGGGAAACATGCGCCACTTTACATGCATATCATACACACCCCCCAGGTACGAAATTTAAAGGAATATTTCACTTTTATTTTTTCATTTTAAGCATTATTAAAATCACTGCTCCCGAAAAAACGGCCGTTTTTAAAACTTCTTTTTGCATTGATACATGTCCCCTGGGGCAGGACCCGGGTCCCCAAACACTTTTTAGGACAATAACTTGCATATTAGCCTTTATAATTAACACTTTAGATTTCGAACGTTCGAGTCCATTGTATTTAATAGGGTTCTAAAGTTTACACGAACATTTTGTCTGTTCGCAGGTTCTGGTGCGAACCGAACAGGGGGGTGTTCGGCTCATCCCTGGTCTGTGACTTTTAGAGAGTCCAGAGGACAGAAACCTAAGCCCAATTGTAGAACTGAAGACTCATCCTCAGATAATCTATGAGGAGTGAGGTTAATGATATTCAGATGGGTGTTGTGTTGGGAATTGTTTGTGGTGGTAAAGGGAAGGGAAGTGGTTGTGTGTTCTTGTGAACGAATGTGTCTAAATTTCCCTGCTGTTTTTTCAGGGCTAAAAAAATGGCATCCTCGTTAACTTTAGTATATTTATTGGACATGGAACTAAGAACTTTAGGAATTGCCCCATGTAATGAAGTGGACGTGGCAACTCCACCGGTAACCAGACCAGTGGGATTAGTCACGTCCTGTAATGGCGGCCCACGTATTTTGGGTCCAGTATGTCCCTTTTTGCCTTTCTTGGGGCCAGTAGGAGGTGTACCACCTCCATATCTTAGTCTCTTACGAGATGAATAGACTGCTGGTGTGGTGGAGTGTATAGGATTTTGTGAAAAGTTAGATGAGGCTGATGAATCAGATTCAGCCTCTGTAGTGGGATTTCGGGCAAAGTTTGCACGTTGAAATCCCCTCTTGGTAGGTACACCACCTGACCATTTATATGCATGTCCCTCTGCAAAAACAGCCTTATCTTTATTAAATTTGGTTTGTTTTTTGATGATGATTTCTTTATTGATGATCTCTAGACGTTCTTTTAATTCCTTCCACTTGGCGGCAAACGTAATGTTGCCAACCAGATGGAGGTATTGTACATTAAGATTATCAATTTCTTGGTCTAGATTGATCATGTCCTTAGAATATTGTACAACCAAAGACTTCATCAATTCAGAACTGCAGTTTAAGAGGGAACTTTCCCATATTTTTTTGAAATCTACTGAGGGGTCTTTGATGGTAGGGAAAATTTGGACTCTGAGTCCAATTGGACAAATATTCTCTGCCAAATAATACCTAAAATATTCGATGTGCCAGTGAAGGTGTGATTTGCGCTTTAAGAGTGAAAACATTTTTGAAAAAAACAATTTAAGATCATCTTCAATTTTATGGTCATTCATACAAGAAGTGTGAATTTTAGACATGAACCCAGTCCAATCAGTGCCTAGAACATCCATGGTTATGGCTAGTCGATCTTTTCCCAAAAATTGTTGGTGAAATGGTATAAATAGAAAAAAGAAAACAGTATAGCTTTAATAATAGGGTAGAGGCACTCAAAATGATTTTCGTATGGATCACTTGGTGATATCCATCGAAAGAGAGAAACGGGTGTGTTATCCACCCTATAGAGTGAAGAGAAGAGTTGAGTATAGCCTCAATTATAAAAAAATAAACTAACAATATATTGTGCCTCATCCGTAGTAATGTTTGAGGAGGGAATCCATCAGACATAGGGTAGTGGTTGCTAGGATCATCTTCCTCTAATAGTCACTCAGGATTAAAGGTTTAATGGACTTTCTCAGGCACTGATATGACAACATACAAATATTACATAAAAAATATTTATTGATGTGTATAAACAAAAAAAAGGACAATAATATTTAAAAAACAAAGACCAAACCCCACAGTATAGAACAGCATGAGTCGGTGACAAAACAGCCGTATACAATCTATCAAAGTGGAGCAGGCCAAGCCTCAACCGGTTTCGCGGCAGAAAAACCGCTTCTTCAGGAGGGTCTGTACAAAACATAATATACATAATAAATACTCTAGCAATGTGTTAATACAATTATAGAACGTATTTAATATCGACAATATAATCAAAAAGTCAAGGTATGTGGACTGCTCACCGTAGAGACGTTCAGAGGTGCAGCGACTGCCCAGGTAAACCCCCCGCGGCGGATGAGGGGGAAAAAACGTATATGGTGCAGATTGATACAATCTAATAGTAATGATTAAAATAATATTGAATTAGATCATTTATATTTGAGCCAATTTAACATGGGACACCCAGTGCTGATAGTGAGGGGGGGGAGGAAAGGGGGGGGGAGGGGGGAAAGGGGGAAAGAGGGGAGGGGGGAGAGGAAAGGAAGGGGAGGGAGAGGGAGAAGGAGGAAACGAAGGTGGGGAAGGGAGGGGATAACGAGGGAAGGGAAGGGGCAAAAAGGGAGGGAAAAGGGGGGGGAAAGAGGGGGGAGAGGGGAAGTGAAAGGAGCATGGGGAGAGGGGGGGGGGAAGAAAGAGGGGGGGGGGAGGAAAGAGAGAGAGGGAGGGAAGGGGGAGAAAGGGAGGGGAAAAAAAATTATTGGAGGAAAGGGAAACGATTGAGAGAGGGGAGAGGGGAGGTGAAGAAAAAGGGGGGGGAAAGGGAAGGAGGGGGTTAAGGAAGGGGGAGAGAGGGGGGGGGGAAAGGAGGGAAGGGAAGGGAAATATGGGGGGGGAAGGAAGGGGGGGGAAGGCGGGGGAAGGGGGGGAGGGGGGAAAAAAGTTCTAATACGAAAGGAGCCGACCTCGACCCCCAATGTACTGGAAAACACCAACAGACACCAAACCACTGTGCCCAGCAGATACAAACCAGGGAGGGAGGGGAGACAGACCAAGGAACCCAGAGGGGAAGGGGAGGGAAGGGGGGGGAGGGAAGGGAATTTTTTTTTTAGGACACTTGGGGTAAAGACTGGACTATATAGCCAGCACATGTAATAGGCTCTTACCAATATTCAAACATATTGCAGTGATGAGGAAAACCTAAGGAGGATCTAGACAGCCAGAGGGTTATGATAGACCAGATTTAGAGCCCAAAGTCCGGCGAAGTAGAGGGACAAGGTTATAGGCTGTATATGAAACCAAAAAGTTGCATATAAAAAAACAGCAATTTTAAACAGATTGAAAGGCAACTAAGCGCCTTGTTGCTATATAGAGCACTCACCTCGGCATGTCTGTTCCTCACATATGGTTTTCCAGGGGGAGTGTGCATGCACCACTCACACCAAGGGCTTGCGAACAAGCCACTTATGTGTGTTCCCCGACCCCGCCGTCAGACACGCCGCAAGTGACGTGCGGCACGTGACGTCACGGGGTCATCCCTTCCGCACTGTGCACACCTGACGTGCAAGTGCGCGTCAATTAACCCAAGGCCGTGGGGCCAGGTCAAACGACGCAAGTACGGGATGACATAGTCATCCCGACCAGGAAGAGAACTGATCCGCCAATGGGGTAGAAATAGGACGCCGCCGCATCGCATGTAACGTCAGCAGCCAGAGACCAAAAACAATAAGGTGTAATACAGTAACAATATACATATAATAGCAGTATAGGGCTTTTAATAGATGATTAATGGTACCTATCAATAACAATATGTTTGCAGAAATCACCAATATACAATTTAAGGGATTGGAAAGAAAAACAGCACGTTTACAGGAATGTGTCACGTTGATGGCAAATAAGGTTGGATATAGACTTATAAAAAGGCCATATTTCAGAAGAGGAGAGGGGGGGGGGAGAAGGGGGGGAAGGGGGGGAAAGGGGGGGGGAAGGAGGGGGGGGAAAGAGGGAGGGGGGAAGGAAAGGAAGAAGGGAGGGGGAAGGGAGAAGAAAAATAAATAAATGAATAATAAAATTAACTTATAAAAAGGATTTATAGGAGTTCATCTCATTAATTCCAGGGGGAATTGTGGCATTGAGGTGTTCTATCCACAGGGTTTCCCTCTGTAGGATAGTTCTATCCCAATCGCCACCCCTGGGGCTCGGTTTAACAACTTCCAAGACGAAAAACCGCACGGCAGATAGGTCATAACGGTGGTATAGACCTATGTGTCATCCAATGGTGGTCAATTTCCCATTGCCAGAATAGTATATGTGATCTCCTATACGTTGTCTGAGCTCTCTGATGGTTTTACCCACGTAAAAAGCCTTGCAAGAGGTAACACTTTACTTTACGCCACCAGCGCCCACCCAAAGCCATTGATACGCAGTATCCCATTTGCGCAATATCTAGGCATACGTAGAAATTGTGCTTCAGAAAGTGATTTTAAAATTCAAGCTAACGCTTTACGTGAACGTTTATTACTAAGAGGTTATTCTCGCTCCAACCTGAGAAAGGCCTATAATAAGGCCCGCCTTCGCTCCAGGCAATCTCTGCTTTACCCCCCCCCCCCCTAGACTGAAACCTATTCAAGAATCAGTCAGATTTGTTACTACCTTTTCGGGTCATCATCGCACACTTCGAAATATCCTCAATGAACACTGGCATTTGCTCACCGAACATAATACCTTGCAAAAACACCTTAGACCTTATCCAGAATTGGTGTTCCGCAGAGCTCACTCTTTACGGGATCGCCTAACTCAGAGTCACTACATTCACTACAGTGTCCGCCACAGGGACCCAACGGCACCTACCAATGTGGAGAATGTCCCCGTTGCCCTTGGGTCCTGGAGGGCCGGAACTTTACTCTCCCTAATGGGGAGCATTTCCGCTCCTCTGCATATGCCAACTGTGGCACCAAGGGGGTTATTTACCTTATGGTTTGCTCTTGCAAGGCTTTTTACATGGGTAAAACCATCAGAGAGCTCAGACAACGTATAGGAGATCACATATACTATTCTGGCAATGGGAAATTGACCACCATTGGACGACACATAGGTCTATACCACCGTTATGACCTATCTGCCGTGCGGTTTTTCGTCTTGGAAGTTGTTAAACCGAGCCCCAGGGGTGGCGATTGGGATAGAACTATCCTACAGAGGGAAACCCTGTGGATAGAACACCTCAATGCCACAATTCCCCCTGGAATTAATGAGATGAACTCCTATAAATCCTTTTTATAAGTTAATTTTATTATTCATTTATTTATTTTTCTTCTCCCTTCCCCCCTCCCTTCTTCCTTTCCTTCCCCCCTCCCTCTTTCCCCCCCCCCCCTTTCCCCCCCCCCTTCCCCCCCCCCCTCTCCTCTTCTGAAATATGGCCTTTTTATAAGTCTATATCCAACCTTATTTGCCATCAACGTGACACATTCCTGTAAACGTGCTGTTTTTCTTTCCAATCCCTTAAATTGTATATTGGTGATTTCTGTCAAACATATTGTTATTGATAGGTACCATTAATCATCTATTAAAAGCCCTATACTGCTATTATATGTATATTGTTACTGTATTACACCTTATTGTTTTTGGTCTCTGGCTGCTGACGTTACATGCGATGCGGCGGCGTCCTATTTCTACCCCATTGGCGGATCAGTTCTCTTCCTGGTCGGGATGGCTATGTCATCCCGTACTTGCGTCGTTTGACCTGGCCCCACGGCCTTGGGTTAATTGACGCGCACTTGCACGTCAGGTGTGCACAGTGCGGAAGGGATGACCCCGTGACGTCACGCGCCGCACGTCACTTGCGGCGTGTCTGACGGCGGGGTCGGGGAACACACATAAGTGGCTTGTTCGCAAGCCCTTGGTGTGAGTGGTGCATGCACACTCCCCCTGGAAAACCATATGTGAGGAACAGACATGCCGAGGTGAGTGCTCTATATAGCAACAAGGCGCTTAGTTGCCTTTCAATCTGTTTAAAATTGCTGTTTTTTTATATGCAACTTTTTGGTTTCATATACAGCCTATAACCTTGTCCCTCTACTTCGCCGGACTTTGGGCTCTAAATCTGGTCTATCATAACCCTCTGGCTGTCTAGATCCTCCTTAGGTTTTCCTCATCACTGCAATATGTTTGAATATTGGTAAGAGCCTATTACATGTGCTGGCTATATAGTCCAGTCTTTACCCCAAGTGTCCTAAAAAAAAATTCCCTTCCCTCCCCCCCCCTTCCCTCCCCTTCCCCTCTGGGTTCCTTGGTCTGTCTCCCCTCCCTCCCTGTTTGTATCTGCTGGGCACAGTGGTTTGGTGTCTGTTGGTGTTTTCCAGTACATTGGGGGTCGAGGTCGGCTCCTTTCGTATTAGAACTTTTTTCCCCCCTCCCCCCCTTCCCCCGCCTTTCCCCCCCCTTCCTTCCCCCCTCCATATTTCCCTTCCCTCCTTTCCCCCCCCCTCTCTCCCCCTTCCTTAACCCCCTCCTTCCCTTTCCCCCCCTTTTTCTTCACCTCCCCTCTCCCTCTCCCTCTCAATCGTTTCCCTTTCCTCCAATATTTTTTTTTTTTCCCTCCCTTTCTCCCCCTTCCCTCCCTCTCTCTCTTTCCCCCTTCCCTCCCTCTCTCTCTTTCCTCCCCCCCCTCTTTCTTCCCCCCCCCCCTCTCCCCATGCTCCTTTCACTTCCCCTCTCCCCCCCTCTTTCCCCCCCCCCCTTTTCCCTCCCTTTTTGCCCCTTCCCTTCCCTCGTTATCCCCTCCCTTCCCCACCTTCGTTTCCTCCTTCTCCCTCTCCCTCCCCTTCCTTTCCTCTCCCCTCCCCCCTCCCCCCTTTCCCCCCTTTCCCCCTTTCCCCCTTTCCCCCTTTCCTCCCCCTCCCCCCCCCTTTCCCCCCCTTTCCTCCCCCCCTCTCACTATCAGCACTGGGTGTCCCATGTTAAATTGGCTCAAATATAAATTATCTAATTCAATATTATTTTAATCATTACTATTAGATTGTATCAATCTGCACCATATATGTTTTTTCCCCCTCATCCGCCGCGGGGGGTTTACCTGGGCAGTCGCTGCACCTCTGAACGTCTCTACGGTGAGCAGTCCACATACCTTGACTTTTTGATTATATTGTCGATATTAAATACGTTCTATAATTGTATTAACACATTGCTAGAGTATTTATTATGTATATTATGTTTTGTACAGACCCTCCTGCAGAAGCGGTTTTTCTGCCGCGAAACCGGTTGAGGCTTGGCCTGCTCCACTTTGATAGATTGTCACCGACTCATGCTGTTCTATACTGTGGGGTTTGGTCTTTGTTTTTTAAATATTATTGTCCTTTTTTTTTGTTTATACACATCAATAAATATTTTTTATGTAATATTTGTATGTTGTCATATCAGTGCCTGAGAAAGTCCATTAAACCTTTAATCCTGAGTGACTATTAGGGGAAGATGATCCTAGCAACCACTACCCTATGTCTGATGGATTCCCTCCTCAAACATTACTACGGATGAGGGCACAATATATTGTTAGTTTATTTTTTTATAATTGAGGCTATACTCAACTCTTCTCTTCAGTTGTTAGGTGGAGGCAGAATAGGCTTCTTTGAAGAGATGAGTTTTCAGGGATCACCTAAATGTGGACAGAGTGGGACAGATTGAGGTACAGGGTTCCAGAGGCTGGGAGAGGCTCTAGAGAAGTCCTGGAGATGGCAGGAGGATACAAGAGAGCTAAAGAGCAGGAGGCCTTGGGAGCAGATGAGATGACAGTTTGGGTGATATATTGAGATAAGACTGATGATGTATCTTGGGGCAGAGTCGTTGATGACAAAAGTCCGCTTTACAAGTCCCATACACCATGCGGTGACTGTAAAAACTTGAATGACTTCTCCATAGATGATGGTCTAACACACACACCACCGTGCCCTTCACCCAACCTCAAGGGTGTCCTCTCACCTTCTATGTAGGACCTCACTATACTAAACGAGGTCAAATGCGTTTGTATTAATATGGGGGATCATGCTCCACTCGATCACTCCATCCACCTTGAACAACATATCCTCAATACCAAAGGTCATATACGGGAAGTAAGAGGAGGACTAAAATAGTGTAGATTGCCAAATAAAATTGTTACAATCAAATAAAATTCACTCACATCTTAAAAGAAGACCATAAGCATATCTGTCCACCCAGGGGTGTGTAGATTTAGGCCTAAGAGAAGGGAGTTGTAATGGTTAAGGCAAAAGGTAACAAGGGTGTGAATGAGTAGCTTGGTGGTTTCATTGGTTAAAAAGGGGCAAATTTTTGAAATGTTATGGGGATGATGTCTATTAGACATGTGCAATTAGTTTAGGTCCGAATTCAAATTGGGTGGAATTTTTGGTTATTCTGAGATTCGGATGTAGCCAAATCTCCGAATGAAACAGTAATGAATAGTAACAAATTTAGTTGAAATCCATTACAATTCGTTTTGGTTATTAATTTTCCAATGAATTACAACTTTTCAGAACAATTAGAATTTGGATCGGTCAAAAGACCAATTTGAATTCTGTGTGAAGAAATAGCTGGTTGGTAAGCAGCGGGCTGGGAAGCCGGCTGGCCGCGTTCTTAATAACCATGAGTCAGCATCTGTCAGTGGGCTTCCCCACTGACAGATGAATATAAAGATAAAGAATGCCGGCAATAGAAAAATGTTAAAAAAATATATAGTGTCCCTCCATGTCAAACCATCGTCCATCACGACACCGGCCGACCTGAAAAATAGAAAAAAATTCAAAAAAGTGCTCCGCCTCCTAAGAAGCTACCCGCCGTATGCGCTCCCTTTGGTTTTGACAGCTCTTATATAGGCAAGGGCAGGGCCACTTGGTTACGTCTCTGGTTGGTCCCGTCCTCTTCTGATGTCACTTGACGATGGACATCGAGGGACACAATTTTTTTTCTTCTTTTAATACAGGATTTGTCAAAAATTGTTTCCTGTGTTTCTTACCTATTGACACTTTTCTGGTGAATCAGTATGGGTATGATGTACCCGATACCCATTCACATAGTGGGGGGTCGGGATCTCGGGGCCCCCACCCACAGATCCTGACAACCACAGCCCAGGGTTGTCGGGAAGAGGCCCTTGTATGGATTTTGGTGTGGACCCCACGCCGTTTTTTTTTCATTTTGGAGTGGTGTTCCCCTTAAAATCCATACCTGACCCGACGGGCCTGGTATGGACTGGGGGGGGGGACCCTGCGCCATTTTTTTAAACATTTTTCCATTGCCGACATTCTTTATCTTTATAGTCATCTGTAAGTGGGGAAGCCCAATGACAGATGATGACTCATGGTTGTAAGGACGCGGGTGGCTGGATTCCTGGCCCGTTGCTTAACAACCAGCTATTTCTTCACACAGAATTCTAATTGGTTGATCGTTTTTTCGACCGATCAGAATTTTAAATCGTTCTGAAAAATTGGAATTCATTAGAAAATTAATGAATAAAATAAATTTTAACAAAAACTAAAAGAAACTTAACGAAACCGAAACTAAATTAAACAAATTCTAAAACCAAACTAAACGAATTCAATAACAAAACGAAATTAGCAACATAACGAATCTTTTCAAAATGAAACTAAACAAATTTTTCCATTCTGCATATGTCTAATGTCTACAAGCTTTTGACAACGATTGGATTTGGGGCTGAAAGGATGGGTCAGAGTCTAGGATTACACCTAGTACCCTGGTGTGTGGGGAGGGATTGATGATTGTATTATTGATCTTGATAGAAAAGTCAGGGAGGAGGGCACAGGCAGGAGGAAATATTAAAACCTCAGTTTTAAAAAGATTTTGTTTGAGGTTACCAATCATTAAGTGTAGTGGCTGCATTTGTTTTATTTTTTTATAGGCTTTTTTCCCTTTGTCTTCCCCTGATGATCTGGCCAGTAACACGCCTCCAGTATTAGAGTACCCCCACTCTGTAAGAAAGAGCACAGACACACCTTTAGAGAGCAGCATTGTCAGTTTGGAGAGGAAAGGACGTTAGATGTACTAGCAGATTTTAGATATACTTAGATACACTTACAAATTGAAACCAAAATTGAAACCAAACTCCAGCTCACACTTTATATTGAGTTACAGCAGACAGTTTTTTTTTTTTCTTTTGGGATAAAGGTTTAACATAAATAAATAAAAGCTGATGACCCCTGCCAGTGTCAAATGCTTTGTCTCATCCCATACATCCACAGGAGAACTTCTAAAAAACAGACTTACAGACCAGATTACCAGGTGAAAATAAAAGAAAACGAATGCAGCTATCAAATATAAGAATTGGTAAGCTTCAATATGATACAAGTTTGCTTTTGGGTTTATTACCTCTTTAGGAGCAGTTTTGTTCATTTTCAAAAGGTTATCTCTTGCTTCCAGTCGTGTCTATAGAACAGGAAGTGCAAAGAAAATGACCCTTACTGAAACAGAGGACAAACTGGCTTTTAAACCTTTTCTACTATATCTACAATTAAAAAAATTGGACTTTATGTATACTTTAAGCCGGAGGTCCCCAACCAAGTACCAGGTCGTAGCCTCTCTGCAGCCGTGCGGCGAGTCCGGCTTATGAGACAGTCGGTGGGCAGGCAGCATGAGCGTGACAACGGGCGAGTGAGCGGGTGGCATGAGACAGACAACAAGCAGGTGGCATGAGAGGGACAGCGGACGGGCGGCATGAGAGAGACAACAGATCGATGCGAAAAAACGTTCTATGAGTTCTATGCAATAAAGACCGGTCACTGTTGCGTTCTCTCCTTGTGCAGGGTGACTGGTCTTGTACCCACTCCATTCCCTCCTGAGGAGCTTTGTAGGCACCTGTAGTGAAAGGACCTGCAGGGTCCCTCCCATTGTTCTGCTCTCTGCACAGGTTATGTACAGCCCAGTGATAATGTCACTTCAACTGTATAAAGGAATATCTCAATTTGTAATGCATGTGGTGCACATACAAGTAGATTTATAAAATTTTTGGCTATTAAGAAAGATAAATGAGTAAAAGTTTTTTACAAGGAGAATAAAAGCAGAACACTATCAGCTTTGGAGTATTAAAAAAATAATAAGAAAAGAGAATGTAACATTTTGTAAAAATATTTTAAGTAAAATATTATAAATGTTTTACAGTCCAGGATCTGATATGTTGAATAAAACAAAATAGTTTATTTCCCCCACTTGAGCCCCAAGTTTGAGCAGCTATACCAGGAGGATGCCTGCAGTAGCAGCAGGCATCCTCCCAGTACTATTTTTTAGAGCTGAAGTTTGGCTCACTTGTAAAAGCAATTCTAGTGGCTAACTAGCCATTGGATTGCCTTTATAAGCAGCAGGAGGGGATGCCCCCCCCCTCCTGCCACCTTTTGTGGCTGTATCGGGATCTCCCATCCCACCCGGAGTCCCAATTGACCAGCCGGTGCTTCCACCTGATCATAGAGCTCAGCAAAAACCTGATCGGTTTTGTTTGGCTCTATGATATAGTAACCCAGAAGAGATGATGTCATGTCACTTCCGGTTTACCTGGATGTGTCAGGGATACAGAGTGCTGGTATCTTGTGGAACAAGTGTGACCAGAAGTGTGTGGACTTGCACAGAGAACACAAGGCACAAGTAGAAAGATCTCTCCATAAAGAGTACTTGTCACATGCCTATTGATGTAAAAAAAAGCAACAGTGTAAAAATAACTAAATAAACAATAATAAAAAAAAAAATGAAAGTGCCCCTGTCCCCCCTGCTTGCACGCAAAGGCAAATGCTCGCGTTGGTCCTACCCACATGCAAACAGCAATAGTCAAACACTTGTGAGGTATTACTGTGAACATCAGATCACGGACAGTAATTCTAGCTCCAGGCCTCCTGTGTAAATTTAAAGTGGTAACTTTTAAAGGATTTAAAAGCGTCGCCTATTGGTAGCAAATTTTACATTGTTTGTCGTGCTTGCACGAGCGTGCACAATTTTAAAGCATGACAAGTTTGGGCCGAACATCATCTTTTATATTTTACAAAAACTTGGGTTATGAATTGTGTTTTTTTGCATTAAAATTAAAAAAAATATATTTTTCCCCCGTTACGAAAATACTGCGTGACATAAAAGATTGCAAAACCCACCAATTTATTCTCTAGGGCCTCTGATTTAAAAAAAAAATATATATATAATGCTCGGGGGTGTGACAGGGGTCACTTTGGGCACAGGGTGAGCCAGGAAATAATGGACATTAAGAATGTCTTGGATTGCTTTAAATTGAGATAGTAATATTAATCCACAAAATGTACTGGTTGTTTGATTCTGAACTCAACAAGTTAATTAAGAGACGCTGATGTGTCACCTGTCTGCTTGTGTAATGTTAATGAATCTCAACTATGCTACAGATCCTTTCATTGGGAATAGTGATAATTAACTCTGTACTTGTGTGTATTGTAAAGCAGACAGACAGTCTGGTGAATATAAAGGTCATGCATAGTCATTTAAGATATAAAGGGATTAGCTAAGAGATGTCAGAATATGTGTATTGGGAGCTCGTTATGTAACCATTGTGTGATGTTGAAAAAAAAAGGAAAAAAGAGCTGCGCAAACCTGTATACAGTGAATATACGGAGAAAACAAAGATTTTTCCCATAGGATTTTTTAGCAGCAAATGGTCAAACAAAGTATCTTTTTAAATAAAAAGATTTTATTCAATGATTGCGTTTGGTTTAAAAAAGTCAGTTGTACAATTGTTTAAATTTTTATGAGCTCCGGTAGTACACAGGCCAAATACACACATGCAAGGGTATGACATATAATGTGCTATGAACAGAACATAATACAAATAATGCATGTATATACGTATGTTTCAACAGAGGGAAGGCCCCGATGCATTTCGACCTATGTTGCAGGTCTTCCTCAGGGTTTTTTTTTCTTACATTCTGAAGAGTATAGATTGGTAAATTCATTAATAACATAGTAATCGCCAAGTTGTCTCCTAACAGTTAACAAACAAATACTTAATGAGTACATTTATCTATGATAATACCATTGCAGGAAGTAATTGCCTAAATATCTATTGAGAGAAAGGTGACTGGGAGAAAAGGCAGTCATATAACACACATATTTACCCTCTTAGTTGTGTGAGTAGGCCCAAACCGGAGAAAGGAAATCCTGACTTCTCTGAATCTCTCCAATCCCCCAACAGACAAGGGCTCCCAACGTAGTGCTTGGGACGTCCTCCCCCCCGCACAGAGGCGGCTCCAAACCACAGATAGATATAGGCTGCTCTCAGGACGTCACATTTAAGTGGGGGCAAAAAATTATGGACTGGTGGATAGGCGGGGTCAAACCCCTGCGAGCCTGATCCAAACACCTGAGGGTGATGGGGATATTAATTAGTCTTTTTAAATTGTAAATTTTTTTGTAAAAACATTACACAAAGTCTTATTAAGTATATGTCTGTTATAGAGGTAGTGGGGGATGGGAATCCATACACCTGACTCTATTAAGAATCAGAAGAAAGATAGCAAATGGACAATGATGATTTGTAATTTAAAATGTTGGAAAAAATTATGAGAATAGTAATACAAATAAACTCAAATCAAAATGATTGAATGATGGATAGATGAACCCTAAAAATGCAGCAAGCTCACACGTGTAGACCAAACACCAATATGCAGGAAAAAAAGGAAAAAAGAGCTGAGCAAACCTGTATACAGTGAATATACAATCTAACAATAATCTGGAAATATTGTGCGTTAACTATAACTTAATATAGTGACAAAAAAAATACATAGTGACAAAAAATATTATTTTATATATAATGTATGGTATGATATGATAAACCGACACATTCATCGAGTTTGACCCCAAAGAAATAACGGTTAATCATATAAATGTCCATATAAGAGTCCATATAAATTCTGAACATTAACGAATTGCAATGCAAATTGGAAGAAGGGTGAACTCCTAAATTGCACCAAAAAAAATGCACACGTGCACCACCACCAAAATAATGTGCTTACCAGAGGCAAGCTATTGGAATGCCAAACTATGAATCACTCGCTTCCTTGCAGTAGATGGATATCCAAGGATGGAGAGGAACTCTTGCGATATTGGAACTCAGTATTCACCAGTCATAAAAATGAGAAGGGGAAACCACATAGTGTATATCGTACAAACAGCATTTATTCAAATAAAAAGGTGGTAACTTACATCAAGTAGGTAAAATTCAGGCATAAAAACATAGGAAGACCCGGCCGGCATGCAGTCTCCCGCTCAGCGATGAAATCAGCGCATCAACCTCCCGACGTACGTTTCGCTATAGGTAGCATCGTCTGGGGAACGGGCGACGCACTGACTCATCGCAAATTTATACACTTGGAACCACGCCTCTGTCTGAGTCACGGGCAGCCCCACGACCCGGAACAGGAACTTGTGAAGGTCACGAAGTGGAACCATAATAAATACAATACAAAGCACATAAACTACTAATTTAAATGCTGGTTGTTATTTACAAAAATGTTCATTTATATAATTAAAAAAGAATTGAACATGAATTAAAATATCTAAAAGACACTGCTGGGAGGAAGTGTCACGGGAACAGAGAACAAAATAATCCCAGATAATCAGGAAATCCCAAATAATTAGGACGAAAAACAGCACCATCTTGTGGCCAAAAAGCAGAACAGCCACAGATTAAATTAATTAGTCACCATCAACATCTCACTCCTAAATAAATACAAGGAGATGTGTAAAAAAACTCAATAAATAATCATAGGGCTCAATCTAAAGACCCAAAACAGATGTCAAAAACCTTATATGCTGCCCGGGACTCAGACCGGATGTCAAAATCTGAAAAAGGCAATACTAACATTATGTCAGGGAAATTCCCCGTCTGTTGTCACCAATCTGCGCTCAGTGCGCATGCGCGGCAAAACGGCGCATCGGCGCATGCGCGTGCGTGGCGGGACGGCGCTTCGGCGTGCTCGGGTGCGCGAACCGGCGCAACGACGAATGCGCGTGCGCAATAGCTCGCCAATGGGACTACAGGCGGGCCTATTTAAACAGACGCAGTAACACTATCTGGTTGCTGGTTTGTCAGCTTTACTGTGTCTCCTTGTGCCTGAAAGAAGTTAAAGTTCTCCTGCTGTGGCCCGGACCGGATTTGACTACGCTTCTGCTTCTCCTGAACCTGACCCCTTGGCTTGCTAAACGGACTTCTACCTCTCTTCTTGTGCTTGACCCTCGGCCTGTGACCCGGATCTGCTGCCTGTCTCCAGCCCTCTACCTTCTGCCTGTACCCTGGACTTCTTGCCTAACCTGACTATTCTGGTGCTTCCTGCTAAACTCCTAAACGGACTTGTGCCTTGCTACTGGTTGCTGTTTGACCCTGTCTACCCTTGGTGTTTGACTCCTGGCCTGTTCTTCAGACTCATCCCTGCTAGATTCTTCAGCAAGACACCTCTACCTGCTGGTGGCCAGTGCTCAAGACACCTCTACCTGCTGGTGGCCAGTGCTCCCTCGTGCTGTCCTCTCCCTGTCTCACCTCCAGGGGGCGGAGTGCGCTTGGGTGCAAGGGTGAACCACTCTCGGCATCTCGGCCTCGGTAAGTACGTAGCCTGATAGTACAAACCAGCCAGATGTCTGAGGCAGACAGAGTGCGTTCCCCATTTGACACCCTCTGCCAGCAGGTCTCCACCCTAACGGACACTGTCCAAAGACTCCAAGAGGGATATACCCAGATTGATGGCCGTCTTCAACAGCTCACCGGTCTCCTAGGGCCAGGCCCCACAGCTGCCACCTCTGCCAACACCGCCACCAACTCCCAAGTACCTACGAGTTCTACAGTAGTGATGGCCACCCCTGAACCCAGGGTCCCTATTCCGGAGCGTTTTTCGGGTGTCCGCAAAAAATACCGGGCCTTTAAAAACGCCTGCTCCCTCTACCTTGCCCTCCAACCAAGGACCTTCTCTTCGGAAGCAGTAAAGGTGGGGTTTATCATCTCTCTCTTAACGGATGACCCTCAAGCCTGGGCCCATGGCCTGATGGAGCAACAGAGCCCCATATTGGACTCAGTAGAGACATTTTTTGAACATATGGCTCAATTATACGATGATCCCCAGCGATCAGCCACGGCCGAGTCCGTCCTCCATAACCTAACTCAGGGGAGAAGACCGGTGGAAGACTATACGTCGGAATTTAGGAAATGGTCCGCCGACACCAAATGGAATGAGGCGGCCCTCAGATACCAATACCGCCAGGGACTATCTGAGACTCTCAAGGACGAGCTGGCCAGGATCGAAACCCCCACTACCTTGGAGAACCTGATCCAATCCGCCATACAACTCGATAGGCGTCTGCGTGAACGACGGGCGGAGCGATTTCAATCTCCTCGTCCCAACTGGCCTCCATCCAGGACTGTACCTCACTACCCACCAACCTCTGCGCCTGCAGTCACACCTCTTCCTAAGCCAGAACCCATGCAGCTCGGGTTGGTTCGGGCTCCCCTGACTCCTGAGGAAAAACAGCGAAGGCGCCAGGCCAATCTGTGCCTATATTGCGGGGGTGCCGGCCACTTCCTCCTCAACTGCCCCGTAAGACCTAGTAAGTCTATCTCTAAAGACACTTTAAACTATCAACTCTTTGACAACCCTCAGTCTTATGTCATTCTCTTTGTGTCTCTACAGCTGCCGGAAGGGGCAATCCGCCTCCCGGCAATTATTGATTCTGGAGCCTGCAGCTGCTTCCTGGACTCTGCCTTAGCCTCAAGATTCCATGTCCCCACTCAACCTAAGGACCACTGCCTTCAGATCCACCTGGCGGATGGGTCCTTGCCCCGTTCAGGGCTGATCACGCAGGAAACCAAACCTATCCTTGCCATCTCTGACTCGGGTCATCAAGAACTTCTCCGGTTAGACCTCATACCTTCCCCGATGTTCCCCATCATCCTGGGTCTTCCCTGGCTACAGACACACGAGCCCCTCATAAATTGGGTGAAGAAAGAGGTTAGCTTCACCTCCTCCTATTGTTCCCAGAACTGTCTTGCCTCTGCCTCTACGGTCTGCGCTTCCATGATTGCCAAGCCGGACAACCTACAGCATGTTCCTTCAGTCTATCTAGAATTCCGGGACGTGTTCGATAAGCAGCAAGCCGACCATCTACCACCTCATCGGCCCTATGATTGCCCTATCGATCTCTTGCCGGGCTCCAAAATTCCGTTCGGACGTATCTTTCCGTTGTCCGAAACCGAGTTGAAAGCCCTCAAGGCTTATATTGATGAAAACCTCCAGAAGAGATTTATTCGCCCTTCCTCCTCTCCAGCCGGTGCAGGAATCTTCTTTGTGGAAAAGAAAGACGGGTCCTTAAGACCCTGTATCGATTACCGGGACCTAAACAAGATAACCATTAAGAACAGGTACCCACTACCCCTTATTCCGGAGCTATTTCAGCGCTTCCGATCTGCTCGGGTCTTTTCCAAACTGGATCTACGGGGGGCCTACAATCTTATCAGAATCAGGGCCGGAGACGAGTGGAAAACCGCCTTCAGATCTCGTTTCGGACACTTTGAGTATTCGGTCATGCCGTTCGGTCTTTGTAATGCTCCAGCCACCTTCCAACACCTAGTCAACGACATTTTCAGACAGCACCTTGATGACTTCTTAGTAGTGTACCTGGACGATATCCTCATCTTTTCCACCAACATCGAACTCCACCGGGCTCATGTCATGAAGGTCCTCACCATCCTTCGGAAGCACAAACTCTACCTCAAAGCTGAGAAATGCGAGTTCGAAAAGACCACCGTACAGTTCCTCGGCTTTATCATTTCCATCGATGGGGTCGCGATGGACCCGCAGAAGGTGAAGGCCATTCAGGACTGGCCAGTAGTGATGAGCCGAACACCCCCGGGTTCGGTTCGCACCAGAACCCGCGAACGGACCGAAAGTTCGTACGAACATTAGAACCCTATTAAATACAATGGATGCGAACGTTCGAATTCTAAAGTGCTAATTATAACAACTATTATGCATGTTATTGTCCTAAAAAGGGTTTGGGAACCCGGGTTCTGCACCAGGGGACATGTATCAATGGAAAAAGAAGTTTTAAAAACGGTCGTTTTTCGGGAGCAGTCATTTTAATGATGCATAAAGTGAAAAAAAAAGTCAAATATTCCTTTAAATATCGTACCTGGGGGGTGTCTAAAGTATGCCTGTAAAGTGCCACGTGTTTCCCGTGTTTAGAACTGTCCCTGCACAAAATGACACTTCTAAAGGAAAAAAAAGCCATTTAAAACTGCTTGCGGCTTTAATGTAATGTCTGGTCCCGGTAATATGGATGAAAATCTTTAAGAAAAATGGCATAGCTACCCCATGACCCCCCCCCCCCCCTACCCCAGCCCATTACCAGCCCCTTTGGGTCTTGTATGGATATTAAGGGGAACCCCGCACATAAAATAAAAAAGGCCCTATATACTCTGAACAGCCGTATACAGGCGGTGCATACAAGACAGGGACTGTAGGTTTGTTCTTATGTAGAATCTGTTTGTAATTTTGAACAGGTACATTGTTGAAGTGTAGCTCCAGCCCAAAAATCTATTTTTAAACTTTTTGGAAAACATAGGTAAGGGTTATCACCCCTGTAACATTTGTTTTGCTGTCTGTGCCCCTGTTCAGAACATTTCACCTCACTTTCCGTCCCAATGACAACTGTTTTTGAAATGTGGTGTTTTTCTTGAAACAAGGATTGCTGATAAAGCATCAGTACAGAGGAGACACCTTTCTCCCATATTTATTCTTACAGGAGAGAATTTTCCTTCCTAGTGGTAGATTTCCTCTCACTTCCTGTTGTCTTCTTGCGTTTGCAAGTAGGAGTCGTTTGTAAGTTGGATGTTTGAAAGTAGGGACCTGCCGTATATACTCTGCAGAAATAGGCCCCTTAGTTGTTGGTGTTGGCACAACACTGTAAGCACTCACAGTTACTCTTGGTTGGTGCTGGAACGCCCTGCTGTCAACTATTATATCAGGAATTTTAATTACATATAATTGTTGAACAGTGGTAGTAAAAATTGGGCCTTTGATGGTGGTGCTGGTGCCACAACACTGTAAGCCCTGACAGTTACTCTTGGTGGGTGCAGCAATGGGCCCTGCTGTGAATTATTAGATCAAGAATTGTAATTACATGCCCCTTTTGAACAGGGGCTGAAAAATTGGGCCTTTCGTGGTGGTGGTGGTGGTGGCGTTGCCACAACACTGTAAGCCCTCAGAGTTACTCTTGGTGGGTGCAGCAATGGGCCCTGCTGTGAATTATTAGATCAAGAATTGTAATTGCATGCCCCTTTTGAACAGGGGCTGAAAAATTGGGCCTTTCGTGGTGGTGGTGGTGGTGGTGGCGTTGCCACAACACTGTAAGCCCTCAGAGTTACTCTTGGTGGGTGCAGCAATGGGCCCTGCTGTGAATTATTAGATCAAGAATTGTAATTGCATGCCCCTGTTGAACAGGGGCTGAAAAATTGGGCCTTTCGTGGTGGTGGTGGTGGTGGTGGTGTTGCCACAACACTGTAAGCCCTCAGAGTTACTCTTGGTGGGTGCAGCAATGGGCCCTGCTGTGAATTATTAGATCAAGAATTGTAATTACATGCCCCTTTTGAACAGGGGCTGAAAAATTGGGCCTTTCGTGGTGGTGGTGGCGTTGCCACAACACTGTAAGCCCTCAGAGTTACTCTTGGTGGGTGCAGCAATGGGCCCTGCTGTGAATTATTAGATCAAGAATTGTAATTACATGCCCCTTTTGAACAGGGGCTGAAAAATTGGGCCTTTCGTGGTGGTGGTGGTGGTGGTGGCGTTGCCACAACACTGTAAGCCCTCAGAGTTACTCTTGGTGGGTGCAGCAATGGGCCCTGCTGTGAATTATTAGATCAAGAATTGTAATTGCATACCCCTGTTGAACAGGGGCTGAAAAACTGGGCCTTTCGTGGTGGTGGTGGTGGTGGTGGTGTTGCCACAACACTGTAAGCCCTCAGAGTTACTCTTGGTGGGTGCAGCAATGGGCCCTGCTGTGAATTATTAGATCAAGAATTGTAATTACATGCCCCTTTTGAACAGGGGCTGAAAAATTGGGCCTTTCGTGGTGGTGGTGGTGGTGGCGTTGCCACAACACTGTAAGCCCTCAGAGTTACTCTTGGTGGGTGCAGCAATGGGCCCTGCTGTGATTTATTAGATCAAGAATTGTAATTACATGCCCCTTTTGAACAGGGGCTGAAAAATTGGGCCTTTCGTGGTGGTGGTGGTGGTGGTGGCGTTGCCACAACACTGTAAGCCCTCAGAGTTACTCTTGGTGGGTGCAGCAATGGGCCCTGCTGTGAATTATTAGATCAAGAATTGTAATTGCATGCCCCTGTTGAACAGGGGCTGAAAAATTGGGCCTTAGGCACTGGTGGCACAACACTACAACCCCTCACAGATACTGTACTTGGAGCACAGCAATGAGCCCTGTTGCAAAGTATTGCTTCAAAAATTGTAATGACACGCCCCTGTTAAACAGGGGCTGAAAAATTGGGCCTTAGGCACTGGTGCCACAACACTCCAACCCCTCACAGATACTGTACTTGGAGCACAGCAATGAGCCCTATGGCAAATTATTGCTAAAAAAATTGTAATTACACGCCCCTGTAAAACAGGGGCTGAAAAATTGGGCCTTAGCCACTGGTGGCGGAACCCATAAACAAAAATGATCTTCCAAGCTATCATCATCAATCGTATCATTGAGGACTCGGAGGAGGAGGATAGCCAGTCAACATAACAGCACAGGCACTCAGCATCAGCATCAGTCTTGAAGGGATGTGACATGTTAAAATCAATTAGTCTGTTATATCAGCATCAGGTGTGTGGTAGCTGGTGGTGATCCAAGACTGGTTCATCTTGATGAAAGTCAGTCGATCAACCGAGTCGGTGGACAGGCGCACCCTGTGATCCGTGACAAATCCTCCAGCAGCACTGAATGTGCGTTCCGAAAGAACGCTGGATGCAGGACAGGCCAGTAGCTCAATTGCATACTGTGCAAGCTCTGGCCAGTGATCCATCCTCAAGACCCAGTAAGCCAGAGGATTTTCGGTGGGGAAGGTGTCCAAGTCTGACCTTGCCCCTAGATATTCCTGCACCATGTTTATCAGACGCTGGCGATGGTTGCTGGAACCGATCATACTTTGGGGCTGCGGACTAAAGAATTGTCTGAACGCATCGGTCAGACGGCCACCTTCCCCACCGCTCCTTCTTTGACTGGCCGAAGCCTCAGCAACTCGTCCAGGATCAGGAGTTTGTAACCTCCCAGTCTCTGGGAACGCGTTGCACAGACCTTTCTGCAAGGCCTTCCAGAGTTGTCTCATCCTCTGCTCCCTCTGCGACGGTAACATAAGGTCCGCAACCTTACCCTTGTACCGTGGATCAAGGAGAGTGGCCAGCCAGTAATGGTCCCTCTCCTTGATCCGAAGACTACGAGGATCCTTCCGCAGACTTTGCAGGATCAGGGAGGCCATGCAGCGTAGGTTTGCTGAGGCATTCGCTCCGGAGTCCTCTGGGTCACTAAGGACGACATGATCCGCAGCCACCTCCTCCCAGCCACGTACAAGTCCACTGGTTTCTTGGGACTGTAAATGATCCCTAAAAGACTGCTGCTGATGATGCTGAGTGCCAGCCTCCACCTCCATGCTGACACAATCCTCCTCCTCCTCCTCCTCCTCCTCCTCTTCCTGTGCGATGGGTGGGACAGAAGGAACACTGTCTGGGTAAAGGGGGCCTTGAGAGGCAAGGAAGTCCTCCTCTTCCTGCCTCTGTTCTGCCTCAAGTGCCCTGTCCATTATTCCACGCAGCGTGTGCTCCAACAGGTGGACAAGAGGTACAGTGTCACTGATGCATGCACTGTCACTGCTCACCATCCTCGTGGCCTCCTCAAATGGTGCCAGGACAGTGCATGCATCCCTGATCATGCCCCACTGGCGTGGAGAAAAAAAACCAAGCTCCCCTGACCCTGTCCTGGTGCCGTAGTCGCACAGGTACTCATTGATGGCCCTCTGCTGCGTGTGCAGCCGCTGCAGCATGGCCAACATTGAGATCCACCTGGTGGGCATGTCACATATAAGGCGGTTCTTGGGCAGGTTCAACTCCTTTTGCAGCTCAGCCAGGCGAGCACTGGCATTATAAGATCTGCGGAAATGCACACAGACTTTCCTGGCCTGCCTCAGGACATCCTGTAAGCCCGGGTACCTGCCCAAGAACCGCTGCACCACCAGGTTAAGGACGTGAGCCACACAGGGCACATGGGTCAGTTGTCCCTGTCGGAGGGCGGAGAGGAGGTTGGTGCCATTGTCGCAAACCACCATTCCTGGCTTAAGCTGGCGTGGCGTCAACCACCTCTCCGCCTGGCCCTGCAGAGCAGACAGGACCTCTGCCCCAGTGTGGCTTCTGTCCCCCAAACACACCAGCGCAAGCACGGCATGGCATCTTTTTGCCTGCGTACTTGCGTAGCCCCTTGAACGCCTACGGAGCACCGCTGGTTCCGAGGACAAACCACAGGAAGAGGCCATGGAGGAAGAAGAAGAGGAGGGGGTGGAGGAGAGAGGTGTGTCACAACCAGTAGTAGCATTTTGGAGGCGTGGCGGTGGAACAACCTCCAACACTACTGCACCTTGTCCTGCATCCTTCCCAGCTGCCAAAAGAGTGACCCAATGGGCCGTGAAAGAAAGGTAACGTCCCTGTCCATGCCTGCTGGACCATGAGTCAGCGGTAATATGCACCTTACCGCTGACCGCCCTGTCCAGCGAGGCCAAGACATTGCCTTCCACATGCCGGTAGAGAGCCGGAATAGCCTTCCGTGAGAAAAAGTGGCGTTTGGGAACCTGCCACTGAGGAACCGCACATTGCACAAACTCACGGAAGGGGGCCGAGTCTACCAACTGAAAAGGCAGCAGTTGAAGCGCTAGCAATTTAGCCAAGCTAGCATTCAACCGCTGGGCATGTGGATGGCTGGGAGTGAACTTCTTTCGACGGTCCAGCAGCTGGGGCAGGGAAATTTGCCTGCTAGAATCGGACGTTGGTGTACTGCTAGCAGAGTGGCCGCAAGTACTTGGCTGTGACACACCTAATTCTACACCTTCATTCCTCTCAGTGCATGTTTCAGAGAGGACTGAAGTTATAGTGGGGTTGGAGATCCCAGCTGATGCGGTGCAAGGAGAGGTCCGCTTTGTTCTTTGGTGTGGGTCTTTGAGGTAGGCTTGCCAACGAGCTGCATGGCAGGTCAACATATGTCTGGTCAGGCATGTGGTACCCAAGCGGCTGATGTTTTGGCCACGCGATATACGCTTGAGACATATGTTGCAAACAGCAGCTGTGCGATCTGATGCACTAGCCTCAAAAAAGGCCCACACCAAAGAACTTTTTGAATGACGGGCAGAGGCAGCGCCCTGCACAGGTGGAGCTCTGCGGTGTGATTCCGTCGTGAACTGCCCTTACGCTGGCCACCAAAGGGCATCCTGCCTCATTGGAGATGTGCCTCCTCCTCATCCTCCTCCTCCTCCTCTCTCCTATTAGGCACCCACGTGGAGTCAGTGACCTCATCATCCCCTCCCTCCTCATCACTGGAGCCAATCTGGCAGTATGCTGCAGCTGCTGGAACATGACTGCCAGATTGGTGTCCTTCTTGAGCATCCCCTCTGTCTGCTCTCACGCTACTGCCTTCCTGTAGCTGGGTTTCATCATCAGACCCTTCGAAACGCTGGGCATCCTCCTGGAGCATGTACCCAACACTGTGCTCAAACAGTTCGGGGGACTCCTCAGGAGGAGGACATGGTGGGTCTAGGGAAGGAGTGACTGATGATGAGTCTGACATTGATACCAGGGAAGAGGACGCTTTGGCAGCTGCTTTTCCAGTACCCTGAGCCTGGGTGAGAGAGGATGAGGAGGAGGAGGAGGGCTTGGTCATCCACTCTACCAAGTCTTCGGCATGATGTGGCTCAACATGTCCAGCTGCCGAAAAGAAGGACAAGCGTGTCCCATGGCCATGTGCTGATGACAATGCACCGCGTCCACGACCAGCACTGTTGCCCCCAGACACAGAGCCTGCTTGCCCTCTTTTATTGCCTCCTGACTGTCTGCCTCTCCTTGTTTGCCTTCCAGACATTCTAATAGATGGCCTGCAGGGAGATGGGAAAAAAGCAATAAGGGCTACCTTCAGGTGTCCTTCTCTGTCCCTTTACTTAAGGATTTCTAAATATGGTTGAGGATGATTGCTTTTGCACAGAATAGCACAACGACAATTTCCCTGACTGTCCAAAAAAACAAGGATTTCAAAGATGGTTGATGAGGAATGCTTTAGCACACTATAGCACAAGGAGAATTTCCCTCACTGTCCTTCCCTGTCCCTAGAAACAAGGATTTGCACAGTAAAAGACACTGACACTCTCCCTACCTATAGTTTTCTGTCCCTAGAAAAAATGTTTTTTTAAAGCACACTATAACACAAGGAGAATTCCCTCACTGTCCTTCCCTGTCCCTAGAAACAAGGATTCGCACAGTAAAACACACTGACACTCTCCCTACCTATAGTTTTCTGTCCCTAGAAAAAATGTTTTTTTAAAGCACACTATAGCACAAGGAGAATTCCCTCACTGTCCTTCCCTGTCCCTAGAAACAAGGATTCGCACAGTAAAAGACACTGACACTCTCCCTACCTATAGTTTTCTGTCCCTAGAAAAAATGTTTTTTTAAAGCACACTATAGCACAAGGAGAATTTCCCTCACTTTCCTTCTTTGTCCCTAGAAACAAGGATTATCACAGTGAAAGAAACTGACACTCTTCCTACCTATAGTTTTCTGTCCCTAGAAAAAATGTTTTTTTAAAGCACACTATAGCACAAGGAGAATTCCCTCACTGTCCTTTCCTGTCCCTAGAAACAAGGATTTGCACAGTAAAACACACTGACACTCTCCCTACCTATAGTTTTCTGTCCCTAGAAAAAATGTTTTTTGAAAGCACACTATAGCACAAGGAGAATTTCCCTCACTTTCCTTCTTTGTCCCTAGAAACAAGGATTATCACAGTGAAAGAAACTGACACTCTTCCTACCTATAGTTTTCTGTCCCTTGAAAAAATGTTTTTTTAAAGCACACTATAGCACAAGGAGAATTCCCTCACTGTCCTTCCCTGTCCCTAGAAACAAGGATTCGCACAGTAAAAGACACTGACACTCTCCCTACCTATAGTTTTCTGTCCCTAGAAAAAATGTTTTTTTAAAGCACACTATAGCACAAGGAGAATTTCCCTCACTTTCCTTCTTTGTCCCTAGAAACAAGGATTATCACAGTGAAAGAAACTGACACTCTTCCTACCTATAGTTTTCTGTCCCTAGAAAAAATGTTTTTTTAAAGCACACTATAGCACAAGGAGAATTCCCTCACTGTCCTTCCCTGTCCCTAGAAACAAGGATTCGCACAGTAAAACACACTGACACTCTCCCTACCTATAGTTTTCTGTCCCTAGAAAAAATGTTTTTTTAAAGCACACTATAGCACAAGGAGAATTCCCTCACTGTCCTTCCCTGTCCCTAGAAACAAGGATTCGCACAGTAAAAGACACTGACACTCTCCCTACCTATAGTTTTCTGTCCCAAGAAAAAATGTTTTTTTAAAGCACACTATAGCACAAGGAGAATTTCCCTCACTTTCCTTCTTTGTCCCTAGAAACAAGGATTATCACAGTGAAAGAAACTGACACTCTTCCTACCTATAGTTTTCTATCCCTAGAAAAAATGTTTTTTTAAAGCACACTATAGCACAAGGAGAATTCCCTCACTGTCCTTTCCTGTCCCTAGAAACAAGGATTCGCACAGTAAAACACACTGACACTCTCCCTACCTATAGTTTTCTGTCCCTAGAAAAAATGTTTTTTTAAAGCACACTATAGCACAAGGAGAATTTCCCTCACTTTCCTTCTTTGTCCCTAGAAACAAGGATTATCACAGTGAAAGAAACTGACACTCTTCCTACCTATAGTTTTCTGTCCCTTGAAAAAATGTTTTTTTAAAGCACACTATAGCACAAGGAGAATTCCCTCACTGTCCTTCCCTGTCCCTAGAAACAAGGATTCGCACAGTAAAAGACACTGACACTCTCCCTACCTATAGTTTTCTGTCCCTAGAAAAAATGTTTTTTTAAAGCACACTATAGCACAAGGAGAATTCCCTCACTGTCCTTCCCTGTCCCTAGAAACAAGGATTCGCACAGTAGAAGACACTGACACTCTCCCTACCTATAGTTTTCTGTCCCTAGAAAAAATGTTTTTTTAAAAGCACACTATAGCACAAGGAGAATTTCCCTCACTTTCCTTCTTTGTCCCTAGAAACAAGGATTATCACAGTGAAAGAAACTGACACTCTTCCTACCTATAGTTTTCTGTCCCTAGAAAAAATGTTTTTTTAAAGCACACTATAGCACAAGGAGAATTCCCTCACTGTCCTTCCCTGTCCCTAGAAACAAGGATTCGCACAGTAGAAGACACTGACACTCTCCCTACCTATAGTTTTCTGTCCCTAGAAAAAATGTTTTTTTTAAAGCACACTATAGCACAAGGAGAATTTCCCTCACTTTCTTTCTTTGTCCCTAGAAACAAGGATTATCACAGTGAAAGAAACTGACACTCTTCCTACCTATAGTTTTCTGTCCCTAGAAAAAATGTTTTTTTAAAGCACACTATAGCACAAGGAGAATTCCCTCACTGTCCTTCCCTGTCCCTAGAAACAAGGATTCGCACAGTAAAAGACACTGACACTCTCCCTACCTATAGTTTTCTGTCCCTAGAAAAAATGTTTTTTTAAAGCACACTATAGCACAAGGAGAATTTCCCTCACTTTCCTTCTTTGTCCCTAGAAACAAGGATTATCACAGTGAAAGAAACTGACACTCTTCCTACCTATAGTTTTCTGTCCCTAGAAAAAATGTTTTTTTAAAGCACACTATAGCACAAGGAGAATTCCCTCACTGTCCTTCCCTGTCCCTAGAAACAAGGATTCACACAGTAAAAGACACTGACACTCTCCCTACCTATAGTTTTCTGTCCCTAGAAAAAATGTTTTTTTAAAGCACACTATAGCACAAGGAGAATTCCCTCACTTTCCTTCCCTGTCCCTAGAAACAAGGATTCGCACAGTAAAACACACTGACACTCTCCCTACCTATAGTTTTCTGTCCCTAGAAAAAATGTTTTTTTAAAGCACACTATAGCACAAGGAGAATTCCCTCACTGTCCTTCCCTGTCCCTAGAAAAAAGGATTCGCACAGTAAAAGACACTGACACTCTCCCTACCTATAGTTTTCTGTCCCTAGAAAAAATGTTTTTTTAAAGCACACTATAGCACAAGGAGAATTTCCCTCACTTTCCTTCTTTGTCCCTAGAAACAAGGATTATCACAGTGAAAGAAACTGACACTCTTCCTACCTATAGTTTTCTGTCCCTAGAAAAAATGTTTTTTTAAAGCACACTATAGCACAAGGAGAATTCCCTCACTGTCCTTTCCTGTCCCTAGAAACAAGGATTCGCACAGTAAAACACACTGACACTCTCCCTACCTATAGTTTTCTGTCCTTAGAAAAAATGTTTTTTTAAAGCACACTATAGCACAAGGAGAATTTCCCTCACTTTCCTTCTTTGTCCCTAGAAACAAGGATTATCACAGTGAAAGAAACTGACACTCTTCCTACCTATAGTTTTCTGTCCCTTGAAAAAATGTTTTTTTAAAGCACACTATAGCACAAGGAGAATTCCCTCACTGTCCTTCCCTGTCCCTAGAAACAAGGATTCGCACAGTAAAAGACACTGACACTCTCCCTACCTATAGTTTTCTGTCCCTAGAAAAAATGTTTTTTTAAAGCACACTATAGCACAAGGAGAATTTCCCTCACTTTCCTTCTTTGTCCCTAGAAACAAGGATTATCACAGTGAAAGAAACTGACACTCTTCCTACCTATAGTTTTCTGTCCCTAGAAAAAATGTTTTTTTAAAGCACACTATAGCACAAGGAGAATTCCCTCACTGTCCTTCCCTGTCCCTAGAAACAAGGATTCGCACAGTAAAAGACACTGACACTCTCCCTACCTATAGTTTTCTGTCCCTAGAAAAAATGTTTTTTTAAAGCACACTATAGCACAAGGAGAATTTCCCTCACTTTCCTTCTTTGTCCCTAGAAACAAGGATTATCACAGTGAAAGAAACTGACACTCTTCCTACCTATAGTTTTCTGTCCCTAGAAAAAATGTTTTTTTAAAGCACACTATAGCACAAGGAGAATTCCCTCACTGTCCTTCCCTGTCCCTAGAAACAAGGATTCGCACAGTAAAAGACACTGACACTCTCCCTACCTATAGTTTTCTGTCCCTAGAAAAAATGTTTTTTTAAAGCACACTATAGCACAAGGAGAATTTCCCTCACTTTCCTTCTTTGTCCCTAGAAACAAGGATTATCACAGTGAAAGAAACTGACACTCTTCCTACCTATAGTTTTCTGTCCCTAGAAAAAATGTTTTTTTAAAGCACACTATAGCACAAGGAGAATTCCCTCACTGTCCTTCCCTGTCCCTAGAAACAAGGATTCGCACAGTAAAAGACACTGACACTCTCCCTACCTATAGTTTTCTGTCCCTAGAAAAAATGTTTTTTTTAAAGCACACTATAGCACAAGGAGAATTCCCTCACTGTCCTTCCCTGTCCCTAGAAACAAGGATTCGCACTGTAAAACACACTGACACTCTCCCTACCTATAGTTTTCTGTCCCTAGAAAAAATGTTTTTTTAAAGCACACTATAGCACAAGGAGAATTCCCTCACTGTCCTTCCCTGTCCCTAGAAACAAGGATTCGCACAGTAAAAGACACTGACACTCTCCCTACCTATAGTTTTCTGTCCCTAGAAAAAATGTTTTTTTAAAGCACACTATAGCACAAGGGGAATTTCCCTCACTTTCCTTCTTTGTCCCTAGAAACAAGGATTATCACAGTGAAAGAAACTGACACTCTTCCTACCTATAGTTTTCTGTCCCTAGAAAAAATGTTTTTTTAAAGCACACTATAGCACAAGGAGAATTCCCTCACTGTCCTTTCCTGTCCCTAGAAACAAGGATTCGCACAGTAAAACACACTGACACTCTCCCTACCTATAGTTTTCTGTCCCTAGAAAAAATGTTTTTTTAAAGCACACTATAGCACAAGGAGAATTTCCCTCACTTTCCTTCTTTGTCCCTAGAAACAAGGATTATCACAGTGAAAGAAACTGACACTCTTCCTACCTATAGTTTTCTGTCCCTAGAAAAAATGTTTTTTTAAAGCACACTATAGCACAAGGAGAATTCCCTCACTGTCCTTCCCTGTCCCTAGAAACAAGGATTCGCACAGTAGAAGACACTGACACTCTCCCTACCTATAGTTTTCTGTCCCTAGAAAAAATGGTTTTTTAAAGCACACTATAGCACAAGGAGAATTTCCCTCACTTTCCTTCTTTGTCCCTAGAAACAAGGATTATCACAGTGAAAGAAACTGACACTCTTCCTACCTATAGTTTTCTGTCCCTAGAAAAAATGTTTTTTTAAAGCACACTATAGCACAAGGAGAATTCCCTCACTGTCCTTCCCTGTCCCTAGAAACAAGGATTCGCACAGTAAAAGACACTGACACTCTCCCTACCTATAGTTTTCTGTCCCTAGAAAAAATGTTTTTTTAAAGCACACTATAGCACAAGGAGAATTTCCCTCACTTTCCTTCTTTGTCCCTAGAAACAAGGATTATCACAGTGAAAGAAACTGACACTCTTCCTACCTATAGTTTTCTGTCCCTAGAAAAAATGTTTTTTTAAAGCACACTATAGCACAAGGAGAATTCCCTCACTGTCCTTCCCTGTCCCTAGAAACAAGGATTCGCACAGTAAAAGACACTGACACTCTCCCTACCTATAGTTTTCTGTCCCTAGAAAAAATGTTTTTTTAAAGCACACTATAGCACAAGGAGAATTCCCTCACTGTCCTTCCCTGTCCCTAGAAACAAGGATTCGCACAGTAAAACACACTGACACTCTTCCTACCTATAGTTTTCTGTCCCTAGAAAAAATGTTTTTTTAAAGCACACTATAGCACAAGGAGAATTCCCTCACTGTCCTTTCCTGTCCCTAGAAACAAGGATTTGCACAGTAAAACACACTGACACTCTCCCTACCTATAGTTTTCTGTCCCTAGAAAAAATGTTTTTTTAAAGCACACTATAGCACAAGGAGAATTTCCCTCACTTTCCTTCTTTGTCCCTAGAAACAAGGATTATCACAGTGAAAGAAACTGACACTCTTCCTACCTATAGTTTTCTGTCCCTAGAAAAAATGTTTTTTTAAAGCACACTATAGCACAAGGAGAATTCCCTCACTGTCCTTCCCTGTCCCTAGAAACAAGGATTCGCACAGTAGAAGACACTGACACTCTCCCTACCTATAGTTTTCTGTCCCTAGAAAAAATGGTTTTTTAAAGCACACTATAGCACAAGGAGAATTTCCCTCACTTTCCTTCTTTGTCCCTAGAAACAAGGATTATCACAGTGAAAGAAACTGACACTCTTCCTACCTATAGTTTTCTGTCCCTAGAAAAAATGTTTTTTTAAAGCACACTATAGCACAAGGAGAATTCCCTCACTGTCCTTCCCTGTCCCTAGAAACAAGGATTCGCACAGTAAAAGACACTGACACTCTCCCTACCTATAGTTTTCTGTCCCTAGAAAAAATGTTTTTTTAAAGCACACTATAGCACAAGGAGAATTTCCCTCACTTTCCTTCTTTGTCCCTAGAAACAAGGATTATCACAGTGAAAGAAACTGACACTCTTCCTACCTATAGTTTTCTGTCCCTAGAAAAAATGTTTTTTTAAAGCACACTATAGCACAAGGAGAATTCCCTCACTGTCCTTCCCTGTCCCTAGAAACAAGGATTCACACAGTAAAAGACACTGACACTCTCCCTACCTATAGTTTTCTGTCCCTAGAAAAAATGTTTTTTTAAAGCACACTATAGCACAAGGAGAATTCCCTCACTTTCCTTCCCTGTCCCTAGAAACAAGGATTCGCACAGTAAAACACACTGACACTCTCCCTACCTATAGTTTTCTGTCCCTAGAAAAAATGTTTTTTTAAAGCACACTATAGCACAAGGAGAATTCCCTCACTGTCCTTCCCTGTCCCTAGAAAAAAGGATTCGCACAGTAAAAGACACTGACACTCTCCCTACCTATAGTTTTCTGTCCCTAGAAAAAATGTTTTTTTAAAGCACACTATAGCACAAGGAGAATTTCCCTCACTTTCCTTCTTTGTCCCTAGAAACAAGGATTATCACAGTGAAAGAAACTGACACTCTTCCTACCTATAGTTTTCTGTCCCTAGAAAAAATGTTTTTTTAAAGCACACTATAGCACAAGGAGAATTCCCTCACTGTCCTTTCCTGTCCCTAGAAACAAGGATTCGCACAGTAAAACACACTGACACTCTCCCTACCTATAGTTTTTTGTCCCTAGAAAAAATGTTTTTTTAAAGCACACTATAGCACAAGGAGAATTTCCCTCACTTTCCTTCTTTGTCCCTAGAAACAAGGATTATCACAGTGAAAGAAACTGACACTCTTCCTACCTATAGTTTTCTGTCCCTAGAAAAAATGTTTTTTTAAAGCACACTATAGCACAAGGAGAATTCCCTCACTGTCCTTCCCTGTCCCTAGAAACAAGGATTCGCACAGTAGAAGACACTGACACTCTCCCTACCTATAGTTTTCTGTCCCTAGAAAAAATGGTTTTTTAAAGCACACTATAGCACAAGGAGAATTTCCCTCACTTTCCTTCTTTGTCCCTAGAAACAAGGATTATCACAGTGAAAGAAACTGACACTCTTCCTACCTATAGTTTTCTGTCCCTAGAAAAAATGTTTATTAAAGCACACTATAGCACAAGGAGAATTCCCTCACTGTCCTTCCCTGTCCCTAGAAACAAGGATTCGCACAGTAGAAGACACTGACACTCTCCCTACCTATAGTTTTCTGTCCCTAGAAAAAATGTTTTTTTAAAGCACACTATAGCACAAGGAGAATTTCCCTCACTTTCCTTCTTTGTCCCTAGAAACAAGGATTATCACAGTGAAAGAAACTGACACTCTTCCTACCTATAGTTTTCTGTCCCTAGAAAAAATGTTTTTTTAAAGCACACTATAGCACAAGGAGAATTCCCTCACTGTCCTTCCCTGTCCCTAGAAACAAGGATTCGCACAGTAAAAGACACTGACACTCTCCCTACCTATAGTTTTCTGTCCCTAGAAAAAATGTTTTTTTAAAGCACACTATAGCACAAGGAGAATTTCCCTCACTTTCCTTCTTTGTCCCTAGAAACAAGGATTATCACAGTGAAAGAAACTGACACTCTTCCTACCTATAGTTTTCTGTCCCTAGAAAAAATGTTTTTTTAAAGCACACTATAGCACAAGGAGAATTCCCTCACTGTCCTTCCCTGTCCCTAGAAACAAGGATTCGCACAGTAAAAGACACTGACACTCTCCCTACCTATAGTTTTCTGTCCCTAGAAAAAATGTTTTTTTAAAGCACACTATAGCACAAGGAGAATTCCCTCACTGTCCTTCCCTGTCCCTAGAAACAAGGATTCGCACAGTAAAACACACTGACACTCTCCCTACCTATAGTTTTCTGTCCCTAGAAAAAATGTTTTTTTAAAGCACACTATAGCACAAGGAGAATTCCCTCACTGTCCTTCCCTGTCCCTAGAAACAAGGATTCGCACAGTAAAAGACACTGACACTCTCCCTACCTATAGTTTTCTGTCCCTAGAAAAAATGTTTTTTTAAAGCACACTATAGCACAAGGGGAATTTCCCTCACTTTCCTTCTTTGTCCCTAGAAACAAGGATTATCACAGTGAAAGAAACTGACACTCTTCCTACCTATAGTTTTCTGTCCCTAGAAAAAATGTTTTTTTAAAGCACACTATAGCACAAGGAGAATTCCCTCACTGTCCTTTCCTGTCCCTAGAAACAAGGATTCGCACAGTAAAACACACTGACACTCTCCCTACCTATAGTTTTCTGTCCCTAGAAAAAATGTTTTTTTAAAGCACACTATAGCACAAGGAGAATTTCCCTCACTTTCCTTCTTTGTCCCTAGAAACAAGGATTATCACAGTGAAAGAAACTGACACTCTTCCTACCTATAGTTTTCTGTCCCTAGAAAAAATGTTTTTTTAAAGCACACTATAGCACAAGGAGAATTCCCTCACTGTCCTTCCCTGTCCCTAGAAACAAGGATTCGCACAGTAGAAGACACTGACACTCTCCCTACCTATAGTTTTCTGTCCCTAGAAAAAATGGTTTTTTAAAGCACACTATAGCACAAGGAGAATTTCCCTCACTTTCCTTCTTTGTCCCTAGAAACAAGGATTATCACAGTGAAAGAAACTGACACTCTTCCTACCTATAGTTTTCTGTCCCTAGAAAAAATGTTTTTTTAAAGCACACTATAGCACAAGGAGAATTCCCTCACTGTCCTTCCCTGTCCCTAGAAACAAGGATTCGCACAGTAAAAGACACTGACACTCTCCCTACCTATAGTTTTCTGTCCCTAGAAAAAATGTTTTTTTAAAGCACACTATAGCACAAGGAGAATTTCCCTCACTTTCCTTCTTTGTCCCTAGAAACAAGGATTATCACAGTGAAAGAAACTGACACTCTTCCTACCTATAGTTTTCTGTCCCTAGAAAAAATGTTTTTTTAAAGCACACTATAGCACAAGGAGAATTCCCTCACTGTCCTTCCCTGTCCCTAGAAACAAGGATTCACACAGTAAAAGACACTGACACTCTCCCTACCTATAGTTTTCTGTCCCTAGAAAAAATGTTTTTTTAAAGCACACTATAGCACAAGGAGAATTCCCTCACTTTCCTTCCCTGTCCCTAGAAACAAGGATTCGCACAGTAAAACACACTGACACTCTCCCTACCTATAGTTTTCTGTCCCTAGAAAAAATGTTTTTTTAAAGCACACTATAGCACAAGGAGAATTCCCTCACTGTCCTTCCCTGTCCCTAGAAAAAAGGATTCGCACAGTAAAAGACACTGACACTCTCCCTACCTATAGTTTTCTGTCCCTAGAAAAAATGTTTTTTTAAAGCACACTATAGCACAAGGAGAATTTCCCTCACTTTCCTTCTTTGTCCCTAGAAACAAGGATTATCACAGTGAAAGAAACTGACACTCTTCCTACCTATAGTTTTCTGTCCCTAGAAAAAATGTTTTTTTAAAGCACACTATAGCACAAGGAGAATTCCCTCACTGTCCTTTCCTGTCCCTAGAAACAAGGATTCGCACAGTAAAACACACTGACACTCTCCCTACCTATAGTTTTTTGTCCCTAGAAAAAATGTTTTTTTAAAGCACACTATAGCACAAGGAGAATTTCCCTCACTTTCCTTCTTTGTCCCTAGAAACAAGGATTATCACAGTGAAAGAAACTGACACTCTTCCTACCTATAGTTTTCTGTCCCTTGAAAAAATGTTTTTTTAAAGCACACTATAGCACAAGGAGAATTCCCTCACTGTCCTTCCCTGTCCCTAGAAACAAGGATTCGCACAGTAAAAGACACTGACACTCTCCCTACCTATAGTTTTCTGTCCCTATAAAAAATGTTTTTTTAAAGCACACTATAGCACAAGGAGAATTTCCCTCACTTTCCTTCTTTGTCCCTAGAAACAAGGATTATCACAGTGAAAGAAACTGACACTCTTCCTACCTATAGTTTTCTGTCCCTAGAAAAAATGTTTTTTTAAAGCACACTATAGCACAAGGAGAATTCCCTCACTGTCCTTCCCTGTCCCTAGAAACAAGGATTCGCACAGTAAAAGACACTGACACTCTCCCTACCTATAGTTTTCTGTCCCTAGAAAAAATGTTTTTTTAAAGCACACTATAGCACAAGGAGAATTTCCCTCACTTTCCTTCTTTGTCCCTAGAAACAAGGATTATCACAGTGAAAGAAACTGACACTCTTCCTACCTATAGTTTTCTGTCCCTAGAAAAAATGTTTTTTTAAAGCACACTATAGCACAAGGAGAATTCCCTCACTGTCCTTCCCTGTCTCTAGAAACAAGGATTCGCACAGTAAAAGACACTGACACTCTCCCTACCTATAGTTTTCTGTCCCTAGAAAAAATGTTTTTTTAAAGCACACTATAGCACAAGGAGAATTTCCCTCACTTTCCTTCTTTGTCCCTAGAAACAAGGATTATCACAGTGAAAGAAACTGACACTCTTCCTACCTATAGTTTTCTGTCCCTAGAAAAAATGTTTTTTTAAAGCACACTATAGCACAAGGAGAATTCCCTCACTGTCCTTCCCTGTCCCTAGAAACAAGGATTTGCACAGTAAAAGACACTGACACTCTCCCTACCTATAGTTTTCTGTCCCTAGAAAAAATGTTTTTTTAAAGCACACTATAGCACAAGGAGAATTCCCTCACTGTCCTTCCCTGTCCCTAGAAACAAGGATTCGCACAGTAAAACACACTGACACTCTCCCTACCTATAGTTTTCTGTCCCTAGAAAAAATGTTTTTTTAAAGCACACTATAGCACAAGGAGAATTCCCTCACTGTCCTTCCCTGTCCCTAGAAACAAGGATTCGCACAGTAAAAGACACTGACACTCTCCCTACCTATAGTTTTCTGTCCCTAGAAAAAATGTTTTTTTAAAGCACACTATAGCACAAGGGGAATTTCCCTCACTTTCCTTCTTTGTCCCTAGAAACAAGGATTATCACAGTGAAAGAAACTGACACTCTTCCTACCTATAGTTTTCTGTCCCTAGAAAAAATGTTTTTTTAAAGCACACTATAGCACAAGGAGAATTCCCTCACTGTCCTTTCCTGTCCCTAGAAACAAGGATTCGCACAGTAAAACACACTGACACTCTCCCTACCTATAGTTTTCTGTCCCTAGAAAAAATGTTTTTTTAAAGCACACTATAGCACAAGGAGAATTTCCCTCACTTTCCTTCTTTGTCCCTAGAAACAAGGATTATCACAGTGAAAGAAACTGACACTCTTCCTACCTATAGTTTTCTGTCCCTAGAAAAAATGTTTTTTTAAAGCACACTATAGCACAAGGAGAATTCCCTCACTGTCCTTCCCTGTCCCTAGAAACAAGGATTCGCACAGTAAAAGACACTGACACTCTCCCTACCTATAGTTTTCTGTCCCTAGAAAAAATGTTTTTTTAAAG
Source organism: Rana muscosa (assembly GCA_029206835.1). Classification (NCBI taxonomy): domain Eukaryota; kingdom Metazoa; phylum Chordata; class Amphibia; order Anura; family Ranidae; genus Rana; species Rana muscosa. The sequence goes on from CM055121.1 coordinate 495,183,863, forward strand.
CACACTATAGCACAAGGAGAATTTCCCTCACTTTCCTTCTTTGTCCCTAGAAACAAGGATTATCACAGTGAAAGAAACTGACACTCTTCCTACCTATAGTTTTCTGTCCCTAGAAAAAATGTTTTTTTAAAGCACACTATAGCACAAGGAGAATTCCCTCACTGTCCTTCCCTGTCCCTAGAAACAAGGATTCGCACAGTAAAAGACACTGACACTCTCCCTACCTATAGTTTTCTGTCCCTAGAAAAAATGTTTTTTTAAAGCACACTATAGCACAAGGAGAATTTCCCTCACTTTCCTTCTTTGTCCCTAGAAACAAGGATTATCACAGTGAAAGAAACTGACACTCTCCCTACCTATAGTTTTCTGTCCCTATAAAAAATGTTTTTTTAAAGCACACTATAGCACAAGGAGAATTTCCCTCACTTTCCTTCTTTGTCCCTAGAAACAAGGATTATCACAGTGAAAGAAACTGACACTCTTCCTACCTATAGTTTTCTGTCCCTAGAAAAAATGTTTTTTTAAAGCACACTATAGCACAAGGAGAATTCCCTCACTGTCCTTCCCTGTCCCTAGAAACAAGGATTCGCACAGTAAAAGACACTGACACTCTCCCTACCTATAGTTTTCTGTCCCTAAAAAAAATGTTTTTTTAAAGCACACTATAGCACAAGGAGAATTTCCCTCACTTTCCTTCTTTGTCCCTAGAAACAAGGATTATCACAGTGAAAGAAACTGACACTCTTCCTACCTATAGTTTTCTGTCCCTAGAAAAAATGTTTTTTTAAAGCACACTATAGCACAAGGAGAATTCCCTCACTGTCCTTCCCTGTCTCTAGAAACAAGGATTCGCACAGTAAAAGACACTGACACTCTCCCTACCTATAGTTTTCTGTCCCTAGAAAAAATGTTTTTTTAAAGCACACTATAGCACAAGGAGAATTTCCCTCACTTTCCTTCTTTGTCCCTAGAAACAAGGATTATCACAGTGAAAGAAACTGACACTCTTCCTACCTATAGTTTTCTGTCCCTAGAAAAAATGTTTTTTTAAAGCACACTATAGCACAAGGAGAATTCCCTCACTGTCCTTCCCTGTCCCTAGAAACAAGGATTTGCACAGTAAAAGACACTGACACTCTCCCTACCTATAGTTTTCTGTCCCTAGAAAAAATGTTTTTTTAAAGCACACTATAGCACAAGGAGAATTCCCTCACTGTCCTTCCCTGTCCCTAGAAACAAGGATTCGCACAGTAAAACACACTGACACTCTCCCTACCTATAGTTTTCTGTCCCTAGAAAAAATGTTTTTTTAAAGCACACTATAGCACAAGGAGAATTCCCTCACTGTCCTTCCCTGTCCCTAGAAACAAGGATTCGCACAGTAAAAGACACTGACACTCTCCCTACCTATAGTTTTCTGTCCCTAGAAAAAATGTTTTTTTAAAGCACACTATAGCACAAGGGGAATTTCCCTCACTTTCCTTCTTTGTCCCTAGAAACAAGGATTATCACAGTGAAAGAAACTGACACTCTTCCTACCTATAGTTTTCTGTCCCTAGAAAAAATGTTTTTTTAAAGCACACTATAGCACAAGGAGAATTCCCTCACTGTCCTTTCCTGTCCCTAGAAACAAGGATTCGCACAGTAAAACACACTGACACTCTCCCTACCTATAGTTTTCTGTCCCTAGAAAAAATGTTTTTTTAAAGCACACTATAGCACAAGGAGAATTTCCCTCACTTTCCTTCTTTGTCCCTAGAAACAAGGATTATCACAGTGAAAGAAACTGACACTCTTCCTACCTATAGTTTTCTGTCCCTAGAAAAAATGTTTTTTTAAAGCACACTATAGCACAAGGAGAATTCCCTCACTGTCCTTCCCTGTCCCTAGAAACAAGGATTCGCACAGTAAAAGACACTGACACTCTCCCTACCTATAGTTTTCTGTCCCTAGAAAAAATGTTTTTTTAAAGCACACTATAGCACAAGGAGAATTTCCCTCACTTTCCTTCTTTGTCCCTAGAAACAAGGATTATCACAGTGAAAGAAACTGACACTCTTCCTACCTATAGTTTTCTGTCCCTAGAAAAAATGTTTTTTTAAAGCACACTATAGCACAAGGAGAATTCCCTCACTGTCATTCCCTGTCCCTAGAAACAAGGATTCGCACAGTAAAAGACACTGACACTCTCCCTACCTATAGTTTTCTGTCCCTAGAAAAAATGTTTTTTTAAAGCACACTATAGCACAAGGAGAATTTCCCTCACTTTCCTTCTTTGTCCCTAGAAACAAGGATTATCACAGTGAAAGAAACTGACACTCTTCCTACCTGTAGTTTTCTGTCCCTAGAAAAAATGTTTTTTTAAAGCACACTATAGCACAAGGAGAATTCCCTCACTGTCATTTCCTGTCCCTAGAAACAAGGATTCGCACAGTAAAACACACTGACACTCTCCCTACCTATAGTTTTCTGTCCCTAGAAAATTTTTTTTTTTAAAGCACACTATAGCACAAGGAGAATTCCCTCACTGTCCTTCCCTGTCCCTAGAAACAAGGATTCGCACAGTAGAAGACACTGACACTCTCCCTACCTATAGTTTTCTGTCCCTAGAAAAAATGGTTTTTTAAAGCACACTATAGCACAAGGAGAATTTCCCTCACTTTCCTTCTTTGTCCCTAGAAACAAGGATTATCACAGTGAAAGAAACTGACACTCTTCCTACCTATAGTTTTCTGTCCCTAGAAAAAATGTTTTTTTAAAGCACACTATAGCACAAGGAGAATTCCCTCACTGTCCTTCCCTGTCCCTAGAAACAAGGATTCGCACAGTAAAAGACACTGACACTCTCCCTACCTATAGTTTTCTGTCCCTAGAAAAAATGTTTTTTTAAAGCACACTATAGCACAAGGAGAATTTCCCTCACTTTCCTTCTTTGTCCCTAGAAACAAGGATTATCACAGTGAAAGAAACTGACACTCTTCCTACCTATAGTTTTCTGTCCCTAGAAAAAATGTTTTTTTAAAGCACACTATAGCACAAGGAGAATTCCCTCACTGTCCTTCCCTGTCCCTAGAAACAAGGATTCGCACAGTAAAAGACACTGACACTCTCCCTACCTATAGTTTTCTGTCCCTAGAAAAAATGTTTTTTTAAAGCACACTATAGCACAAGGAGAATTCCCTCACTGTCCTTCCCTGTCCCTAGAAACAAGGATTCGCACAGTAAAACACACTGACACTCTCCCTACCTATAGTTTTCTGTCCCTAGAAAAAATGTTTTTTTAAAGCACACTATAGCACAAGGAGAATTCCCTCACTGTCCTTCCCTGTCCCTAGAAACAAGGATTCGCACAGTAAAAGACACTGACACTCTCCCTACCTATAGTTTTCTGTCCCTAGAAAAAATGTTTTTTTAAAGCACACTATAGCACAAGGGGAATTTCCCTCACTTTCCTTCTTTGTCCCTAGAAACAAGGATTATCACAGTGAAAGAAACTGACACTCTTCCTACCTATAGTTTTCTGTCCCTAGAAAAAATGTTTTTTTAAAGCACACTATAGCACAAGGAGAATTCCCTCACTGTCCTTTCCTGTCCCTAGAAACAAGGATTCGCACAGTAAAACACACTGACACTCTCCCTACCTATAGTTTTCTGTCCCTAGAAAAAATGTTTTTTTAAAGCACACTATAGCACAAGGAGAATTTCCCTCACTTTCCTTCTTTGTCCCTAGAAACAAGGATTATCACAGTGAAAGAAACTGACACTCTTCCTACCTATAGTTTTCTGTCCCTAGAAAAAATGTTTTTTTAAAGCACACTATAGCACAAGGAGAATTCCCTCACTGTCCTTCCCTGTCCCTAGAAACAAGGATTCGCACAGTAGAAGACACTGACACTCTCCCTACCTATAGTTTTCTGTCCCTAGAAAAAATGGTTTTTTAAAGCACACTATAGCACAAGGAGAATTTCCCTCACTTTCCTTCTTTGTCCCTAGAAACAAGGATTATCACAGTGAAAGAAACTGACACTCTTCCTACCTATAGTTTTCTGTCCCTAGAAAAAATGTTTTTTTAAAGCACACTATAGCACAAGGAGAATTCCCTCACTGTCCTTCCCTGTCCCTAGAAACAAGGATTCGCACAGTAAAAGACACTGACACTCTCCCTACCTATAGTTTTCTGTCCCTAGAAAAAATGTTTTTTTAAAGCACACTATAGCACAAGGAGAATTTCCCTCACTTTCCTTCTTTGTCCCTAGAAACAAGGATTATCACAGTGAAAGAAACTGACACTCTTCCTACCTATAGTTTTCTGTCCCTAGAAAAAATGTTTTTTTAAAGCACACTATAGCACAAGGAGAATTCCCTCACTGTCCTTCCCTGTCCCTAGAAACAAGGATTCACACAGTAAAAGACACTGACACTCTCCCTACCTATAGTTTTCTGTCCCTAGAAAAAATGTTTTTTTAAAGCACACTATAGCACAAGGAGAATTCCCTCACTTTCCTTCCCTGTCCCTAGAAACAAGGATTCACACAGTAAAACACACTGACACTCTCCCTACCTATAGTTTTCTGTCCCTAGAAAAAAAGTTTTTTTAAAGCACACTATAGCACAAGGAGAATTCCCTCACTGTCCTTCCCTGTCCCTAGAAAAAAGGATTCGCACAGTAAAAGACACTGACACTCTCCCTACCTATAGTTTTCTGTCCCTAGAAAAAATGTTTTTTTAAAGCACACTATAGCACAAGGAGAATTTCCCTCACTTTCCTTCTTTGTCCCTAGAAACAAGGATTATCACAGTGAAAGAAACTGACACTCTTCCTACCTATAGTTTTCTGTCCCTAGAAAAAATGTTTTTTTAAAGCACACTATAGCACAAGGAGAATTCCCTCACTGTCCTTTCCTGTCCCTAGAAACAAGGATTCGCACAGTAAAACACACTGACACTCTCCCTACCTATAGTTTTCTGTCCCTAGAAAAAATGTTTTTTTAAAGCACACTATAGCACAAGGAGAATTTCCCTCACTTTCCTTCTTTGTCCCTAGAAACAAGGATTATCACAGTGAAAGAAACTGACACTCTTCCTACCTATAGTTTTCTGTCCCTTGAAAAAATGTTTTTTTAAAGCACACTATAGCACAAGGAGAATTCCCTCACTGTCCTTCCCTGTCCCTAGAAACAAGGATTCGCACAGTAAAAGACACTGACACTCTCCCTACCTATAGTTTTCTGTCCCTAGAAAAAATGTTTTTTTAAAGCACACTATAGCACAAGGAGAATTTCCCTCACTTTCCTTCTTTGTCCCTAGAAACAAGGATTATCACAGTGAAAGAAACTGACACTCTTCCTACCTATAGTTTTCTGTCCCTAGAAAAAATGTTTTTTTAAAGCACACTATAGCACAAGGAGAATTCCCTCACTGTCCTTCCCTGTCCCTAGAAACAAGGATTCGCACAGTAAAAGACACTGACACTCTCCCTACCTATAGTTTTCTGTCCCTAGAAAAAATGTTTTTTTAAAGCACACTATAGCACAAGGAGAATTTCCCTCACTTTCCTTCTTTGTCCCTAGAAACAAGGATTATCACAGTGAAAGAAACTGACACTCTTCCTACCTATAGTTTTCTGTCCCTAGAAAAAATGTTTTTTTAAAGCACACTATAGCACAAGGAGAATTCCCTCACTGTCCTTCCCTGTCTCTAGAAACAAGGATTCGCACAGTAAAAGACACTGACACTCTCCCTACCTATAGTTTTCTGTCCCTAGAAAAAATGTTTTTTTAAAGCACACTATAGCACAAGGAGAATTTCCCTCACTTTCCTTCTTTGTCCCTAGAAACAAGGATTATCACAGTGAAAGAAACTGACACTCTTCCTACCTATAGTTTTCTGTCCCTAGAAAAAATGTTTTTTTAAAGCACACTATAGCACAAGGAGAATTCCCTCACTGTCCTTCCCTGTCCCTAGAAACAAGGATTTGCACAGTAAAAGACACTGACACTCTCCCTACCTATAGTTTTCTGTCCCTAGAAAAAATGTTTTTTTAAAGCACACTATAGCACAAGGAGAATTCCCTCACTGTCCTTTCCTGTCCCTAGAAACAAGGATTCGCACAGTAAAACACACTGACACTCTCCCTACCTATAGTTTTCTGTCCCTAGAAAAAATGTTTTTTTAAAGCACACTATAGCACAAGGAGAATTTCCCTCACTTTCCTTCTTTGTCCCTAGAAACAAGGATTATCACAGTGAAAGAAACTGACACTCTTCCTACCTATAGTTTTCTGTCCCTTGAAAAAATGTTTTTTTAAAGCACACTATAGCACAAGGAGAATTCCCTCACTGTCCTTCCCTGTCCCTAGAAACAAGGATTCGCACAGTAAAAGACACTGACACTCTCCCTACCTATAGTTTTCTGTCCCTAGAAAAAATGTTTTTTTAAAGCACACTATAGCACAAGGAGAATTTCCCTCACTTTCCTTCTTTGTCCCTAGAAACAAGGATTATCACAGTGAAAGAAACTGACACTCTTCCTACCTATAGTTTTCTGTCCCTAGAAAAAATGTTTTTTTAAAGCACACTATAGCACAAGGAGAATTCCCTCACTGTCCTTCCCTGTCCCTAGAAACAAGGATTCGCACAGTAAAAGACACTGACACTCTCCCTACCTATAGTTTTCTGTCCCTAGAAAAAATGTTTTTTTAAAGCACACTATAGCACAAGGAGAATTTCCCTCACTTTCCTTCTTTGTCCCTAGAAACAAGGATTATCACAGTGAAAGAAACTGACACTCTTCCTACCTATAGTTTTCTGTCCCTAGAAAAAATGTTTTTTTAAAGCACACTATAGCACAAGGAGAATTCCCTCACTGTCCTTCCCTGTCTCTAGAAACAAGGATTCGCACAGTAAAAGACACTGACACTCTCCCTACCTATAGTTTTCTGTCCCTAGAAAAAATGTTTTTTTAAAGCACACTATAGCACAAGGAGAATTTCCCTCACTTTCCTTCTTTGTCCCTAGAAACAAGGATTATCACAGTGAAAGAAACTGACACTCTTCCTACCTATAGTTTTCTGTCCCTAGAAAAAATGTTTTTTTAAAGCACACTATAGCACAAGGAGAATTCCCTCACTGTCCTTCCCTGTCCCTAGAAACAAGGATTTGCACAGTAAAAGACACTGACACTCTCCCTACCTATAGTTTTCTGTCCCTAGAAAAAATGTTTTTTTAAAGCACACTATAGCACAAGGAGAATTCCCTCACTGTCCTTCCCTGTCCCTAGAAACAAGGATTTGCACAGTAAAACACACTGACACTCTCCCTACCTATAGTTTTCTGTCCCTAGAAAAAATGTTTTTTTAAAGCACACTATAGCACAAGGAGAATTCCCTCACTGTCCTTCCCTGTCCCTAGAAACAAGGATTCGCACAGTAAAAGACACTGACACTCTCCCTACCTATAGTTTTCTGTCCCTAGAAAAAATGTTTTTTTAAAGCACACTATAGCACAAGGGGAATTTCCCTCACTTTCCTTCTTTGTCCCTAGAAACAAGGATTATCACAGTGAAAGAAACTGACACTCTTCCTACCTATAGTTTTCTGTCCCTAGAAAAAATGTTTTTTTAAAGCACACTATAGCACAAGGAGAATTCCCTCACTGTCCTTTCCTGTCCCTAGAAACAAGGATTCGCACAGTAAAACACACTGACACTCTCCCTACCTATAGTTTTCTGTCCCTAGAAAAAATGTTTTTTTAAAGCACACTATAGCACAAGGAGAATTTCCCTCACTTTCCTTCTTTGTCCCTAGAAACAAGGATTATCACAGTGAAAGAAACTGACACTCTTCCTACCTATAGTTTTCTGTCCCTAGAAAAAATGTTTTTTTAAAGCACACTATAGCACAAGGAGAATTCCCTCACTGTCCTTCCCTGTCCCTAGAAACAAGGATTCGCACAGTAAAAGACACTGACACTCTCCCTACCTATAGTTTTCTGTCCCTAGAAAAAATGTTTTTTTAAAGCACACTATAGCACAAGGAGAATTTCCCTCACTTTCCTTCTTTGTCCCTAGAAACAAGGATTATCACAGTGAAAGAAACTGACACTCTTCCTACCTATAGTTTTCTGTCCCTAGAAAAAATGTTTTTTTAAAGCACACTATAGCACAAGGAGAATTCCCTCACTGTCATTTCCTGTCCCTAGAAACAAGGATTCGCACAGTAAAACACACTGACACTCTCCCTACCTATAGTTTTCTGTCCCTAGAAAAAATGTTTTTTTAAAGCACACTATAGCACAAGGAGAATTTCCCTCACTTTCCTTCTTTGTCCCTAGAAACAAGGATTATCACAGTGAAAGAATCTGACACTCTTCCTACCTATAGTTTTCTGTCCCTAGAAAAAATGTTTTTTTAAAGCACACTATAGCACAAGGAGAATTCCCTCACTGTCCTTTCCTGTCCCTAGAAACAAGGATTCGCACAGTAAAACACACTGACACTCTCCCTACCTATAGTTTTCTGTCCCTAGAAAAAATGTTTTTTTAAAGCACACTATAGCACAAGGAGAATTTCCCTCACTTTCCTTCTTTGTCCCTAGAAACAAGGATTATCACAGTGAAAGAAACTGACACTCTTCCTACCTATAGTTTTCTGTCCCTTGAAAAAATGTTTTTTTAAAGCACACTATAGCACAAGGAGAATTCCCTCACTGTCCTTCCCTGTCCCTAGAAACAAGGATTCGCACAGTAAAAGACACTGACACTCTCCCTACCTATAGTTTTCTGTCCCTAGAAAAAATGTTTTTTTAAAGCACACTATAGCACAAGGAGAATTTCCCTCACTTTCCTTCTTTGTCCCTAGAAACAAGGATTATCACAGTGAAAGAAACTGACACTCTTCCTACCTATAGTTTTCTGTCCCTAGAAAAAATGTTTTTTTAAAGCACACTATAGCACAAGGAGAATTCCCTCACTGTCCTTCCCTGTCCCTAGAAACAAGGATTCGCACAGTAAAAGACACTGACACTCTCCCTACCTATAGTTTTCTGTCCCTAGAAAAAATGTTTTTTGAAAGCACACTATAGCACAAGGAGAATTTCCCTCACTTTCCTTCTTTGTCCCTAGAAACAAGGATTATCACAGTGAAAGAAACTGACACTCTTCCTACCTATAGTTTTCTGTCCCTTGAAAAAATGTTTTTTTAAAGCACACTATAGCACAAGGAGAATTCCCTCACTGTCCTTCCCTGTCCCTAGAAACAAGGATTCGCACAGTAAAAGACACTGACACTCTCCCTACCTATAGTTTTCTGTCCCTAGAAAAAAAGTTTTTTTAAAGCACACTATAGCACAAGGAGAATTTCCCTCACTTTCCTTCTTTGTCCCTAGAAACAAGGATTATCACAGTGAAAGAAACTGACACTCTTCCTACCTATAGTTTTCTGTCCCTAGAAAAAATGTTTTTTTAAAGCACACTATAGCACAAGGAGAATTCCCTCACTGTCCTTCCCTGTCTCTAGAAACAAGGATTCGCACAGTAAAAGACACTGACACTCTCCCTACCTATAGTTTTCTGTCCCTAGAAAAAATGTTTTTTTAAAGCACACTATAGCACAAGGAGAATTTCCCTCACTTTCCTTCTTTGTCCCTAGAAACAAGGATTATCACAGTGAAAGAAACTGACACTCTTCCTACCTATAGTTTTCTGTCCCTAGAAAAAATGTTTTTTTAAAGCACACTATAGCACAAGGAGAATTCCCTCACTGTCCTTCCCTGTCCCTAGAAACAAGGATTTGCACAGTAAAAGACACTGACACCCTCCCTACCTATAGTTTTCTGTCCCTAGAAAAAATGTTTTTTTAAAGCACACTATAGCACAAGGAGAATTCCCTCACTGTCCTTCCCTGTCCCTAGAAACAAGGATTCGCACAGTAAAACACACTGACACTCTCCCTACCTATAGTTTTCTGTCCCTAGAAAAAATGTTTTTTTAAAGCACACTATAGCACAAGGAGAATTCCCTCACTGTCCTTCCCTGTCCCTAGAAACAAGGATTCGCACAGTAAAAGACACTGACACTCTCCCTACCTATAGTTTTCTGTCCCTAGAAAAAATGTTTTTTTAAAGCACACTATAGCACAAGGGGAATTTCCCTCACTTTCCTTCTTTGTCCCTAGAAACAAGGATTATCACAGTGAAAGAAACTGACACTCTTCCTACCTATAGTTTTCTGTCCCTAGAAAAAATGTTTTTTTAAAGCACACTATAGCACAAGGAGAATTCCCTCACTGTCCTTTCCTGTCCCTAGAAACAAGGATTCGCACAGTAAAACACACTGACACTCTCCCTACCTATAGTTTTCTGTCCCTAGAAAAAATGTTTTTTTAAAGCACACTATAGCACAAGGAGAATTTCCCTCACTTTCCTTCTTTGTCCCTAGAAACAAGGATTATCACAGTGAAAGAAACTGACACTCTTCCTACCTATAGTTTTCTGTCCCTAGAAAAAATGTTTTTTTAAAGCACACTATAGCACAAGGAGAATTCCCTCACTGTCCTTCCCTGTCCCTAGAAACAAGGATTCGCACAGTAAAAGACACTGACACTCTCCCTACCTATAGTTTTCTGTCCCTAGAAAAAATGTTTTTTTAAAGCACACTATAGCACAAGGAGAATTTCCCTCACTTTCCTTCTTTGTCCCTAGAAACAAGGATTATCACAGTGAAAGAAACTGACACTCTTCCTACCTATAGTTTTCTGTCCCTAGAAAAAATGTTTTTTTAAAGCACACTATAGCACAAGGAGAATTCCCTCACTGTCCTTCCCTGTCCCTAGAAACAAGGATTCGCACAGTAAAAGACACTGACACTCTCCCTACCTATAGTTTTCTGTCCCTAGAAAAAATGTTTTTTTAAAGCACACTATAGCACAAGGAGAATTTCCCTCACTTTCCTTCTTTGTCCCTAGAAACAAGGATTATCACAGTGAAAGAAACTGACACTCTTCCTACCTATAGTTTTCTGTCCCTAGAAAAAATGTTTTTTTAAAGCACACTATAGCACAAGGAGAATTCCCTCACTGTCATTTCCTGTCCCTAGAAACAAGGATTCGCACAGTAAAACACACTGACACTCTCCCTACCTATAGTTTTCTGTCCCTAGAAAAAATGTTTTTTTAAAGCACACTATAGCACAAGGAGAATTCCCTCACTGTCCTTCCCTGTCCCTAGAAACAAGGATTCGCACAGTAGAAGACACTGACACTCTCCCTACCTATAGTTTTCTGTCCCTAGAAAAAATGGTTTTTTAAAGCACACTATAGCACAAGGAGAATTTCCCTCACTTTCCTTCTTTGTCCCTAGAAACAAGGATTATCACAGTGAAAGTGTCATGGATATGCAGTAGTGTTTGTCTGCCATCTTACCTTCCTCCTCATGTGTTCATCTAGAGACCAGACCTCCTTCACCTGGCTTCCTTTATAATCTCCTCCCAGCCTGACTCCACCCCAGGCCCTATCACTGAACACTATATTAACCTGTGCACTGCAAGCCTGCTTTGCTGATCAACGTGTTTGTTAGGCATTGTGTGTTTGGGTTCCTGCCTGCCGTGTGCTACGTCTGTCTCTCTGTTACGTTATTGGCTTGTCCCCGACCATCCCTGTCTGCTCGTGACCCTTGACCTTCGGCTCGTTCTTCGTTATCCTTGTCTGCTTGTGGCCCCTGACCTTCGGCTTGTTATTCGGTTCTCTCTATCGTGTGCTGCTGCTTCCCCTTATCCTACGGGGCGTGAGCTAGGAAACTCCAGGGGCCGCGACCTGGTCCCAGCCTGCAGCGTAACATCCTCACCACTAGAGGCCCTGGAGAAGACCAGCTGGGTCTTAGACTCCGCGCCCTGGGGAATCTTGGCTCTCGCTTCCGTTGGGATCCCGGTTGTGCTCCTCTGGTCCCGCTTTCCACAACCACCCAGTTTCCTATCCACAGAAGCCAGCCATAGGGTTCACTACCTCGCGGTGCACTCCTGTCCCCCTACGGTGTGCATCTGTCACCTGGCCACAGGTGACCCTGACAGTTTGATCAGCCATGAACCCGGCTGACATCCCGCTACCCGCGGATGATCCATTGCAGGGCATAGTTTGCAGACTTGAAACCCAGGAATCGAATCAGACTCAGGTGATGCGATTCCTCCAGGATCTGGCTTCTCGCTTCGAGCAGCTTCAGGCCTCCTTGGGAACCCTGAATCCGCAACCTCAAATACAATCAGCGGCTGCACCTATTGCACCAGTCGCAGCCACACACTCGCTACAACTGCCAGCTCCGTCCCGTTTCTCTGGGGACTCCAAGGCTTGCAGGGGGTTCCTTAGCCAATGCACGATTCATTTTGAGCTCCAGCCCCAAAACTTCCTGTCTGATCGGGCTAAGGTAGCCTATATCATTTCCCTCCTCTCTGGTGAAGCTTTAGCCTGGGCAGCCCCTCTGTGGGAACTGAATGATCCAGTGGTTCCTAGCCTGTCTGGCTTCTTGAAACTTTTTCGGAATATCTTCGAAGAACCGGCTCGTGTCTCTTCAGCGGCCAGCGCCCTTTTACGTCTCCGCCAAGAGTCTGCTTCTGTGGGACAGTATGCGCTTCATTTCCGCATACTGTCGGCTGAGTTGAGCTGGAACAATGAGGCCTTAGTCGCAACCTTTTTGCATGGCCTGTCTGATAGAGTGAAGGATGAATTAGCAGGAAGAACCATCCCCACTGATCTGGCCGGCGTTATCTCCTTGTGTAACCAGATCGATATTCGCTTTCAGGAGAGGACCTTAGAAAAGCAACGCCAGCACTCCTTGGTTCTTAGTCAGCCTGAGCTCCCCTCTCTTCGACCCGTAGAGCATCTCCTACCAGCTGAGGAACCCATGCAGCTGGGTCGGACCAGGCTATCCCCCGAGGAACGTGCTAGGCGCAGAACTCTTGGTCTGTGTCTTTACTGTGGGGGCAAAGGTCATTTTCGTGACACTTGCTCTCTTTGTCCAGAAAAACGTTCGGGTCCACTTCATCTGGAAAGTGGAGTATTGGACCCAGAAATATCACCTTCCCCTTCTCGTCTTCTGCTTTCTGTGTTCCTTCATGTTGGTGCTTCTTCTCATTCGGTCTCAGCATATCTGGATTCCGGAGCCGCTGGTAATTTCATGGACTGGGAAATCGCATCGTCCATGAGACTTACTCTTTTGCCCCTCACCACGCCTTTGGTGGTCTTGGCGATTGATGGTACTGTTCTCCCAGGGGGACCTATCCGCTTCCAGACCCTCCCTGTTAAGATGTCGGTAGGGACACTCCACCAGGAGTGGATATCCTTCCTTATCTTACCCAAGGCCTCAACGCCTATAATTTTGGGTCTCCCATGGTTACAGCTCCATTCTCCTCATGTGGACTGGACTACTGGACAGATCCTGGCTTGGGGTCCCTCCTGTTCCTCGTCCTGCCTACCCAAGGTTGCCCCCTGTGAATCTGAGCCGGTCATTCATTCCAGGTTGCATAACCATTTACATTTCTCTGTCCCTAACCACCCTTGGACGCACAGCCAGGCTAGCTTGTCTACAAGTCCTGCAGTCGCTACGTCTTGCGATGCGATTCAGGTAGTCGCTACACCTGACTCAGCTATTCACTCTGCCTCTGTACTAGTTATGCCAGTCCAGCCCATGCCCAGTGAGCCTCTCACTTTTTCTTGTTCGGGACATTCTGCTTGTCCTTCAGCTATTCAGCTTGACTCCGGCGACATGTCACCTTCTAACCAACCTGACTTCAGGGTTCCACTGACATCTGCCCAGTCTGATGGTCCTGTGCAAGATGACCAGTTCCCCTTTAAGGGTATAGGGGACCCTCCTCAGATTCCTGTTGATCCTCTCATGCCCTTGCTTATTCCTAGAGAGCCTTTGGTCCTCAATAGATCTTCTTGTCATCTCCCTACCTCGTTTTCGGTCTCTGAGGATAATTTTAAGTACGAGGTTAGACAAGTTCTGGATTCTCGGCTCTGCAGAGGCATTCTTCAGTACCTTGTGCATTGGAGAGGTTTTGGTCCTGAGGAGGCGTCTTGGATCGCTGCATCTGATGTCGCTGCACCTCATCTGTTGAGAAGGTTTCATCAGAGATTTCCCTTTAAGCCTGGGTCCAGGCGGGGGAGGGCCCATAAGAGGGAGAGTACTGTCATGGATATGCAGTAGTGTTTGTCTGCCATCTTACCTTCCTCCTCATGTGTTCATCTAGAGACCAGACCTCCTTCACCTGGCTTCCTTTATAATCTCCTCCCAGCCTGACTCCACCCCAGGCCCTATCACTGAACACTATATTAACCTGTGCACTGCAAGCCTGCTTTGCTGATCAACGTGTTTGTTAGGCATTGTGTGTTTGGGTTCCTGCCTGCCGTGTGCTACGTCTGTCTCTCTGTTACGTTATTGGCTTGTCCCCGACCATCCCTGTCTGCTCGTGACCCTTGACCTTCGGCTCGTTCTTCGTTATCCTTGTCTGCTTGTGGCCCCTGACCTTCGGCTTGTTATTCGGTTCTCTCTATCGTGTGCTGCTGCTTCCCCTTATCCTACGGGGCGTGAGCTAGGAAACTCCAGGGGCCGCGACCTGGTCCCAGCCTGCAGCGTAACATCCTCACCACTAGAGGCCCTGGAGAAGACCAGCTGGGTCTTAGACTCTGCGCCCTGGGGAATCTTGGCTCTCGCTTCCGTTGGGATCCCGGTTGTGCTCCTCTGGTCCCGCGTTCCACAACCACCCAGTTTCCTATCCACAGAAGCCAGCCATAGGGTTCACTACCTCGCGGTGCACTCCTGTCCCCCTACGGTGTGCATCTGTCACCTGGCCACAGGTGACCCTGACAGAAAGAAACTGACACTCTTCCTACCTATAGTTTTCTGTCCCTAGAAAAAATGTTTTTTTAAAGCACACTATAGCACAAGGAGAATTCCCTCACTGTCCTTCCCTGTCCCTAGAAACAAGGATTCGCACAGTAAAAGACACTGACACTCTCCCTACCTATAGTTTTCTGTCCCTAGAAAAAATGTTTTTTTAAAGCACACTATAGCACAAGGAGAATTTCCCTCACTTTCCTTCTTTGTCCCTAGAAACAAGGATTATCACAGTGAAAGAAACTGACACTCTTCCTACCTATAGTTTTCTGTCCCTAGAAAAAATGTTTTTTTAAAGCACACTATAGCACAAGGAGAATTCCCTCACTGTCCTTCCCTGTCCCTAGAAACAAGGATTCGCACAGTAAAAGACACTGACACTCTCCCTACCTATAGTTTTCTGTCCCTAGAAAAAATGTTTTTTTAAAGCACACTATAGCACAAGGAGAATTCCCTCACTGTCCTTCCCTGTCCCTAGAAACAAGGATTCGCACAGTAAAACACACTGACACTCTCCCTACCTATAGTTTTCTGTCCCTAGAAAAAATGTTTTTTTAAAGCACACTATAGCACAAGGAGAATTCCCTCACTGTCCTTCCCTGTCCCTAGAAACAAGGATTCGCACAGTAAAAGACACTGACACTCTCCCTACCTATAGTTTTCTGTCCCTAGAAAAAATGTTTTTTTAAAGCACACTATAGCACAAGGGGAATTTCCCTCACTTTCCTTCTTTGTCCCTAGAAACAAGGATTATCACAGTGAAAGAAACTGACACTCTTCCTACCTATAGTTTTCTGTCCCTAGAAAAAATGTTTTTTTAAAGCACACTATAGCACAAGGAGAATTCCCTCACTGTCCTTTCCTGTCCCTAGAAACAAGGATTCGCACAGTAAAACACACTGACACTCTCCCTACCTATAGTTTTCTGTCCCTAGAAAAAATGTTTTTTTAAAGCACACTATAGCACAAGGAGAATTTCCCTCACTTTCCTTCTTTGTCCCTAGAAACAAGGATTATCACAGTGAAAGAAACTGACACTCTTCCTACCTATAGTTTTCTGTCCCTAGAAAAAATGTTTTTTTAAAGCACACTATAGCACAAGGAGAATTCCCTCACTGTCCTTCCCTGTCCCTAGAAACAAGGATTCGCACAGTAGAAGACACTGACACTCTCCCTACCTATAGTTTTCTGTCCCTAGAAAAAATGGTTTTTTAAAGCACACTATAGCACAAGGAGAATTTCCCTCACTTTCCTTCTTTGTCCCTAGAAACAAGGATTATCACAGTGAAAGAAACTGACACTCTTCCTACCTATAGTTTTCTGTCCCTAGAAAAAATGTTTTTTTAAAGCACACTATAGCACAAGGAGAATTCCCTCACTGTCCTTCCCTGTCCCTAGAAACAAGGATTCGCACAGTAAAAGACACTGACACTCTCCCTACCTATAGTTTTCTGTCCCTAGAAAAAATGTTTTTTTAAAGCACACTATAGCACAAGGAGAATTTCCCTCACTTTCCTTCTTTGTCCCTAGAAACAAGGATTATCACAGTGAAAGAAACTGACACTCTTCCTACCTATAGTTTTCTGTCCCTAGAAAAAATGTTTTTTTAAAGCACACTATAGCACAAGGAGAATTCCCTCACTGTCCTTCCCTGTCCCTAGAAACAAGGATTCACACAGTAAAAGACACTGACACTCTCCCTACCTATAGTTTTCTGTCCCTAGAAAAAATGTTTTTTTAAAGCACACTATAGCACAAGGAGAATTCCCTCACTTTCCTTCCCTGTCCCTAGAAACAAGGATTCGCACAGTAAAACACACTGACACTCTCCCTACCTATAGTTTTCTGTCCCTAGAAAAAATGTTTTTTTAAAGCACACTATAGCACAAGGAGAATTCCCTCACTGTCCTTCCCTGTCCCTAGAAAAAA
Organism: Rana muscosa; assembly: GCA_029206835.1. Lineage (NCBI taxonomy): Eukaryota > Metazoa > Chordata > Amphibia > Anura > Ranidae > Rana > Rana muscosa. The sequence goes on from CM055121.1 coordinate 495,200,673, forward strand.
GGATTCGCACAGTAAAAGACACTGACACTCTCCCTACCTATAGTTTTCTGTCCCTAGAAAAAATGTTTTTTTAAAGCACACTATAGCACAAGGAGAATTTCCCTCACTTTCCTTCTTTGTCCCTAGAAACAAGGATTATCACAGTGAAAGAAACTGACACTCTTCCTACCTATAGTTTTCTGTCCCTAGAAAAAATGTTTTTTTAAAGCACACTATAGCACAAGGAGAATTCCCTCACTGTCCTTTCCTGTCCCTAGAAACAAGGATTCGCACAGTAAAACACACTGACACTCTCCCTACCTATAGTTTTCTGTCCCTAGAAAAAATGTTTTTTTAAAGCACACTATAGCACAAGGAGAATTTCCCTCACTTTCCTTCTTTGTCCCTAGAAACAAGGATTATCACAGTGAAAGAAACTGACACTCTTCCTACCTATAGTTTTCTGTCCCTTGAAAAAATGTTTTTTTTAAAGCACACTATAGCACAAGGAGAATTCCCTCACTGTCCTTCCCTGTCCCTAGAAACAAGGATTCGCACAGTAAAAGACACTGACACTCTCCCTACCTATAGTTTTCTGTCCCTAGAAAAAATGTTTTTTTAAAGCACACTATAGCACAAGGAGAATTTCCCTCACTTTCCTTCTTTATCCCTAGAAACAAGGATTATCACAGTGAAAGAAACTGACACTCTTCCTACCTATAGTTTTCTGTCCCTAGAAAAAATGTTTTTTTAAAGCACACTATAGCACAAGGAGAATTCCCTCACTGTCCTTCCCTGTCCCTAGAAACAAGGATTCGCACAGTAAAAGACACTGACACTCTCCCTACCTATAGTTTTCTGTCCCTAGAAAAAATGTTTTTTTAAAGCACACTATAGCACAAGGAGAATTTCCCTCACTTTCCTTCTTTGTCCCTAGAAACAAGGATTATCACAGTGAAAGAAACTGACACTCTTCCTACCTATAGTTTTCTGTCCCTAGAAAAAATGTTTTTTTAAAGCACACTATAGCACAAGGAGAATTCCCTCACTGTCCTTCCCTGTCTCTAGAAACAAGGATTTGCACAGTAAAAGACACTGACACTCTCCCTACCTATAGTTTTCTGTCCCTAGAAAAAATGTTTTTTTAAAGCACACTATAGCACAAGGAGAATTTCCCTCACTTTCCTTCTTTGTCCCTAGAAACAAGGATTATCACAGTGAAAGAAACTGACACTCTTCCTACCTATAGTTTTCTGTCCCTAGAAAAAATGTTTTTTTAAAGCACACTATAGCACAAGGAGAATTCCCTCACTGTCCTTCCCTGTCCCTAGAAACAAGGATTTGCACAGTAAAAGACACTGACACTCTCCCTACCTATAGTTTTCTGTCCCTAGAAAAAATGTTTTTTTAAAGCACACTATAGCACAAGGAGAATTCCCTCACTGTCCTTCCCTGTCCCTAGAAACAAGGATTCGCACAGTAAAACACACTGACACTCTCCCTACCTATAGTTTTCTGTCCCTAGAAAAAATGTTTTTTTAAAGCACACTATAGCACAAGGAGAATTCCCTCACTGTCCTTCCCTGTCCCTAGAAACAAGGATTCGCACAGTAAAAGACACTGACACTCTCCCTACCTATAGTTTTCTGTCCCTAGAAAAAATGTTTTTTTAAAGCACACTATAGCACAAGGGGAATTTCCCTCACTTTCCTTCTTTGTCCCTAGAAACAAGGATTATCACAGTGAAAGAAACTGACACTCTTCCTACCTATAGTTTTCTGTCCCTAGAAAAAATGTTTTTTTAAAGCACACTATAGCACAAGGAGAATTCCCTCACTGTCCTTCCCTGTCCCTAGAAAAAAGGATTCGCACAGTAAAAGACACTGACACTCTCCCTACCTATAGTTTTCTGTCCCTAGAAAAAATGTTTTTTTAAAGCACACTATAGCACAAGGAGAATTTCCCTCACTTTCCTTCTTTGTCCCTAGAAACAAGGATTATCACAGTGAAAGAAACTGACACTCTTCCTACCTATAGTTTTCTGTCCCTAGAAAAAATGTTTTTTTAAAGCACACTATAGCACAAGGAGAATTCCCTCACTGTCCTTTCCTGTCCCTAGAAACAAGGATTCGCACAGTAAAACACACTGACACTCTCCCTACCTATAGTTTTCTGTCCCTAGAAAAAATGTTTTTTTAAAGCACACTATAGCACAAGGAGAATTTCCCTCACTTTCCTTCTTTGTCCCTAGAAACAAGGATTATCACAGTGAAAGAAACTGACACTCTTCCTACCTATAGTTTTCTGTCCCTAGAAAAAATGTTTTTTTAAAGCACACTATAGCACAAGGAGAATTCCCTCACTGTCCTTCCCTGTCCCTAGAAACAAGGATTCGCACAGTAAAAGACACTGACACTCTCCCTACCTATAGTTTTCTGTCCCTAGAAAAAATGTTTTTTTAAAGCACACTATAGCACAAGGAGAATTTCCCTCACTTTCCTTCTTTGTCCCTAGAAACAAGGATTATCACAGTGAAAGAAACTGACACTCTTCCTACCTATAGTTTTCTGTCCCTAGAAAAAATGTTTTTTTAAAGCACACTATAGCACAAGGAGAATTCCCTCACTGTCATTTCCTGTCCCTAGAAACAAGGATTTGCACAGTAAAACACACTGACACTCTCCCTACCTATAGTTTTCTGTCCCTAGAAAAAATGTTTTTTTAAAGCACACTATAGCACAAGGAGAATTTCCCTCACTTTCCTTCTTTGTCCCTAGAAACAAGGATTATCACAGTGAAAGAAACTGACACTCTTCCTACCTATAGTTTTCTGTCCCTAGAAAAAATGTTTTTTTAAAGCACACTATAGCACAAGGAGAATTCCCTCACTGTCCTTTCCTGTCCCTAGAAACAAGGATTCGCACAGTAAAACACACTGACACTCTCCCTACCTATAGTTTTCTGTCCCTAGAAAAAATGTTTTTTTAAAGCACACTATAGCACAAGGAGAATTTCCCTCACTTTCCTTCTTTGTCCCTAGAAACAAGGATTATCACAGTGAAAGAAACTGACACTCTTCCTACCTATAGTTTTCTGTCCCTAGAAAAAATGTTTTTTTAAAGCACACTATAGCACAAGGAGAATTCCCTCACTGTCATTTCCTGTCCCTAGAAACAAGGATTCGCACAGTAAAACACACTGACACTCTCCCTACCTATAGTTTTCTGTCCCTAGAAAAAATGTTTTTTTAAAGCACACTATAGCACAAGGAGAATTTCCCTCACTTTCCTTCTTTGTCCCTAGAAACAAGGATTATCACAGTGAAAGAAACTGACACTCTTCCTACCTATAGTTTTCTGTCCCTAGAAAAAATGTTTTTTTAAAGCACACTATAGCACAAGGAGAATTCCCTCACTGTCCTTTCCTGTCCCTAGAAACAAGGATTCGCACAGTAAAACACACTGACACTCTCCCTACCTATAGTTTTCTGTCCCTAGAAAAAATGTTTTTTTAAAGCACACTATAGCACAAGGAGAATTTCCCTCACTTTCCTTCTTTGTCCCTAGAAACAAGGATTATCACAGTGAAAGAAACTGACACTCTTCCTACCTATAGTTTTCTGTCCCTTGAAAAAATGTTTTTTTAAAGCACACTATAGCACAAGGAGAATTCCCTCACTGTCCTTCCCTGTCCCTAGAAACAAGGATTCGCACAGTAAAAGACACTGACACTCTCCCTACCTATAGTTTTCTGTCCCTAGAAAAAATGTTTTTTTAAAGCACACTATAGCACAAGGAGAATTCCCCTCACTTTCCTTCTTTGTCCCTAGAAACAAGGATTATCACAGTGAAAGAAACTGACACTCTTCCTACCTATAGTTTTCTGTCCCTAGAAAAAATGTTTTTTTAAAGCACACTATAGCACAAGGAGAATTCCCTCACTGTCCTTCCCTGTCCCTAGAAACAAGGATTCGCACAGTAAAAGACACTGACACTCTCCCTACCTATAGTTTTCTGTCCCTAGAAAAAATGTTTTTTTAAAGCACACTATAGCACAAGGAGAATTTCCCTCACTTTCCTTCTTTGTCCCTAGAAACAAGGATTATCACAGTGAAAGAAACTGACACTCTTCCTACCTATAGTTTTCTGTCCCTAGAAAAAATGTTTTTTTAAAGCACACTATAGCACAAGGAGAATTCCCTCACTGTCCTTCCCTGTCTCTAGAAACAAGGATTTGCACAGTAAAAGACACTGACACTCTCCCTACCTATAGTTTTCTGTCCCTAGAAAAAATGTTTTTTTAAAGCACACTATAGCACAAGGAGAATTTCCCTCACTTTCCTTCTTTGTCCCTAGAAACAAGGATTATCACAGTGAAAGAAACTGACACTCTTCCTACCTATAGTTTTCTGTCCCTAGAAAAAATGTTTTTTTAAAGCACACTATAGCACAAGGAGAATTCCCTCACTGTCCTTCCCTGTCCCTAGAAACAAGGATTTGCACAGTAAAAGACACTGACACTCTCCCTACCTATAGTTTTCTGTCCCTAGAAAAAATGTTTTTTTAAAGCACACTATAGCACAAGGAGAATTCCCTCACTGTCCTTCCCTGTCCCTAGAAACAAGGATTCGCACAGTAAAACACACTGACACTCTCCCTACCTATAGTTTTCTGTCCCTAGAAAAAATGTTTTTTTAAAGCACACTATAGCACAAGGAGAATTCCCTCACTGTCCTTCCCTGTCCCTAGAAACAAGGATTCGCACAGTAAAAGACACTGACACTCTCCCTACCTATAGTTTTCTGTCCCTAGAAAAAATGTTTTTTTAAAGCACACTATAGCACAAGGGGAATTTCCCTCACTTTCCTTCTTTGTCCCTAGAAAAAAGGATTATCACAGTGAAAGAAACTGACACTCTTCCTACCTATAGTTTTCTGTCCCTAGAAAAAATGTTTTTTTAAAGCACACTATAGCACAAGGAGAATTCCCTCACTGTCCTTCCCTGTCCCTAGAAAAAAGGATTCGCACAGTAAAAGACACTGACACTCTCCCTACCTATAGTTTTCTGTCCCTAGAAAAAATGTTTTTTTAAAGCACACTATAGCACAAGGAGAATTTCCCTCACTTTCCTTCTTTGTCCCTAGAAACAAGGATTATCACAGTGAAAGAAACTGACACTCTTCCTACCTATAGTTTTCTGTCCCTAGAAAAAATGTTTTTTTAAAGCACACTATAGCACAAGGAGAATTCCCTCACTGTCCTTTCCTGTCCCTAGAAACAAGGATTCGCACAGTAAAACACACTGACACTCTCCCTACCTATAGTTTTCTGTCCCTAGAAAAAATGTTTTTTTAAAGCACACTATAGCACAAGGAGAATTTCCCTCACTTTCCTTCTTTGTCCCTAGAAACAAGGATTATCACAGTGAAAGAAACTGACACTCTTCCTACCTATAGTTTTCTGTCCCTAGAAAAAATGTTTTTTTAAAGCACACTATAGCACAAGGAGAATTCCCTCACTGTCCTTCCCTGTCCCTAGAAACAAGGATTCGCACAGTAAAAGACACTGACACTCTCCCTACCTATAGTTTTCTGTCCCTAGAAAAAATGTTTTTTTAAAGCACACTATAGCACAAGGAGAATTTCCCTCACTTTCCTTCTTTGTCCCTAGAAACAAGGATTATCACAGTGAAAGAAACTGACACTCTTCCTACCTATAGTTTTCTGTCCCTAGAAAAAATGTTTTTTTAAAGCACACTATAGCACAAGGAGAATTCCCTCACTGTCATTTCCTGTCCCTAGAAACAAGGATTCGCACAGTAAAACACACTGACACTCTCCCTACCTATAGTTTTCTGTCCCTAGAAAAAATGTTTTTTTAAAGCACACTATAGCACAAGGAGAATTTCCCTCACTTTCCTTCTTTGTCCCTAGAAACAAGGATTATCACAGTGAAAGAAACTGACACTCTTCCTACCTATAGTTTTCTGTCCCTAGAAAAAATGTTTTTTTAAAGCACACTATAGCACAAGGAGAATTCCCTCACTGTCCTTTCCTGTCCCTAGAAACAAGGATTCGCACAGTAAAACACACTGACACTCTCCCTACCTATAGTTTTCTGTCCCTAGAAAAAATGTTTTTTTAAAGCACACTATAGCACAAGGAGAATTTCCCTCACTTTCCTTCTTTGTCCCTAGAAACAAGGATTATCACAGTGAAAGAAACTGACACTCTTCCTACCTATAGTTTTCTGTCCCTAGAAAAAATGTTTTTTTAAAGCACACTATAGCACAAGGAGAATTCCCTCACTGTCATTTCCTGTCCCTAGAAACAAGGATTCGCACAGTAAAACACACTGACACTCTCCCTACCTATAGTTTTCTGTCCCTAGAAAAAATGTTTTTTTAAAGCACACTATAGCACAAGGAGAATTTCCCTCACTTTCCTTCTTTGTCCCTAGAAACAAGGATTATCACAGTGAAAGAAACTGACACTCTTCCTACCTATAGTTTTCTGTCCCTAGAAAAAATGTTTTTTTAAAGCACACTATAGCACAAGGAGAATTCCCTCACTGTCCTTTCCTGTCCCTAGAAACAAGGATTCGCACAGTAAAACACACTGACACTCTCCCTACCTATAGTTTTCTGTCCCTAGAAAAAATGTTTTTTTAAAGCACACTATAGCACAAGGAGAATTTCCCTCACTTTCCTTCTTTGTCCCTAGAAACAAGGATTATCACAGTGAAAGAAACTGACACTCTTCCTACCTATAGTTTTCTGTCCCTTGAAAAAATGTTTTTTTAAAGCACACTATAGCACAAGGAGAATTCCCTCACTGTCCTTCCCTGTCCCTAGAAACAAGGATTCGCACAGTAAAAGACACTGACACTCTCCCTACCTATAGTTTTCTGTCCCTAGAAAAAATGTTTTTTTAAAGCACACTATAGCACAAGGAGAATTCCCCTCACTTTCCTTCTTTGTCCCTAGAAACAAGGATTATCACAGTGAAAGAAACTGACACTCTTCCTACCTATAGTTTTCTGTCCCTAGAAAAAATGTTTTTTTAAAGCACACTATAGCACAAGGAGAATTCCCTCACTGTCCTTCCCTGTCCCTAGAAACAAGGATTCGCACAGTAAAAGACACTGACACTCTCCCTACCTATAGTTTTCTGTCCCTAGAAAAAATGTTTTTTGAAAGCACACTATAGCACAAGGAGAATTTCCCTCACTTTCCTTCTTTGTCCCTAGAAACAAGGATTATCACAGTGAAAGAAACTGACACTCTTCCTACCTATAGTTTTCTGTCCCTTGAAAAAATGTTTTTTTAAAGCACACTATAGCACAAGGAGAATTCCCTCACTGTCCTTCCCTGTCCCTAGAAACAAGGATTCGCACAGTAAAACACACTGACACTCTCCCTACCTATAGTTTTCTGTCCCTAGAAAAAATGTTTTTTTAAAGCACACTATAGCACAAGGAGAATTTCCCTCACTTTCCTTCTTTGTCCCTAGAAACAAGGATTATCACAGTGAAAGAAACTGACACTCTTCCTACCTATAGTTTTCTGTCCCTAGAAAAAATGTTTTTTTAAAGCACACTATAGCACAAGGAGAATTCCCTCACTGTCCTTCCCTATCCCTAGAAACAAGGATTCGCACAGTAAAACACACTGACACTCTCCCTACCTATAGTTTTCTGTCCCTAGAAAAAATGTTTTTTTAAAGCACACTATAGCACAAGGAGAATTCCCTCACTGTCCTTCCCTGTCCCTAGAAACAAGGATTCGCACAGTAAAACACACTGACACTCTCCCTACCTATCCTTCTCTTTCCCTAAACTAAAGGAATCCAGGTTAAGCAAGAAAAAAATAAATGTCACTGTCCCTGCCTATGCTTCTCTTTCCCTGCTCCGGAACACACTACACTAGGCCGCCGTGCTGGCGGCCTTTTATAGTGTGGGGCGTGTACTAAACACCCTCAGCAATAATTGGCCACAGGCATCCTGCCTGTGGCCAATCATTGCTCTCCTCGCTGCCGGCGCTGTGATTGGCCAAGCATGCGGGGTCACAGTGCATGCTTGGCCAATCACAGCGCCTGGATGACACTGCGATGGCGTAGTGCATTGTGGGCCGTTCGCGTCACTCGAATTTGGCGCGAACGGCCCAAATCGTTCGATCTTCGTCGAACGATCGAACAGCCGATGTTCGAGTCGAACGTATGTTCGACTCGAACACGAAGCTCATCCCTACTGGCCAGCCCCAACCGACAAGAAGGGGGTACAGTGGTTTATACGCTTCGCCAACTTCTATAGGAGATTCATTGTGGGCTTTTCCTCCATTGTGGCCCCAATAACCCAACTTACCCGGCAAAATAACCGTTTTCACTGGTCTCCAGAAGCTCAAGAGGCCTTCTCTCGCCTCAAGGACGTCTTCACTTCAGCACCAGTACTTCAGCACCCGGATCCTCTACTGCCGTTCACCCTGGAAGTGGACGCCTCTGAGACAGCCATCGGAGCCATCCTCTCTCAAAGACGAGGCCCCAAGGCTCTCCTGTATCCAGTAGCCTTTGCCTCTAAAAAGTTGACTCCCCCGGAGCGAAACTATGATGTAGGGGACCGGGAATTACTGGCCATAAAATTCGCACTGGAGGAATGGCGATACCTTCTGGAGGGGGCAGTACACCCCATCATGATCTTCACAGATCATAAAAATCTAGAGTACTTAAGAACAGCTCAACGTCTACGCCCCAGGCAGGCCCGTTGGGCCCTTTTCTTCACCCGGTTCAACTTTCACATTTCCTATAGACCCGGCTCCAAGAATGGGAAGGCGGATGCGCTATCCAGGATGTTTCCGGAAACCCCTCAGTCGGCCCAACCGGGCACCATTCTGTCAGCTCAGAACTTTCTGTTGATTCCCCGGGCCGATCTACTCACCTCTATTAAAATCGCTTCCGGGCTCTGCTCTGATCCGGTCACTACCTCCCTGGAGAAGCGGGATGGCCTATTCTGGTCCCAGGACAAGATTTTCGTCCCTCTGGAAACAAGACCGCTGGTCTTGAGAACCTTCCACGATCTCAAACTGGCAGGTCACTTCGGAGCACGTAAATCGTCGGAACTTGTCTCCCGCTCCTTCTGGTGGCCAGGCTGGAGGCAAGATTGTAAGTCTTATGTCGCTTCCTGCACTCAGTGTCAGCGTAACAAGGGGCCAAACACCAAGAGTTGGGGCCTGCTCAAGCCCTTACCCATTCCTGAGCGCCCTTGGGCGGACGTGTCCATGGACTTTATCGTGGACTTGCCTTCCTCCGGAGGGTTTACCACGATTCTGGTCGTTGTGGACCGCCTCTCAAAAATGGCTCACTTTTTACCGATGATTGGGACACCTTCAGCCATGGATACTGCTCAAATCTTTTTTAAGGAGATAACCAGGCTTCATGGAATACCAAAGAGTATCACCTCCGACAGAGGGGTCCAGTTCACTTCAAAATTCTGGAAGGAACTCTGCAAGTCACTAGAAGTCAAAACCTGCCTCTCGTCAGTGTACCACCCCCAAAGCAATGGCCAGACAGAAAGAACCAATCAGACCCTGGAGCAATACCTCCGTTGTTTCTGCTCTGCTTCCCAGGATGACTGGGCATCTCTACTTCCTTACGCAGAGTTTGCCTATAAAAATTCAATGCATTCTGCTACCAATCAAACCCCCTTTTGGGCCAATTACGGTTTTCATCCCTCCTTTCTCCCTGAAAACATCCCCGAGAGCCCTGTTCCCGCGGTCCAGGACCAAGTGGCTTCTGTCCAGGCGAATTTCCAAAGACTCCAGGAGATGATGCGGAATGCCCAAGGATCCTACAAGAAATTTTATGACCGGGGAAGGAAGGAAAACCCGGCGTTCAGAGTCGGGGAAAAAGTTTGGCTTTCCGCCGCCAACCTCAGATTGCCTATTCCCTCTCGAAAGCTCGGCCCTAGATTTATCCCTTCAAGATCAAACGAGCTATTAATCCTGTGGCTTTTGAACTAGCATTACCTGATTCCTATAGGATTCACCCAGTGTTCCACTCATCTTTATTAAAACCCGTCATTCCCAACGCCTTTCCTGGAAGAGATGAACCTCCTCCACCACCAGTTGAAGTAGATGGGGAAAAGGAATTTGAGATGGAATCCATCCTGGGCTGTAGGAAAAAAGGCAGACAGTTACAATACTTGGTTAAATGGAAGGGGTACCCCCCGGAAGACAACTCCTGGGAACCATCCAGGAACTTGCATGCTCCTCGCCTAATACGAGCCTTTCACCAAGAACATCCGGAATTAATGGCCAGTCTGGGCGTCCGGAGTCCGCCCCTCGGGGGGGGCACTGTCAGGGAAATTCCCAGTCTGTTGTCACCAATCTGCGCTCAGTGCGCATGCGCGGCGCAACGACGAATGCGCGTGCGCAATAGCTCGCCAATGGGACTACAGGCGGGCCTATTTAAACAGACGCAGTAACACTATCTGGTTGCTGGTTTGTCAGCTTTACTGTGTTTCCTTGTGCCTGAAAGAAGTTAAAGTTCTCCTGCTGTGGCCCGGACCGGATTTGACTACGCTTCTGCTTCTCCTGAACCTGACCCCTTGGCTTGCTAAACGGACTTCTACCTCTCTCCTTGTGCTTGACCCTCGGCCTGTGACCCGGATCTGCTGCCTGTCTCCAGCCCTCTACCTTCTGCCTGTACCCTGGACTTCTTGCCTAACCTGACTATTCTGGTGCTTCCTGCTAAACTCCTAAACGGACTTGTGCCTTGCTACTGGTTGCTGTTTGACCCTGTCTACCCTTGGTGTTTGACTCCTGGCCTGTTCTTCAGACTCATCCCTGCTAGATTCTTCAGCAAGACACCTCTACCTGCTGGTGGCCAGTGCTCAAGACACCTCTACCTGCTGGTGGCCAGTGCTCCCTCGTGCTGTCCTCTCCCTGTCTCACCTCCAGGGGGCGAAGTGCGCTTGGGTGCAAGGGTGAACCACTCTCGGCATCTCGGCCTCGGTAAGTACGTAGCCTGATACATTACTCATATAAATGTGAATTGAACTAGATTCCCGGATCAACCGAGAAACAAAAATAAAAATAAGAAATAAAGAAAAAACACAAAAGGAATAAAAAATTCCACAATGCAGAATAGATAATAAAAGATATCAATCAGGAATTATCTATAAAAGTATTTAAATCTGTATCCACATTTAATCCGAAAGGGGCATAGCATTTTATTCTATGTATCCAAGACATCTCTAACCTAGAGATACTCCGCACTAGGGAATCCCCCCTCCACTGAGGGGTGTATCTATCAATGCCAAGAAACAAGGTCTTGGCAGGGTCTTTGTAATGTACCTCTAGGTAGTGGCGAGACACAGGGTGCTTGGGGAACCCTGTCAAAATGTTCGTAACGTGTTCATTGAGTCTCACTTTTAGGGGTCGCTTAGTCCTGCCCACATATTGGAGCCCACATGGGCACTGCAGGAGATAAACGACCCCCTCAGTGGAACACGTTATAAAGGACTTAATAGCAAATTCAGACCTAGTGCTGGTGGATATAAATGTGTGGGTGCGTCTATGTAAACAGCCAGTCAAAGAGCACACCCTACATTTCCTGCACTGATAGAAACCTAACAGATATTCAAAGAACCCTCTCCTAATAGGGGGAGGATCCAGAATATTAGGAGCCACTCTCCCTCTAAGCGATGGAGCCCCCTTATAAATGACCCGAGGTCTTTCCGGAATGGTGGAACCCAAGACTAAGTCGTTAGTAAGAATATGCCAATGCTTGGCTATAAGGTTCTTAACGTCCTGGTGCTGGATGGAAAAGGTTGTAATGAACGGAATAGGAGGGGGCCCACCAACTTTTGGTGGCCTGTCCTTAAGTAGCTCACTTCTATTGAGATCAGTCACACTACTAAGAGTCTGTATTAGGGAGTTGTGAGTATATCCCTTATCCAGAAAACGTTGGGTCAAAACCTCGGCCTGAGACAGGAACTCTCTATTATCCGAGCAGTTCCTCTTCAGGCGGAGATACTGGCTCTTAGGTACTGAATCAAGCCAGTTCTTATGATTACAGCTACCGACAGGAATATAGGAATTCCTGTCGGTGCTTTTGAAAAAGGTAGAAGTGGTAAACTGATTATCCACAATGCCAATACATAGATCTAAGAAGTTAATCTTAGTCTGGCTAGCCTCGAAATTGAGAAAAATACCCCTGGTGTTCTGGTTGAGCCTGGCAATGAAATTATCGAGATCACAACGATCACCATCCCATAGGAGGAGGATGTCGTCTATATACCTGGCCCACAGCACCACCTGGGGTCGCTGTTGGGCATAGATGACATCCTCCTCCCATAGGGCCATAAACAAATTCGCCAGACTGGAGGCATATTGAGCCCCCATGGCGACACCTCTATCTTGTCTATAAAACTTTTGGTCAAACCAAAAATTGCTTTGTGAAGCCGCGAAAGACAACAGTTCTAAGATGAACACAATCTGCTCGTCGACCAATCCGGAGTCACGTCTCAGATAGTATTCAACTGCAAAAAGGCCCAGGTCATGTGGTATGACCGTATAAAGTGATGTGACATCGGCCGTCACTAGCCACAACCCAGGCGTTGGAACATGCTCGGCCAATGTGTTAATCACTTGACGTGAATCCTTAATATGTGATGGCATTTTAAAGACTAGGGGTTGTAAATAATAGTCAATATACCTACCCACCCGGGACGTGACAGAATCTATGCCACTAATGATAGGACGTCCCGGGGGGCAGGTAGGGTGTTCATGGATCTTGGGAAGGTAATAAATAATAGGGGTGCGGGGTGCTAAGGGTACTAGATAGTCCCTCTCTTTTTTATTTAAGATCCCCTGTTCCAATCCCCTTTGAACAATACCATCCAGGATCTCACGATATCTGAATTTGGGGTCAGATAGTAGGGGTGTATAGGTATCTCGGTCATCCAAGATCCGATACATTTCGGCTAGATAATCCTTTTTATCCAATATAATGATTCCCCCACCCTTATCGGCCGGCCTTATTATGATCTCTTTGTTTTCACAAAGAGAATTAAGGCCAAGTATCATATCGTGATAACTATAATTATGGCCCACCAGTCAATAATTATTATGGTGGCCCTCCCTCACACCAGGGGTATGGTCAAGGAGGCCCCCCACAATATAGTCAGGGTCCACCATTGGGCCTTAGGCCCAACCAATTCGAACGTTTGGGTTTTGAGCCTCAACACTCTGAACCCTCCGATTCAGGTGATCAAGGGTATGAGTTTGATTACAATGTTAGCATTTCCAACCATTTCTTCCCATTGTATGAGAGGAATGGACCTCCTGACGAGTCCATAAGCAACTCTGGGCCTTCTAACAGCCAGCACTGGGGTTTTCACAAAACAAATCAGGGCACCAAACGGTCTGGAGGCCAAAGAGAGGATCTAGAGGAGGTAAACGAGTATGATCCAAAAAGAAAAAAGCTTTAATGGGATCCGGGATATTGAGGTTAAATACAGTTGTTCTTACTACCGCCGAGAAATCGGTATTAGATAGGGGTCTTAAATACGCACCTCCACGTGGACTCAATAGGTTTCAGACATATATTGATGTCCATAAATTTGTTCGGAGGTTGAGTATTACACGTCATATGTTATTAAACCCTATACAAACAGATTCCGGTATCCCTCAGGGATTCACACATTCTGGACTACATAATGCTTCTTTATTTAATCCTCTGGGGGCGTTAGCCCCAGCTATTAAGACCTTTAAAGATGTGGTCTTACGTGATCTAGATCTGATGCCCAATAAAAGGACCAGATCGGATCACGATATGATACTTGGCCTTAATTCTCTTTGTGAAAACAAAGAGATCATAATAAGGCCGGCCGATAAGGGTGGGGGAATCATTATATTGCATAAAAAGGATTATCTAGCCGAAATGTAGCGGATCTTGGATGACCGAGATACCTATACACCCCTACCATGTGACCCCAAATTCTGATATTGTGAGATCCTGGATGGTATTGTTCAAAGGGGATTGGAAAAGGGGATCTTAAATAAAAAAGAGAGGGACTATCTAGTACCCTTAGCACCCCGCACCCCTATTATTTATTACCTTCCCAAGATCCATAAACACCCTACCTGCCCCCCGGGACATCCTATCATTAGTGGCATAGATTCTGTCACGTCCCGGGTGGGTAGGTATATTGACTTTTATTTACAACCCCTAGTCTTTAAAATGCCATCACATATTAAGGATTCACGTCAAGTGATTAACACATTGGCCGAGCATGTTCCAACGCCTGGGATGTGGCTAGTGACGGCCGATGTCACATCACTTTATACGGTCATACCACATGACCTGGGCCTTTTTGCCATTGAATACTATCTGAGACGTGACTCCGGATTGGTCGACGAGCAGATTGTGTTCATCTTAGAACTGTTGTCTTTCGCGGCTTCACACAGCTATTTTTGGTTTGACCAAAAGTTTTATAGACAAGATAGAGGGGTCGCCATGGGGGCCAAATATGCCCCCAGTCTGGCGAATTTGTTTATGGCCCTATGGGAGGAGGATGTCGTCTATGCCCAACAGCGACCCCAGGTGGTGCTGTGGGCCAGGTATATAGACGACATCCTCCTCCTATGGGATGGTGATCGTTGTGATCTCGATAATTTTATTGCCAGGCTCAACCAGGACACCAGGGGTATTTTTCTCAATTTCGAGGCTAGCCAGACTAAGATTAACTTCTTAGATCTATGTATTGGCATTGTGGATAATCAGTTTACCACTTCTACCTTTTTCAAAAGCACCGACAGGAATTCCTATATTCCTGTCGGTAGCTGCCATCATAAGAACTGGCTTGATTCAGTACCTAAGAGCCAGTATCTCCGCCTGAAGAGGAACTGCTCGGATAATAGAGAGTTCCTGTCTCAGGCCGAGGCTTTGACCCAACGTTTTCTGGATAAGGGATATACTCACAACTCCCTAATACAGACTCTTAGTAGTGTGACTGATCTCGGTAGAAGTGAGCTACTTAAGGACAGGCCACCAAAAGTTGGTGGGCCCCCTCCTATTCCGTTCATTACAACCTTTTCCATCCAGCACCAGGACGTTAAGAAGCTTATAGCCAAGCATTGGCATATTCTTACTAACGACTTAGTCTTGGGTTCCACCATTCCGGAAAGACCTCGGGTCATTTATAAGGGGGCTCCATCGCTTAGAGGGAGAGTGGCTCCTAATATTCTGGATCCTCCCCCTATTAGGAGAGGTTTCTTTGAATATCTGCTAGGTTTCTATCAGTGCAGGAAATGTAGGGTGTGCTCTTTGAGTGGCTGTTTACATAGACGCACCCACCCATTTATATCCACCAGCACTAGGTCTGAATTTGCTATTAAGTCCTTTATAACGTGTTCCACTGAGGGGGTCGTTTATCTCCTGCGGTGCCCATATGGGCTCCAATATGTGGGCAGGACTAAGCGACCCCTAAAAGTGAGACTCAATGAACACGTTATGAACATTTTGACAGGGTTCCCCAAGCACCCTGTGTCTCGCCACTACCTAGAGGTACATAACAAAGACCCTGCCAAGACCTTGTTTCTTGGCATTGATAGATACACCCCTCAGTGGAGGGGGGATTCCCTAGTGCGGAGTATCTCTAGGTTAGAGATGTCTTGGATACATAGAATAAAATGCAATGCCCCTTTCGGGTTAAATGTGGATACAGATTTAAATGCTTTTATAGATAATTCCTGATTGATATCTTTTATTATCTATTCTGCATTGTGGAATTTTTTATTCCTTTTGTGTTTTTTCTTTATTTCTTATTTTTATTTTTGTTTCTCGGTTGATCCGGGAATCTAGTTCAATTCACATTTATATGAGTAATGTTAGTATTGCCTTTTTCAGATTTTGACATCCGGTCTGAGTCCCGGGCAGCATATAAGGTTTTTGCCATCTGTTTTGGGTCTTTAGATTGAGCCATATGATTATTTATTGAGTTTTTTACACATCTCCTTGTTTTTATTTAGGAGTGAGATGTTGTTGGTGACTAATTAATTTAATCTGTGGCTGTTCTGCTTTTTGGCCACAAGATGGTGCTGTTTTTCGTCCTGATTATTTCTGATTTCCTGATTATCTGGGATTATTTTGTTATCTGTTCCCGTGACACTTCCTCCCAGCAGTGTCTTTTAGATATTTTAATTCATGTTCAATTCTTTTTTAATTATTTAAATGAACATTTTTGTAAATAACAACCAGCATTTAAATTAGTAGTTTATGTGCTTTGTATTGTATTTATTATGGTTCCACTTCGTGACCTTCACAAGTTCCTGTTCCGGGTCGTGGGGCTGCCCGTGACTCAGACAGAGGCGTGGTTCCAAGTGTATAAATTTGCGATGAGTCAGTGCGTCGCCTGTTCCCCAGACGACGCTACCTATAGCGAAACGTACGTCGGGAGGTTGATGCGCTGATGTCATCGCTGAACGGGAGACTGCATGCCGGCCGGCTTTTCCTATGTTTTTATGCCTGAATTTTACCTACTTGATGTAAGTTACCACCTTTTTATTTGAATAAATGCTGTTTGGACGATATACACTATGTGGTTTCCCCTTCTCTATTTTATGACTGGTGAATACTGAGTTCCAATATCGCAAGAGTTCCTCTCCATCCTTGGATATCCATCTACTGCAAGGAAGCGAGTGATTCATAGTTTGGCATTCCAATAGCTTGCCTCTGGTAAGCACATTATTTTGGTGGTGGTGCATGTGTGCATTTTTTTGGGTGCAATTTAGGAGTTCACCCTTCTTCCAATTTGCATTGCAATTCGTTTATGTTCAGAATTTATATGGACTCTTATATGGACATTTATATGATTAACCGTTATTTCTTTGGGGGCAAACTCGATTAATGTGTCGGTTTATCATATCATACCATACATTATATATAAAATAATATTTTTTGTCACTATGTATTTTTTTTGTCACTATATTAAGTTATAGTTATCGCACAATATTTCCAGATTATTGTTAGATTGTATATTCACTGTATACAGGTTTGCGCAGCTCTTTTTTCCTTTTTTTCCTGCATATTGGTGTTTGGTCTACACGTGTGAGTTTGCTGCATTTTTAGGGTTCATCTATCCATTCATTCAATCATTTTAATACTCTTTATCCATTTAAGCGCGGTATATCCTCCTTCCCATTTTGTGATGTTGTGGGTGGAGTTGGACCATTGTTCATTTAGATTAATGCAGTATTATTTTGGCATATAAAAAGAGCCTGCTCTCATTAAAGATTGTCAGTCCAGTTGGAAACTTCATACAGAGTGTTTGTCTCGTATGTTTGGAAGGATTAATCCTATGGGAAGCATTCGCCTGACTGTGGAGGATCGGCAGTGGATGTGTCCAGAGAGGGAATATCCTAAACGGCGTTAACCCCTTTCATACTTGGGGTGCCGTTACATTGGTTGGCAGCAGTGGGATTTTCCCTCCAGTTACTGGGACACTCCAAACCACCACAGTGAATGACCAGCTATGCAGCCTGCAGGAAAGCCACGCTGAAAGACTTACTTGAGAGCCATGGAGGGACTGGTGGGACAAAGAACAAGGCCACCTTGATCAGGGAGCTAGCCGAGATGGATCAGAGGGATGGTGATGCAGGACCCCGGTCAGTTGAAGACTTGTTTCAGCAACGAGTTCGAGAGCGGTTGGCATTATATGGTGCTAACCCATCAAAGACCGCCATACAGAATGCCATTAGAGACATCCAGCTGCAGGATGAGCGACAAGAGAGAGAACTGGAGTGACAAGAGAGAGAACTAGAGCGGCAACATGAGCGGAGAATGGCGGAAATACGGCAATCGTAGACAACGCCTAAAGATGCAGCGCCTGTCCGTAAGTTGCCCTTTCGGGCGTTCAAACTATTTAAGGAAGGAGAGGAGGAAATTGAAGCGTTACTGCAGGACTTTGAGAGACTATGCCAGATACATGAAGTACTGTCCCAAGATTGGGTCGCCTTACTGGCAAGTAATTTAACTGGCAGAGCGGCGGATGCGTATCGGGCCCTGGAGGATGAGGACGCTAAAGACTATGACCGGGTAAAAGAAGCTCTGCTAGCCCGATTTGCCATTACACCCAAAGCCAGCCGGATTAAGTTTCGAGAATCCCGGAAACAAACCCACATAACATACGTGGAGTGGGCACATCGTCTGCAGCGAGACCTTAAGGGCTGGTTCCAGGGAAGCCGCGCTCATACCATAGAGGACATCACCCAGCTAGTACTCTTAGAACAGTTCTTTAACCACACCCCTCTGGTATTACGGGATTGGGTGCGAGATAAGCGACCACGGACTGTACAGCAAGCGGCTACTTTGGCCGATGAATATCTGGACTCTTGAAGGTCAGGCGAAAGCGAGCGCTATCCACTATCTCGACCCAGTTTACCAGCATCTAACCCAACTTCAGCACCACCTCCAGCGGCCACTTATCCTCAGCAGCCCAGGTTCAACTCCCAGGACTACTCACAACCCATCAGGTGTTTTTGGTGTAAACAGCCAGGGCACAAAAAGCCAGACTGTCCGTTGAATCCAGCCATCCAGTCCCAGTCATGGAGACAGCCAGCAAGGGGGAGCCCCCGCACATCCATTACTGTGGCCCACTGCGTTGAGGATGAAGAACATTGGGGCGTCCTACACGAGGCTGATCCAATACAAGCAGCTAACCGGGACAACAGGCAACAACACAGGCAGACTGTCCGGGTTAATGGAACGGTAGCCAATGGCCTACGTGATACTGGTGCCACCATGACCCTACTACAGAAGAACCTCATCCCAGAGAGCCAACATACCGGAGACACGGTAGTCGTAAGAGTAGCGGGAGGTACCATCTTCCGGCTACCCGTTGCCCGTGTTCACCTGGATTGGGGGGTTGGTTTGGGACACGTGAATGTGGGGGTGATGAAGGATTTGCCAGCGGATGTACTACTGGGGAATGATTTGGCCCCCCTCATTTCTGCTTACGCCCCAATGGGCCCCGATGAAGTCAACCCAGTGACTACCCGTGCCCAGACACGTGCTGCTGGAACTGGCCCGCTTGCTGCTGAGACTCAGATGCTTCCATGTTTGGACTGGGGGCTGTGCTGAGCCAAGTTGGGGAGGATGGAGGAGAACACCCTGTCGCATACCTGAGCAGAAAGCTATTACCCCGGGAAGTGAGCTATGCGACAGTGGAGAAGGAGTGTTTGGCCCTGGTCTGGGCCCTTAAAAAGTTGAACCCTTACTTGTACGGACAGGAATTTTCCCTAGTCATCGACCACAACTCATTGGTCTGGCTTAACCGGGTCTCAGGAGACAATGGCAGGTTGCTGAGGTGGAGCTTAGCCCTCCAACCTTACAATGTCACCATCAGCTACTGACCCGGTAAGCAAAATGGCAATGCTGATGGGTTGTCCAGGCATTAGACAAATGGAAATATGGACTAACTTTGGAGTCAACCCGTCTGGGGTCTCCTTCTGTGTTAGTCTCCGACCGAAAGGGGAGATGTGTGACAGGGGTCACTTTGGGCACAGCGTGAGCCAGGAAATAATGGACATTAAGAATGTCTTGGATTGCTTTAAATTGGGATAGTAATATTAATCCACAAAATGTACTGGTTGTTTGATTCTGAACTCAACAAGTTAATTAAGAGACGCTGATGTATCACCTGTCTGCTTGTGTAATGTTAATGAATCTCAACTATGCTACAGATCCTTTCATTGTGAATAGTGATAATTAACACTGTACTTGTGTGTATTGTAAAGCAGACAGACAGTCTGGTGAATATAAAGGTCATGCATAGTCATTTAAGATGTAAAGGGATTAGCTAAGAGATGTCAGAATATGTGTATTGGGAGCTTGTTATGTAACCATTGTGTGATGTTGTGGGTGGAGTTGGACCATTGTTCATTTAGATTAATGCAGTATTATTTTGGTGTATAAAAAGAGCCTGCTCTCATTAAAGATTGTCAGTCCAGTTGGAAACTTCATACAGAGTGTTTGTCTCATATGTTTGGAAGGATTAATCCTATGGGAAGCGGTCGCCTGACTTTGGAGGATCGGCAGTGGATGTGTGTCCAGAGAGGGAATATCCTAAACGGCGTTAACCCCTTTCATACTTGGGGTGCCGTTACAGGGGGGTTCTAAGATATTTTCTAGCAAAAAAATACTGAATGTTACATGTAAAAAAAAAATGTGCCAGAAAAATCCTGGTCTTCAAGTGATTAAAGGACAGCTAAACCCATATAATAGTTTATATGGAATATTAATGATTATTATTATTTATTATGAATTTTTGCAAATTATTAAAAAAGAAACATCAAAATTAGCAACATCAAGATGCTAAAGTGTTAGAACATCTAGAAGAACTTCATGAATCATGATATAATTTCATGCATACATCCTTCACAAAGGATCAGAAGCCTTTATCATTACATATTTCCCCAAAGCATCGGTGGCTTCCTTTCAGTGCTTCTGGATGTGCACCAACAGATAAATATTCATTTACATATAAAGTAGAACGGTGTGCATAAAATCTTGCCCTTAAGAAAATGGCACATGTTACACAGGGCACTGTAAAAAAGCACAAATATATAAATCCAAGCATTCTAAGCCATGTTTAATGTTCTATTTAACCTTAGCAGTGGGGTGTTACTTATAATGCCAAAATGTGCCTACAGGCTCCAGGGATTGAATTCCAGCCCAGGTCTTCCATCTCTGGTGTCACAGTCAGCGGATCAACTTGCCCCAGATGAGACTCATATGAGTAATTGTACATTGTACATTGTACTGTAAGTAAGTAAAAGCTGTACTTTTTTGCGCTAAAACTGATAACCAGTGTAGTATTTAACTACTTCACCCCATTAGATTTTACCCCCTTAATGACCAGGCCATCTTTTGCGATACGGCACTGTGTTACTTTAACTGCGACACTAAATATATCCAATAAAATAAGGTAAAAAATATAACTTCTTCTTAAATTTAGGCCAATATGTATTCTGCTACAAATTTTAGGAAAAAAAAATCCAATAAGCGTATATTGATTGGTTTCATGTCTACAAACTATCGGATATTTTTATGGAATTTTTCTTTCTTTTTTTTCAATGGTGGC
Source organism: Rana muscosa (assembly GCA_029206835.1). Lineage (NCBI taxonomy): Eukaryota > Metazoa > Chordata > Amphibia > Anura > Ranidae > Rana > Rana muscosa. Next base: position 495,221,789 of record CM055121.1, read on the forward strand.
GATCATCGATTTTTAGCGGGACTGCGACATTGCGGCAAACAAATAGGACACCTAACTGACACTTTTGACACTTTTTTGGGAACCAGTGAAATTATTACAGTGATCAGTGCTAAAAATATGCACTGTTTCTGTACTAATGACAACTGTCAGGAAAGGGATTAACATCAGGGGTTAAATTTGTGCCTAGCTGGTGCTTGCTAACTGTGTCGGGGTTGCTCTGACTGGATGTAGACAGACATCGGTGTTCCTTGGCAGGAACACACAATCTCTATCTTCTACCCTGCCAGAATGGCGATCTGCCTTGTTTACATATGCAGATAACCGTTCTGCCTCTCTGGGGAACGATCGCGGGTGGCCAGCGGACATCGGGTCTGTTCAATCAGCATGCGCCTATTGCATAAAATGACGTACAGGTATGTTGTTTTGCGAAATAAAGCAGACCTGCCATAGTACATCTGCGGTAGGCGGTCGGCAAGTGGTTAAAGAACAGTTGCAAATAAGTGAAAGCAGTTATTAAGCTACTAATTCATTTCAAACCTGAGTTGTTGGTTATCTGCTACATATACAGCACACAGACACAACCACCTCACAAGATTAGTAAGAGGGGAGAGGAATGTACTTTCTAAGGTTTGTGCTGCAGTCCAGGCCCAACAACTTAAACTTGTTGCCTCATCTAGCGTTGTGATATCTCTACCTAATACAGGAAGTGACGCACTGCAAGAAGGATCCTATCACAATACAGACCAGAGAAAAGAAGAAATGGGTTCTAGAGTGCCACATGACCATGGTTTCAGGTAAGTAAATGGGACCTTTCATTTCAAGAGGGTTAGAGGACATTCCAATCAGTTACCAATAGAAGGAGTAGGAAGGCATTCTCTATGACTTTGCAGAATTCCTTGAGAGAGATTCAATTAAAACTAGCCAGGAGCGAAGCTGGGGAACACAGTGATGTCACTCAGAGCAGCTCTGCATTGTTTCATTATTATCCTACACCTGTCAGAATGCAAGCAGCCGGAGCTCTGTTAGATTTAGAGGGCTTTTTCTTCCAGGGATTTCTACCCTGCAATAACTACCGTATTTATCGGCGTATAACACGCACCCCACGTTTAGGAGGGAATTTTAAGGGAAAAAACTTTTGGGAGAGAAGTTCAAGGAAAAAAACTTACATTTAAATGCAGCCTTGTCCATCATTGCAGCCTTGCCCAGTGTCTATCTGCAGCCTTGCCCAGTGTCCATCTGCAGCCTTGCCCAGTGTCCATCATTGCAGCCTTGCCCAGTGTCCATCTGCAGCCTTGCCCAGTGCCTTTGCAGCCTTGCCCAGTGCCTTTGCAGCCATGCCTTGCCCAGTGCCTTTGCAGCCTTGCCTTGCCCAGTGCCTTTGCAGCCTTGCCTTGCCCAGTGCCAGTCTCTGCAATGTTTAAATTTGGCGCCGATTTCCGCTGTGGAGAGGAGCGAGCAGAGCCAAGTGTACTTCAGCTAGACTCGGCTCCTCTCGCAGTCCCGCCCATCTCCACTGATTGCGCCGCTGACATACAGAAAGCCGAGTGTACTTTGGCTAGACTCGGCTCTGTGAGAAAGTTTATTCCATTAGCCTAAGCTTAGTTAAAACATTTAAAAAAAAAATCTGCACAAAGGGACAGTACTCACAAACACTGGGATGTGTACCGTGTGTTGCTGGCTTTACACTTGCAATTGGAGGGCAGTAAAATGCTTCTCAACTACCTGTTTTTACCCACGGTCTCATCCCTGTGCAGCAATAATGCCCCATACACACGAGCGGTTTTCCCGTTGGAAAAAGTCAGATGAGAGCTTTTGGTCGGGAATCCAAACCGTGTGTATGCTCCATCAGACTTTTTCCAATGAAAAAACTGCTGGAAAAAGAGAGCAGGTTCTCTATTTTCAGGAAAAAATCAGATTGGAATTTCCTATCGTGTGTACAAATTCCGACGCGCAAAATTTCGACGCATGCTCGGAAACAAATCGACGCATGCTCAGAAGCATAGAACTTAATTTTCTCGGCTCATCGTAGTCTTTTACTTCACTGCATACTTGGCAGTCAAAAGTTCACCGAAATTTTGTGTGACAGTGTGTATGCAAGGCAGGCTTGAACGGAATTCCGTCAGAAAAACCATCCAACTTTTTTCCGACGGGAATTCCACTCCTGTCTACGGGGCATAACAAATACTTTTGGAACTGTTGCAGTGGTTACTATGTTTTTAACATTCATGTGCATGCATTATTACAAAAGGAGTAGATTTATAAGTTATGCGTTTGGCATTGTTAGTGAATTTCATGCATTTTTGTGATCTCGGATTTAATTGTATTTACTTATTGATTTATTACTGGACTTGGAGGATTTGCCAAATTCAGTTCAGCTGCTGCAACTTTGCTTTTACAGTTCATTTCTTCTTCCTTGCACTGTCGGAATATAATTTTTTATGGAACTTCTAGCAATTTTATATTTTATTTTAAAAACTATAAATTAGCTAAAGGGGAGCGGGTAGGGTTTTTTTTTTTTAACCATTTTCCAAACATATTTAAACCTTTTTCACCTTTATTCCTTACAGTGTTGCATTATAATTGAAAAAAATATATATTTTTATGTGATTCATAGACAAAAAAGGAAAAAACAAACACTCTTTTTTTCTGCTCTGATCAGTGTTTTTAAAAAATGGTGTTACTCAAGATAAAAAGCATATTTTTCATCATATGCCGTTATTTAAATTGACACCAAAATTATAATTCTGGAACAAAGTAGTTTACAAGTGAAATAAAGGCTTTTTTTTTTTTTTCTTTTTGGAAAACATTATCACAAAAAGAAAGCCTTGTTTGTCCTACAAAAATTATATATTTGTCATCATAAGTAATGACAAAATGATTGCCGAATCAATAGGCCCTTAGTGGAAATGTAAAAATTGCTTGCTGAAGTGGTTAATCTTTGTACTTTAGGCAGCAATGTTGAGCTATTATAAACTTTACAAACACAGAACAAATGATCTAGGCATGCATGGAAAGTCATTAGTGTTACTTAACATTGTAGCTTTTTTTCAGATGTGTTATATGATAGCTTATGTCCGAGGGCCCATGTAAAACAAAAATAAACAAAGTGTTCATCGATCAAAAATATTGTCCACAAAAAATGCCCACGGCTGTTCAGTTATTTGGGAAAACAATGCCACCTATTTAGAAAAGTTTGATAAATGGGTGAGCAGCAGACACTACAGGGAGACATTCTAATACAATCTACGAGGCACTGGGTTCTGCTTTTCTGGTGAGAACGGCAACAAATCACTCTGCTGTACCACAGTTGTCATTATCTTCTCACATTGCTATGTTAATTACTGCTGTTTGATTGGATCTTACAGTACGTACTGACCAGTAAAATACGGAGGCTACAAATGACGTGATGAAATTGGTTAATCTCCTGTGGCAGTTTATTCTCCTAGGTGTGATTTATATAAAACCTACAGTTATTTTAGCATCAAAATCATGACTTAGTTGCTTAGATCCACAATTTATTTAATAAACTTTTAGGACAGACCTGCTTAGACCAGTACTGGATTAAATATAACTAAACCCTGAATGTGAAAAGGCTTACAGTGTGTCTGTATATGCAGTAAAGCATGCTTGTTATACTCACTGTGGGACCTAAGTGGTTAATCCTCTGCATTGTATAAAAAGGCTGCTTGATTCTGTCTGCTCTGATCCTCCTCTTTTTTTACTGTCCCCAATCCATCTGCTGATAGTACAGAGCCTTGGAGGCACTCTGCACATACTCAGTTTGTTGTGTTTTGCTAGTGAGCTTCTTTTTTTTTTTTCTTTGCGGAGGGTGCATGTGATCGGCACAGGGCCCATCAACACTGTCCAGACAGAGGGTCAGAGGTCATGCAGCCTCATAGGACAGTTAGAAGAGAATGAAAACTCCTCCTACAAGCTTTAACCAGTGTTTGGCCGAACATTGATAGATGTCAGAAGACTGCTATATACTGCTGATGGGACAAGTTATTTAGCAGTTTATATTTACTAAAATAATTTCACTTCTATGTTCTGTGTACTATGGGAGACCATATAGTGAATTCAGGGTCCTGGGTTTAGTAACACTTTAAAAAAAAAGGCTAGCTCTAGTATCAACTAATCTGTGCAACTTTAAGTTATACATTTTTTTAAAGTCCAAGTTTAGCTTTTTTTTATCACCACAAGGGACAGTACATACATGAATAAGTAGTGTCCTTTGTGCTGGCGGTTGCCCTGTCCTGACCCCCCCCCCCCCTCCCCCAGACACTTGTAGTGGTAAACTTCTGGTGCTGTGGAGAGGTTAGTACCAGCAATGGACATATCATAGGCAATTGTCAAGAGTGCCAACTATGTCCACCCTTTCCACTCCTTTCCTACTTTCATTCAGAAGCTATACTATAGCACAATGAAAAGCTCTCTATAAATGTAAATTTAAAAGGTGGACACCTCCATTCCTATGGCACTTTTAATTGCCGGGGCTGCTTAAAAAATAAAAATAAAAATAGACTTAATCTTTAAATGCTTTTTTAATTCACCTTTCACATAAGTACGCTAGAACTTTGTGAACTTTTCTGTGGCTGCATCAGGCATCTTTTGTTTCAGATCTGCTCTCACATTAGTCATGGTTTCATGTCCCTTCATCCAATTGGAGCTGCTATCAATCAGAAGCAGAGGCCACTGCAGAAGCAGTTGATGGGGACAACATATGTTGTTATGTCATCTTACTGCAGGGATCAGGAGAAGGCAGCATGGGATCCCCATTACCATGGGGTGACATCACCTGCACATGAACTCTGAAGTATGCTGTCCCTTTAGAGCTCTGTGCCATAAACCGTGACTCCTGTGATGTCATCGCTGCTTGGCCATTCAAGTGACCAGAGCCCACGAACCCAAAAAGAAGACCGAGTGAAGATGAAAGCCCTACCAGCGGTGACAGTGCATGGAGTGGAGGGCTTCGTTTTTAGGTAAGTTTTTATAATATGCTAGTATGCAAAGCATACTAGCACATTATGCCATTACCTTGCAGAAAAAAAGATTTGTTTCCCCACCACAAAGAGTTTACTACTGCTTTAAAGAAAGAAAAACAGTTTTGGATGTACAATGTAGTTTCATTTTAAACACCAATTTCCAGTATTCTTTCAAGTACTGATCAGTATTTTACAGTAATTCCATTCTCCCCAGGATTAAATTTCGGTTTTCAAAGACTTTGTTCTCTATAATATACACACAACTGTTGCTGTTACAGAAAAGTGCTTGAGGTTATTGTTGGGCAAAATCGAATGTGAAATTGTACTTGGTAAGTAGTCACTACATGACATATTGATTATTTCATCCCTCATAATATTCTGCAACATCTTCATAAGACAATGTTGCTGCAGAGTACAGAAGTATATTATAGCAGTAAAGGAAAATACTGAATTGATATAAAAAAAAGTGTAAGTTATATTGGATAGGAATCTAGTAGGTGGCAATGTAAGGCACAATCTTTCCAGTAAGCCCTCTAGAGCCCAGAGCCCCTTGAAAGGCATAATAAGGTGGTGACACTTTATTTTGAAATTAGGCAGTCATATATTACAATGTCCTAATATATTACATTTGCCTAAAGAACTGCATAACTCTTATGCCTTGTACACACGATCGGATTTCCGATGGAATAAAATCCAATGGACTTGTTTCATCGGAAATTCCGATCGTGTGTGGGCCCCATCGGAGAAAAATCCACTCATGCTCAGAATCAAGTCGACGCATGCTCGGAAGCATTGAACTTAATTTTTCTCGGCTCGTCGGAGTGTTTTACGTCACCGCGTTTTGGACGGTCGGAATTTAGTCTGACAGTGTGTATGCAAGACTGATGGAAGTAAGCTTCATCGGAATTCCGACGGAAAATTCCATAAGATTTTATTCCATCGGAAATCCAATCGTGTGTACAAGGCATACGTAGTTTAAAGGTACACTAAAGGTTCCTTCTTTTTTTTTTTTTAAATAACAAACATGTCATACTTACCTCCACTGTGCAGCTCGTTTTGCACAGAGTGGCCCCGAACATCTTCTTCTGGGGTCCCTCAGCAGCTCTCGCGGCTCCTCCCCGCATTAGATAACCCCCTTGGATAAGAGCTCTCCCGAGGGGGTTACCTTGCGGGCGCGCTCCTGAGTCATAGACTCAGTGCCCATAGACGTTGAGTCTATGACTCGACCCTGCCTCCCGGCGCCTGCAACATTGGATTTGATTGACAGCAGTGGCAGCCGATGGCTGCGCTGCTATCAATCTATCCAATCAACGCTAGGACTCCGTGGAGAAGAGGACGCTGGGGACACTCCGAGCAAGTAAACTGGCTCAGGTAAGTAAAACGGGGGGGGGGGGCTAGGGGGCCAGTGATTGCCAGGTGTTTTTCACCTTAATGCAAAGGATGCATTAAGGTGAAAAAATACAAACCTTTACAACCCCTTTAACCACTTGACTACTAGGGCATTTTTTTACATTAATATCACACATGTTAAAATCTGCATTTACAAAAAAAAATAAAAATTACTTTAAACCCCCACAAATTATATATTTCTAAAAGCAGGGGCAATGGAGAAAAAAATTGTGACAGTGGCAATTCTTTATGTTGCACAATATTTGCACAACTGTTTATTAAAAGCATATTTTCAGGAAAAATACATAAAATAAACTATATTATTTGGTAACATATTAAAGTTGAGTAAGTAGATAGCCAACATGTCAAGCTTTAAAATTGCATGAGCAAGTGAAATGGCAAAAAACTCTAGTACCCAAATTGGTCCATAGGTGATACTTTAGAATCCATTACAGGTTATCAATTTATGAAGTATGGCCCCAGAATTATTGTTCCCACTCTGATGTTCACAGCAATATCCCGCACGTGTGATGAAATCGCCATTTACCTACACATGCATGCCCTACATGTGCATTTGCATTTGGGTGTGTGCGTGGGGCAACAGGGTGCTTTTACCTTTTTTTTAATGTATTTTTATTTATTTAACTATGTTTAATTGATTTTTAATATAATTTTATTCATTCAAATGTGTTCATTTAACAGTTTTGCTATCACAAGGGAGCTGGCAAACTCCTTATGTGATAGCATGGGGGAAGGTGACAGACCCTCTCTATGGAGACATGGAGGGTGTATAAGACCCCAATGTCTCCCCTGTCCTCCACTGCAGGTAATCAAGACCAGATTGTGCTTGATTAGCTGCATCCTCGGCTACAGTAGCTGAGGAATGACAGCTTTGATCCCGGAAGTGATACAATCCTTATTTCTTCCAGGTTCATTCATCTCAGAGGAGATCAGGGAACAGACGTTCCCCAATCTCCTCCTGCTCAGAATACTGAAGCCATTTAAATGGTTTGTAAAGGATAATGTTTTTTTTTTTAAATAACAAACATGTTATACTTACCTCCACTGTGCAGCTCGTTTTGAACCTGGTCTTCTGGGGTCCCTCGGTGGCTGTCTCGGCTCCTCCCCGCAAGAACTAACCCCCTTCATGCAAGCTCTCTCCCATGGGGTTAGTTCTTGTGGGCGCGCTCCCGTGATACAGCCGGCGGCTATAGCCGCTCACTGTATCACTCGACCCCGCCCCCGGCGCGCCGCGTCATTGGATGTGATTGACAGCAGCGCGAGCCAATGGCTGCGCTGCTATCAATCCATCCACTCTAGCCAGTCAACGGCCAGACTGAGCGGAGAAGAGGACGTCGGGGGCGAGCACAGCAGGTGAACGGGCTCAGGTAAGTAAAACGGGGGGGCTGGGGGGGCCGTAACTGTCAAATGTTTTTTCACCTTAATGTGTAGGATGCATTAAGGTGAATAAACATGAGGGTTTACAGCCCCTTTAAGGTTATTTCAGGCTCCCTGGAGGGAGCCTGGAGCTTGCTTTAACCCCTTGACTACCAGGGAGCTTATCTTTGTAGACAAGGGACTAGCTTTTCTATTAACGTGTATCCAAAGAGAAAATTTTTTTCTATAGTTTTTGGTTGAGAAGGGAATGGTTAAAGCCTCTATCAAGTTTTAATTGCATTTTTATTTACTTAGGAGATTTGCCCTCTCTATGTGCCCAGTAACCATTTCCACTGGGACAGAAAGTGATTGAAAATCCAACTTTTACAGTTACCCCCTGAAAAGGTGAAGATAAATCTTTCTATGAGGCCGCTTGTTCTGGAGACAGCTGTCTAAGACTGGGTTTTCTCTCAGTTTGGAGTCATTTTATCTCACTTCCTGTTTTACCTCTGTCACAGGAAGTGAAAGGAAATCTTCCTGAAATAAAGCCAAAAAAACTAATAGATGATCTATCCCTCCTCCACTCTATTTAAACATAAAAAAGTCTGTGCTTTAGTGACCAGGGTTCATTGATGCCTAAATGCTCTTGCAAAAATTGGTAGCATGTGTTAGTTAACTTGACAGTTACTTTATGACTAACTTGCATACATATTTTAGTTATATTTTAAAAAACTGTACGTTTGGATCTGGTATGGAGTAATTACAAGTAAAAAAATATTGTTCTGCAGATGCCACAGCAGCCTGAATGTGTTCTTCTGCAGGCTTATTTTGTCAATGAAGTCTCCAACCTACATGTGATCAGTATGTACTTTATTTATTTATTACAGGTATTTATATAGTGCCATCAATTTACACATACAGTATATTGTATATTCAAAACAGTACGCCCTCAATAGCTTACAATCTAAGATTCTTTTTTTTTTTTTTTAAAGTTTTATTTATAGTTTTAACAAAACAAACAGACCCAATGGGCCAAACACAAACTAAATACAAATCTTCAGCATTGGCTCCCTCTCCCTCCCTCCCTCCAGACCCCCACCCATCAACAGGAATAATACAGTTAGAAAGTCACTTTAACTCAATCACAGTCATATGATGTTTGGAAATGTCACATAATCACAACCATAATCAACTCTTACTGCAAGTGCATTTATAATGGGTGCCACTCAATCCGCCACCGTAAGTTCACTATTCATCCAACCACCCCATACTTTATCAAACTTCTGAGGTGCGCCCCTACTATCATACGTAGCTTTGTACAGCGGTACAGCTCTATTCACCACCCCCTTCCATGCTGACACAGTGGGCGGATTGGGCTTTTTCCATGATAACACTATCAGTTTCCTGGCGTAATATATGAGAATCGTCAACAGAGCCCGAGTCGCTCTCCTTGGGGCTAGATTGTCTACCAGACCCAAGAGGCATACCTCAATTGAAGGCTGTAACTGGATGGTGGTCACCCCAGCTATGCAGTCGGCAACCCCTCTCCAGAACCCTTGGATGAATGAGCAATTCCAAAATACATGCATGAAATCGGCCGTGAGGGAACTGCACCACCAGCAACAAGGAGACTGTGTAGGGAATATCTTGGCCAGTCTAGCCGGCGTAAGATAGATGCGATGCAGAAATTTAAATTGGATGAGATGGTCCCTGGCAGAGACCAATCTGGTAAAATTAATGTCCCATACATCATCCCAGTCATCCCTGTCCATCTGGGGGAACACCTCACCCCACGCCGCCCTACACTTTGCCAGGAGATCCCCTCCCTCACTCAACAGCTGTTTATATATTGTAGACAAGGCCTTGTCTAAAGTGTCCTCTCTCAGTAAAGACTCCATATCACTAGTTTGCATGGTGATACCAATATCTCCAAATTGGGCCTTAAATGCATGTCTGAGCTGAAGAAAACAAAACAAGTGCGTATTGGGCAGATCAAACTTGGCTTTAAGGGCGTCAAACTGTAAGAGTTTCCCACCCCCCACTATGTCCCTCAGAGTCTTAATGCTATACTTAGTCCAGGTGACTGGATCGGGGTACTCACAAAAGTGTGGTAGCTGAGGATTCTTCCAAAGTGGTGTGTAAGGAGAAATTTCAGAGGCGCCACCCACCTTATTCACTGCCACCCATGCCCTACAGGCGGCACGCATGGATATCGTGAGCCTATACGGAGCCCTGATTCCCCGAAGCGGGAGATGCTTCAGTGCCTCATACGAACCCACAACAGCCGCCTCCAGCATATTAGCAGTGTCGTCCTCAGGTAGAGTGAACCACCTGTGGACAAATACCAGCTGACCAGCTAAGAAATACCTGTGGAAGTCCGGGACCGCCAGTCCCCCTTGTTTCCACGGCAGTTGTAACACCCGGAATTTAATTAGAGGGCGTCGTCCCTGCCATAAGAAAGTTGTTATGAGACTATCTATTTTCTTAAAAACATATCTCGGTATCCAAACAGGGGAATTCCGAAATATATACAAAAACAAAGGTAAAAATTTCATTTTCACTAAATTCACCCTACCAATGAGCGTCAAAGGTAAGTTTTGCCATGCCTGTAGCCTGGATTTCAGTTTAGTCAAAAGTGGATCGACATTTAAGGCAATAAAATCGGACACGGAATTAGAAATGTTTAACCCCAGAAATTTGAGCACCTCAACCCGCTGTAAAGGACAATCAACAGGAATCTCGCACCTGGGGGATGGCGTCCAGAGTGATAGAATTTGGGATTTTCCCCAGTTGACTTTCAGACCCGAAAAACGTGCAAAAGAATTCAGGATATCTAGTGCTGCCGACAAGGAATTTCCGGAGTCCCGCAGAAAAAGAACCATGTCGTCCGCATAAAGTGCCGTCTTTTCGTTCAAGTCTCCCACCATGATCCCCCGCACCTCCTCAGAGGCCCGCAAGGCCGCAGCCACGGGTTCAATCATGATGGAAAATAGACCCGGGGACAAAGGGCAACCCTGGCGAGTGCCCCTCCGCACTGAAAAAAATTCCGACAACATATTGTTTAACTTAATGGCCGCTGTAGGGGAATGATATAGAATGTCGATCCACTTCCTGAAATGAGGCCCGAAACCGAATACCTCCAGCACCACCCTCATGTAATTCCAGTCAACGGAATCAAAGGCCTTCTCCAAATCCAAAAAGACCAGTATCCCGCCGCTGGAACTGTCCGGGCCCAACTGCGTGTGGGTGAACACCCTACGCAGATTGATATCCGTGGCTTTCCTGGGCATGAAACCTGTTTGGTCAGGGGAAATAACATGGTGCAAGACCGACATAAGTCTAGTAGCCAACATCTTAGTAAGTATTTTGAAGTCCATATTCAGTAAAGAAATGGGCCTATACGAAGAACATAGCATTGGGTCTTTGTCCGGCTTGGCCAACAGTACAATATGAGCCTCATAGAAGGAGGGGGGGAGGCCCCCCTTCTGAAAACAGTCGGCATACAATTGCAGTAGTCTAGGCACCAGGATCTCCGAGTAACGACGGTACCAGTCAATAGGCAGACCATCAGGACCCGGAGCCCTGCCACCAGGAAACGACCCAACTGCGGAGACCACCTCCTCCTCCCCGAACTCGGCATCAAGCAAATTACGAGATTCCTCTGGCAGCTCAGGCAACCGCAGGGCCCCCAATGTGACCCCAAGGTCACCCGCGTCATAGGGATCTATAGGCGAGTACAGAGACTTATAGAACGATACAAACTCCCGTACTACGTCCTCCCTGTCTCTCAACAGGTGTCCAGACTGGGACATTACGCAAGGCACTACCGTTGGGGACGTGTCCCCAACCGTCAAAAAAGCCAATAGCTTACCATTTTTATCCCCCTGTTCAAAAACACGCGCCACACTCCTTTGCAGATGACAAGTAGTCGCCTCTCGGTAATGGAGAGAAACGTTCCTCCTTGCAAACCGCAACCGAGCCAACGAGTCAGGAGAAGGTGAGTCCGCATGAGCCTTAGCGCACTCCCGCTCCCTGTCATGGAGTTGTTTTTCTACACTATTCCGCTCAATTCTCAGGGCTTTTATGGCTGATATGTATTCCCCCTAGTAGTGGCCTTGAAGGCCTCCCATTCCATATGTAATGTGGCCGATCCCTCGTTAACCTGCCAAAATGTGTCAATGTGTGGTTGCAGCATCTCCTCCACAGAGGGCTCCCCCACCCAACTAGGTGATAAACGCCAGACTCTCCTTGAATTCTGGGAACCCACTTGCAAAGTGATCTGGAGAGGAGTGTGATCCGAGACACCCCCTGGAAGGTAGGACGTCCCAGCCACCAGAGGCAACATTGCTCCATTAGCAAACGCCAGGTCTATTCTGGAGGACGAAGCATGTACCGAGGACAGATATGAATAGCATCTGTCCATAGGATGCTTCCACCGCCAGATTTCAGTAAGACCCGCAGCATCCGCCCACTGCGACAATTCACGGTTCGGAGCCCTATGTGGGTTGGACGCGTCCAACGTATAATTGAGAACATTATTAAAATCACCAGCCATCAATAACTGAAATGGAGCGTGAGGTGCCAATTTCTCCAACACCTCATACAGGATATTGCCTGTAAAAGGAGGGGGAATATATACATTTACCAGGGCCAACTTCCTAGAGTAAACTTCAATTATGACCACTAAATACCTTCCTCCAGGATCAGTGATCACTGTATTTATGGAGCAAGGTAAGGACTTGTTTAACAAAATAGATACACCCCTAGCATATGACGAATAGGTGGCATGTATGGCTCTGTGCATCCAGGGACGCTTCATGGCCAGAATTTTGTTGCCTAATAAATGCGTTTCCTGTAAAAACATTATGTGAGGATGTTGGGCCTGCAAAAATTTCAACACCAAAGCTCTCTTGTATTTAGAATTCAATCCCCTGACATTCCAAGAGATGATTTTAACTTTTAAAGACATGACTGTAATTCCGAAATTTGCCACAAGATGGGGGCCTAGGAGCACAGGAGAGGTCCAGAAGTACACAGAGCCATACAACAAGCTGAAGAATAACTATAACATCTCTACAGACAGTACTTTGTGCCTGAGCCCGTTTCTGAGTGTCCCCTGGCCCACCAATTGTGGAACACCGAGGATGACACCACAAACAAGCAGCCCCAAATAAAATGGAGCAGAGACAAACAGACAAAACATTTAAAAAAAAAACAAGACCAAAACATTTACTCATAAACAGACCCATCTTAGTAATCCCCTGTCTAGCCAGCAACAACAAAAAAACAAAAAACACAAAAAACAAAAAAAAAAGGGAAACAACTAGCGCCAGCAGACTTAATCCCCCAAACCAAAAACAAAAAATGGAAAAGTGTTCTATAGAGTTATTCCATATGCCCCTTTAGAGGGGACTAAAGTGTCAACCAGGTGAGTGCTGACACCGTACGCCTTTTACGACTACTCAGCGCAGCAGAGAGAGCATCCGGCTCCATTGGTCATGCAGCACTAAGCAGCCAAATGCACCCCGCAGCCTCCTGAAAGTAACATTTTGTACAGGAAAAACAAGGACAGTCCAGATCACTTCCACCATCCAGGCACACCAATACTAAGCTCACTGGAGGGGGTAACATGGGGTAGGATGAAAGTCAAAGTATATGTGTCTACCAGCGTGCACTCAAGCAGAAGCAGATGTAAGGGTGGCCAAACAGAGTATGCCACAAATAGAAAAAAAATAAATCGAAGTAAAATAAATGCTGTACATTAAGCCAGAGTCTCCAACCAATCCGAGACATCCGAGGGGACCTCAAAAAATTTCACAGAGCCCTGGTATTCAACACGGAGCTTGCTGGGGTATAGCATGCTGTATTTGAGGCCCTTGTCCCGGAGCCTCTTCCGAACATCCACGAACGTGCGACGGCGCCTCTGCAACTCCGGGGAGAAATCCGGGAAGAAGTGCACATTGGTATTTTCAAACCGGAGCTGTGGTGACTTCCGGGCTTCCGCCAGAATGAGATCTCTGTCGCGGTAATTTAGAAACCGCACGAGGAATGGTCTGGGCAATGCGCCCCGTGGTCTCGGGCCTGTGGGGACCCTATGAGCCCGCTCCACAATATATGCAGAGGAGACATGCTGTAAAGCCAGGATATCCTTGAAAAAGGTTTCAGCAAAGCTGGCTGGCTGCGAGCCCTCCGCACCCTCAGGCAGGCCCACCACGCGCACATTATTGCGGCGCAGCCTATTTTTGGCGTCCTCAGACCGCGCCATCAAGGTTTTAACCGTGCGTTGCAGATCAGTGACATTCTGGGATGTTATAGCCGCGGTATCCTCAATAACTGAGATACGAGTCTCAGCAGCAGCTACACGGCCTCTAAACTTGTCCATATCTTGCCTGATGAGGCCACACTCCATGGCCAGTGTGTCTATTTTCCCCATAACCAGGGTTTTGCTCTCCTCAATGGCCGCCAAAATGACTGCCGTGGAGGCAGTGCCCTCGGATTTCTCCATACCTTGGGGCTGCTGCGGGTCACCATCCACCTGCTCCATGTCCCTCAGAAGCTGCAGGGCTGTCTGTATGGCTACTGCACGCTCCGCTCTGGAGTGCAAGATGGCCGCCGCACGTGTCACCGCCGGGGAGCCCTGCGTCTTAGGAGGCGGCTGTTTCTTGGGTCGATTTCCTCCTGGATGGCATCGGTGTACTCCGGAGGTGACCCCGAGCACGGAGCAGCTGTCCACCGGCCCGGATGCCGCTCAGCGCAGGAGAAATTCACAGGATTCTGAACCCAGGAGCCGGAGCTCTCTCACACACGTCCTCTCTTCCTCACATCCGGACACACCCCCGACAATACAATCTAAGATTCTTAACCAACAATTATACATAATAATTCTAGGCCAGTTTAGGCAGGAGCCAGTTAGAAAGTCTACACAGGCACAGGGAGAACATGCAAACTACAGGCAGGCAGTGCCAAGGTTGGGATTTGAACCGACAACTGTGGTGCTGCTAGGCGGAATTACTAACCACTGTACTGCTTGTACTGTTATAGTGATTACAACAAGCAGCCATTAAAATGCAGTTCAGCATTTTTGTCTGTGGTTGGGAAAAGCTGGAATGGATTTTCTGAACAAATATATATATGGATCAAAGATAAACAACTAATCTAGAAAAGATTAAAGAATTTGAGAGATTTCTTTCCCAGTAAGATATGATTCCAGGACAATCCATATATGTTCAGCTGTGACTGGGATACCACAAACAAGCCAATGTAGGTCAGAACCTTTTTGCTATATACAGTGAAGATTAACTATTTTTTAATACTAAGAAAACATTACAATTTGCACTCTTTCCTGTACATAGGGTTTGATTTATTAACATATTAGAAGTTGTCCACTTACTGAAATGAACATTCCATTAGCTTAGTAAAAAAGGTAAAGCTGTGCTCACTTTGCATATCTAACAACCCCCTCTTAAAAAAAAAAAAACACAGCTTCACTTTTTTATTGATAAAAATGTATGTTCAATTTATAAAGTCTCAATTTCCAATATTTAGTCTGTATCTGGCGCTGTCTGCTTGGAGGGTATTTACCTCCCCCTCTATAATCTATCATGTATATTGTTTTGCTGCCAGTCATCCCCCTGCTTTGTATTTAGTTTAGGTACTTTGCACTCATATAAAGCTTTGACAGTTTGGCAGTTTACACTTATATATAGCTCTGTTAGTTAGTAGTCAGTCAAGTTAGATGGGTAGTTTCACTGTTCATGTGTGTAACAATACTGCTGCCTAAGGGTGGCTAATTTGCTCCACCATCCAAAGTAGAGACACCCTGAAACAGGAAGTGTGTTACTGGCAGGATTACCGGGTGCAAATAAAGGAAAAAAAAGCTTAAACTAACTAAAACTAATGCAGCCACCACATTTAATGATTGATAAGCTGCAATATATTAAATTTTTTGTTTTGGGTTTAATACCACTTTAAGTTTATATGTTTTCAAGATGATTAAACTGAGGACCATGGATCTCAAGGCAGCTTTTTTTCAGCTGGTTATCTTAACTATAAGGGCATATAAATGCTGTATCATCATAATTAGCAATACTCAGTAAATAGTATGGGGTTAAATACTATATTTTGGAACTAGACATTAGTTCATATTCCAGATCCATGTCATTTTATCTCACATGCCCCAGATTGTAACGGGAACTGGGCAGAAAATGTGTGCCTGAATAATGTAGCAAATAAAATTGTCAGCACTGTATGAGATTAATGCTAATAATAAACCACCCATCCAATAGTTAGAGTTAGCTGAAAGCACACTGCTAATGACAGCAAGGAGCTTTATATAGGGCCAATGGAATGCAATATTGGTCACTTAAAACAAAGAAATGACTATCCTTTTTCCTACAACAAAATGGTTGAACAGAAGATATACTCAAATGACTTTCTGTGTAATATTTAGTATTACCCAGCGGTGTCGGACTATAATTTAACCTGCCCTGCAAAAATTCAGCTTTATGGAAGCTAATTTAAAATGACAGACTTCATTAGTTTTGTGGATGCCCTCTTTTCACCCTGTTTTCTCTCAGTTAAATGAAGCCTTTTTAAGACTCCAGGCACTCACATTACCAACCCCACCGTTTATCAGAGCCCCTAAGAGTGTGGTGCTAATTTAAAATCTTTGATTATTATGTACTTCAGATCTTAAAAGAATGAAATTGTCTTTTTTAAAAATGAGAATGTCATCTCATGTAATAATATTAGAATTAAGTGTGTAAATTATGCAACCAAACTGCAGAACAATAACAAAATACATTTCTTGTCCGTCTATCTATCTATCTATCTATCTATCTATCTATCTATCTATCTATCTATCTATCTGTAGCGCTACCCCCAGTTAAGAGAGCCGCTGATATTGATTTGGGCCCTGTAGTGCACCGCTGTCAACCCCTGGCAATCGGCTCTAACCTCCCGTGGCACAGCTGGTGATAGAGGGATAGGACCGCGTGACCGCAACTCTTGGTGACGCAGTCTTATAGCAAGCATGCACAGCAATATACTTTAAAACTCCTATTAAAGTAAGCAAAACTGACACCAGATGTACTTTACCCAGATATTTTACTGAGGCTAATGGGCAAGTAATAAACAACAGTATAACAAGTTGCAGAACCCTACAATAAACAGTAATAAAGATAAACAGAGTAATCAGAATAATAAAGTATTGCTATGCAACTCTAGTGCTGCCCTTTTACAGCTACTTCCCCTCATGGGTAGACTAACACCCAGCAATGTCTACCTATGCAGTCAGGCCTGACTGATCTAAATGGAAGTTCAGTGAAACAATATTCGCTAGCAATCTTTCGGTGGTTCACTTGAAGAACAACTTTGTAATCCAAACGAATAGTAAAGATAAAAGTATCTGTCTTTAAACAGCTCTCACCACCCGGGCAAGTCCAAGTCCGTTTCCTCCATCGATTCGTCTAGGAACAGGAATCCACCGACATCCAAGTCTTCAATCCTTCTGGTGTACTGCAGCAAGGAGGAGAAGATGTCTCTAAGGCTCTGCTAGGCTGGCAGAGGGGCTCTTTGGAAAGGAGCACACGGCCCAGGCTTCAGGCCTTGTGCACACAGCAGTTCAGCACAGAGATCCTCTTGCTAGGAGAGGGGTGTCCAAAGAGACCGACCAAAACTCCGCCTCCCCTTTATAAAGTCTGCCCCAGCAGTCTCTGTTCTGGAGCAATGCACCCTGGGTGCTGCAAGATGTACTGGGAGATGTAGTCTCTCTGTATTAAAGGGGAATACCCCGCTACACACTCCCCCCACTTTAAATCTTTGGTCCCCAAAGACAGCATCAACAATATGTACATAAAAGATAGTTCACGGTTGTAAAGGAACCTGGCAGGGGAATCTCCCACCTAGCATGGTGAGGAAGATTTCCTGCCCACAGGCCATATTATTGGAAGTGGCCTGCCTAACTGTGCCAGGGAGTGAGTTGGGGTTGCCCTCCACCAAATGTACAGTGGAGGGACCAGATGTGGGCATGGTCCTTCTTGAGGTTAGGACCGTGTCTTCGGAACTTTCTCCCATCTGATCATGAATTAGTTTCCGGGGAGGATGAATGACTCTCTTCCTTCTGTTCCCCCTGGGAGTCACAGTCTCAGCTACTCTTGGTTCTTCCTCTGGTACTGAAGCAGGAACCTCTTCCGGTAGTGAGGGTATGGGATCACATCTGGGGACAGCAGGGGCTAAAAGCCGTTTCACCAGATCGGTATTGGTCCCAATGATGAGAGAGCTTCTTGAGGGCCCTGGCAGCCAGGGACAGATAATGGCCAGTGTCTCAAAGTTCTGGGGCTCCCCAGCCCTCAATGGATCACACGACAACTTGATCCGCACACATCCATCACAAGAGTACTCTTCTGCTAGGATACCCTGAATCTTGGTGTCTCCCATCTCTTCCAGGGGCAGGTATGACAGGTACTTCTTGTAAAAGTCTCTGGTCATTAGGGTAACCTGAGCACCTGTATCAAGGATGGCTCTGGTGTAGATCCCTTCGATCAGAACAGGCACTACAGGCAGAGGACCTACCAATTGGGTAGCAGTCCTTTTGGAAACACCTGTAACAGCAGGCTGGCATACTTGGACTTGTGCTCTCTTCAGCTTCCGGTGCTGGGAATGCCGTTTCTGGCGTTGTTTGGAAGGCTGATAGGCGTTGTTCACTGAGACGGCATAGACTGCAGGTGTCCTCCACCGCTCCCTCGCAGATTCAGGGAAAGTTATTTTTGAAGGCCCGGATCTTCTCTCCATTCTTGGGTCACTTCTCTGAGGCCTCCGCCAGCCTTCTGTCTCCATTCGTGGACTTGGACATACTCGCTGGTTGTGGCCTACACCTCCACAGTTGAAACAGACAATCTCTCTTCTCTTCTGTGGGGAGGTTGGTGTTGAACTGCTCTGGCGTGGTTCATTCTTAATTTCCTCGGGTTCCTTCATTCCTGAGTTTTCAGACAGGAGTGTGGTCAAAAGATCCAGCACCTGGGTCATTTGGGACTTCAGGATCTCCACTTCTGAGTCCCGTTCAGTAGCCATAGCTGATCTGACTCCCACCGCAGGGAGGGTAGTTGGTTCGGTATGTTGACTCCTCCTTTTCTCTTCCAACACAGCCTCCTCCTCCCTGACTATCCGGATCAAGTCGGGGTATTCCAGGCTCTTCCCATCCTGTCGGGTGCGTAGCGCCAATGCAATAGGATCCAGGGGCT
Organism: Rana muscosa; assembly: GCA_029206835.1. Lineage (NCBI taxonomy): Eukaryota > Metazoa > Chordata > Amphibia > Anura > Ranidae > Rana > Rana muscosa. The sequence goes on from CM055121.1 coordinate 495,240,777, forward strand.
GAGCTCCCCTCAATACCTGTTGAGCACGGGCCTCGTCTACTTTCCCTGGGTCGATCCCCTTCTTCAAAATGATCCTATGCAGGATCTTGTCTAGACGTCCCATATATTCTGATAGTTTCTCGCCTGTCTTCTGGTAGCAGTGCTCCAGTTGATAGGTAAGCTCAGTGATTTTTTCTGTCCCACCGAACACATTCTGCAGGATGTCTAAGTAATCCTGTGCAGTACAGTCTTTCCTGCTTATCTTTAGGTTACGTATGGCATCCAGAGCAGGCCCCTTTAAACTTTCAACAATCCTCTGCTTCTTTTGTCGCTCCGGGACCTCCCATTCTTCTAGGGCCTGAGTGGCGCCGTCTAGCCACTCTTCAAATCCCTCTTCTTCCGAAGGTACAGGTTTCCTTCCAGAAAATATCCTGAGTTTCCTGTATCCTGACATCGGGTAGTCTGTGGGGTCTCTTTTACACTGGGCCACAATTTCCTGCAAGACAGCGCACAGTTCTGCACTAAGGGTGGCCGGTGATGATCTGGGACTCTCTGTATCCTTCTGCTTTTCCGCCTTAGGGGATGGCGGGGGAGATATCTGTGGAGATGATGGTTTTGGTGTCTGGAACCATTCTCCCTTCACTGGCAGCGTATGTATCAAGTGATAGATCTGATTATCTATGGCTTGTATACTCTGACTTTTAAAATGCTCTGGGATTTCGTTTTTCCATTCTACCAGTGCGTATGTAAACAAGATCACTGGATCTGGCCTAAAATCCATCACCCATGCTTTGTGGCTCGGAGACAGTAAGAATACGAGCTGTTTTATCTCCTCTTCCTTCCATCTTTCCCCTGGGAGTACAATGACTACCGCCGCGGTTGGATCGGCGCCAATCGCTGCGCACCACTGTGACATTGCTAGCGGGTCCATGCTGGTACTTCTGACCGGCTTGATTGCAGCGTGCAACGTACAAGGATCCCGGCTCGAGCCCCCACGTGTAGCGCTACCCCCAGTTAAGAGAGCCGCTGATATTGATTTGGGCCCTGTAGTGCACCGCTGTCAACCCCTGGCAATCGGCTCTAACCTCCCGTGGCACAGCTGGTGATAGAGGGATAGGACCACGTGACCGCAACTCTTGGTGACGCAGTCTTATAGCAAGCATGCACAGCAATATACTTTAAAACTCCTATTAAAGTAAGCAAAACTGACATCAGATGTACTTTACCCAGATATTTTACTGAGGCTAATGGGCAAGTAATAAACAACAGTATAACAAGTTGCAGATCCCTACAATAAACAGTAATAAAGATAAACAGAGTAATCAGAATAATAAAGTATTGCTATGCAACTCTAGCGCTGCCCTTTTACAGCTACTTCCCCTCATGGGTAGACTAACACCCAGCAATGTCTACCTATGCAGTCAGGCCTGACTGATCTAAATGGAAGTTCAGTGAAACAATATTCGCTAGCAATCTTTTCGGTGGTGCACTTGAAGAACAACTTTGTAATCCAAACGAATAGTAAAGATAAAAGTATCTGTCTTTAAACAGCTCTCACCACCCGGGCAAGTCCAAGTCCGTTTCCTCCATCGATTCGTCTAGGAACAGGAATCCACCGACATCCAAGTCTTCAATCCTTCTGGTGTACTGCAGCAAGGAGGAGAAGATGTCTCTAAGGCTCTGCTAGGCTGGCAGAGGGGCTCTTTGGAAAGGAGCACACGGCCCAGGCTTCAGGCCTTGTGCACACAGCAGTTCAGCACAGAGATCCTCTTGCTAGGAGAGGGGTGTCCAAAGAGACCGACCAAAACTCCGCCTCCCCTTTATAAAGTCTGCCCCAGCAGTCTCTGTTCTGGAGCAATGCACCCTGGGTGCTGCAAAATGTACTGGGAGATGTAGTCTCTCTGTATTAAAGGGGAATACCCCGCTACATATCTATCTATCTATCGATCTACAGTATCTATTCAGATTCAGATTACTTTACTAATCCCAAGGTAAATTATTAAATCTATTTATCTATCTGTTAGTCTACCTATCCATATAACAATCTATGTACCTATCTAGCTAAAGGGTTGCCAGTAAAAAATATGTCTGTGACGTTCGGCTTGGCATGTGCATTTCTGGTCCAGAGCCAGCTGAGACCATCCGAGTGCCTGCTACAGTGCTTTCAAGTGGCTCCAGTGGAGGGGGGGTGGGGGCTGCTCTGGTGGTGCCAGAGCATGTCATGTGATGTCATGGTGCAAGGGAGCCAAACAGAGCAGCCGGAGCCTCATGTGCAGGTCTGCGGAATGGGAGCAAGGCATGTCGTATCAGTGAGGCGTCATCAACATCTATGCTGCTGCACTCTGCTGTCGCTTTGATCTTTGGGAGATGTGGTCCAGAAGAGGAGTTATGCTGTGGAAGTCAATGAGCAGTTGGACTACAGTTCCAAGGGAGAGACTGTTAGGAGGAGGGGTGCGATACGTATTTTCCTGGGTTGGAGATTAAAGGACTTCCTCTTGCTGCAAGGGACACTGGAGCGAGCACATCTATCCATCTGGGTGTACACTGACCTGACACAAAACTGCAGCCTGAGCTAGACAGTGGATGGTGAATATCCAGTGCACTAAGGACTAAAGTCACTCTGGGTGAATTCAGAAATAGACTAACAACTGGACAGCAAAAAATAAAGTAGCTGTACCGCTGGGATTGGTAAGAGGGCATTGCTGCCATTGACCTGTTCCTGATAGCAAAGACTGAGCACATAGGGACTGGACATCTAACTAGCAGCCTTTCTCTACTGCATGCAGACCTCACTAGGACTGTACTTATGTGCACCTGCATAAAGACTGGGCCCCAACACTAACTGGCTGAAGAACTAGGGCAAAGGACTGTCCCCTCAGATGCCTTACTATGTTGTAAATAGTAAAAGCTACCTCTGTAGGAAGGTCTGGGTCTTAGCTCAGCCATTCATACAGAGTGCATTGTGAGCAGTAGAGCCTACTGATCACAGGAAAGTTATCACAGTACTGATCACCATTGTCATTACTATCATCTATGCCACTGCTTAACCACTTCAGCCCGGAAAAGATTTGGCTGCTCAATAACCAGGCCATTTTTTGCGATACGGCACTGCGTTGCTTTAACTGACAATTGCGCAGTCGTACAATGCTGTACCCAAACAACATTGATGTCCTTTTTTTCCCACAAATAGAGCTTTCTTTTGGTGGTATTTGATCACCTCAGCAGTTTTTATTTTTTGTGCTATAAACAAAAGGAGAGCGACAATTTTGAAAAAAAAAACACAATATCTTTTACATTTTGCTATAATAAATATCCCACATTTTTAAAAAAAAAAAATTTTTGTTCATCAGTTTAGGCGAAATGTATTCTTCTACATATTTTTGGTAAAAATCGCAATAAGCGTATATTGATTTGTTTGCGCAAAAGTTATAGCGTCTACAATTTTTTTTTTTTTTACTGGTTAATGGCGGTGATCTGCAATTTTTATTAGGACTGCGATATTGTGGCGGACAGACCGGACAAGTTTGCCAAATTTTTGGGACCATTGGCAATTATACAGTGATCAGTGCTATAAAAATGCACTGATTACTATATAAATGTCACTGGCAGGGAAGGGGTTAAACTAAGGGGCGATTAAGGGGTTAACTGTGTTCCCTAGGTGTGTTCTAACTTTAGGGGGGATGGGACTGACTAGGGGAAGAGAGAGATTGGTGTTCATACTTAGTATGAGCACACAATTTCTCTTCTCTCCCAGAGAGAACTGGGATTTGTGTGTTTACACACACAGATCCCGGTTCTCGCTCTGTCACAAGCGATCGTGGGCCGCCGAGCACTCGCATCGGCTCCGGTACACGCTAAGGGGCGTGCGCCCCTAGTGGCCAGAAGGTGAAGTGAAGTAAGGTAACGTTGTTTCGCCCAGCCGTGCCATTCTGCCACAGTAAAACTGCGACGGCTGGTCAGCAAGTGGTTAACACTGATTTGCAGATTATCAGATATAGATGAATCTAACCATATAGATTATTATTCTGAGCTGCTATAATACAGCAACTACTTTGTATAGAGAATTGTGTTATGCTCTACTTCTTCCTATGTACATATCGCCATCTATTTTAATCTGTTACATTATAACACATTTCTTTATTCCTAACTAGTGATGAGCCGAACACCCCCGGGTTCGGTTCGCACCAGAACCCGCGAACGGACTGAAAGTTCGCGCGAACATTAGAACCCTATTAAATACAATGGATGCGAACGTTCGGATTCTAAAGTGCTAATTATAACGACTATTATCCATGTTATTGTCCGAAACAGAGTTTGGGAACCCGGCTTCTGCACCAGGGGACATGTATCAATGCAAAAAGAAGTTTTAAAAATGGACGTTTTCTGGGAGCAGTCATTTTAATGATGCATAAAGTGAAAAAAAAAAAGTCAAATATTCCTTTAAATATTGTACCTGGGGGGTGTCTAAAGTATGCCTGTGAAGTGCCACGTGTTTCCCGTGTTTAGAACTGTCCCTGCACAAAATAACATTTCTAAAGGGAAAAAAGTCATTTAAAACTGCTTGCGGCTTTAATGCAATGTCTGGTCCCGGTAATATGGATGAAAATCTTTAGGAAAAATGGCATAGCTACCCCATCAACCCCCCCCCCCCCCCCTACCCCAGCCCATTACCAGCCCCTTTGGGTCTTGTATGGATATTAAGGGGAACCCCGCACACAAAATAAAAAAGGACCTATATACTCTGAACAGCCGTATACAGGCGGTGCATACAAGACAGGGACTGTAGGTTTGTTCTTATGTAGAATCTGTTTATAATTTTGAACAGCTGCATTGTTTAAGTGGAGCTCCATGGCAAATTCCTTTTTTTTAGTTTTTTGTAAAACATAGGGAACGGTTATCACCCCTGTCACATTTTTTTTGCTGTCTGTGCCCCTGTTCAGAACATTTCACCTCACTTTGCGTCCCAATGACAACTGTTTTTGAAATGTGGTGTTTTTATTGAAACAAGGATTGGTGATAAAGCATCAGTAGAGAGGAGACACCTTTCTCCCATATTAATTCTTACAGGAGAGAATTTTCCTTCCAAGGGGTAGATTTCCTCTCACTTCCTGTTGTCTTCTTCCGTTTGCAAGTAGTAGTAGTTTGTAAGTTGGATGTTTGAAAGTAGGAACCTTCCGTATATACTCTGCAGAAATTGGCCCCTTAGGTGTTGGTGTTGGCACAACACTGAAAGCACTCACAGTTATTCTTGGTGGGTGCTGGAACGCCCTTCTGTCAAGTATAATATCAGGAATTGTAATAACATATAATTGTTGATCAGTGGTAGTAAAAATTGGGCCTTTGATGGTGGTGCTGGTGCCCCAACACTGTAAGGCCTGACAGTTACTCTTGGTGGGCGCAGCAATGGTCCCTGCTGTGAATTATTAGATCAATAATTATAATTGCATGCCCCTGTTGAACAGGGGCTGAAAAATTGGGCCTTTGGTGGTGGTGGTGGTGGTGATGGTGGTGCTGGTGCCACAACACTGTAAGGCCTGACAGTTACTCTTGGTGGGCACAGCAATGCTCCCTGCTGTGAATTATTAGATCAATAATTATAACTGCATGCCCCTGTTGAACAGGGGCTGAAAAATTGGGCCTTTGGTGGTGGTGGTGGTGGTGATGGTGGTGCTGGTGCCACAACACTGTAAGGCCTGACAGTTACTCTTGGTGGGCGCAGCAATGCTCCCTGCTGTGAATTATTAGATCAATAATTATAATTGCATGCTCCTGTTGAACAGGGGCTGAAAAATTGGGCCTTTGGTGGTGGTGGTGGTGGTGATGGTGGTGCTGGTGCCACAACACTGTAAGGCCTGACAGTTACTCTTGGTGGGCGCAGCAATGGGCCCTGCTGTGAATTATTAGATCAATAATTATAATTGCATGCCCCTGTTGAACAGGGGCTTAAAAATTGGGCCTTTGGTGGTGGTGGTGGTGGTGATGGTGGTGCTGGTGCCACAACACTGTAAGGCCTGACAGTTACTCTTGGTGGGCGCAGCAATGGGCCCTGCTGTGAATTATTAGATCAATAATTATAATTGCATGCCCCTGTTGAACAGGGGCTGAAAAATTGGGCCTTAGGCACTGGTGGCACAACACTGCAACCCCTCACAGATACTGTACTTGGAGCACAGCAATGAGGCCTGTTGCAAAGTATTGCATCAAAAATTTTAATTACACGCCCCTGTTAAACAGGGGCTGAAAAATTGGGCCTTAGCCACTGGTGGCGTCACCCATAAACCAAAATGATCTTCCAAGCTATCATCGTTAATCGTATCATTGAGGAGGAGGAGGAGGATAGCCAGTCAACATAACAGCACAGGCACTCAGCATCAGCATCAGTCTTGAAGGGATGTGACATTTTAAAATCAATTAGTCTGTTATATCAGCATCTGGTGTGTGGTAGCTGGTGGTGATCCAAGACTGGTTCATCTTGATGAAAGTCAGTCGATCAACCGAGTCGGTGGACAGGCGCACCCTGTGATCCGTGACAAATCCTCCAGCAGCACTGAATGTGCGTTCTGAAAGAACGCTGGATGCAGGACAGGCCAGTAGCTCAATTGCATACTGTGCAAGCTCTGGCCAGTGATCCATCCTCAAGACCCAGTAAGCCAGAGGATTTTCGGTGGGGAAGGTGTCCAAGTCTGACCTTGCCCCTAGGTATTCCTGCACCATGTATATCAGACGCTGGCGATGGTTGCTGGAACCGATCATACTTTGGGGCTGCGGACTAAAGAATTGTCTGAACGCATCGGTCAGACGGCCACCTTCCCCACCGCTCCTTCTTTGACTGTCCGAAGCCTCAGCAACTCGTTGTCCAGGACCAGGAGTTTGTAACCTCCCAGTCTCTGGGAACGCGTTGCACAGACCTTTCTGCAAGGCCTCCCGGAGTTGTCTCATCCTCTGCTCCCTCTGCGACGGTAAGATAAGGTCCGCAACCTTACCCTTGTACCGTGGATCAAGGAGAGTGGCCAGCCAGTAATGGTCCCTCTCCTTGATCCGAAGAATACGAGGATCCTTCCGCAGACTTTGCAGGATCAGGGAGGCCATGCAGCGTAGGTTAGCTGAGGCATTCAGTCCGGAGTCCTCTGGGTCACTAAGGACGACATGATCCGCAGCCACCTCCTCCCAGCCACGTACAAGTCCACTGGTTTTTTGGGACTGTAAATCATCCCTAAAAGACTGCTGCTGATGATGCTGAGTGCCAGCCTCCACCTCCATGCTGACACAATCCTCCTCCTCCTCCTCCTCCTCCTCTTCCTGTGCGATGGGTGGGACAGAAGGAACACTGTCTGGGTAAAGGGGGCCTTGAGAGGCAAGGAAGTCCTCCTCTTCCTGCCTCTGTTCTGCCTCAAGTGCCCTGTCCATTATTCCACGCAGCGTGTGCTCCAACAGGTGGACAAGAGGTACAGTGTCACTGATGCATGCACTGTCACTGCTCACCATCCTCGTGGCCTCCTCAAATGGTGCCAGGACAGTGCATGCATCCCTGATCATGCCCCACTGGCGTGGTGAAAAAAAACCCAAGCTCCCCTGACCCTGTCCTGGTGCCGTAGTCGCACAGGTACTCATTGATGGCCCTCTGCTGCGTGTGCAGCCGCTGCAGCATGGCCAACGTTGAGTTCCACCTGGTGGGCATGTCACATATAAGGCAGTTCTTGGGCAGGTTCAACTCCTTTTGAAGCTCAGCCAGGCGAGCACTGGCATTATAAGATCTGCGGAAATGCACACAGACTTTCCTGGCCTGCCTCAGGACATCCTGTAAGCCCGGGTACCTGCCCAAGAACCGCTGCACCACCAGGTTAAGGACGTGAGCCATACAGGGCACATGGGTCAGTTGTCCCTGTCGGAGGGCGGAGAGGAGGTTGGTGCCATTGTCGCAAACCACCATTCCTGGCTTAAGCTGGCGTGGCGTCAACCACCTCTTGGCCTGCCCCTGCAGAGCAGACAGGACCTCTGCCCCAGTGTGGCTCCTGTCCCCCAAACACACCAGTGCAAGCACGGCATGGCATCTTTTTGCCTGCGTACTTGCTTAGCCCCTTGAACGCCTACGGAGCACCGCTGGTTCCGAGGACAAACCACAGGAAGAGGCCATGGAGGAAGAAGAAGAGGAGGGGGTGGAGGAGAGAGGTGTGTCACAACCAGTAGTAGCATTTTGGAGGCGTGGTGGTGGAACAACCTCCAACACTACTGTACCTTGTCCTGCATCCTTCCCAGCTGCCAAAAGAGTGACCCAATGGGCCGTGAAAGAAAGGTAACGTCCCTGTCCATGCCTGCTGGACCATGAGTCAGCGGTAATATGCACCTTACCGCTGACCGCCCTGTCCAGCGAGGCCAAGACATTGCCTTCCACATGCCTGTAGAGAGCCGGAATAGCCTTCCGTGCGAAAAAGTGTCGTTTGGGAACCTGCCACTGAGGAACCGCACATTGCACAAACTCACGGAAGGGGGCCGAGTCTACCAACTGAAAAGGCAGCAGTTGAAGCGCTAGCAATTTAGCCAAGCTAGCATTCAATCGCTGGGCATGTGGATGGCTGGGAGTGAACTTCTTTCGACGGTCCAGCAGCTGGGGCAGGGAAATTTGCCTGCTAGAATCGGACGTTGGTGTACTGCTAGCAGAGTGCCCGCAAGTACTTGCCTGTGACACACCTAATTCTACACTTTCATTCCTCTCAGAGCAGGTTTCAGAGAGGAGTGAATGTATAGTGGGGTTGGAGATCCCAGCTGATGCGGTGCAAGAAGAGGTCAGCTTTGTTCTTTGGTGTGGGTCTTTAAGGTAGGCTTGCCAACGAGCTGCATGGCAGGTCAACATATGTCTGATCAAGCATGTGGTGCCCAAGCGGCTGATGTTTTGGCCACGCGATATACGCTTGAGACATATGTTGCAAACAGCAGCTGTGCGATCTGATGCACTCGCCTCAAAAAAGGCCCACACCAAAGAACTTTTTGCATGATGGGCAGAGGCAGCGCCCTGCACAGGCGGAGCTCTGCGGTGTGATTCCGTCAGTGTGCTGCCCATACGCTGGCCACTCAAGGGCATCCTGCCTCGTTGGAGATGTGCCTCCTCCTCATCCTCCTCCTCCTCCTCTCTCCTATTAGGCACCCACGTGGAGTCAGTGACCTCATCATCCCCTCCCTCCTCATCACTGGAGCCAATCTGGCAATATGCTGCAGCTGCTGGAGCATGACTGCCAGATTGGTGTCCTTCTTGAGCATCCCCTCTCTCTGCTCTCACGCTGCTGCCTTCCTCTAGCTGGGTATCATCATCAGATCCTTCCAAACGCTGGGCATCCTCCTGGAGCATGTACCCAACACTGTGCTCAAACAGTTCGGGGGACTCCTCAGGAGGAGGGCATGGTGGGTCTAGGGAAGGATTGACTAATGAAGATAATGATACCAGAGAAGAGGATGCTTTGGCAGCTGCTTTGCCAGTACCCTGAGCCTGGGTGAGAGAGGATGAGGTGGGCTTGGTCATCCACTCTACCAAGTCTTCGGCATGATGTGGCTCAACATGTCCAGCTGCCGAAAACAAGGACAAGCGTGTCCCATGGCCATGTGCTGATGACAATGCACCGCGTACACGACCAGCACTGTTGCCCCCAGACACAGAGCCTGCTTGCCCTCTTTTTTTGCCTCCTGACTGTCTGCCTCTCCTTGGTTGCCTTCCAGACATTTTAATGGATGGCCTGCAGGGAGATGGGAAAAACAGCAATAAGGGCTACCTTCAGGTGTATACTGTGCAGGAGGCTTAGCAACAATGACACTGACACTGTCCCCTGCCTATCCTTCTCTGTCCCTAAACACAAGGATTGAAAATATGGTTCAGCAAAATAGTTTTAGAACAGAATAGCACACTGACACTTTCCCTCACTGTCCTACTCTGTCCCTCCCTACAAACAAGATTTAGCACAGAATAGCACACTGATAATTTCTACGAGTGTCCTTCTCTGTCCCTAAACTCAAGGATTGAAAATATGGAACATCAAAATTGGTTTAGAACAGAATAGCACACTGTCAGTTTCACTCACTGTACCTCTCTGTCCCTCAACTCAAGGATTGAAAATATGGTTCAGCAAAATAGTTTTACAACAGAATAGCACACTGACACTTTCCCTCACTGTCCTACTCTGTCCCTCCCTACAAACAAGATTTAGCACAGAATAGCACACTGATAATTTCTACGAGTGTCCTTTTCTGTCCCTAAACTCAAGGATTGAAAATATGGAACAGCAAAATTGGTTTAGAACAGAATAGCACACTGTCAGTTTCACTCACTGTACCTCTCTGTCCCTCAACTCAAGGATTGAAAATATGGTTCAGCAAAATAGTTTTACAACAGAATAGCACACTGACACTTTCCCTCACTGTCCTACTCTGTCCCTCCCTACAAACAAGATTTAGCACAGAATAGCACACTGATAATTTCTACGAGTGTCCTTCTCTGTCCCTAAACTCAAGGATTGAAAATATGGAACAGCAAAATTGGTTTAGAACAGAATAGCACACTGTCAGTTTCACTCACTGTACCTCTCTGTCCCTCAACTCAAGGATTGAAAATATGGAACAGCAAAATAGGTTTAGAACAGAATAGCACACTGTCAGTTTCACTCACTGTACCTCTCTGTCCCTCAACTCAAGGATTGAAAATATGGTTCAGCAAAATAGTTTTAGAACAGAATAGCACACTGACACTTTCCCTCACTGTCCTACTCTGTCCCTCCCTACAAACAAGATTTAGCACAGAATAGCACACTGATAATTTCTACGAGTGTCCTTCTCTGTCCCTAAACTCAAGGATTGAAAATATGGAACAGCAAAATTGGTTTAGAACAGAATAGCACACTGTCAGTTTCACTCACTGTACCTCTCTGTCCCTCAACTCAAGGATTGAAAATATGGTTCAGCAAAATAGTTTTACAACAGAATAGCACACTGACACTTCCCCTCACTGTCCTACTCTGTCCCTCCCTACAAACAAGATTTAGCACAGAATAGCACACTGATAATTTCTATGAGTGTCCTTCTCTGTCCCTAAACTCAAGGATTGAAAATATGGAACAGCAAAATTGGTTTAGAACAGAATAGCACACTGTCAGTTTCACTCACTGTACCTCTCTGTCCCTCAACTCAAGGATTGAAAATATGGTTCAGCAAAATAGTTTTAGAACAGAATAGCACACTGACACTTTCCCTCACTGTCCTACTCTGTCCCTCCCTACAAACAAGATTTAGCACAGAATAGCACACTGATAATTTCTACGAGTGTCCTTCTCTGTCCCTAAACTCAAGGACTGAAAATATGGAACAGCAAAATTGGTTTAGAACAGAATAGCACACTGTCAGTTTCACTCACTGTACCTCTCTGTCCCTCAAATCAAGGATTGAAAATATGGTTCAGCAAAATAGTTTTAGAACAGAATAGCACACTGACACTTTCCCTCACTGTCCTACTCTGTCCCTCCCTACAAACAAGATTTAGCACAGAATAGCACACTGATAATTTCTACGAGTGTCCTTCTCTGTCCCTAAACTCAAGGATTGAAAATATGGAACAGCAAAATTGGTTTAGAACAGAATAGCACACTGTCAGTTTCACTCACTGTACCTCTCTGTCCCTCAACTCAAGGATTGAAAATATGGAACAGCAAAATAGGTTTAGAACAGAATAGCACACTGTCAGTTTCACTCACTGTACCTCTCTGTCCCTCAACTCAAGGATTGAAAATATGGTTCAGCAAAATAGTTTTACAACAGAATAGCACACTGACACTTTCCCTCACTGTCCTACTCTGTCCCTCCCTACAAACAAGATTTAGCACAGAATAGCACACTGATAATTTCTACGAGTGTCCTTCTCTGTCCCTAAACTCAAGGATTGAAAATATGGAACAGCAAAATTTCTTTAGAACAGAATAGCACACTGTCAGTTTCACTCACTGTACCTCTCTGTCCCTCAACTCAAGGATTGAAAATATGGAACAGCAAAATAGGTTTAGAACAGAATAGCACACTGTCAGTTTCACTCACTGTACCTCTCTGTACTTCAACTCAAGGATTGAAAATATGGTTCAGCAAAATAGTTTTAGAACAGAATAGCACACTGACACTTTCCCTCACTGTCCTACTCTGTCCCTCCCTACAAACAAGATTTAGCACAGAATAGCACACTGATAATTTCTACGAGTGTCCTTCTCTGTCCCTAAACTCAAGGATTGAAAATATGGAACAGCAAAATTGGTTTAGAACAGAATAGCACACTGTCAGTTTCACTCACTGTACCTCTCTGTCCCTCAACTCAAGGATTGAAAATATGGTTCAGCAAAATAGTTTTACAACAGAATAGCACACTGACACTTTCCCTCACTGTCCTACTCTGTCCCTCCCTACAAACAAGATTTAGCACAGAATAGCACACTGATAATTTCTACGAGTGTCCTTCTCTGTCCCTCAACTCAAGGATTGAAAATATGGAACAGCAAAATTGGTTTAGAACAGAATAGCACACTGTCAGTTTCACTCACTGTACCTCTCTGTCCCTCAACTCAAGGATTGAAAATATGGTTCAGCAAAATAGTTTTACAACAGAATAGCACACTGACACTTTCCCTCACTGTCCTACTCTGTCCCTCCCTACAAACAAGATTTAGCACAGAATAGCACACTGATAATTTCTACGAGTGTCCTTCGCTGTCCCTAAACTCAAGGATTGAAAATATGGAACAGCAAAATTGGTTTAGAACAGAATAGCACACTGTCAGTTTCACTCACTGTACCTCTCTGTCCCTCAACTCAAGGATTGAAAATATGGTTCAGCAGAATAGTTTTAGAACAGAATAGCACACTGACACTTTCCCTCACTGTATCTCTCTGTCCCTAAACTCAAGGATTGAAAATATGGTTCAGCAAAATAGTTTTAGAACAGAATAGCACACTGACACTTTCCCTCACTGTACCTCTCTGTCCCTACAAACAAGGATTAGCACAGAATAGCACACTGTCACTGACACTCTCCCTACCTATCCTTATTTGTCCCTAAACACAAGGAATCCAGGATTAGTAAAGGAAAAATAATGACACTGTCCCTGCCTATGCTTCTCTTTCCCTGCTCCGGAACACACTACACAAGGCCGTCGCGCTGGCGGCCTTTTATAGTGTGGGGCGTGTACTAAACCCCCTCAGCAATAATTGGCCACAGGCATCCTGCCTGTGGCCAATCATTGCTCTCCTCGCTGCCGGCGCTGTGATTGGCCAAGCATGCGGGGTCACAGTGCATGCTTGGCCAATCACAGCGCCTGGATGACACTGCGATGGCGTAGTGCATTGTGGGCCGTTCGCGTCACTCGAATTTGGAGCGAACGGCCCAAATCGTTCGATCTTCGTCGAACGATCGAACAGCCGATGTTCGACTCGAACACGAAGCTCATCCCTATTCCTAACCAGTCTGGTGTTTGCTTCTTGATACTGAACTGTAGGGATGGGCCCGGTGCTCGATTCGAACCCATGTTCGAATCGAGCACCGGGCGTTCGCTCGCTCGTCGAGCCCAGAACTATTTGGGCCGTTCGCATCACATTCGTGTGATGCGAGCGGCCCCGCAATGCATTGCGGCCGGCGCGGCCGGCGCAGTGCATTGCTGGCTGATGATTGGCCAAGCATGCACTGTGACCCCGCATGCTTGGCCAATCACAGCGCCCGAAACTCGGAGAGCAATAATTGGCTACAGGCAGGACGCCTGTAGCCAATTACAGCTCAGGGGCTTTAGTACATGCCCCACCATTTAAAAGGCCGCCACGCCATCGGCCCCGGTCACATGAGTTCCGGCTTTAGGAGAGATCAGTCTGCTGATTCTGTCTTTGCTTGATACTGAAAGATTTGCTCTTCTTTGCTAAACCATTGGCTATTTCTTTGCTAAACCATTGCTACCTAAGTCATTGATCGTTCATTGCTGCTGATTGCACAGTTAGCGTGTTATTAGCTGCTGCTGGGGATTAGTCTGGTGCGTGCTTACTGTTAGTACAGTATTGCAGTAGTACCAACCGCAGTGCTGTTAGCACAGCATTGCACCCCAACAGCACCCATAGGACTTCTAGTGTGTTAGTGGCAGCAAACAGAGCTCCTATATTTTCTTCTCAGCAGCACCCATAGGACTTCTAGTGTGTTAGTGGCAGCAAACAGAGCTCCTATATTTTCTTCTCAGCAGCACCCATAGGACTTCTAGTGTGTTAGTGGCATCACACAGAGCTCCTATATTTTCTTCTCAGCAGCACCCATAGGACTTCTAGTGTGTTAGTGGCAGCAAACAGAGCTCCTATATTTTCTTCTCAGCAGCACCCATAGGACTTCTAGTGTGTTAGTGGCAGCAAACAGAGCTCCTATATTTTCTTCTCAGCAGCACCCATAGGACTTCTAGTGTGTTAGTGGCATCACACAGAGCTCCTATATTTTCTTCTCAGCAGCACCCATAGGACTTCTAGTGTGTTAGTGGCAGCAAACAGAGCTCCTATATTTTCTTCTCAGCAGCACCCATAGGACTTCTAATGTGTTAGTGGCATCACACAGAGTTCCTATATTTTCATCTTAGAAGCACCCATAGGACTTCTAGTGTGTTAGTGGCATCACACAGAGCTCCTATATTTTCTTCTCAGAAGCACCCATAGGACTTCTAGTGTGTTAGTGGCAGCAAACAGAGCTCCTATATTTTCTTCTTAGCAGCACCCATAGGACTTCTAATGTGTTAGTGGCATCACACAGAGTTCCTATATTTTCATCTCAGAAGCACCCATAGGACTTCTAGTGTGTTAGTGGCATCACACAGAGCTCCTATATTTTCTTCTCAGAAGCACCCATAGGACTTCTAGTGTGTTAGTGGCAGCAAACAGAGCTCCTATATTTTCTTCTCAGCAGCACCCATAGGACTTCTAGTGTGTTAGTGGCATCACACAGAGTTCCTATATTTTCATCTCAGAAGCACCCATAGGACTTCTAGTGTGTTAGTGGCATCACACAGAGCTCCTATATTTTCTTCTCAGCAGCACCCATAGGACTTCTAGTGTGTTAGTGGCATCACACAGAGCTCCTATATTTTCATCTCAGAAGCACCCATAGGACTTCTAGTGTGTTAGTGGCATCACACAGAGCTCCTATATTTTCTTCTCAGCAGCACCCATAGGACTTCTAGTGTGTTAGTGGCAGCAAACAGAGCTCCTATATTTTCTTCTCAGCAGCACCCATAGGACTTCTAGTGTGTTAGTGGCATCACACAGAGCTCCTATATTTTCTTCTCAGCAGCACCCGTAGGACTTCTAGTGTGTTAGTGGCAGCAAACAGAGCTCCTATATTTTCTTCTCAGCAGCACCCATAGGACTTCTAATGTGTTAGTGGCATCACACAGAGTTCCTATATTTTCATCTCAGAAGCACCCATAGGACTTCTAGTGTGTTAGTGGCATCACACAGAGCTCCTATATTTTCTTCTCAGAAGCACCCATAGGACTTCTAGTGTGTTAGTGGCAGCAAACAGAGCTCCTATATTTTCTTCTCAGAAGCACCCATAGGACTTCTAGTGTGTTAGTGGCAGCAAACAGAGCTCCTATATTTTCTTCTCAGCAGCACCCATAGGACTTCTAGTGTGTTAGTGGCATCACACAGAGTTCCTATATTTTCATCTCAGAAGCACCCATAGGACTTCTAGTGTGTTAGTGGCATCACACAGAGCTCCTATATTTTCTTCTCAACAGCACCCATAGGACTTCTAGTGTGTTAGTGGCATCACACAGAGCTCCTATATTTTCATCTCAGAAGCACCCATAGGACTTCTAGTGTGTTAGTGGCATCACACAGAGCTCCTATATTTTCTTCTCAGCAGCACCCATAGGACTTCTAGTGTGTTAGTGGCAGCAAACAGAGCTCCTATATTTTCTTCTCAGCAGCACCCATAGGACTTCTAGTGTGTTAGTGGCATCACACAGAGCTCCTATATTTTCTTCTCAGAAGCACCCATAGGACTTCTAGTGTGTTAGTGGCAGCAAACAGAGCTCCTATATTTTCTTCGCAGCAGCACCCATAGGACTTCTAGTGTGTTAGTGGCATCACACAGAGTTCCTATATTTTCATCTCAGAAGCACCCATAGGACTTCTAGTGTGTTAGTGGCATCACACAGAGCTCCTATATTTTCTTCTCAGCAGCACCCATAGGACTTCTAGTGTGTTAGTGGCATCACACAGAGCTCCTATATTTTCATCTCAGAAGCACCCATAGGACTTCTAGTGTGTTAGTGGCATCACACAGAGCTCCTATATTTTCTTCTCAGCAGCACCCATAGGACTTCTAATGTGTTAGTGGCATCACACAGAGCTCCTATATTTTCTTCTCAGCAGCACCCATAGGACTTCTAGTGTGTTAGTGGCAGCAAACAGAGCTCCTATATTTTCTTCTCAGCAGCACCCATAGGACTTCTAATGTGTTAGTGGCATCACACAGAGTTCCTATATTTTCATCTCAGAAGCACCCATAGGACTTCTAGTGTGTTAGTGGCATCACACAGAGCTCCTATATTTTCTTCTCAGAAGCACCCATAGGACTTCTAGTGTGTTAGTGGCAGCAAACAGAGCTCCTATATTTTCTTCTTAGCAGCACCCATAGGACTTCTAATGTGTTAGTGGCATCACACAGAGTTCCTATATTTTCATCTCAGAAGCACCCATAGGACTTCTAGTGTGTTAGTGGCATCACACAGAGCTCCTATATTTTCTTCTCAGAAGCACCCATAGGACTTCTAGTGTGTTAGTGGCAGCAAACAGAGCTCCTATATTTTCTTCTTAGCAGCACCCATAGGACTTCTAATGTGTTAGTGGCATCACACAGAGTTCCTATATTTTCATCTCAGAAGCACCCATAGGACTTCTAGTGTGTTAGTGGCATCACACAGAGCTCCTATATTTTCTTCTCAGAAGCACCCATAGGACTTCTAGTGTGTTAGTGGCAGCAAACAGAGCTCCTATATTTTCTTCTCAGCAGCACCCATAGGACTTCTAGTGTGTTAGTGGCATCACACAGAGTTCCTATATTTTCATCTCAGAAGCACCCATAGGACTTCTAGTGTGTTAGTGGCATCACACAGAGCTCCTATATTTTCTTCTCAGCAGCACCCATAGGACTTCTAGTGTGTTAGTGGCATCACACAGAGCTCCTATATTTTCATCTCAGAAGCACCCATAGGACTTCTAGTGTGTTAGTGGCATCACACAGAGCTCCTATATTTTCTTCTCAGCAGCACCCATAGGACTTCTAGTGTGTTAGTGGCAGCAAACAGAGCTCCTATATTTTCTTCTCAGCAGCACCCATAGGACTTCTAGTGTGTTAGTGGCATCACACAGAGCTCCTATATTTTCTTCTCAGCAGCACCCATAGGACTTCTAGTGTGTTAGTGGCAGCAAACAGAGCTCCTATATTTTCTTCTCAGCAGCACCCATAGGACTTCTAATGTGTTAGTGGCATCACACAGAGTTCCTATATTTTCATCTCAGAAGCACCCATAGGACTTCTAGTGTGTTAGTGGCATCACACAGAGCTCCTATATTTTCTTCTCAGAAGCACCCATAGGACTTCTAGTGTGTTAGTGGCAGCAAACAGAGCTCCTATATTTTCTTCTTAGCAGCACCCATAGGACTTCTAATGTGTTAGTGGCATCACACAGAGTTCCTATATTTTCATCTCAGAAGCACCCATAGGACTTCTAGTGTGTTAGTGGCATCACACAGAGCTCCTATATTTTCTTCTCAGAAGCACCCATAGGACTTCTAGTGTGTTAGTGGCAGCAAACAGAGCTCCTATATTTTCTTCTCAGCAGCACCCATAGGACTTCTAGTGTGTTAGTGGCATCACACAGAGTTCCTATATTTTCATCTCAGAAGCACCCATAGGACTTCTAGTGTGTTAGTGGCATCACACAGAGCTCCTATATTTTCTTCTCAGCAGCACCCATAGGACTTCTAGTGTGTTAGTGGCATCACACAGAGCTCCTATATTTTCATCTCAGAAGCACCCATAGGACTTCTAGTGTGTTAGTGGCATCACACAGAGCTCCTATATTTTCTTCTCAGCAGCACCCATAGGACTTCTAGTGTGTTAGTGGCAGCAAACAGAGCTCCTATATTTTCTTCTCAGCAGCACCCATAGGACTTCTAGTGTGTTAGTGGCATCACACAGAGCTCCTATATTTTCTTCTCAGAAGCACCCATAGGACTTCTAGTGTGTTAGTGGCAGCAAACAGAGCTCCTATATTTTCTTCGCAGCAGCACCCATAGGACTTCTAGTGTGTTAGTGGCATCACACAGAGTTCCTATATTTTCATCTCAGAAGCACCCATAGGACTTCTAGTGTGTTAGTGGCATCACACAGAGCTCCTATATTTTCTTCTCAGCAGCACCCATAGGACTTCTAGTGTGTTAGTGGCATCACACAGAGCTCCTATATTTTCATCTCAGAAGCACCCATAGGACTTCTAGTGTGTTAGTGGCATCACACAGAGCTCCTATATTTTCTTCTCAGCAGCACCCATAGGACTTCTAGTGTGTTAGTGGCAGCAAACAGAGCTCCTATATTTTCTTCTCAGCAGCACCCATAGGACTTCTAGTGTGTTAGTGGCATCACACAGAGCTCCTATATTTTCTTCTCAGCAGCACCCATAGGACTTCTAGTGTGTTAGTGGCAGCAAACAGAGCTCCTATATTTTCTTCTCAGCAGCACCCATAGGACTTCTAATGTGTTAGTGGCATCACACAGAGTTCCTATATTTTCATCTCAGAAGCACCCATAGGACTTCTAGTGTGTTAGTGGCATCACACAGAGCTCCTATATTTTCTTCTCAGAAGCACCCATAGGACTTCTAGTGTGTTAGTGGCAGCAAACAGAGCTCCTATATTTTCTTCTTAGCAGCACCCATAGGACTTCTAATGTGTTAGTGGCATCACACAGAGTTCCTATATTTTCATCTCAGAAGCACCCATAGGACTTCTAGTGTGTTAGTGGCATCACACAGAGCTCCTATATTTTCTTCTCAGAAGCACCCATAGGACTTCTAGTGTGTTAGTGGCAGCAAACAGAGCTCCTATATTTTCTTCTCAGCAGCACCCATAGGACTTCTAGTGTGTTAGTGGCATCACACAGAGTTCCTATATTTTCATCTCAGAAGCACCCATAGGACTTCTAGTGTGTTAGTGGCATCACACAGAGCTCCTATATTTTCTTCTCAGCAGCACCCATAGGACTTCTAGTGTGTTAGTGGCATCACACAGAGCTCCTATATTTTCATCTCAGAAGCACCCATAGGACTTCTAGTGTGTTAGTGGCATCACACAGAGCTCCTATATTTTCTTCTCAGCAGCACCCATAGGACTTCTAGTGTGTTAGTGGCAGCAAACAGAGCTCCTATATTTTCTTCTCAGCAGCACCCATAGGACTTCTAGTGTGTTAGTGGCATCACACAGAGCTCCTATATTTTCTTCTCAGAAGCACCCATAGGACTTCTAGTGTGTTAGTGGCAGCAAACAGAGCTCCTATATTTTCTTCTCAGCAGCACCCATAGGACTTCTAGTGTGTTAGTGGCATCACACAGAGTTCCTATATTTTCATCTCAGAAGCACCCATAGGACTTCTAGTGTGTTAGTGGCATCACACAGAGCTCCTATATTTTCTTCTCAGCAGCACCCATAGGACTTCTAGTGTGTTAGTGGCATCACACAGAGCTCCTATATTTTCATCTCAGAAGCACCCATAGGACTTCTAGTGTGTTAGTGGCATCAAACAGAGCTCCTATATTTTCTTCTCAGCAGCACCCATAGGACTTCTAGTGTGTTAGTGGCATCACACAGAGCTCCTATATTTTCTTCTCAGCAGCACCCATAGGACTTCTAGTGTGTTAGTGGCAGCAAACAGAGCTCCTATATTTTCTTCTCAGCAGCACCCATAGGACTTCTAGTGTGTTAGTGGCATCACACAGAGCTCCTATATTTTCATCTCAGAAGCACCCATAGGACTTCTAGTGTGTTAGTGGCATCACACAGAGCTCCTATATTTTCTTCTCAGCAGCACCCATAGGACTTCTAGTGTATTAGTGGCAGCAAACAGAGCTCCTATATTTTCATCTCAGAAGCACCCATAGGACTTCTAGTGTGTTAGTGGCATCACACAGAGCTCCTATATTTTCATCTCAGAAGCACCCATAGGACTTCTAGTGTGTTAGTGGCATCACACATAGCTCCTATATTTTCTTCTCAGCAGCACCCATAGGACTTCTAGTGTGTTAGTGGCATCACACAGAGCTCCTATATTTTCATCTCAGAAGCACCCATAGGACTTCTAGTGTGTTAGTGGCATCACACAGAGCTCCTATATTTTCTTCTCAGCAGCACCCATAGGACTTCTAGTGTGTTAGTGGCATCACACAGAGCTCCTATATTTTCATCTCAGAAGCACCCATAGGACTTCTAGTGTGTTAGTGGCATCACACAGAGCTCCTATATTTTCTTCTCAGCAGCACCCATAGGAGTTCTAGTGTGTTAGTGGCAGCAAACAGAGCTCCTATATTTTCTTCTCAGCAGCACCCATAGGACTTCTAGTGTGTTAGTGGCATCACACAGAGCTCCTATATTTTCTTCTCAGCAGCACCCATAGGACTTCTAGTGTGTTAGTGGCAGCAAACAGAGCTCCTATATTTTCTTCTCAGCAGCACCCATAGGACTTCTAGTGTGTTAGTGGCATCACACAGAGCTCCTATATTTTCATCTCAGAAGCACCCATAGGACTTCTAGTGTGTTAGTGGCATCACACAGAGCTCCTATATTTTCTTCTCAGCAGCACCCATAGGACTTCTAGTGTGTTAGTGGCAGCAAACAGAGCTCCTATATTTTCATCTCAGAAGCACCCATAGGACTTCTAGTGTGTTAGTGGCATCACACAGAGCTCCTATATTTTCATCTCAGAAGCACCCATAGGACTTCTAGTGTGTTAGTGGCATCACACATAGCTCCTATATTTTCTTCTCAGCAGCACCCATAGGACTTCTAGTGTGTTAGTGGCATCACACAGAGCTCCTATATTTTCATCTCAGAAGCACCCATAGGACTTCTAGTGTGTTAGTGGCATCACACAGAGCTCCTATATTTTCTTCTCAGCAGCACCCATAGGACTTCTAGTGTGTTAGTGGCAGCAAACAGAGCTCCTATATTTTCTTCTCAGAAGCACCCATAGGACTTCTAGTGTGTTAGTGGTATCACACAGAGTTCCTATATTTTCATCTCAGAAGCACCCATAGGACTTCTAGTGTGTTAGTGGCATCACACAGAGCTCCTATATTTTCTTCTCAGCAGCACCCATAGGACTTCTAGTGTGTTAGTGGCATCACACAGAGCTCCTATATTTTCATCTCAGAAGCACCAATAGGACTTCTAGTGTGTTAGTGGCAGCAAACAGAGCTCCTATATTTTCTTGTCAGCAGCACACATAGTACCTATAGTGTGTTAGTGTCAGCACCCATAGGACCTACAGTGTGTTGTGAGCACACATAGGAGTTCTATTTTTTATACTATATACACTACCGACTACAATGGCTGGAAGACCGCCAAGGAGAGGCAGAGCGTGCCGAGGCAAGAACACAGGGCAGGCAGGCTCTGTTTCTAGAGACAACAGTGCTGGCCGTGGACGTGGTCGTGCATCGTCATCAGCACGTGGCCATGGGACACGCTTGTCTTTGTTTTCGGCAGCTGGACATGTGGAGCCGCATCATGCCGAAGGCTTGGTAGAATGGATGACCAAGCCCTCCTCATCCTCCTCATCCTCTCTCACCCAGGCTCAGGGTACTGGCAGAGCAGCTGCCAACGCGTACTCAATGGCATCATCAGCCACCCCTTCCCTAGACCCACCATGTCCTCCTGAGGAGTCCCCCGAACTGTTTGAGCACAGTGTTGGGTACATGCTCCAGGAGGATGCCCAACGATTCGAAGGCTCGGATGATGATACCCAGCTTGAGGAAGTCAGTAGTGTGCGCGCAGAGAGAGGGGATGCTGAAGGACAGCAATCTGGCAGTAGTGTTCCACCAGCTGCAGCTTACTGCCAGGTTTGCTCTAGTGGTGAAGAGGGAGGGGATGATGAGGTCACTGACTCCACGTGGGTGCCTGAAGGGAGAGAGGAGGAGGAGGAGGAGGATGCAGCGTCACATGTCCAACGAGGCAGGATGCCCCCTGGAGGCCAGCTAGAGGCCAGCACAGCAACTGTACCACACCGCAGAGCTCCGTCTGTGCAGGGCGCTGCCTCTGCACGTTATCACAAAAGTTCTTTGGTGTGGGCCTTTTTTGAGACGAGTGCATCAGATCGCACCACTGCTATTTGCAATATTTGTCTCAAGCGTATCTCGCGTGGCCAAAACATCAGCCGCTTGGGCACCACAAGCATGAGCAGACATATGTCGACCTGCCATGCAGCTCGTTGGCAAGCACACATAAAAGACCCACACCAAAGAACAAAGCGGACCTCTCCTTGCTCCTCATCAGCTGGGATCTCCATCCCCACTATATCTTCAGTCCTCTCTGAAAGCTGCTCTGAGAGGACTGAAGGTGTAGAATTAGGTGTGTCACAACCAAGTACTTGCAGTACACCGACGTCCGATTGTAGCAGGCAAATTTCCCTGCCCCAGCTGCTGGACCGTCGAAAGAAGTATACTCCCAGCCATCCACATGCCCAGCGGTTGAATGCTAGCTTGGCTAAATTGCTAGCACTTCAACTGCTGCCTTTTCAGTTGATAGACTCGGCCCCCTTCCGTGAGTTTGTTCAATGTGCGGTTCCTCAGTGGCAGGTTCCCAAACGCCACTTTTTCTCACGGAAGGCGATTCCGTCTCTCTACTGGCATGTGGAAGGCAATGTCCATGCCTCGCTGGACAGGGCGGTCAGCGGTAAGGTGCATATTACCGCTGACTCATGGTCCAGCAGGCATGGACAGGGACGTTATCTTTCTTTCACGGCCCATTGGGTCACTCTATTGGCAGCTGGGAGGGATGCAGGACAAGGTGCAGTAGTGTTGGAGGTTGTTCCGCCACCACGCCTCCAAAATGCTACTACTGGTTGTGACACACCTCTCTCCTCCACCCCCTCCTCTTCTTCTTCCTCCATGTCCTCTTCGAGTGCTCTGTCCTCGGAACCAGCGGTGCTCCGTAGGCGTACAAGGGGCTACGCGAGTACGCAGGCAAAAAGATGCCATGCTGTGCTTGCGCTGGTGTGTTTGGGGGACAGGAGCCACACTGGGCCAGAGGTTCTGGCAGCTCTGCAGGGGCAGGCCGAGAGGTGGTTGACGCCACGCCAGCTTAAGCCAGGAATGGTCGTTTCTGATAATGGCACCAACCTCCTCTCCGCCCTGCGACAGGGGCAGCTCACCCATGTGCCCTGTATGGCTCACGTCCTCAACCTGGTGGTGCAGCGGTTCTTGGGCAGGTTCCCAGGCTTACAGGATGTCCTGAGGCAGGCCAGGAAAGTCTGTGTGCATTTCCGCCGATCTTATAATGCCAGTGCTCGGCTGACTGAGCTGCAAAAGGAGCTGAACCTGCCCAAGAACCGCCTAATATGTGACATGCCCACCAGGTGGAACTCAACGTTGGCCATGCTGCAGCGACTGCACACGCAGCAGAGGGCCATCAATGAGTACCTTTGCGACTACGGCACCAGGACAGGGTCAGGGGAGCTTGGCTTTTTTTCCCCACGCCAGTGGAGCATGATCAGGGATGCATGCACTGTCCTCTCACCATTTGAGGAGGCCACGAGGATGGTGAGCAGTGACAGTGCATGCATCAGTGACACTGTACCTCTTGTCCACCTGTTGGAGCATACGCTGCGTGGGATAATGGACAGGGCACTTGAGGCAGAACAGAGGCAGGAAGAGGAGGACTTCCTTGTCTCTCAAGGCCCCTTTATCCAGACAATGTTCCTTCTGTCCCACCCATCACACAGGAAGAGGAGGAGGAGGAGGAGGAGGAGGAGGATTGTGTGAGCATGGAGGTGGAGCCTGGCACTCAGCATCAGCAGCAGCAGTCTTTTAGGGATGATGTACAGTCCCAACAAACCAGTGGACTTGTACGTGGCTGGGAGGAGGTGGCTGGCGATCATGTCATCCTCAGTGACCCAGAAGACTCCGGACCGAATGCCTCAGCTAACCTACGCTGCATGGCCTCCCTGATCCTGCAAAGCCTGCGGAAGGATCCTCGTGTTCTTCGGATCAAGGAGAGTGACCATTACTGGCTGGCCACTCTCCTTGATCCACGGTACAAGGGTAAGGTTGCGGACCTTATCTTGCCGTCGCAGAGGGAGCAGAGGATGAGACATCTCAGGGAGGCCTTGCAGAAAGGTCTGTGCAACGCGTTCCCAGAAACTGGGAGGTTACAAACTCCTGGTCCTGGACGACGAGTTGCTGAGGCTTCGGTCAGTAGCAGAAGGAGCGGTGGGGAAGGTGGACGTCTGACCGATGCGTTCAGACAATTTTTTAGTCCGCAGCCCCAAGGTATGATCGGTTCCAGCAACCATCGCCAGCGTCTGATATACATGGTGCAGGAATACCTAGGGGCAAGGTCAGACTTGGACACCTTTCCCACCGAAAATCCTCTGGCTTACTGGGTCCTGAGGATGGATCACTGGCCAGAGCTTGCACAGTATGCAATTGAGCTACTGGCCTGTCCTGCATCCAGCGTTCTTTCCGAACGCACATTCAGTGCTGCTGGAGGATTTGTCACCGATCATAGGGTGCGCCTGTCCACCGACTCGGTTGATCGACTGACCTTCATAAAAATGAATCAGTCTTGGATCACCACCAGCTACCAGACACCTGAAGCGGATATAACGGAATAATTTATAATGTCACATCCCTTCAAGACTGCCTATGCTGATGCTGAGTGACTGTCCTGTTATGTTCACTGACTATCCTCTTCCTCCTCCTCAATGATCCATGCCACCACACCAGTGCCTAAGGCACAATTTTTCAGCCCCTGTATAACAGGGGCGTGTAATTACAATTTTTTAAAAAGATGCTTCGCAACAGGTGTGACTGCTGTGCTCAGAGTACAGTATCTGTGAGGGGTTGCAGTGTTGTGGCACCAGCACCAGTGCCTAAGGCACAATTTTTCAGCCCCTGTATAACAGGGGCGTGTAATTACAATTTTTTAAAAAGATGCTTCGCAACAGGTGTGACTGCTGTGCTCCAAGTACAGTATCTGTGAGGGGTTGCAGTGTTGTGGCACCAGCACCAATGCCTAAGGCACAATTTTTCAGCCCCTGTTTAACAGGGGCGTGTAATTACAAATCTTGATCTAATAGTTCACAGCAGGGCCCATTCCTGCGCCCACCAAGAGTAACTATGAGGGCCTACAGTCTTGTGGCAACACCGTCCACCACCACCACCACCACCAAAGGCCCAATTTTTCTGCCCTGTTCAACAGGTGCATGCAATTACAAATCTTGATCTAATAACTCACAGCAGGGCCCATTCCTGCACCCACCAAGAGTAACTGTGAGGGCTTACAGTCTTGTGGCAACACCGTCCACCACCACCACCACCACCACCAAAGGCCCAATTTTTCTGCCCGGTTCAACAGGTGCATGCAAGTACAAATCTTGATCTATTAACTCACAGCAGGGCCCATTCCTGTGCCCACCAGTCTTGTGGCTACACCAACATCTAATAGGGCAAATTTCTGCAGAGTATATACGGCAGGCCCCTACTTTCAAACATCCAACTTACAAACGACTCCTACTTGCAAACGGCAAGAGAAAACAGGAAGTGAGAGGAAATCTACCCCTAGGAAGGAAAATTCTATCCTGTTAGATTTAATTTGGGAAAAAGGTATCTCCTCTCTACTGATGCTTTATCACCAATCCTTGTTTCAATTAAAACCCCACTTTTCCAAAAACATTTGTCATTGGGACGGAAAGTGAGGTGACATGTTCTGAACAGATGTGCAAAGACAGCAAATGTTACAGGGGTGATAACCCCTCCCTATGTTCTCCAAAAAGCTTAAAAATTGATTTTTTTGGGATGTAGCTACACTTCATAATGTACCTGTTCAGATTCTACTTAAGAACAAACCTACAGTCCATGTCTTGTTTGCACCACCTATATACTGCTGTTCAGAGTATATAGGGTTGTAGGTATAGGGTTTTATTTTGGGTGCGGGGTCCCCCTTAGTATCCATACAAGACCCAAAGGGGCTGGGGTGGGGGGGGGGGTGATGGGGTAGCCATGCCATTTTTCTCAAGGATTTTCAGCCATATGGCGGCCAGGACAAGACATGACATTAAAGCCGCAAGTGGTTTTAAATGGCTTCTTTTTTTCCTTTACAAATGTCATTTTGTGCAAGGACAGTTCTAAACACGGGAAACACATGCCACTTCACAGGCATACTTTAGACACCCCCCAGGTACCATATTTAAAGGAAAATTTCACTTTTTTTTTTTTCACTTTATGCATCATTAAAATGACTGCTCCCGAAAAAACTTTAGTTTTTAAAATTTCTTTTTGCATTGATATATGTCCCCTGGGGCAGGACCCGGGTCCCCAAACCTGTTTTATGACATTAACATGCATATTGGCCGTTGTAATTAGCAATTTTGATTTCGAACGTTCGCGTCCATTATAACGAATAGGGTTCGAAAATTCGCGCGAACTTTCGGTCCGTTCGAAGGTTCTGGTGCGAACCGAACCCGGGGGTGTTCGGCTCATCCCTACTGAACTGTAGTGTGTGTGAGATATTTATATTTGTGCTAGTAATTGTAGTGCAATGTTCTCTTTGCTTAACCTGATGTGTCAGAGGGTTATCTATCTATCTATCTATCTGCTCTCCATTACCTAAGGTCACCCACTACTAGGGATGAGCTTCATGTTCGAGTCGAACTCATGTTCGACTCGAACATCGTCTGTTTGGCCGTTCGCTGAATTTCGAACAATATGGGCCGTTCGCGCCAAATTCGAGGGGTGCGTCACGGCCCATAATTCACTGCTTCATCGCAGTGCATTGCTGGCTGATGATTGCCCAAACATGCACTATGACCTGCATGCTTGGCCAATCACAGCGCCGTCAGTACAGAGAGCCGTAATTGGCCAAAGGAAGGGTGCCTTTGGCCAATCAAGGCTCAGGGGAGTAGGTACACGCCCCACACTATATAAGGCCGCCTGCGTGTCGGCCTTGTGTAGTGTGTTGCGGCGTTGTGACTTGGGAAAATCTGAGAGAGATAGAGAGAGAGTCAGAGTGTCATTTCATTTCAGTTAGATTCAGCAGGCAGGCGATTCAGGTAGCTGCAGTCAGTGTATTTAGTATATATATGCATCCTAGGAGTTGTATATATATATATATATATACACTGTATTCAGTTTAGCTAGATCTCACTTCAGAGTGTTTCTGTTATTCTCGCTGCAGTATATTAAATCAGTGTAGTGTATACTGGACTCAGTGGGCACGTAAAGCTCACTGCAGACTATTGCTTTTCTATTACTGATAATACAAGCAGTTTATTGAACTAACCTGCAGTTTCTTAAGTCAGTGTACTGTATATTTCCCACAGTGTGCACGTAAAGCTCACTGCAGACTATTGCTAGAGCTACATTTAAAAAATGTACCAGTTCAAAATTACAAACAGATTCTACTTAAGAACAAACCTACAGTCCCTGTCTTGTTTGCACCGCCTGTATACTGCTGTTCAGAGTATAAACCCACGCCTTTCCTTTTTTTAATTTGGGTGCAGGGTTCCCCTTAATATCCATACAAGACCCAAAGGGGCTGGTAATGGGCTGGGGGTGGGGGGGGATACCCATACCGTTATTCTCAATGATTTTCATCCATATTGCCGGGACCAGATATTACATTAAAGCCGCAAGCAGTTTTATGAGACTTTTATTCCTTTACAAATGTCATTTTGTGCAGGGACTGTTCTAAACGCGGGAAACACGCGCCCCTTCACAGGCATACTATAGACACCCCCCAGGTACGATATTTAAAGGAATATTTTACTTTTATTTTTTCACTTTAAGCATCATTAAAATCACTGCTCCTGAAAAAACGTCAGTTTTTAAAACTTTTTTCTTGTTCATACATCACGGGACACAGAGCAGCATAGTCATTACTATGTGGGTTATATAGATTACCTTCAGGTGCTGGCACTGGCAACTTCCAAAACAGGAAGTACCCTCCCCTATATAAGCCCCTCCCATCCGGGAGTACCTCAGTTTTTTGCCAGTGTCCAAGGTGTTGGCCAAGGTTAACATGTATTCATCTGGGCTTGTGTACAGGTTCTCTGGGCCTTAGCAAGCTATTCCGGATCCGACCAAAAAAGCTTCATAGCTAAACGGTCGGTACCCGGGCCTTGCAGAGAAGAGCAGGGTTTTGCCTGTAATGCCTCTCTTAGGAGGGCTGGACCCTGGGATCCAGAGCTCTGGTCATACCCAAAACCAAGAGGCTATCTGTGCAGGGTGCTATACAGGTCCAGGGGAGTGGAATCCTTGGGAACCCGGTCCCTGAAGGTCTAGTACAATGCCTGCCGTGAGAGGTGAAGTTTGGGCTTCTGTGGACCAAACAAAGTCCTGCGGCGGGGAAAAGGTAAGTGGGGGCCCCTCAGGAACTTGGTTCTATTGAGGGGACCCCCAAGCCTAATATGTCTTTCTGCCTGTTACCTAAAGGGTATTCCCGCTAATAGCTGTATATGCCTAAGAAATCCTAGAAATGTTTTTTCATAAGGGAAGTTTTAAAAAAACTGTAAACCTGGAAATGTTTTTTCATAAAGGAGGTTTTAAAAAAAAAAAAAAAAAGACAAAGGTGCGGTACCTGTGTTTGTCCACTAGAGGCCGCTGTGGAACGTCTTTTTTCTTGGGACTATTCCTTCCATGGTGAAAGTCCAGGCAGATGAGTGAGCTCTCTATCAGGGAAGCTGCATTCCTCTGTCATGCTGCCAAGTAGTTTCCTTCCATCCCCGAGTCCTGGTGAAACAGGGACCCTGGCTCCTCTCCCTACATGGCGCCAAGAGCGCACACGTGCACGCGCGCGCGCGCACACATGCTTTCCTTTTATAAGGTTTAGCTTAAAAAAAGGGGGCGGAGCCTGGCGGATGACGCGCTCTGTGCGCCCAGCGCTTCTGCGCATGTGCGGGCGTCCCAGCAAGATAAAAGGACTCAGTCCACGCTGCTTGCTATGGACACAGAGCATGAAAAGGAGCTGGTAGCATGGTATAGGGGCTTACAGCGGGCGGTTGATACAGGCATCCCCAGAAAGACGCATTAGTAGACACCCACTGATGTACATAGCAGCAAATTGCATTAGACTATTTCAGTAAGGGGTGTATTGCGGCTGGAATACCTCAGCTTTGAACTAAGGAATATGCCGCCTAAAAAACTCCGAGATATACCTCTCAGGAAGTGTAGGGGGTCTCCATCGGGCTCTGAGGATCTGGAGCAGTCATCTGCACCCTCCTCCCCTGAGAAATAAGAGGTTAATACCCATAAGGAACCCCCGGGAGTGCCAGGTACTGCGGTTGTCCTCAGTCCACCTGCTCCTGCATATATAACAGAGGAGGTTTTTTCCTCAACTCTGGAGGGATTGGAGCAGAGATTGGCAGCATTGATCGCTTCTTCTCTACAGGAAAGAAAGCGCGCCAGATCTCCATCACCTCCATTAGAGTGCCTGTTGGCAGAGCAACAGTCCCAGGAAGGGACCGACCTACCTGAAGGGGATCAGGAGGAGGTTAGCTCTGTTTTTGAGGAATCGACAGTAGATGAACCATTTTCAGCATCGCAGACTGAAAGATTGTGGGTCCAGACCCTAACTGACATGGTTCGATCTGCATTTAAAATGCCTCTTGTTGAACCATCAACTACTGCTGTCTCCTCATTGGGGTCGCTAAAAGCTCCCCAGGTTAATTGCTCCTTTCCAATACATCCATTATTGGAAGGACTTATATACCAGGATTGGGAACATCCTGATAAACTATTTGTTCCGCCTAAAAGGTTTCCGGTGATCTATCCCATGGAGGAAAAGTTCACCCAGAGATGGAATGTTCCTACGGTGGATGCAGCCATCTCTTCTGTGAACAAATCACTGACATGTCCAGTAGATAATGTTCAAATGTTCAAAGATCCAGTGGATAAAAAATTGGAATCTTTATTAAAATCTGCTTTTTCCACAGCAGGGGCTGTTACACAGCCAGCAGTGGCAGCTATTGGGGTCTGCCAAGCTTTAAAGGATCAAATGAAAATGGTCCTGAGGGATTTGCCAGACCAGCAGGCCCAGGCTCTGGCTGATCTGCCTAGAGCATTATGCTTTGCGGTTGACGCCATCAAGGATTCTATCCATCAGGCCTCCCGCCTCACGCTGTCTTTGGTACATATGCGTAGGCTTCTGTGGCTCAAAAACTGGTCTGCTGAAGCTCCCTGTAAGAAGCTCTTAGTTAGCTTCCCATTTCATGGGGAACGCCTTTTTGGCGAAGACCTGGATAAGTATATCCAGAAGATTTCCAGTGGTAAAAGTACTCTCTTACCGAGTAAAAAGAGGTCTAGGGGTCCGTCTTTTAAGAGGACTACCTCTCCTATCCCTGCGACGTCTGCTACTAAGCAGTTCCGACGGCCTCCTCGGTCAAACTCAGGAGGTAAAAATCAGGGACAGCCACAGGGTAATAAAAAGCCCTGGATCCGAAGAGGTACTAAACCAGCCTCCAAGTCAAGCCTATGAAGGGCTGCCCCCACTCAAACGGGTGGGGGGAAGACTTCAGTTGTTCGCAGAGACCTGGCGGGAGACGATCAAAGACAGATGGGTGCTCTCCGCAGTAACTCTGGGATACAAGTTGGAGTTAAAAGAGTCTCCTCCGTCCCATTTTATGTGGTCAGGCATGCCAAGAGACCTTCTAAAAAGAGGGTCTCTCCTATTGGCGTTAGAACAACTATTGCTCCAAGGAGTAATTATGGAGGTTCCTATGGAAGAGTGGGGGTTGGGTTTCTACTCAAACCTTTTCACAGTCCCGAAGCCAAACGGGGACATAAGACCCATATTGGACCTAAAGAGTCTAAACAAATTTCTAAACGTCCGGTCTTTCCGGATGGAGTCGATCCGATCGGTCACCGCTGCCCTACAAGGGGAGGAATGGTTAGCCTCGATCGACATCAAAGATGCTTACTTGCATGTTCCCATCTTTCCAGGTCATCAAAAGTTCCTACGCTTTGCAGTAGAAGGGCGCCATTTTCAGTTCGGAGCCTTACCATTTGGTCTGGCCACAGCACCACGAGTGTTCACAAAAATTCTGGCCCCACTGTTGGCCGATCTAAGAACACGGGGTGTAACGATAATGGCATACCTAGACGACCTGTTGTTGATGGACCACTCAGTTGCCAAGCTAGAAGTGGTAATTGTCGATACAATCAAGTATCTAGAGTCTCACGGTTGGGTCATCAACCTGGACAAGTCAGCCCTACAGCCAGTGAAAAACCTGGTATATCTAGGGCTACGGCTGGATTCAGACCAGAGGAAGATTTTCTTAGATCTAGACAAGGTATCCTCTTTGAGGGCCTTGGTCCGTCTGCTTTGTGCAAAAAGACAGCCGTCCATACGCCTGTGCATGAGGCTGCTAGGAAAGATGGTAGCATCATTCGAAGCTGTACCATACGCCCAATTCCACTCAAGGAATTTACAAAGGGCCATATTGTCAGCCTGGAACGGAAAAGTTCAGGCTCTAGACTTCCCGATGGCTTTGTCCCCTTCCGTTCGGAAGAGTCTCTGCTGGTGGTTGATCCCCCAGAATCTCCAGAAGGGAAAACCCTTCAGCCCGATATCTTGGAAGGTGGTCACTACAGATGCCAGCCTTATAGGCTGGGGGGCAGTACTGGAGCAATGGTCTCTCCAGGGCAGATGGTCAAATGTAGTAAAAACCCTGCCCATCAATCTCTTAGAGATACGAGCAGCCCGGTACGCCCTAGTAGCCTGGACATCCAGACTCCAAGGGTCCCCTGTCAGAATTCAATCAGACAATGCCACAGCAGTGGCATATATCAATCATCAGGGAGGCACCAGGAGTCGTGCAGCCCAGAGGGAAGTAAGTCACATCCTGGAATGGGCAGAAAAGCATGTCCCATGTATATCAGCTGTCTTCATTCCAGGGGTGGAGAATTGGAAGGCGGACTTTCTGAGTCGCCAACAGTTATGCCCAGGGGAATGGTCCCTTCATCCCGAGGTCTTCCGAGCAATATGTCAGCGGTGGGGAACACCGGATGTAGATCTGCTAGCATCCAGATTCAACGCAAAGGTGGACAGATTTGTCTCCCGGACAAGGGATCCCCTCGCTTGCGGCTCGGATGCTCTGGTGTTCCCTTGGGATCAGTTCAGACTGATATATGCATTCCCTCCGCTACAATTGTTGCCTCGACTCCTTCGCAGAGTCAGGTTGGAGAAGAAGCCGGTGATCCTGGTGGCTCCAGCGTGGCCCCGAAGGGCCTGGTACGCGGAGATCATCAAAATGTCTGTGGGGAGTCCTTGGACCCTTCCACGTCGTCCGGACCTGCTTTCGCAAGGACCGATATACCACCCTTCCTTACTAACTCTAAGTTTAACGGCCTGGCTATTGAATCCCACATCCTAAAGAAGAGAGGTCTCTCTAACTCTGTGGTATCAACTATAATCAATGCCAGGAAGCCTGTATCCAGGCAGATCTACTATAGAGTTTGGAAGGCGTACATCACTTGGTGCGAGGCCAGAAAATGGCATCCACGTAAGTACGTTATAGGCAGAATTCTGGACTTCCTGCAGTGGGCTGTAGACAGGAAGTTTGCCTTAAGTACTATCAAGGGCCAGGTTTCGGCCTTGTCAATACTATTTCAAAGGCCCCTGGCTATGCATTCACTTGTCAAATCCTTTATGCAAGGTGTGACTCGTATTATTCCACCGATTAAGGCTCCCATATGCCCATGGGATCTAAATTTGGTTCTGTCGGTTCTGCAGAAGCAGCCATTTGAACCTTTGCGGCACATTTCCTTGGTTCTACTCACCAGGAAATTGATATTTTTAGTAGCCATATGCTCGGCTAGAAGAGTGTCGGAATTAGCCGCCATGTCCTGTAAAGAGCCATATCTGGTTATCCATAAGGACAGAGTAGTATTACGTCCTCACCCAGCCTTTCTTCCTAAGGTGGTATCGAGGTTTCACTTGAACCAGGATGTGGTTCTTCCTTCTTTTTTCCCCAAACCAAGCTCGGTAGAGGAAAAGTTATTGCATTCTTTGGATGTAGTAAGAGCAGTTAAAGCTTATCTAGAAGCCACTGCTCAGATTCGTAGAACGGATTCTTTGTTTGTTCTGCCGGAAGGCCCCAGAAAGGGTCAGGCAGCATCAAAATCTACTTTAGCCAAGTGGATTCGACAGGTCATAATACAAGCCTATGGCTTGAGAAGTAGACCGCCTCCGTTCAAAGTTAGGGCGCACTCCACGAGAGCAGTTGGAACTTCATGGGCAGTGCATCACCAGGCCTCCCTGGCGCAAATTTGTAAGGCCGCAACATGGTCTTCAGTACACACGTTTACTAGGTTCTACCAGGTGGACGTTAGAAGTCAGGAGGATGTCGCCTTTGGGCGCAGTGTGTTGCAGGCCGCAAAAGATCCTCATGCCTGATGGCGCCCAGCTTATGTATGGTGTATCCCCCCCCTCATGTGGCATTGCTTTGGGACGTCCCACATAGTAATGACTATGCTGCTCTGTGTCCCGTG
Source organism: Rana muscosa (assembly GCA_029206835.1). NCBI lineage: Eukaryota > Metazoa > Chordata > Amphibia > Anura > Ranidae > Rana > Rana muscosa. The sequence continues at coordinate 495,274,550 of CM055121.1, forward strand.
ATGTATGAACAAGAAAGTAGGATTTTTAAAACAGCTTACCTGTAAAATCCTTTTCTTGGAGTACATCACGGGACACAGAGCTCCCACCCCTCTTTTGGGGACACGTATTGCTTTGCTACAAAACTGAGGTACTCCCGGATGGGAGGGGCTTATATAGGGGAGGGTACTTCCTGTTTTGGAAGTTGCCAGTGCCAGCACCTGAAGGTAATCTATATAACCCACATAGTAATGACTATGCTGCTCTGTGTCCCGTGATGTACTCCAAGAAAAGGATTTTACAGGTAAGCTGTTTTAAAAATCCTACTTTTTGCATTGATACATGTACCCTGGGGCAGGACCTGGGTCCCCAAACCCTTTTTAGGACAATAACTTGCATATTAGCCTTTAAAATTTGCACTTTTGATTTTTCACTTTCAAGTCCCATAGACTTTAACGGGGTTCGAAAGTTCGCGCAAACTCTCGGTCCGTTCGCAGGTTCTGGTGCGAACCGAATCGGGGGGTGTTCGGCTCATCCCTACCCACTACATCACTGCCCTTTCAGAACATGCTGCTATTTATATGCAGTGAATAAGATGCAAATTCCATACAGCTACTGTGTGTAGGTAACCTTTAATATGAGAGAGAGAACGAGAGTTTATTTACTTTTTGGGGTGATCTCTATATCATTACTGCGTCAATTGTTACTAATATTATATAATAAGTATAGGTAAGAGTTTAAAATCTATGAATGCAGGCCATGCTGCACCCAATATGCAGGGCTGCTGTTAGAAATCATGGGGCCCCATACAGCCCACCCCCGGCCGGAAGTGACGGATAACATAGATTTATCAGTCCATTTCTCTGCAGCCTCAACTACACAAATGAATATATTGGAAGCTCTCTGAAGCTTCTTGCTTATTCACAAACTGAAGCATAGAAATCACAATTTACTATACTTCAGTTATGAATGAGCACAGGAGTGAATGGTACAGATCACTCATTGTGCTCATTCAGGAAAGGAAGGGGCCAATAAATTATAAATTTACCAGCCCTTTCCCCCGCTCTCTATCCTGAAACATCCACCTTTGCAGCTGCTGGCAGGAGAGGAGGGAAGCAGGCAATGCTGTGGGGGAAAGGGGGCCCGGACAGCAGGTTGAAGGGGTGCATGTGTTAGAACCACTCCCCCTGCAGTGCAGCCAAAGGGAGAAAGAGGAGGAGAAGATTGCAGCACTGCAGGAGGAGGCATAAGAGGACTGATGACTGTAATAAGACAGCTGGCATTCCTATTCAGCAGGTGTCTGTGCCCCCCTTTTGAATTGATTGGGCCCAGGCCCAGTACAGCCGCCCTGCCAATATGTAAAGCCTAATTAGTAAATGTGTGTAATTATTTTTGTTTGAGGGGGATAAATATTTTACTTCTCTTCTGTTCTATTTGACACTAATTTCCTGGACAGGAAATGAGGGTAAATCTCCCTCTTTGGGACATAGGCAACAAAACAGTATGGACAGGTATTGCAAATATTCTTTACACTGCAGGAAAAAAAATCATCTTTTTTTTGCTACCTTTTATTGTTCTGTTTGACACCTATCACATAGCCAGGAATTGGGAAAATGTATTTACTTCCTGTTCTGTCGGATACCCATCAATTACACAGTAAGTAAGGCAGGATAACAGGTCACAGTTGAGAGAGGTTCTAACCCTTTTCCACTCTTTTCAAAACTAAAGAAAAAATTATATATTTTTTTTTAGGTTTCAAAGAGAACTTAGCTTAAAGGGGTTGTAAAACTTTGTGTTTTTTCCACCTTAATGCATCCTATGCATTAAGTTGAAAAACACCTGGCAGTCACCGGCCCCCCAGCCCCCCGTTTTACTTATCTGAGCCCTTTCATCTCCTCGGCACATCCCCGCCGTCCTCCTCTCCATGGAGTCCCGGCTTTGATTGGATAGATTGATAGCAGCGCAGCCATTGGCTCCTGCTGCTGTCAATCTAATCCAATGATGTGGGTGCCGGGGGCGGGGCCAAGTCATACACTCGGCGTCTATGGATGCCGAATGAATGACTCAGGAGCGTGCCCGCAAGGTAACCCCCTCGGGAGAGCGCTTCTCCTAGGGGTTATCTAATGCGGGGAGGAGCCGCGAGAGCCACCGATGGACCCCAGAAGAGGATGTTCAGGTCCACTCTGTGCAAAATGAGCTGCACAGTGGAGGTAAGTATGACATGTTTGTTATTTTTATTTTTTTAAACAAACCTTTAGTGTCACTTTAAAAAAAAACTGCTGCACTTACCTGCCACAGGCTTCCAAACCCTGCCCAAATCCTAACTACTCTAAAAAGCAAAGCTTTGGTACCTCCAAATATTGATTGCATGCTACTAATGCTACTATGCTTGCCTGCCCCTTTTTGTCTCCTGCACATTCCTTCTGGGTGATAAGGCAGTCCATCATAGAGATTATATAATAGGAATGTGTGGGGAGCTGAGGGTGGTGGCAAACTCCTATACTACCTATAAGGTCAACACAGGATTTGGCCATAAAAGCAGTATGTTAGAGGCTTAAAGCGGAGGTTCACCGAAAATATAAACTATCTTTCTAATCAATTAATGCACTATGTACATCATTAAAAGGCAGGTCACTGTTTTTATAAATATATACATACCGTAGTATTTAGATTTGAATGGAGACTTCCGGGATTCATCTCCCGCGGGAGTAGGCGTGTCTAAGTCTTTTCCCTGAGCCGCAATGATAGTTGGGAGTTCTTGTGTATCGCCGAGCAGCGAAATCTCGAGAGATTTCACATACTGACGCGTGACGCCGGTCACGTGACGAGCGTGTCTCTACATTCTCCATTTTTAAAAAAGGGCATGCAGGTAAATCTTGCTATTATCTACCTGCACACGCGAGGCAAAGGAGGCGATACTAGCGTAAAAACACTACCTATGCAGCTGCAGCTCTATCCCTATACTGAGCCGTGTCAGTTTTTTTTTGCAAACCATCACAACGGGGCGTGAACTATCATTGACGCCACCCGTTGTGATGGCAACCAGTTTGTTTACGGCGCTATAGCGGTGAATGCTGGGATGGCATTCACCGCTTCCAGGAAATACTTGCTTGTGGGCTTCACAATGCCCACAAGCAAAATGGAAATAAGCAGTAAAGAATTTTATAACTCCGTTTTTCTTACGAAAACTGACACAGGATAAAGGAGGAGACCTAAAAAGTGAGTGTACATTTCAATAGTTAAACCACATGAAATCATCCCAAAAAAAAAAAAAAGACGATCTGCCGCGGAACCTCCACTTTAAATATAAATATGGAGATGCCTACATTTTAAACTTACTTGTTTATGAAAAATTAATTGACCATGTACAAAGTGCAACAACTCATAGCAGCTGATTAAATCTCAATATGCTGTTGTGAGTTTAGTAAAAAGATCATTTCTGATTGGCTGGTATGAGTTACTGAATTTTTTAGATTGTCCATAGGGCTAGTATTATACAGTCAAGTCAGACGTCATTTTTTTTTTTTTTTTTTTCACAATAGTACGTCATTTTAACCTTCTCTCAAATCTTGCTATGCTACTTTAATATAATTTATAACTTATTATTCTACCACAATAATCATAATACAAACATGAAATGAAAATCCTTGCCTCCTGCTTAGTTGCTAGTATCATGGCCATTTCTCAGCTTCAAAGTGGGTCTTGAAAAAAAATACAAGGTGCTCCTTTCTGGAAGCTCCCACACTCCTCTTAAAAAAAACACAAAAAATGTCAAGAAAAATACATCAAACTCTGGCTTCCATTTGGCTTTTTCTGCTATCTAGATGAGTCAGTGATGTCACTTTGGCTTATTACTGCCTCATTGGAAACCTGGATGTTTGAAAGCAGACAAGAATGCAATCAAGCACAATGCAGTTTAAACATCCGAGTATATATAACAATAGGACCTGCCCACCCATAATTAGCTTGCGCCAAGGCTCTCTTGGGATCTGTGTGCTTTTGTGTGCCAGTAATCAATGTCTTCGAAAAAGATGATTAGCACCTCTGAAAGAGCATAAAAAGCTGAACTTTATTTTTTATTTTTTATTTTTTTCTTATCAAATATATTTTATTGAGTACAAGTTGTGATACAAATTATAGATGATACATTAAATACATCAAAAATAGAGAAGCTCAAATATTCTTATTTTAATAAGTAAACATATTAGTAGATACTTGTGGACAAAGTATGGTATATTAATTAGTTTCCAGTGGTAATAATATTATTAAGTTTTAGAGGTTTTAGTAACTACCAATATATATATATATATTATCCTCTGTGGAGCAAAGAGTTATTAACAATACTAAGGGAGCTTCAACATCATAGTAATAAAATAGCAAAAAACAAAAAACAAAGGGAAAGGAAAAAAAAAAGAGATAAGTGAAAATAAGTATAAGAAAATTAAATGGAGAAAAAAGAGAGTACTGGAATATAAGGGGGGTCCGCGTGGTCGAGCCGAGAGTCACCTTTCAAATCCAAGAGAAGTTGAACAATGGTATATATAACATACTGATTCGGCTACCATGGCATTAATACCCTATTGTCCAAAGTTGGCATATTATATATAATCCAGGGCTGCCACATCTTTTCAAATCTGGGGATCAGGTCCATTGCAATAGTGGCCATCTTGGCTTGGGTCATGGTATAATTCATTTTAGCTATAGCTTCCTGTAAGACCAATTTAGGTGATTTCCAAGATTTTGCTAGTGTCTGTTTGGCAGCTGTGAAGAGTTGCACCAGCAATTTGAATTGAGTATGTGGAATAGAGTCTGGTTTTAGGAGCTGAACTTTATTTCATAGAATAAAAGCTCCACAAACCAGTTTGGTAATATCGTGCTCATCCGGATAATGCATGTTGTTACCCCATTTTGAGAAAGACCTACATTTTAAAAAGTGTTATCCATCTGGAGTGCAATAAAACTAAACGGTTTTGTTATGTTTTTTTTTTTCCAAGAAATAATGTTTAGCTTTTTCTGTTATATTAGAGGTGCTGATCATCTTTTTGAAAGACATATAGGACCTGAATATCCCTTTTTGCTTGGAGTAAGGCAAAACCTTAGATGGTCTTACTGAAAGCTATGCTACTGCCAATTGAGCTCTTGACATCAGCAAATCCTCCCATGAAAAAGGTAGGTGTATCTTTATCCCTTATTTCAGGAACCAACACGGGCAGTTTGACTGTGAGATATGGTGTATGTATATATTTATAGTCATATTATTTAGTTGTTTTTTTTTTTCACTGAATACAGAAGGTTTTACTTCCTTCTTGGTTCGTTAGATTGTGTTGTATTGAATGCATGTATTCACTCTCCCTCTGCTGGCAAACATTTAAAATGATCATCTATAGCATAAATACTCTTTAAACAGACCATATTGGGTTTATATGAACATTGGGACAAAGACAGGAACAGATTAAATTTTTGGCACTGATGGCTGATATTTTTTCTCCTAAAATCGACGTAATTGTATAAGACTGCTATCTACTATCCTTTAATCTCTTAAAACCCATTCTTAGCCTTGCCCTAATAACATAAATATTTAGAACTAATTGTGCCCAGTCTAAAGGTTTAAATTAAATGTTCAAATTTATTTACAATAAACAATATTAATAACAGCATTATAACAAAAGAATGTTTATTTAAAAGGGACACCAGTTGGCTTTTATATTAGAAGTTAGTACCAGTCTTTTAGTGTAAATGTATACTTTCTATTAAAAACAATGAATGATGTATTATATTTGTATTAGTTCATTTATATTTGGGGTTTTTTCAGTCTGCCTTGTGCTTGACCTCATGTTGGAAGCCCATTTTTATGTTGCTCAGCCCCTTACTCACAACAAAAGTGTTCAGCTTCAATCTGTTATCAGAGTTTGCACTGTAATCTATTTGGTAATGGTTAAATTACACAGAAATATATTGAGTAGGGTTAATATTCAAATTTACTGCTACCATGGGATTGAGATGGATTTTGAAGGTTCAAGATTCATGGTCCTGAGCACTTGCTGGTTCAGCTAGGATTTGGCTTTTGGTTAAGCCAACACCCTTATGCCGCGTACACACGATCAGAAATTCCAACAACAAATATCCGATGTGAGCTTTTTGACGGAAATTCTGACCATGTTTAGGCTCCATCGGAAATTTGTTGTCCGAATTTCCGACCACAAAAATTTGAGAGCTGGTTCTCAAATTTTCTGACAAGAAAAGTTCTTGTCGGAAATTCCGATCATCTGTATGCAATTCTGACGCACAAAAAAACACGCATGCTCAGAATCAAGCATAAGAGCCAAACTGCCTATTGAACTTCATTGATCTCGGCTCGTCGTATGTCTTGTAAGTCACTGCGTTCTTGACGTTCGGAATTTCCGACAAGATTTGTGTGACCGTGTGTATGCAACACAAGTTTGAGCCAACATTCCGTGGGAAAAAAATCCACGGATTTGTTGTCGGAATTTCTGATCGTGTGTACGCGGCATTAGTAGTTGACTGGAGGGTCAAAGCAGCCATGGTGTCAATGAATTGGAAATTGTTGTAGGGAAAGCTGAAAGCATAGTGAGAGTTTATAGTCAGATTTTATTATGAGGGAGGAACCACCATAGAGAATAGAAGATTCTCAGTTAGACGTTGCCAACATCCCAAAATTAATGAGGAGAAGAAGTTATCTGGACTGCAGCATTCTGGTTAAACGCTTTATTAATGAAGAAAATTAAAATGCCCAAAAAAAATTCCAAAGAGAAATAAACAAAATCCATCCAAAAGCAATCAAAAGTGAAGGAACATGCAGGGCAACGGCTAACGCATTTCACATCAGGGTGTGATGCTTACTCATAGCTAAAGTGTAAGTGACCCGAACTGTGTATATAATAATATATTTTTTTTTGGGCATTTGAATTTTCTTCATTAATAAACCGTTTAACCAGAGTGCGGCAGTCCAGATAACTTCTTCTCCTCATGCATCAGAGCATAGCCAGCACCTGGGAGTGGAGCAGGGCGGGAGCTAATTGAAGGAACCTGGAACCTTTGAGCGGTACACCTTTCTTTCAATCCCAAAATTAATGTTTGTAGAAAACCAAAAGAAAAAGTACCCCCCGTACTATGGGACTTTATGGGTGAACTATTGTACACAATGTATCATAAAAACATAGAATTTATTGATGTTCAAAGATTAAAAACATTATAATGGTTTCACACCTCACCTTATTGTACAATACAGCATATGAGTAAGGTACCATGCTCAGAACGAGCTACATACATTTAAAAAGACATTTCTCCTTTTTTTTTTTAGCAAATTTTTTCCTCAGTTTAGGCCGATATGTATTCTTCTACATATTCTTGGTAATAAAAAAATTAAAAAGATAGTATAAACATAAAACAGTGAATCTGTGTCAGAAATATACTAGAAACAGCGCTGATGTTGGTGTGATTCAGGTGGCCAACTCCACCTCCAAAGTATTAAACAGTTTATGGCAGATGAAACAAGAATGCAGAGTGTCCAATAATGTTCATTGGTGGTCCTAGATACAAACAGCATGCACCTTCACCGTAAAATCTGATCCACCCAGTGGGAACACACTCCCCCTCAGGGGTTTAAACTCACCAGAGCAAAGCTCAAACAATGCCTTGAACAGGGGAGTAAATCGGAACCTTTTCAGCATTCAGCATCAGCCAAGGAGATGTTTGATCAGTGGGGACTCCCAAAAGGAATACACAAACAGAGGAAAGCAAAAATAGCGTAACTCCGTTTAATAGGTAAAATTCCCCACACATCACATAGCCCCTTATTACATTAAACGTACATTAATCAAACATAACAGAGCAAAGAGTCATCATATCACCACATCGCCGTCCGTCCGTAAGACAATCGATACTCGAACGAATATCCAGGAACTGTTCTTACTTCCGGGTTTAGCTGGCGTGGAGCGCATACATCACTTCCGGTAGCGTCGTGTAGGTCACGCCCTGACGCGTTTTGTCATATCCTGACTTCAACAGAGGGCGTGCCTACACGACGCAAGTGACCATTTAAATAGACACTCCCTCCGCCCTCCATACCAATCAGCGCCGTCAAAGACCGGCAATAGGTGCACATTGCAGTGACCATGGCAGCAGCTGATATTATACTACAATTGGAGCGGAGGGTCAATGGTCATCAAATTGATGTATTAAAGAGGCACAGTCTTAAACAAATCAATGTCTCTCAATGGGGCACAATGAATACATAAATTTAAATTTAAATTTAAAACGCAATCATTTAAAAATGCAGAGGTAAAACAAACAGCAATCTACATAAAATAAATATTACTGCACACTTCAAATACAGAACACGGTCATCATTTCAAATGATAAACATTCTGAATATGTACAGTAACCATATACACCCTCCAAGATACTACACTCATATGTATTATGATAGTAGTTAAAATATATAAAAAAATTCTATATATATAAAATAATATAAAATACTAAAAATCCAGGACTAAAACTACAAACATATTTAATAGTCACTAATAAAGCAGTTTATATCAAGGTCTATATTCAGTCCTTTCGGCGAAAGAGTATCCACCGAAAAAATCCATTGGGTCTCTTTCCTTGACAGATCCCTAACTAGATTAGAGCCCCTCCATGGGGGTTTCAAATGATCTATTCCCCAAAATTTAAGGCCACTCGGGTCCTGATTGTGACATATTTTAAAATGCAGTGACACATTGTGGTCTTTGAAACCAAGCTTGATATTTGCAATGTGCTCTGCTATTCTAACCTTTAGCTGACGTTTGGTGCGGCCTATATACATAAGGTTGCATGGGCACTGGAGGGCATATACAACATAGGAAGTATTGCATGTAATAAATTCATCAATGGTGAATTCTTTATTGTTTGAGGTAGAGATGAAGTTTTCCACAGCCCTCAACGGCCGATCGACCTCTCTACACGCCCTACATCTCCTACACGCAAAAAACCCATTCCTGTCCCAAAAAGTTGAAGGTCTAGTAGGTGGATCTAAAACTTTTCTAACAATTTTGTCGGCAAAACTGCGTGCCCTTCTATAAATAAAACCTGGTTTGTGTGGAAGGACCGCAGATAATACTTTATCCATAAGAAGAACATGCCAGTGGGAGGAAAAAATCTCCTCCACCTCTTTATATTGGGAATGAAACCCAGAGATAAAGTTCCACTCCCGTCCAGTATCTGGCTGGCGGACCGGCATGTCCCTAAGAAAGTCCTCCCTAGGTCGTGCAGCCAATTCCTTAATTATATAGTCTAGTGATTCCCCAAAATAGCCCTTTTCAATAAATTTCGCCTTTATAATCTCTGCTTGTATAAGAAAGTCAGAGTTCGCAGAGCAGTTCCTTTTTACTCTCGTAAGTTGACCTCTAGGGATATTTTGAAGCCACATTGGATGGTGGCCACTGCTCATGGGTAGGTAACTATTCGCATCTGTGGGCTTAAAAAAGACCTTTGTCCCCAGTTTATTGTCATATTTAAAAATATGCAAATCTAAAAACTGGATATCAGTAGTACTCACAGCACTAGTCAATTTAATGTTGTTAGAATTCAAATTGAGTTCATTTAAAAATGTCTGTAAGGTATCCAGAGTGCCACTCCAAATAAAGAACAGGTCATCAATATACCTTTTATAAAATAAAAGATATGGGAGAGTCTTAGAAAAAATATTTTTATCCTCCCACTCTGCCATAAAGAGGTTAGCAATGCTTGGTGCAAAGCTAGCCCCCATGGCAACGCCCCTACACTGCGAATAAAAGTCACCATTATACCAAAAAAAGTTATGTCCAAGGCAAAAATCCAGGGAGTTCCTCAAAAACACTTTTTTATTATGCGTGATATCTTCACGTTTGCATAGGGCCCAATTAAGGGCCAACAGTGCATCATCGTGTTGGATGATGGTGTACAAGGACGCCACATCAGCGGTTACCAAGTACACCTGATCATTTCCTGTTAGATCAATATGTTGCAACATCTGTAATAGACTCTTAGTATCCTTAAGAAAAGCACGGGTAGCTCCCACACTCTCTTGCAGATATAGATCAAGATATTGCCCCATACGGGATGTGATTGATCCTATCCCATTAACAATGGGTCTCCCTGGAGGGCTCTGAATATCCTTATGGATCTTGGGGAGGGTATAGATAGTGGGGATCCTACTACTACTAGGGACCAGGAATTTCTTCTCTCGGTTATTCAATACCCCAGTAGAGTACCCCATTTCAACCAAACACTCTAAATCCTTCCCATATTGAATGGAGGGATCTTTATCCAATTTAGTGTAGGTATTACTATCACTTAACATATCCATGAGTTGTTTATGGTAAAAATCTTTATTTAGAATTACCACACCTCCCCCCTTATCGGCAGGTCTTATCACTAGACTTTTTTTCTCTTCAAGCATTGATATCCCATCCAGTATATGCCTTGGATTAACATTCTTTTTAGGGATCAAATCATTCAAATCTCTAATCACAAGTCCCTTAAAAACCTCAATTTGATGATTAGCTCCATTAAAAGGATTGAATAAAGATTTATTCCGTAATCCACTATCCAATGCAACTGATGAGATACCCGATGTGGGTTGAGAATTTTTATTGAGAAAATATTTCTTCACATTGACCTTGCGTATATATTTATGGATGTCTATAAAGACATCAAATTTATTAATAGACCTTTTCAGGCCGCATTTCAGACCTAAATGGAGAATATTAGTCTCTTTGTGTGTCAGAACTGTATCACTTAAATTAAAGATACCCCCTACTCTTGATCTCTCCTTCTTTTTCTGGACTTTTCGTCCTGCTCTACATCCTCTCGATCTTCTCCCCTCTGATAGGGGTAATATGGGGGATCCCTCTGCCAATAGAGGGGTTCCCTCCACTGGGGATCTCTGTAGCTTTGTACTTGCTGGGAATGTGATGGAGGACGTCCCCTGCGTTGGGGGAGCCCCCGACCTCGTTTGTGCCACCCCCTCCCCCTCCCTAAAAAAGGACGAGGAGATTGGTGATTACTTCTAGCCTCATTTTCCCATATTGGTTCAAACCTATTCTGAACTGGAACTGTATAATAGTTATTATTAGGTGGATATTGGACAGCGTTATTATGTCCATCTCTAGCTGGACCCCCTCTAGAATGATCAGCATAATTTCTTACAGGGGTAGAGTGATCCCTTGGAGCCCGTGGGGGCAAGTCATTCCTCCTGGTTTCACTTATACCTGATGTACTAGGAACAGATGGCCTAGTCTCAGGAATGTCAGCATGTGTATTCTCTCTATTTTCATTAGGCTTAACTTGTTGCCACGAATAAACACAGTTAGACCGGAAGTCACCCAAGTCCCTATGAAATTTCTTAGTTTTCTTTTTCTGAGTGTCCTTATCCACTTTTTCAAGTTTCTTTTTAATCCTGGTATTAAAATCAACTAGTTGCTGAGAATCTTTAATTGGATCAAGTTGAAGTTTTAATTCATTAATCCTAGATTCAAGTTTAGACATTTTTTTCTTTTTACATTTAAGGATGAGATCCTGTAACCTAAAACCCATAGTATTAAAGAACTCATACCACTCACTCATGGATTCTGGGTCATCCAGGCCGTCCTGTGGGACTACCTCCCATCTCAGACTCCTTATAATTATCCTTTCCTTAATATACTGCTCAAGTGTACAAATGTCCCACCATGTGCGGACTTGCTTCTCTAGGACATTCCCCAGAGCAGTCATTGCCCCATTCAAATTAGTTAGCGCAGTAGTTTGCTCATTAATCGCAAAAATATTGCCAATGTCTATAGTCCTACTACTCAAAAATTGCAAGGCGTCCATAGCTGCCGAGAAGAAAAAAACAACAAAATAGTAGGATGAGGTGTATAATAAAGGCCTTCAATACACCGCTCAGCGCCTCGGACTCGCACAATTGCAAAAAAATCTTGTAGTAGGTAACCGACACTAGAAATGGATAACACACAGATAGTAAAAGTGATACCATACACGAATTTCTCTGATAACTCAAAGAATTTCTAAAGGGAGCAGCCGTTTAAAAATTTAAGATATTAAAAAGATAGTATAAACATAAAACAGTGAATCTGTGTCAGAAATATACTAGAAACAGCGCTGATGTTGGTGTGATTCAGGTGGCCAACTCCACCTCCAAAGTATTAAACAGTTTATGGCAGATGAAACAAGAATGCAGAGTGTCCAATAATGTTCATTGGTGGTCCTAGATACAAACAGCATGCACCTTCACCGTAAAATCTGATCCACCCAGTGGGAACACACTCCCCCTCAGGGGTTTAAACTCACCAGAGCAAAGCTCAAACAATGCCTTGAACAGGGGAGTAAATCGGAACCTTTTCAGCATTCAGCATCAGCCAAGGAGATGTTTGATCAGTGGGGACTCCCAAAAGGAATACACAAACAGAGGAAAGCAAAAATAGCGTAACTCCGTTTAATAGGTAAAATTCCCCACACATCACATAGCCCCTTATTACATTAAACGTACATTAATCAAACATAACAGAGCAAAGAGTCATCATATCACCACATCGCCGTCCGTCCGTAAGACAATCGATACTCGAACGAATATCCAGGAACTGTTCTTACTTCCGGGTTTAGCTGGCGTGGAGCGCATACATCACTTCCGGTAGCGTCGTGTAGGTCACGCCTGACGCGTTTCGTCATATCCTGACTTCAACAGAGGGCGTGCCTACACGACGCAAGTGACCATTTAAATAGACACTCCCTCCGCCCTCCATACCAATCAGCGCCGTCAAAGACCGGCAATAGGTGCACATTGCAGTGACCATGGCAGCAGCTGATATTATACTACAATTGGAGCGGAGGGTCAATGGTCATCAAATTGATGTATTAAAGAGGCACAGTCTTAAACAAATCAATGTCTCTCAATGGGGCACAATGAATACATAAATTTAAATTTAAATTTAAAACGCAATCATTTAAAAATGCAGAGGTAAAACAAACAGCAATCTACATAAAATAAATATTACTGCACACTTCAAATACAGAACACGGTCATCATTTCAAATGATAAACATTCTGAATATGTACAGTAACCATATACACCCTCCAAGATACTACACTCATATGTATTATGATAGTAGTTAAAATATATAAAAAAATTCTATATATATAAAATAATATAAAATACTAAAAATCCAGGACTAAAACTACAAACATATTTAATAGTCACTAATAAAGCAGTTTATATCAAGGTCTATATTCAGTCCTTTCGGCGAAAGAGTATCCACCGAAAAAATCCATTGGGTCTCTTTCCTTGACAGATCCCTAACTAGATTAGAGCCCCTCCATGGGGGTTTCAAATGATCTATTCCCCAAAATTTAAGGCCACTCAGGTCCTGATTGTGACATATTTTAAAATGCAGTGACACATTGTGGTCTTTGAAACCAAGCTTGATATTTGCAATGTGCTCTGCTATTCTAACCTTTAGCTGACGTTTGGTGCGGCCTATATACATAAGGTTGCATGGGCACTGGAGGGCATATACAACATAGGAAGTATTGCATGTAATAAATTCATCAATGGTGAATTCTTTATTGTTTGAGGTAGAGATGAAGTTTTCCACAGCCCTCAACGGCCGATCGACCTCTCTACACGCCCTACATCTCCTACACGCAAAAAACCCATTCCTGTCCCAAAAAGTTGAAGGTCTAGTAGGTGGATCTAAAACTTTTCTAACAATTTTGTCGGCAAAACTGCGTGCCCTTCTATAAATAAAACCTGGTTTGTGTGTAAGGTCCGCAGATACTACTTTATCCATAAGAAGAACATGCCAGTGGGAGGAAAAAATCTCCTCCACCTCTTTATATTGGGAATGAAACCCAGAGATAAAGTTCCACTCCCGTCCAGTATCTGGCTGGCGGACCGGCATGTCCCTAAGAAAGTCCTCCCTAGGTCGTGCAGCCAATTCCTTAATTATATAGTCTAGTGATTCCCCAAAATAGCCCTTTTCAATAAATTTCGCCTTTATAATCTCTGCTTGTATAAGAAAGTCAGAGTTCGCAGAGCAGTTCCTTTTTACTCTCGTAAGTTGACCTCTAGGGATATTTTGAAGCCACATTGGATGGTGGCCACTGCTCATGGGTAGGTAACTATTCGCATCTGTGGGCTTAAAAAAGACCTTTGTCCCCAGTTTATTGTCATATTTAAAAATATGCAAATCTAAAAACTGGATATCAGTAGTACTCACAGCACTAGTCAATTTAATGTTGTTAGAATTCAAATTGAGTTCATTTAAAAATGTCTGTAAGGTATCCAGAGTGCCACTCCAAATAAAGAACAGGTCATCAATATACCTTTTATAAAATAAAAGATATGGGAGAGTCTTAGAAAAAATATTTTTATCCTCCCACTCTGCCATAAAGAGGTTAGCAATGCTTGGTGCAAAGCTAGCCCCCATGGCAACGCCCCTACACTGCGAATAAAAGTCACCATTATACCAAAAAAAGTTATGTCCAAGGCAAAAATCCAGGGAGTTCCTCAAAAACACTTTTTTATTATGCGTGATATCTTCACGTTTGCATAGGGCCCAATTAAGGGCCAACAGTGCATCATCGTGTTGGATGATGGTGTACAAGGACGCCACATCAGCGGTTACCAAGTACACCTGATCATTTCCTGTTAGATCAATATGTTGCAACATCTGTAATAGACTCTTAGTATCCTTAAGAAAAGCACGGGTAGCTCCCACACTCTCTTGCAGATATAGATCAAGATATTGCCCCATACGGGATGTGATTGATCCTATCCCATTAACAATGGGTCTCCCTGGAGGGCTCTGAATATCCTTATGGATCTTGGGGAGGGTATAGATAGTGGGGATCCTACTACTACTAGGGACCAGGAATTTCTTCTCTCGGTTATTCAATACCCCAGTAGAGTACCCCATTTCAACCAAACACTCTAAATCCTTCCCATATTGAATGGAGGGATCTTTATACAATTTAGTGTAGGTATTACTATCACTTAACATATCCATGAGTTGTTTATGGTAAAAATCTTTATTTAGAATTACCACACCTCCCCCCTTATCGGCAGGTCTTATCACTAGACTTTTTTTCTCTTCAAGCATTGATATCCCATCCAGTATATGCCTTGGATTAACATTCTTTTTAGGGATCAAATCATTCAAATCTCTAATCACAAGTCCCTTAAAAACCTCAATTTGATGATTAGCTCCATTAAAAGGATTGAATAAAGATTTATTCCGTAATCCACTATCCAATGCAACTGATGAGATACCCGATGTGGGTTGAGAATTTTTATTGAGAAAATATTTCTTCACATTGACCTTGCGTATATATTTATGGATGTCTATAAAGACATCAAATTTATTAATAGACCTTTTCAGGCCGCATTTCAGACCTAAATGGAGAATATTAGTCTCTTTGTGTGTCAGAACTGTATCACTTAAATTAAAGATACCCCCTACTCTTGATCTCTCCTTCTTTTTCTGGACTTTTCGTCCTGCTCTACATCCTCTCGATCTTCTCCCCTCTGATAGGGGTAATATGGGGGATCCCTCTGCCAATAGAGGGGTTCCCTCCACTGGGGATCTCTGTAGCTTTGTACTTGCTGGGAATGTGATGGAGGACGTCCCCTGCGTTGGGGGAGCCCCCGACCTCGTTTGTGCCACCCCCTCCCCCTCCCTAAAAAAGGACGAGGAGATTGGTGATTACTTCTAGCCTCATTTTCCCATATTGGTTCAAACCTATTCTGAACTGGAACTGTATAATAGTTATTATTAGGTGGATATTGGACAGCGTTATTATGTCCATCTCTAGCTGGACCCCCTCTAGAATGATCAGCATAATTTCTTACAGGGGTAGAGTGATCCCTTGGAGCCCGTGGGGGCAAGTCATTCCTCCTGGTTTCACTTATACCTGATGTACTAGGAACAGATGGCCTAGTCTCAGGAATGTCAGCATGTGTATTCTCTCTATTTTCATTAGGCTTAACTTGTTGCCACGAATAAACACAGTTAGACCGGAAGTCACCCAAGTCCCTATGAAATTTCTTAGTTTTCTTTTTCTGAGTGTCCTTATCCACTTTTTCAAGTTTCTTTTTAATCCTGGTATTAAAATCAACTAGTTGCTGAGAATCTTTAATTGGATCAAGTTGAAGTTTTAATTCATTAATCCTAGATTCAAGTTTAGACATTTTTTTCTTTTTACATTTAAGGATGAGATACTGTAACCTAAAACCCATAGTATTAAAGAACTCATACCACTCACTCATGGATTCTGGGTCATCCAGGCCGTCCTGTGGGACTACCTCCCATCTCAGACTCCTTATAATTATCCTTTCCTTAATATACTGCTCAAGTGTACAAATGTCCCACCATGTGCGGACTTGCTTCTCTAGGACATTCCCCAGAGCAGTCATTGCCCCATTCAAATTAGTTAGCGCAGTAGTTTGCTCATTAATCGCAAAAATATTGCCAATGTCTATAGTCCTACTACTCAAAAATTGCAAGGCGTCCATAGCTGCCGAGAAGAAAAAAACAACAAAATAGTAGGATGAGGTGTATAATAAAGGCCTTCAATACACCGCTCAGCGCCTCGGACTCGCACAATTGCAAAAAAATCTTGTAGTAGGTAACCGACACTAGAAATGGATAACACACAGATAGTAAAAGTGATACCATACACGAATTTCTCTGATAACTCAAAGAATTTCTAAAGGGAGCAGCCGTTTAAAAATTTAAGATATTAAAAAGATAGTATAAACATAAAACAGTGAATCTGTGTCAGAAATATACTAGAAACAGCGCTGATGTTGGTGTGATTCAGGTGGCCAACTCCACCTCCAAAGTATTAAACAGTTTATGGCAGATGAAACAAGAATGCAGAGTGTCCAATAATGTTCATTGGTGGTCCTAGATACAAACAGCATGCACCTTCACCGTAAAATCTGATCCACCCAGTGGGAACACACTCCCCCTCAGGGGTTTAAACTCACCAGAGCAAAGCTCAAACAATGCCTTGAACAGGGGAGTAAATCGGAACCTTTTCAGCATTCAGCATCAGCCAAGGAGATGTTTGATCAGTGGGGACTCCCAAAAGGAATACACAAACAGAGGAAAGCAAAAATAGCGTAACTCCGTTTAATAGGTAAAATTCCCCACACATCACATAGCCCCTTATTACATTAAACGTACATTAATCAAACATAACAGAGCAAAGAGTCATCATATCACCACATCGCCGTCCGTCCGTAAGACAATCGATACTCGAACGAATATCCAGGAACTGTTCTTACTTCCGGGTTTAGCTGGCGTGGAGCGCATACATCACTTCCGGTAGCGTCGTGTAGGTCACGCCCTGACGCGTTTCGTCATATCCTGACTTCAACAGAGGGCGTGCCTACACGACGCAAGTGACCATTTAAATAGACACTCCCTCCGCCCTCCATACCAATCAGCGCCGTCAAAGACCGGCAATAGGTGCACATTGCAGTGACCATGGCAGCAGCTGATATTATACTACAATTGGAGCGGAGGGTCAATGGTCATCAAATTGATGTATTAAAGAGGCACAGTCTTAAACAAATCAATGTCTCTCAATGGGGCACAATGAATACATAAATTTAAATTTAAATTTAAAACGCAATCATTTAAAAATGCAGAGGTAAAACAAACAGCAATCTACATAAAATAAATATTACTGCACACTTCAAATACAGAACACGGTCATCATTTCAAATGATAAACATTCTGAATATGTACAGTAACCATATACACCCTCCAAGATACTACACTCATATGTATTATGATAGTAGTTAAAATATATAAAAAAATTCTATATATATAAAATAATATAAAATACTAAAAATCCAGGACTAAAACTACAAACATATTTAATAGTCACTAATAAAGCAGTTTATATCAAGGTCTATATTCAGTCCTTTCGGCGAAAGAGTATCCACTGAAAAAATCCATTGGGTCTCTTTCCTTGACAGATCCCTAACTAGATTAGAGCCCCTCCATGGGGGTTTCAAATTATCTATTCCCCAAAATTTAAGGCCACTCGGGTCCTGATTGTGACATATTTTAAAATGCAGTGACACATTGTACAAATTGCAATAAGCTTATATTGATTGCTTTGCTTAAAAAGTTATAGTGTCTAAAAAATAGGGGAAAGATTTATGGTATTTTTATTATTATTATTATTTTTTACTAGTAATGGCAGCGACTGTGACATTATGGCGGACAGATCGGACACTTTTGGCAAATTTTTGGAACCATTGACAATTATACAGCAATCAGTGCTATAAAAATGCACTGATTACTATGTACAGTAAATGTCACTGGCAGGGAAGGGGTTAACACTAGGGGGCGATCAAGGGGTTAACTGTGTTCCCTAGTGTGTGTTCTAACTGTAGGGGGGTGGGAGTGACTGGAGGAAATGACAGATTTTGGTTCCTCTACTCTCCTCACAGAACTGGGATGTGTGTGTTTACACACACATATCCCTGTTCTGCCTCTCGTGCCGTGATCGCGTGTGGCCGGCAGTCATCGCGACTGCTGGCCATGAGCATCGGCACCCCTGCAGTGCAGCGGGCATGCACGAGCTTGCTATTCCACTTAAAGGAGCCGACGTACAGCTACGATGGCTCACGGGATCATGCCGACCTGCCGCAGTATAATGACGGCGGCTGGTCGGCAAACGGTTAATATAGAGAATGCATTAAGGTTAAAAAAAAGCAAAAAACATTTGCCTTTGCTACCACTTTAACTTCCTGCCCCATAATTCCAACAGAAAATGGAAGGAAGTCCCTTCAAAGTAAGGGAAATCCCTGGTAGTCACAAGGGTCACCAGAACTAATGTTCCCATTGGAAGATTTCCCCTTCAATCTCTCAATGGCCACTCAAAATCTGGATTTTTTTTTTCACTTTGACTTTCAGTGATAACAATCATCAGGGCAAATAGAGAGGGTGAATCTCCCTAACAGAGATACAGACAACAATAAAACTGACAAGTGTTCTAATCCTTCTCCCATAGGCGTGCACCTATTGCATTAGGATGTGCACTCCAAAGCTCAAAACTCAAAGCCCAAAGCTACTGTGAACGGTGGGTGTGGCCAAATTGTGTTTACAGTGGGTGGGACTTAAAGAGTGCCTTCCTGTACCCATAAAATATGCTTTTGGTCTTTCCTCCCCCCCAGTAGGGCACTTTCACACTGATGTGATGTGGTTTTCCCACACCATGGGTGCAGTGCAATGTAACCACAGTTTTCGAATACAGTTGTGCTCAAAAGTTTGCATACTATGGCAGAAATCGTGAAATTTTGGCATTGGAAATTAAAATATGACTGAAAACTAAACTGTCTTTTATTTAAGGATAGTGATCATATGAAGACATTTATTATTAGACATGTGCACACTGAAATATTTTGTTTCGGAATTTCGTATTCGTCCGATAAATAATTTTTTTTAGTTACTCCTGAAATTCATTTTTATTTATTTTGAAGGCTTATGGTGTCTGTCGAATTTTCCAAGAAGATTTGACGAAGCAGCTAAACTGTACGACGCTGCAATCGTACATTTCCGGTCGAATGCTCCACCCACAAGCTATAGTAGAATTCTATGTTGTATGACTAGTAATAATTATATTTATTAATTATTTTTACTAGTCAACCAACATTAGAATTCTTCTATAGCCTATGGGCGGAGCATTTAACCATAAATGTCCGCTCGCAGCAATCGTATGTTTTTAGCTGCTTCGTCGAATCTTCATGTCTATATAATGTCAAATTTTTTCTCTCTATGTCAAATCTTTTCTCTCTATGTCAAATAATCTTGGACTAGTAGAGTTAGGTTAGGCACAATCAACCACAGCTTTGATGGACACAGATCGCTATTGTCACCGTCATGTTGAATCTTCTATCTGTATCGAACTGTTGTCGCAACGAAATGAAAATAAAACATTTTTTATGTCGGATCTTTCGGATTTCGGATTCCTTGCCATGAGTATCGGCGCATCTGCGTGCGCAATGGCTGTTTTGGTATTTACAAAACATTTGCGCCGGTAGCGCAGTGCTGTTTCCCATTTACTATAGTGTTCTCGGCGGATGGGAGGAGGCGCTCAGTGCGCTACTATGGACCTGGCGCACGGCATCTAAAAATCTAAATATAAAGAAGCTGAAAGTGCCAATATAATGGGGGTGATGTGGGGTGATGTGAGGAAGTGTAGTGACAACTGCCCAAGTAACAAATATGCCCAAAATAGAGTGAGAAAGTAACTTTTTCTGAACCAGCCCGCTGCGAGAGGTTTTTTGGAGCTCAGCGCGGGAATTTCACTTGTTCAAACACGCTGGGACACTGCACCGGCAAAATCTTCGTAAATGTCAAGTCACGTAAATCAATTTGCATAAGTTGAACAGGCGCAGCTCTGAACTTGCCATTATATAACAGTGCGCCAGCAAAATGACATTTCTAAAGGGAAAAAAAAGGCATTTAAAAGCACCAGCGAGTAATTTTAAATGACTATTATTTTACTTTAGAAATGTAATTTTTCTCTCGAACTGTTATAAACATGGAAAACATGCGCTACCTTACAGGCATACTATAGACACCCCCCAGGAATGATATTTAGGGCCAGTTCACACTGGATGCAGTGCAGTGCGTTTTTTTGATATATGAAAAACGCAAAGAAAGTTTATCACATTAATGCCAATGGCATAGTTCACACCACGTTTCAGAAAGGAAAAAAAAAAATGATCATGCTGCATTTTTTATGTACAGAACTGTACTGGACCACAGTAAAACACATCAAAAACGCTACAGAACGTACCAAAAACGCACTGGAATGCACCGGAATGCACCTAAATGCACCAAAGACGCACTGCAACACACTTGTCCTGAGTGAAAGGAGGGGGAAAAAAACACTGGATTGCATCAAAAACGCATCAAAAATGCACTGGAACATGTAAAAAACGTGCATGCAGAAAAGCACCTGGAAAGCATCCAGACTGCGTTTCTATGGTTTGAACTAGGGCCAGTTCACACCACTTTTTTTATTAAACATAGATAAGGACAAGTGTGTTCCAGTGCGTTTTTGGTGCATTTAGGTGTGTTCCTGTGCATTCCAGTGCGTTTATGATGCGTTTTGCTGCGTTCCAGTACAGTCCAGTGCAGGTAAAATGCAGTATGTTCTACTTTTTTTGTGGAACTGGAACGCACTGGAACAAACACTGCCATTTAGAACCATATAACCAACTTTCCATGCATTTTTGATGCATAAAAAACGCAATGGACTGCATGTGGTGTGAAATGGCCATTAAGCAATTTGGCATATTTAAAGGCACTTCTCCTTGTTTTGTTTTTGGTGTTGTCCAAATTGGTGACATGGATATATGTCCCTTAGGGAGGGACCTGGGCCCCCATCTTAAGGCCAATAACTAGAAGATAAGCCAGCCAAGTGGGGACTAGCAAAATTAACAAGTCAGTTCCCATAGACTGCAATGGTATTTGTTGGTGGGGGAGGGGGGGTGTTTGTCCCATCTCTAATTTTGTAGCATTCTGGATGATGTGCTTAATTTTGGACAGGGGGGGTTAGTTTCTGCTAGCTGCATTTGTCTTGTTCTGAGCATGCCCAGGCAGTTCGTTTTTTTTTTTTGGTGCTTTTTGTGTGTGAACAGCACCTGGATATTTCTGGGCATGATCAGAGAGTGTTTTTATGGGTTAGTAATTGAAGGACATTCTTAACAGGTGTGCCCACTTTGAAGTTCAGTCTCTACATTGGGTGAACTTGCATTTTGGGTGTTTCATGGACTGTGCATGTGTTTTCAATTGCCTCTGTCAGGGACCTGCCAGAAACAGAAGACAATTCCTGCTTCCCTCTGTACCTGTGCGCCGGCGAGCGCCAGGTGTGCGCGCGCCAATTGCACACGTGCATGCGCCAATTGCGCGCGCGTGTGCGCGCTAAACGATATGGCACCATTAGGCCTTTAAACAAGCCAGCAGTAGCAATAGTGCAATGCTGTCTGATCTGCAGCTTTGTAACCTGAATACCTGCACACCTGCTTACCAGTTACCTGTACCGACCCGGCTTGCTCGACCACCCGATATATCTCCAACCCTGACCTTGGCTCACCTTGACCCTGCTCTGTCTCCTACCTGCCTACCCGCTGCCAGACCTTTGCCTGTATTCCTGACTACGTCTAAGCCTGCTGAAACCATACATCTGACTACCTGCTCTGACCCGGCTTGTCTGACCCTCCTGCTGTCTGCTGTTCGTGTGCACCTAACCAGGCTTGTCTCACCCTGCTCCAGCTTCCGCTGTTCCGGTATCCACCAGCTCCCAGGTCGCTGACCTGCAACCACCTGCTCTGCTGCCTACAGATCCGGCCATCCCTGGAGGATCTCCACCCGGCCACGGTGCCAACCACTACACCTACTGCAGGCACTCCTACCTCACTGCGCTCTCGAGGTCACTTTCCCCAATCCAGTGACTCCTGAGCCAGGGCTGTAAGAGAGGTCTCCTCCTACAAAGTCAGGCTCTACGACCAGGTATGTTCTGTACATAACAGTATCAGACAGCCATGACAGAGCCTGCAGGAGAAGTTCCTGCCGTGGAGGAGATTTGCAAACACCTGGCAGCCCTCACACAAGCAGTGAAGAGTCTACAGGAAGGCTACATCTGGCTGGAAGGACAAGTTCAGAACCTCCCTGTCTCCGGTGATGCGGCCCCTGCACCCTCTGCCAGGCCTTCGTCAACTGCCTCTGCTCCTTCAGTGGTGATGCTTCCACCCGAACCCAGAGTACCTGTGCCAGAGAGATTTTCAGGAGACCGGACAAAATTCCAGGCCTTCCGTAATGCCTGTCAGCTTTATTTTGCCCTACAACCCCGGACTTTCTCCTTAGAGGCCGCTAAGGTGGGGTTTGTGATCTCGTTACTTCAGGGTGAACCCCAGACCTGGGCCCATTGGCTACTAGGAGAAAATAATGTTCAGACTCAATCCCTGCTATCCTTCTTTGGAGCCATGGCCCAGCTTTATGATGATCCCCAACGGACTGCCACCGCTGAGTCTGCCCTGCTTGCGCTCCAGCAAGGTCACCGAGTGGCCGAGGACTATGTTACGGACTTTAGACGCTGGAGCGCAGACACTCAGTGGAACGACGCAGCCCTGCGTCACCAATTCCGTTTGGGCCTTTCCGAGGGTCTTAAGGATGAACTCGCCCGAGTGAGGGTACCAGAGACCCTTGAAGCCTTGATTACCACAACCATCCAGATTGATCGCAGACTTCGTGAACGCCGGGCAGAGCGTTCCTCCCAACAAAGCCGCCCAGTATGGATGACCACAAGAGCTCCCATGCCTGCTTCCTGTTACCCGCCGCCCACCTGTTTAAATCCTGCCAATCCCAGTCCGGACACCTCTGAACCCATGCAACTTGGGATAATGCGGCCAGCCCTGCTACCCGAAGAACGGGCACGCCGTCGCCAACTGAACCTGTGCCTCTATTGCGGTGAAGCAGGTCACTACGTGCGCAACTGTCCTGTTAAGATGCGTAAGTGCCCTTCTTTCATTCCTGCTAATCTCGCAGCTTTATCTGCCAATGCAACTCACCTAGCTCTCTCTCTCTCGTTGCAGCTCCAGGGAAGAACAGTCCCAGTCAACGCTATCATTGACTCTGGCGCATGTAGCTGTTTCATCGACTCCACCTTTGCCAATCAACATAACATCCCTCTTCAGGAAAAAACTCATGGACTTTCTGTTTACTTGGTCGATGGCTCCCGTATAAAATCAGGACAGGTAACCCAGGAAACCCTTCCTCTGCCTGTCACCTCTACCGCTCAATAGTGATGAGCCGAACACCCCCGGGTTCGGTTCGCACCAGAACCCGCGAACGGACCGAAAGTTCGAACGAACATTAGAACCCTATTAAATACAATGGATGCGAACGTTCGAATTCTAAAGTGCTAATTATAACAACTATTATGCATGTTATTGTCCTAAAAAGGGTTTGGGAACCCGGGTTCTGCACCAGGGGACATGTATCAATGCAAAAATAAGTTTTAAAAACGGTCGTTTTCCGGGAGCAGTCATTTTAATGATGCATAAAGTGAAAAAAAAAAAGTCAAATATTCCTTTAAATATCGTACCTGGGGGGTGTCTAAAGTATGCCTGTGAAGTGCCACGTGTTTCCCGTGTTTAGAACTGTCCCTGCACAAAATGACACTTCTAAAGGAAAAAAAAGCCATTTAAAACTGCTTGCGGCTTTAATGTAATGTCTGGTCCCGGTAATATGGATGAAAATCTTTAAGAAAAATGGCATAGCTACCCCATGACCCCCCCCCCTACCCCAGCCCATTACCAGCCCCTTTGGGTCTTGTATGGATATTAAGGGGAACCCCGCACATAAAATAAAAAAGGCCCTATATACTCTGAACAGCCGTATACAGGCGGTGCATACAAGACAGGGACTGTAGGTTTGTTCTTATGTAGAATCTGTTTGTAATTTTGAACAGGTACATTGTTGAAGTGTAGCTCCAGACCAAAAATCTATTTTTAAACTTTTTGGAAAACATAGGTAAGGGTTATCACCCCTGTAACATTTGTTTTGCTGTCTGTGCCCCTGTTCAGAACATTTCACCTCACTTTCCGTCCTAATGACAACTGTTTTTGAAATGTGGTGTTTTTCTTGAAACAAGGATTGCTGATAAAGCATCAGTACAGAGGAGACACCTTTCTCCCATATTTATTCTTACAGGAGAGAATTTTCCTTCCTAGTGGTAGATTTCCTCTCACTTCCTGTTGTCTTCTTGCGTTTGCAAGTAGGAGTCGTTTGTAAGTTGGATGTTTGAAAGTAGGGACCTGCCGTATATACTCTGCAGAAATAGGCCCCTTAGTTGTTGGTGTTGGCACAACACTGTAAGCACTCACAGTTACTCTTGGTTGGTGCTGGAACGCCCTGCTGTCAACTATTATATCAGGAATTTTAATTACATATAATTGTTGAACAGTGGTAGTAAAAATTGGGCCTTTGATGGTGGTGCTGGTGCCACAACACTGTAAGCCCTGACAGTTACTCTTGGTGGGTGCAGCAATGGGCCCTGCTGTGAATTATTAGATCAAGAATTGTAATTACATGCCCCTGTTGAACAGGGGCTGAAAAATTGGGCCTTAGGCACTGGTGGCACAACACTGCAACCCTTCACAGATACTGTACTTGGAGCACAGCAATGAGCCCTGTTGCAAAGTATTGCTTCAAAAATTGTAATGACACGCCCCTGTTAAACAGGGGCTGAAAAATTGGGCCTTAGGCACTGGTGGCACAACACTGCAACTCCTCACAGATACTGTACTTGGAGCACAGCAATGAGCCCTGTTGCAAAGTATTGCTTCAAAAATTGTAATTACACGCCACTGTTAAACAGGGGCTGAAAAATTGGGCGTTAGGCACTGGTGGCGGCACCCATAAACAAAAATGATCTTCCAAGCTATCATCATCAATCGTATCATTGAGGACTCGGAGGAGGAGGATAGGCAGTCAACATAACAGCACAGGCACTCAGCATCAGCATCAGTCTTGAAGGGATGTGACATTTTAAAATCAATTAGTCTGTTATATCAGCATCAGGTGTGTGGTAGCTGGTGGTGATCCAAGACTGGTTCATCTTGATGAAAGTCAGTCGATCAACCGAGTCGGTGGACAGGCGCACCCTGTGATCCGTGACAAATCCTCCAGCAGCACTGAATGTGCGTTCCGAAAGAACGCTGGATGCAGGACAGGCCAGTAGCTCAATTGCATACTGTGCAAGCTCTGGCCAGTGATCCATCCTCAAGACCCAGTAAGCCAGAGGATTTTCGGTGGGGAAGGTGTCCAAGTCTGACCTTGCCCCTAGATATTCCTGCACCATGTTTATCAGACGCTGGCGATGGTTGCTGGAACCGATCATACTTTGGGGCTGCGGACTAAAGAATTGTCTGAACGCATCGGTCAGACGGCCACCTTCCCCACCGCTCCTTCTTTGACTGGCCGAAGCCTCAGCAACTCGTTGTCCAGGACCAGGAGTTTGCAACCTCCCAGTCTCTGGGAACGCGTTGCACAGACCTTTCTGCAAGGCCTCCCGGAGTTGTCTCATCCTCTGCTCCCTCTGCGACGGTAACATAAGGTCCGCAACCTTACCCTTGTACCGTGGATCAAGGAGAGTGGCCAGCCAGTAATGGTCCCTCTCCTTGATCCGAAGAATACGAGGATCCTTCCGCAGACTTTGCAGGATCAGGGAGGCCATGCAGCGTAGGTTTGCTGAGGCATTCGCTCCCGAGTCCTCTGGGTCACTAAGGACGACATGATCCGCAGCCACCTCCTCCCAGCCACGTACAAGTCCACTGGTTTCTTGGGACTGTAAATCATCCCTAAAAGACTGCTGCTGATGATGCTGAGTGCCAGCCTCCACCTCCATGCTGACACAATCCTCCTCCTCCTCCTCCTCCTCCTCCTCCTCCTCTTCCTGTGCGATGGGTGGGACAGAAGGAACACTGTCTGGGTAAAGGGGGCCTTGAGAGGCAAGGAAGTCCTCCTCTTCCTGCCTCTGTTCTGCCTCAAGTGCCCTGTCCATTATTCCACGCAGCGTGTGCTCCAACAGGTGGACAAGAGGTACAGTGTCACTGATGCATGCACTGTCACTGCTCACCATCCTCGTGGCCTCCTCAAATGGTGCCAGGACAGTGCATGCATCCCTGATCATGCCCCACTGGCGTGGAGAAAAAAAACCAAGCTCCCCTGACCCTGTCCTGGTGCCGTAGTCGCACAGGTACTCATTGATGGCCCTCTGCTGCGTGTGCAGCCGCTGCAGCATGGCCAACGTTGAGTTCCACCTGGTGGGCATGTCACATATAAGGCGGTTCTTGGGCAGGTTCAACTCCTTTTGCAGCTCAGCCAGGCGAGCACTGGCATTATAAGATCTGCGGAAATGCACACAGACTTTCCTGGCCTGCCTCAGGACATCCTGTAAGCCCGGGTACCTGCCCAAGAACCGCTGCACCACCAGGTTAAGGACGTGAGCCACACAGGGCACATGGGTCAGTTGTCCCTGTCGGAGGGCGGAGAGGAGGTTGGTGCCATTGTCGCAAACCACCATTCCTGGCTTAAGCTGGCGTGGCGTCAACCACCTCTCGGCCTGGCCCTGCAGAGCAGACAGGACCTCTGCCCCAGTGTGGCTTCTGTCCCCCAAACACACCAGCGCAAGCACGGCATGGCATCTTTTTGCCTGCGTACTTGCGTAGCCCCGTGAACGGCTACGGAGCACCGCTGGTTCATAGGACAAACCACAGGAAGAGGCCATGGAGGAAGAAGAAGAGGAGGGGGTGGAGGAGAGAGGTGTGTCACAACCAGTAGTAGCATTTTGGAGGCGTGGCGGTGGGACAACCTCCAACACTACTGCACCTTGTCCTGAATCCTTCCCAGCTGCCAAAAGAGTGACCCAATGGGCCGTGAAAGAAAGGTAACGTCCCTGTCCATGCCTGCTGGACCATGAGTCAGCGGTAATATGCACCTTACCGCTGACCGCCCTGTCCAGCGAGGCCAAGACATTGCCTTCCACATGCCGGTAGAGAGCCGGAATAGCCTTCCGTGAGAAAAAGTGGCGTTTGGGAACCTGCCACTGAGGAACCGCACATTGCACAAACTCACGGAAGGGGGCCGAGTCTACCAACTGAAAAGGCAGCAGTTGAAGCGCTAGCAATTTAGCCAAGCTAGCATTCAACCGCTGGGCATGTGGATGGCTGGGAGTGAACTTCTTTCGACGGTCCAGCAGCTGGGGCAGGGAAATTTGCCTGCTAGAATCGGACGTCGGTGTACTGCTAGCAGAGTGGGCGCAAGTACTTGGCTGTGACACACCTAATTCTACACCTTCATTCCTCTCAGTGCATGTTTCAGAGAGGACTGAAGTTATAGTGGGGTTGGAGATCCCAGCTGATGCGGTGCAAGGAGAGGTCCGCTTTGTTCTTTGGTGTGGGTCTTTGAGGTAGGCTTGCCAACGAGCTGCATGGCAGGTCAACATATGTCTGGTCAGGCATGTGGTACCCAAGCGGCTGATGTTTTGGCCACGCGATATACGCTTGAGACATATGTTGCAAACAGCAGCTGTGCGATCTGATGCACTAGCCTCAAAAAAGGCCCACACCAAAGAACTTTTTGAATGACGGGCAGAGGCAGCGCCCTGCACAGGCGGAGCTCTGCGGTGTGATTCCGTCGGTGTACTGCCCTTACGCTGGCCACCAAAGGGCATCCTGCCTCGTTGGAGATGTGCCTCCTCCTCATCCTCCTCCTCCTCCTCTCTCCTATTAGGCACCCACGTGGAGTCATTGACCTCATCATCCCCTCCCTCCTCATCACTGGAGCCAATCTGGCAGTATGCTGCAGCTGCTGGAACATGACTGCCAGATTGGTGTCCTTCTTGAGCATCCCCTCTGTCTGCTCTCACGCTACTGCCTTCCTCTAGCTGGGTTTCATCATCAGACCCTTCGAAACGCTGGGCATCCTCCTGGAGCATGTACCCAACACTGTGCTGAAACAGTTCGGGGGACTCCTCAGGAGGAGGACATGGTGGGTCTAGGGAAGGAGTGACTGATGATTTGTCTGACATTGATACCAGGGAAGACGACGCTTTGGCAGCTGCTTTTCCAGTACCCTGAGCCTGGGTGAGAGAGGATGAGGAGGAGGAGGAGGGCTTGGTCATCCACTCTACCAAGTCTTCGGCATGATGTGGCTCAACATGTCCAGCTGCCGAAAAGAAGGACAAGCGTGTCCCATGGCCATGTGCTGATGACAATGCACCGCGTCCACGACCAGCACTGTTGCCCCCAGACACAGAGCCTGCTTGCCCTCTTTTATTGCCTCCTGACTGTCTGCCTCTCCTTGTTTGCCTTCCAGACATTCTAATAGATGGCCTGCAGGGAGATGGGAAAAAAGCAATAAGGGCTACCTTCAGGTGTCCTTCTCTGTCCCTTGAAACAAGGACTTTCACAGTGAAAGAAACTGACACTGTCCCTACCTAGAGTTTTCTATCCCTAGAATAAATGTTTTTTTTAATCACAATATAGCACAAGGACAATTCACTCAATGTCTCTCCAGGTCCCTGGAAACAAGGACTTGCAGAGTGAAAGAAACTGACACTGTCCCTACCTAGAGTTTTCTGTCCCTAGAATAAATGTTTTTTTTAAGCACAATATAGCACAAGGAAAATTAACTCACTGTCCTTACAGGTCCCTGGAAACAAGGACTTGCAGAGTGAAAGAAACTGACACTGTCCCTACCTAGAGTTTTCTGTCCCTAGAATAAATGTTTTTTTTAAGCACAATATAGCACAAGGACAATTAACTCACTGTCCTTACAGGTCCCTGGAAACAAGGACTTGCAGAGTGAAAAAAAAAAAACACTCTCCCTACCTAGAGTTTTCTGTCCCTAGAAAAAATGTTTTTTTTAAGCACAATATAGCACAAGGACAATTAACTCACTGTCCTTACAGGTCCCTGGAAACAAGGACTTGCAGAGTGAAAGAAAAAAAACACTCTCCCTACCTACAGTTTTCTGTCCCTAGAAAAAATGTTTTTTTTAATCACAATATAGCACAAGGAAAATTAACTCACTGTCCTTACAGGTCCCTGGAAACAAGGACTTGCAGAGTGAAAGAAAAAAAACACTCTCCCTACCTACAGTTTTCTGTCCCTAGAAAAAATGTTTTTTTTAATCACAATATAGCACAAGGAAAATTAACTCACTGTCCTTACAGGTCCCTGGAAACAAGGACTTGCAGAGTGAAAGAAACTGACACTGTCCCTACCTAGAGTTTTCTGTCCCTAGAATAAATGTTTTTTTTAAGCACAATATAGCACAAGGACAATTAACTCACTGTCCTTACAGGTCCCTGGAAACAAGGACTTGCAGAGTGAAAAAAAAAAAAAACTCTCCCTACCTAGAGTTTTCTGTCCCTAGAAAAAATGTTTTTTTTAATCACAATATAGCACAAGGACAATTAACTCACTGTCCTTACAGGTCCCTGGAAACAAGGACTTGCAGAGTGAAAGAAAAAAAACACTCTCCCTACCTACAGTTTTCTGTCCCTAGAAAAAATGTTTTTTTTAATCACAATATAGCACAAGGAAAATTAACTCACTGTCCTTACAGGTCCCTGGAAACAAGGACTTGCAGAGTGAAAGAAACTGACACTGTCCCTACCTAGAGTTTTCTGTCCCTAGAATAAATGTTTTTTTTAATCACAATATAGCACAAGGAAAATTAACTCACTGTCCTTACAGGTCCCTGGAAACAAGGACTTGCAGAGTGAAAGAAAAAAAACACTCTCCCTACCTACAGTTTTCTGTCCCTAGAAAAAATGTTTTTTTTAATCACAATATAGCACAAGGAAAATTAACTCACTGTCCTTACAGGTCCCTGGAAACAAGGACTTGCAGAGTGAAAGAAACTGACACTGTCCCTACCTAGAGTTTTCTGTCCCTAGAATAAATGTTTTTTTTAATCACAATATAGCACAAGGACAATTCACTCAATGTCTCTCCAGGTCCCTGGAAACAAGGACTTGCAGAGTGAAAGAAACTGACACTGTCCCTACCTAGAGTTTTCTGTCCCTAGAATAAATGTTTTTTTTAAGCACAATATAGCACAAGGACAATTAACTCACTGTCCTTACAGGTCCCTGGAAACAAGGACTTGCAGAGTGAAAGAAAAAAAACACTCTCCCTACCTACAGTTTTCTGTCCCTAGAAAAAATGTTTTTTTTAATCACAATATAGCACAAGGAAAATTAACTCACTGTCCTTACAGGTCCCTGGAAACAAGGACTTGCAGAGTGAAAGAAAAAAAACACTCTCCCTACCTACAGTTTTCTGTCCCTAGAAAAAATGTTTTTTTTAATCACAATATAGCACAAGGAAAATTAACTCACTGTCCTTACAGGTCCCTGGAAACAAGGACTTGCAGAGTGAAAGAAACTGACACTGTCCCTACCTAGAGTTTTCTGTCCCTAGAATAAATGTTTTTTTTAATCACAATATAGCACAAGGAAAATTAACTCACTGTCCTTACAGGTCCCTGGAAACAAGGACTTGCAGAGTGAAAGAAACTGACACTGTCCCTACCTAGAGTTTTCTGTCCCTAGAATAAATGTTTTTTTTAAGCACAATATAGCACAAGGACAATTAACTCACTGTCCTTACAGGTCCCTGGAAACAAGGACTTGCAGAGTGAAAGAAAAAAAACACTCTCCCTACCTACAGTTTTCTGTCCCTAGAAAAAATGTTTTTTTTAATCACAATATAGCACAAGGAAAATTAACTCACTGTCCTTACAGGTCCCTGGAAACAAGGACTTGCAGAGTGAAAGAAACTGACACTGTCCCTACCTAGAGTTTTCTGTCCCTAGAATAAATGTTTTTTTTAATCACAATATAGCACAAGGAAAATTAACTCACTGTCCTTACAGGTCCCTGGAAACAAGGACTTGCAGAGTGAAAGAAACTGACACTGTCCCTACCTAGAGTTTTCTGTCCCTAGAATAAATGTTTTTTTTAAGCACAATATAGCACAAGGACAATTAACTCACTGTCCTTACAGGTCCCTGGAAACAAGGACTTGCAGAGTGAAAGAAACTGACACTGTCCCTACCTAGAGTTTTCTGTCCCTAGAATAAATGTTTTTTTTAATCACAATATAGCACAAGGAAAATTAACTCACTGTCCTTACAGGTCCCTGGAAACAAGGACTTGCAGAGTGAAAGAAACTGACACTGTCCCTACCTAGAGTTTTCTGTCCCTAGAATAAATGTTTTTTTTAATCACAATAGAGCACAAGGACAATTAACTCACTGTCCTTACAGGTCCCTGGAAACAAGGACTTGCAGAGTGAAAGAAAAAAAACACTCTCCCTACCTACAGTTTTCTGTCCCTAGAAAAAATGTTTTTTTTAATCACAATATAGCACAAGGAAAATTAACTCACTGTGCTTACAGGTCCCTGGAAACAAGGACTTGCAGAGTGAAAGAAACTGACACTGTCCCTACCTAGAGTTTTCTGTCCCTAGAATAAATGTTTTTTTTAATCACAATATAGCACAAGGACAATTCACTCAATGTCTCTCCAGGTCCCTGGAAACAAGGACTTGCAGAGTGAAAGAAACTGACACTGTCCCTACCTAGAGTTTTCTGTCCCTAGAATAAATGTTTTTTTTAAGCACAATATAGCACAAGGACAATTAACTCACTGTCCTTACAGGTCCCTGGAAACAAGGACTTGCAGAGTGAAAGAAAAAAAACACTCTCCCTACCTACAGTTTTCTGTCCCTAGAAAAAATGTTTTTTTTAATCACAATATAGCACAAGGAAAATTAACTCACTGTCCTTACAGGTCCCTGGAAACAAGGACTTGCAGAGTGAAAGAAAAAAAACACTCTCCCTACCTACAGTTTTCTGTCCCTAGAAAAAATGTTTTTTTTAATCACAATATAGCACAAGGAAAATTAACTCACTGTCCTTACAGGTCCCTGGAAACAAGGACTTGCAGAGTGAAAGAAACTGACACTGTCCCTACCTAGAGTTTTCTGTCCCTAGAATAAATGTTTTTTTTAATCACAATATAGCACAAGGAAAATTAACTCACTGTCCTTACAGGTCCCTGGAAACAAGGACTTGCAGAGTGAAAGAAACTGACACTGTCCCTACCTAGAGTTTTCTGTCCCTAGAATAAATGTTTTTTTTAAGCACAATATAGCACAAGGACAATTAACTCACTGTCCTTACAGGTCCCTGGAAACAAGGACTTGCAGAGTGAAAGAAAAAAAACACTCTCCCTACCTACAGTTTTCTGTCCCTAGAAAAAATGTTTTTTTTAATCACAATATAGCACAAGGAAAATTAACTCACTGTCCTTACAGGTCCCTGGAAACAAGGACTTGCAGAGTGAAAGAAACTGACACTGTCCCTACCTAGTGTTTTCTGTCCCTAGAATAAATGTTTTTTTTAATCACAATATAGCACAAGGAAAATTAACTCACTGTCCTTACAGGTCCCTGGAAACAAGGACTTGCAGAGTGAAAGAAACTGACACTGTCCCTACCTAGAGTTTTCTGTCCCTAGAATAAATGTTTTTTTTAAGCACAATATAGCACAAGGACAATTAACTCACTGTCCTTACAGGTCCCTGGAAACAAGGACTTGCAGAGTGAAAGAAACTGACACTGTCCCTACCTAGAGTTTTCTGTCCCTAGAATAAATGTTTTTTTTAATCACAATATAGCACAAGGAAAATTAACTCACTGTCCTTACAGGTCCCTGGAAACAAGGACTTGCAGAGTGAAAGAAACTGACACTGTCCCTACCTAGAGTTTTCTGTCCCTAGAATAAATGTTTTTTTTAATCACAATATAGCACAAGGAAAATTAACTCACTGTCCTTACAGGTCCCTGGAAACAAGGACTTGCAGAGTGAAAGAAACTGACACTGTCCCTACCTAGAGTTTTCTGTCCCTAGAATAAATGTTTTTTTTAAGCACAATATAGCACAAGGACAATTAACTCACTGTCCTTACAGGTCCCTGGAAACAAGGACTTGCAGAGTGAAAGAAACTGACACTGTCCCTACCTAGAGTTTTCTGTCCCTAGAATAAATGTTTTTTTTAATCACAATATAGCACAAGGAAAATTAACTCACTGTCCTTACAGGTCCCTGGAAACAAGGACTTGCAGAGTGAAAGAAACTGACACTGTCCCTACCTAGAGTTTTCTGTCCCTAGAATAAATGTTTTTTTTAATCACAATAGAGCACAAGGACAATTAACTCACTGTCCTTACAGGTCCCTGGAAACAAGGACTTGCAGAGTGAAAGAAAAAAAAACACTCTCCCTACCTACAGTTTTCTGTCCCTAGAAAAAATGTTTTTTTTAATCACAATATAGCACAAGGAAAATTAACTCACTGTCCTTACAGGTCCCTGGAAACAAGGACTTGCAGAGTGAAAGAAACTGACACTGTCCCTACCTAGAGTTTTCTGTCCCTAGAATAAATGTTTTTTTTAATCACAATATAGCACAAGGACAATTCACTCAATGTCTCTCCAGGTCCCTGGAAACAAGGACTTGCAGAGTGAAAGAAACTGACACTGTCCCTACCTAGAGTTTTCTGTCCCTAGAATAAATGTTTTTTTTAAGCACAATATAGCACAAGGACAATTAACTCACTGTCCTTACAGGTCCCTGGAAACAAGGACTTGCAGAGTGAAAGAAAAAAAACACTCTCCCTACCTACAGTTTTCTGTCCCTAGAAAAAATGTTTTTTTTAATCACAATATAGCACAAGGAAAATTAACTCACTGTCCTTACAGGTCCCTGGAAACAAGGACTTGCAGAGTGAAAGAAAAAAAACACTCTCCCTACCTACAGTTTTCTGTCCCTAGAAAAAATGTTTTTTTTAATCACAATATAGCACAAGGAAAATTAACTCACTGTCCTTACAGGTCCCTGGAAACAAGGACTTGCAGAGTGAAAGAAACTGACACTGTCCCTACCTAGAGTTTTCTGTCCCTAGAATAAATGTTTTTTTTAATCACAATATAGCACAAGGAAAATTAACTCACTGTCCTTACAGGTCCCTGGAAACAAGGACTTGCAGAGTGAAAGAAACTGACACTGTCCCTACCTAGAGTTTTCTGTCCCTAGAATAAATGTTTTTTTTAAGCACAATATAGCACAAGGACAATTAACTCACTGTCCTTACAGGTCCCTGGAAACAAGGACTTGCAGAGTGAAAGAAAAAAAACACTCTCCCTACCTACAGTTTTCTGTCCCTAGAAAAAATGTTTTTTTTAATCACAATATAGCACAAGGAAAATTAACTCACTGTCCTTACAGGTCCCTGGAAACAAGGACTTGCAGAGTGAAAGAAACTGACACTGTCCCTACCTAGAGTTTTCTGTCCCTAGAATAAATGTTTTTTTTAATCACAATATAGCACAAGGAAAATTAACTCACTGTCCTTACAGGTCCCTGGAAACAAGGACTTGCAGAGTGAAAGAAACTGACACTGTCCCTACCTAGAGTTTTCTGTCCCTAGAATAAATGTTTTTTTTAAGCACAATATAGCACAAGGACAATTAACTCACTGTCCTTACAGGTCCCTGGAAACAAGGACTTGCAGAGTGAAAGAAACTGACACTGTCCCTACCTAGAGTTTTCTGTCCCTAGAATAAATGTTTTTTTTAATCACAATATAGCACAAGGAAAATTAACTCACTGTCCTTACAGGTCCCTGGAAACAAGGACTTGCAGAGTGAAAGAAACTGACACTGTCCCTACCTAGAGTTTTCTGTCCCTAGAATAAATGTTTTTTTTAATCACAATATAGCACAAGGACAATTAACTCACTGTCCTTACAGGTCCCTGGAAACAAGGACTTGCAGAGTGAAAGAAACTGACACTGTCCCTACCTAGAGTTTTCTGTCCCTAGAATAAATGTTTTTTTTAAGCACAATATAGCACAAGGACAATTAACTCACTGTCCTTACAGGTCCCTGGAAACAAGGACTTGCAGAGTGAAAGAAACTGACACTGTCCCTACCTAGAGTTTTCTGTCCCTAGAATAAATGTTTTTTTTAATCACAATATAGCACAAGGAAAATTAACTCACTGTCCTTACAGGTCCCTGGAAACAAGGACTTGCAGAGTGAAAGAAACTGACACTGTCCCTACCTAGAGTTTTCTGTCCCTAGAATAAATGTTTTTTTTAATCACAATATAGCACAAGGACAATTAACTCACTGTCCTTACAGGTCCCTGGAAACAAGGACTTGCAGAGTGAAAGAAACTGACACTGTCCCTACCTAGAGTTTTCTGTCCCTAGAATAAATGTTTTTTTTAAGCACAATATAGCACAAGGACAATTAACTCACTGTCCTTACAGGTCCCTGGAAACAAGGACTTGCAGAGTGAAAGAAACTGACACTGTCCCTACCTAGAGTTTTCTGTCCCTAGAATAAATGTTTTTTTTAAGCACACTATAGCAGAAGCACAAAACACACTGACACTCTCCCTACCTATCCTTCTCTTTCCCTAAACTAAAGGAATCCAGGTTAAGCAAGAAAGAAATAACAGTCACTGTCCCTGCCTATGCTACTCTATCCCTGCTCCGGAACACACTACACTAGGCCGCCGTGCTGGCGGCCTTTTATAGTGTGGGGCGTGTACTAAACACCCTCAGCAATAATTGGCCACAGGCATCCTGCCTGTGGCCAATCATTGCTCTCCTCGCTGCCGGCGCTGTGATTGGCCAAGCATGCGGGGTCACAGTGCATGCTTGGCCAATCACAGCGCCTGGATGACACTGCGATGGCGTAGTGCATTGTGGGCCGTTCGCGTCACTCGAATTTGGCGCGAACGGCCCAAATCGTTCGATCTTCGTCGAACGATCGAACAGCCAATGTTCGAGTCGAACGTATGTTCGACTCGAACACGAAGCTCATCCCTACCGCTCAACATAAGGAGTGGCTGACTCTTGATGTTATCTCTTCTCCCCTGTTTCCCGTGATCCTGGGTATACCCTGGCTCCAGGCTCACAACCCCCAGATCAACTGGGTGTCTGGAGAAGTGTCCTTCCTGTCCCCTTACTGCCAGAAGTACTGTCTACCTGGATCCCTCAGCCCATCCACCACTCTGTTATGTATAGACTCTGACCAGAACCTGCTTCAGTCCGTCCCAGGACCTTACCATGAATTTATTGATGTCTTCAGTAAACGGGGGGCTGACTCCCTTCCGCCTCACCACCCCTATGACTGCCCCATCGAGCTCCTTCCTGGGGCCGAGATTCCCTTAGGGCGCATCTTCCCCTTATCAGAAAAGGAACAAGAGGCTCTGAAGGTCTACATCAATGAAAATCTGGGCAACGGGTTCATTCGCCCATCTACCCCACCAGCAGGCGCCGGAATATTTTTTGTCACCAAGAAGGATCAGACCCTCCGCCCATGTGTGGACTACCGTGAGTTAAACAACATCACAGTCAAAAACCGTTATCCGCTTCCCCTGATACCTGAACTCTTCCAAAAATTAAGGTCTGCTGTCATCTTCACCAAGTTAGACCTAAGGGGGGCCTACAATCTGGTCCGCATCCGTTCCGGGGATGAGTGGAAGACAGCTTTTCGTACCCGATTCGGCCACTACGAATATTTGGTCATGCCCTTCAGCCTGTGCAATGCTCCTGCCACCTTCCAGCACTTTATCAATGATGTGTTCAGAGACTTTCTTGATATCTTTGTCATTGTCTACCTTGATGACATTCTAGTCTTCTCCGGATCACTTGATATACATCGGGAACATGTCCGCAGGGTACTAGGCCGCCTCCGCTAACGCGGACTATATGCCAAGGCGGAGAAATGCGAATTTGAGCAGCAGACTATTCAATTCCTTGGGTTGGTAATCTCCCCCACAGGGATCAGGATGGATCCTCAAAAAGTGTCCGCTATACTGGACTGGCCTGTACCTTTGGATAAGAAAGGAGTGCAACGCTTTGTGGGTTTTTCAAATTTCTACAGGAGATTCATCAAGGGATTTTCTGCAATAATCACACCCATCACGCAATTGACCAAGCAGAACTCACGTTTCCATTGGAATCCTGAGGCCCAAAGGGCCTTTGACACACTTAAAGGACTTTTCACATCAGCTCCAATTTTCAGCTATCCTGATCCTGCACTGCCTTACATTCTTGAAGTGGATGCATCTGAAGTTGCCGTTGGGGCTGTCATCTCCCAACGCCAAGGTAGCAAGGACTTAATGCACCCTGTGGGGTTCTTCTCTCGAAAACTCTCCCATGCGGAGAGAAATTATGATGTTGGTGACCGGGAATTACTTGCCATCAAAGCCGCCTTAGAGGAATGGAGGTACCTGTTGGAGGGCGCTGCCCACCCAGTATTAATTTATACCGATCACAAGAACTTAGAATATTTAAGGTCCGCTAAACGGTTGAAACCTCGGCAGGCCCGTTGGGCTTCATTCTTCTCATGCTTCTGCTTCCATATCACCTACCGGCCAGGTTCAAAAACATCAAACCAGACGCACTATCACGCATGCATGACAACCCCAAGGATTTATCTGTTCCCGACACCATTCTACCAGCAGGTAATTTCTTACTTTTACAGACTGATCTGCTCTCTCAAATCAGACAAGCATCCACAGACTCTTCCAAACCCCCTGGTACCACCTTGACTTCCAGAGATGGATTATTTTGGAGAGGGAGACAAATTTTTGTTCCAGGAAGCACTCGGGTTGAGGTACTAAAGCTCCTCCACGACCATCCGCTGGCAGGACATTTTGGAGTCCGCAAGACTCTTGAGCTGGTACGGCGCACATTCTGGTGGCCAGGTCTGGAGGAGTTCTGCAAATCTTACGTCAGTGCATGCCCCGTCTGTAACCAAAATAAAACACCAAGGATCCGAGCCTGGGGACTACTGAAACCCCTACCTGTGCCTGATAGACCATGGAAGATGATTGCTATGGATTTTATAGTGGAGCGTCCATGTTCCAAGGGGTGTACAGCAATCTTTGTGGTCGTAGACCGCCTGTCTAAAATGGCCCATTTCTTGCCACTAATGGGCACCCCATCCGCTGCTGAGACTGCCCGTGTTTTCATTAAGGAAATAGTCAGACTACATGGAGTCCCTTCAAACATCGTGTCACTTCACGTTTTTGGAGAGCTCTGTGCGAAATCTTGGAAATTGAACTTGCCATGTCCTCAGCTTACCACCCCCAAACCAATGGGCAAACTGAGAGGACAAATCAGACTCTTGAACAATACATCAGATGTTTCACGTCCTTTGCACAAGATGATTGGGTGTCCCTATTGCCCTTAGCAGAGTTTGCCTACAATAATGGCAACCATTCGGCCACTGGACAATCCCCCTTCTTTGCTAATTACGGCTTCCATTTAACATTTTTACCTGATTTTCTTCCAGAATCTCCAGTCCTGGCAGTACAGAGCATGGTGGATTTCCTCAGCCGCAACAACCGGGTGTTGCAGGAAGCAGTAACCAAGGCCCAAGCAGACAGCAAGAAAGCCTTTGACAGGAAGAGGAGAGGGGAGCTGGACCTTCAACCAGGTGATCAGGTATGGTTTTCTACGAACAACCTCAAGTTGGCCTGCCCATCCAAGAAGCTTGCACCCAAGTTCATGGGACCCTTCCCGGTAAGAAGGAAAATCAATGAGGTATCTTATGAACTATCCTTACCTGACTCTTTAAAGGTTCACCCAGTGTTTCATATTTCATTGTTGAAGCCTGCAGTACCTGACGCCTTTCCTGACAGGGGAGCCAGACCACCAGAACCAGTTTTGGTTGACGGTCTCGAGGAATACGTGGTGGAGGCCATCCTTGATTGTAGGAAACGGCAAGGGCTAACTCAATTCTTAGTCAAATGGAAGGGGTACGGTCCGGAGGACAACTCCTGGGAACCTGAAGGCAACATCCATGCCCAGAGGTTAATCCGTGCCTTTTTTCTTTCCCATCCTGAGAAAGAAGCCCGGTTAGGCATCCGGAGGCTGCCCCTTGGGGGGGGGGGGCAATGTCAGGGACTTGCCAGAAACAGAAGACAATTCCTGCTTCCCTCTGTACCTGTGCGCCGGCGCGTGCCAGGTGTGCGTGCGCATGCGCCAATTGCGCACGCGTGTGCGTGGCGTATGCGCGCGTGCGCAGTAAACGATATGGCGCCATTAGGCCTTTAAAAAGCCAGCAGTGGCAATAGTGCATTGCTGTCTGATCTGCAGCTGTGTAACCTGAATACCTGCACACCTGCTTACCAGTTACCTGTACCCACCCGGCTTGCTCGACCACCCGATATATCTCCAACCCTGACCTCGGCTCACCTTGACCCTGCTCTGTCTCCTACATGCCTACCCGCTGCCAGACCTTTGCCTGTATTCCTGACTACGTCTAAGCCTGCTGAAACCATACATCTGACTACCTGCTCTGACCCGGCTTGTCTGACCCTCCTGCTGTCTGCTGTTCGTGTGCACCTAACCAGGCTTGTCTCACCCTGCTCCAGCTTCCGCTGTTCCGGTATCCACCAGCTCCCAGGTCGCTGACCTGCAACCACCTGCTCTGCTGCCTACAGATCCGGCCATCCCTGGAGGATCTCCACCCGGCCACGGTGACAACCACTACACCTACTGCAGGCACTCCTACCTCACTGCGCTCTCGAGGTCACTGTCCCCAATCCAGTGACTCCTGAGCCAGGGCTGTAAGAGAGGTCTCCTCCTACAAAGTCAGGCTCTACGACCAGGTACGTTCTGTACATAACAGCCTCATTAGCTCACAAACCTATGTTATATAAAGCTCGCAGATAGCATTCTCTCCCTTGCCCTGAAAAGAGGCAAGTGTGTGTGTGTGTCCGGCAAAAAGTACATTTTGGTGTCCTTATCGAGTTTGTAACACATGCATTTTATTTGTTATGTCTTTGCAAAACAAATGTTTTTTTTATTGTATTTTTTTGTGTGGGGGGAAATGTTCCCCTGAAATAATTTTTATGTTAATGTGTGTTGTTTGTTCACTTTGATTTAATTGTCTGTGCTGCATTATTTTGCTAAATTTTTCTCAAGATGTTGTGAGTCTGTGACTAATGTTTCAAATTGACCATGTTTTTTATTTTGGCTTCCCTTTGTTTTGTTGACCAATAAAATTTGATGCAAAGTTTTGATGTTTGTTTTGTGTTTTCTTTGCAACAAATGTGACAGCTGATTGGCATGTCAAAACAAAACAGGTGTGATTTGTCTACCCTGGTGCCTTCATGCTAGCATATGCATGTATTGTGTGCTGCCATGGATAGTCACCAGGAAATGAAAAATACAGAGCGGTAAGTATTCAATTTTCCTTTTTACTGCAGTGGTTCTCAGCCTCAGTCCTCAAGTACCCCCAACGGGACATGTTTTGTGAATTTATCTTATCGAGAATTGCTGTCCAAAATACCAAACCATTGACTGTGATTTAAAGCACATGTGCAAGATGAAGGAAAACCTGCAAACATGGCCTGTTGGGGGTACTTGAGAAGCACTGATTTAGAGCACTGCACTTAAAACTAGCTCAAGGCAATACGATTCTAATTGTGGGCATTTTGAGGGAAACCAAGTAAGTGTTAGAACCCCTGCTTGTTTTTTGTTATTTTTAGGTTGGGCTTTGTGTCCCTTTTAGTAAAATTGGCTTCACTTTCTGTCACACAGCTAAACAGGAAGTGAAGGTAAAACCCTACCAATGTATTTTCTTGGGGACACACAGATCAATCTAACTAGTGTCCCCATTAAGCAAATTGCACTCTAGCACTTTGTTGTGTACACCCCAAATCATTGGGTAGTTTGGGGTTTAGTAAAGACAAATCCACTCTGCAGTAAAATAGTAGCTGCTTAAAATCTGAGGGGAAGCACTGGTGATTGTAACATCCAATCATGTAAAAGCAAAGATGGTGTTTTTTTTGTTTGCTTGCATGTCCCCCTCGGATATCCAGCAAGTGCACTTGTAGTGCAAAGTAGATTTGCCTTTAGTAAATAAACCCCAAAGTCCAAAATACCTAATAATTTGGGGTGTACCCCGCAAAATGCTGGAGTGCAATCTACATAATGGGGAAAGTATTTAGATTGACCTGTGTGTCCCCAAGGAAAGACATTGGTAGGGATTTCCCCTCACTTCCTGTGTGGCTATGTGACAGGAAATTAATTATTTGGAAGGATAAAGTGGCCAAATTTGGGAGTTGTCTTCACCCTATCAGTGGTGCAGACATCCCCAAAAACTGTCTAGACTTGTAATCCCTCTGCACTCTATCCCCAAGCAAAAATAAGAAAGAATTTCACTTAGTTTAACTTTGCAAAGACACATTCCTAAGTTGAATTATGATGCATGTCAATGGCCCATTTAGACCCTCTTTAATCACTCGAGATCAGCGCTATAACTGATCGACGGCCACAGCACGGTCCTCAATTGCCGGGAGTCCGTCAAAAGAGTCACTGAGACTCGGGTGATGACAGATCCGAGGAAGGGGCCGATCCCTGCCCCTTAACATGTGATCAGCTGTCAGCCAATGACAGCTGATCACGTGATGGAAACAAAAGCTGGGTAATGGTTTTTATTTTCTCCTTGTGCTGACAGTGTGAGCATAAAAAAAGGCAATCACCGGCTTATGTGCAAGGGACATCGGGCCCGAAGAGGAAGGCCCACCACTGGTGCCAATTAGTGGCACCTAGCAGTGCTGCCTATCAGTGCCCATCACTGCCAACTATCATTGCCACCTAGCCGTGCCACTTCTCAATGCCCACCAGTGCCAACTAGCAATGCCACCTCTCAGTGCCCACCCTTGCCACCTTATCGGTGCCCATCAGTGCAGTCTCATCAGTGTACATCAATGAAGGAGAAAAATTACCTTTTTTCAAATTTTTCGAAATTTTAACCACTTCCCTACCACCCACCGTCAAATGACGTCCTTGGCTTTGTGCGGTGACATCTAATTGATGCCTGCAGTTGCAGGCATCATTCAGATATCATTCTTTTCAGCTGGTAATTCTGTGCACGATAAAAATGTTCCGCCGCTTGATCATTCTTATAGGCGGCGGGAGGGGACGTTCCCCCCCCCCTCCCGTCGCCATCCGGTGCTTCTCCGGGCTCTCCCGTGCCAT
Organism: Rana muscosa; assembly: GCA_029206835.1. Taxonomy (NCBI): domain Eukaryota; kingdom Metazoa; phylum Chordata; class Amphibia; order Anura; family Ranidae; genus Rana; species Rana muscosa. The sequence continues at coordinate 495,317,242 of CM055121.1, forward strand.
CTGTGGCTCGGAGAACGAATTGTCCGGCACCAGATGGGAAGCATAGAGATGACTGGTGACCAGATGGTCACCAGTCATCTCTATGACCGTCGGAGGCCCGGCGCGACGTTATGACATCACGCCGGGTTCCCGTATGTAAACAAAGCCGTGATCTCGGCTGTCAGCATGAGATCGGTGAATTTTTTTGACCGATCTCATGCTTTCCAGCCTGGAGGAGAGATGTGGGGTCTTATTGACCCAGCATCTCTCCATAAAGAGGACCTGTCACAATAGATTCCTATTACAAGGGATGTTTACATTCCTTGTAATAGGAATAAAAGTGATCAAAAAAACAAAAAATGTTAAAAAAAGAGTAAAAAACAAAAAAAAAATAAAAAAAAAAAAAAAAAAACACCCATGTCCCCGGTAGCTCGCGCTCAGAAGCGAACACACTCGTAAGTCCCGCCCACATATGTAAACACCGTTCAAACCACACATGTGAGGTATTGCTGCGTGCGTTAGAATGAGTGCAACAATTCTAGCACTAGACCTCCTCTGTAATGCGAAAATGGTAACGTGTAAAAAAATTTAAAGCATCGCCTAGGGAGATTTTTAAGTACTGAAGTTTGGTGTCATTCCATGAGTGTGCACAATTTTAAAGCGTGACATGTTAGGTATCTATTTACTCAGCATAACAACATCTTTCACATTATACAAAAAAATTGGGCTAACTTTACTGTTTTGTAATTTCTTTTAATTCATGAAAACATATTTTTCCCCAAAAAAAGGCGTTTGAACATTTATTGCGCAAATACCGAGCGAGATAAAAATTTGCAATGACCGCCATTTTATTCCCTAGGGTGTCTGCTAAAAAAACATATATAATGTTTGGGGTTTTGAAGTAATTTTATAGCCATAAATTTATGATTTTTACATGAAGGAGAGAAGTGCCAGAATAGGCCAGTGCTGAAGTGGTTAAAATATCCCAATTTTTTTTTTTTAGTCGGTCTTTTGTATTTATGTGTGCAAAAAAATAATACATTTGCATTGGGTTACAGTGTTGTATGAGCGCGCAATTGTCATTCAAAGTGCATCAGTGCTGAAATGTGAAAATTGGTCTGGGCAGGAAGGGGGTTTAGGTGGCCAGTGTGCAAGTGGTTAATATAAGGCTACATGCACACGGACGTTTTTCAAGCCGCTTGTTTGAGCGTTTTTTGCAGCTTAAAAACGGCTCTCCATGTTAGCCTATGGCCTCATGGCCACCATGGCGTTTTTGAGCTGTAAATGGCGTAGGCGTTTTTAGGCCCCATGTACACGGGACGCTGGTGCAAAGTCTTCAGAACTAAGGTTGAAAGCGGCGTTTAGAAAGGCGCGCTTTGTGGCGTTTGCATGCCGCGTTTTACCACATTTGCGTCTATATGCGTTTAGTTAGGAAACATCATAAGGAGCCGCCCTAAGCTCCAAAAACAGTATTATTAACCATTTCAGCTATTTTGTGAGACCAGAGTGAGTATCAGCAGCTGAGAGAGCAGCAGTGTACTTGTATTTAGCATGTCACTTGCCACGTCACCTGACACAAGTTGTGGATTGTCCACTTGCCACGTCACCTGACACAAGTTGTGGATTGTCCACTTGCCACGTCACCTGCCCCAAGTTGTGGATTGTCCACTTGCCACGTCAGCTGCCCCAAGTTGTGGATTGTCCACTTGCCACGTCAGCTGCCCTAAGTTGTGGATTGTCCACAAGGCAATGGAAGCAATTTCATATTTTTTGGGATATATATATATATATTGTGACAGCAGGAAGGTAAAGTCACCTGGTTGCATCCAGGGGGGTAGATATATTTCTCCCAGATTCAGGCTTTATGCCGACTTATACAACTAGGGAGTTGATGAAGCCCAGCTGAGGCTAGTGGGCTCATGAATGACTCATACCTCTAGGGAGAGTGCTGGGCGTCGTGAGGCAGGGAGTTGATGAGACCAGCTGAACCTTGTCAGCTCATTTAGGCCTCTATAAGAAACTCCCAGATTCATTAGATGTTAGCTCATGCCTGGAACCAGACCTGTGTGGACTGTCTAGGGAGAGTGAACCCCTGTGCGGTGAGGCAAAGCCTGTGTGGCTATTTGTTTGGACTTTTACTAAACCAGGGACTTAGGGACTAGGACAGCACCAGGCTGATCCCAGTTGTTAGTTTAGGAAACCTGCATGTTTAGTCAGAGGTCAAACTGACCAGGATTTATTTTGTTTGTTTCTTTTTGGCTTTGCTGTGTTTTGTCACTGTACATAGAGAAATAAACCGCACCTTTTGATTTTGAAAACCACAACCTCCGTCTGCTGGCCCTGTTTTTGTGTGGGGAGCCCAACCAGGGGGTCACACACACCCGCTACCGAGTTAACCCCCTCACAGTTGGTGGAGAACCAGTGGCAGTTTTTTTAAGCCAGCATGGAGGAGATATTGAAACAGCTGGCTCTAGCAAATGCCAATCAACAGCAGACAAATGCAGGTTTGCAAAGGAGCCTTGCAGCCCAGCAGCAAGCTCATCAACAAGCCCAGCAGCAATCTGAGGCCCGCTTCATAGACCTGTTACAGAAGCAAGAGCAGAGACTACAACAAATGGAAGCAGTAATGCAGCAACGTCCGCAGACCAGTGAGGAAAGCCGTCCCACTAATACCGCGTCCTTTGGGGTGAGTCGTTTATTGACAAAAATGACTGGAGAGGATGATCCAGAGGTATTTTTGACCACATTTGAAAGGACTGCTGAAAGAGAAAAGTGGCCTGAGGAGCAGTGGGCTGGACTGGTGGCTCCTCTGTTAACTGGTGAATCGCAGAAGGCTTACTATGACCTAGAGCCTGACCAAGCAAAAGACTATGTGATGCTAAAAGCTGAAATATTGGCAAGGCTGGGTGTCACCCTGGCTGTCCGGGCTCAGCGTGTGCAAAACTGGACTTTCCAGCTTGGAAAACCCCCCAGGTCTCAAATGTATGATCTCATTCACCTGAGCAGGAAGTGGCTACAGCCAGAGACTTTGTCCGCACCGGAGATTGTGGAACGTGTTGTGATGGATCGTTTCTTGAGAGCTCTTCCTACCGCCATTCAAAAGTGGGTAAGCCATGGAGACCCAGAAACGGCCGGTAAACTTGTGGATTGTGTAGAGAGATACTTGGCTGCAGAGAACCTGACGGCCTCTTCCAGAGACTCTCGGACTTTCCACCCTAAGACCAGACCATCCCCAGGGGCGGATAAGAGGATTCCAAGGGGTGAGGGTGGAGAGAGTGAGAGGGTGGGAGCTCTACCCCAAGTTTGGCGAGAACAGCCTGGGAAATCAGCGGCTCAAGAGGCCGCAAGAAGGATCGTTTGCTACCGCTGCCGGCAAGCGGGACATATTGCAGCAAATTGCCCGGTTGTGGAGGAACCCATGCAATGTGACTTTCTGATGGACAGACGTCAGTCGCTGTGTGCGACAGTCGCATGCACTGCCATTCGGGGAACTGAGAAACATTTATGCAAAATGTGTATTAATGGTAGAAATGTTGTGGTATTACTGGATTCAGGTAGCCTTGTGACCCTGATAAAGGCTGAATTAGTTAAAACAGAGGTCTCTGGGAATAGCAAGGTAGCTGTTATTTGTGTGCATGGGGACACCCGAGAGTATCCAGTGACTACAGTGTGTTTCGAGACCCCCAAAGGTACCCTCTCTCATCCAGTGGGGTTAGTATCTCAATTACCGCATGATGCCATTGTGGGAAGGGATTTTCCGAAGTTCTGGGAACTGTGGGATGATCCTGAGCCCCCCACTGGTGCCCCTATGTACCAGGAATGTGATAGCCAGAACTCCTCTGAGAGTGGTGAGGACTCTCCAGAATTTCCCTTGTCAGTATTGGCAGGGGAGACTCAAGAAACTGGAGAGGAGCCCACCTCCTCAGACGAAAACCTACCGTCTGTGGAGTTTTCTGATCTGGAGGTTCACAGGGAAAATTTTGCCACAGAACAGTTAAAAGACCCCGCCCTAATAAAGGCACGGGAAAACGTAGTGGAAATAGATGGCGAGTTAGTGAACCCAGATAATACCTGCACTTACCCATACTTCAGCGTAGAGAAGGACCTACTGTATCGGGTGGCAAAAAGGGCAGAAGAAACCGTTGAGCAGCTGGTGGTGCCCAAACCTTACAGGAAGTTGGTGTTGGAGTTGGCCCATGGGCACATTCTTGGAGGTCATCTGGGGACAGAGAAAACCCGAGAGAGGGTATTACAGAGATTCTATTGGCCTGGGGTGATGAAGGACATAGAAAATTATTGTTCCTCCTGCCCTGTGTGTCAGAGGTCGGCCCCGATGCCACATTTCCGTAGCCCGCTGGTCCCTCTACCCATCATTGAGGTCCCGTTTGAGAGAATCGCAATGGATTTGGTAGGTCCTATAATCAAGTCCGCTAGGGGGCACCAGTACATATTGGTTATAATGGACTATGCCACCCGTTATCCAGAAGCGATCCCTCTCAGAAATACCTCGGCCAAAACCATAGCCAAAGAGCTATCTCTTGTTTTTAGCCGGGTGGGTATTTGTAAAGAACTGCTTACGGACCAAGGTACACCCTTTATGTCCCGGGTTATGAAAGAGCTGTGTAAATTGTTCAAAGTGACGCAATTGCGTACATCTGTGTATCACCCCCAAACCGATGGGCTGGTTGAAAGATTCAACAAAACCCTAAAACAAATGTTGAAGAAAGTGGTGGATAGAGATGGAAAGGATTGGGACTGTCTACTTCCTTATTTGATGTTTGCTATTAGGGAGGTGCCCCAATCCTCTACGGGATTCTCCCCCTTTGAGTTACTGTATGGGAGACACCCAAGAGGGCTGTTGGATATTGCCAAGGAAACTTGGGAAAGTGAGAGTTCTCCCCACAGGAGTGTGATTGAGCATGTCGCCCTGATGCAAGATCGAATTGCACAGGTAATGCCCATCGTGAAGGAACATTTGGCCCAAGCGCAGTTGGCACAGCAGAGAGTGTACAACCGTGGAGCAAAGACCCGTACCTTTTCCCCGGGGGATAGGATATTGGTACTTGTCCCTACGGTTGAAAGTAAATTCCTTGCCAAATGGCAAGGCCCCTACGAGATAATGGAAAAAGTGAGCGAAGTGAATTACAAGGTCAGACAACCAGGAAGGCGAAAGCCCGAACAGATATATCACGTTAATCTGTTGAAAGCCTGGAGGGATAGAGAGTCCCTAGTCGCAGAAACTTGGTCACCAGCTCAAACTGGTTGCGTGATTCCGGAGGTTGGAATAGCAGCCACCTTGTCACAACCCCAACAACAGGAGGTTAAGGAGTTTGTGCTTCGCAACAAGGAGGTGTTCTCTGAGCTGCCGGGACAAACATCTGGGGTAGAGCATGATATTATTACCCCGCCCGGTGAAAGGGTGAAGTTAAAACCCTATCGGATCCCAGAGGCCCGACGGGAGGCAATACGGGAGGAAGTACAGAAAATGCTGAACTTAGGGGTGATAGAGGAGTCCCAAAGTGATTGGTCTAGTCCCATTGTGTTGGTGCCTAAACCGGATGGGAGCTGGCGATTTTGTAACGATTTTCGTCAGTTGAACAAAGTTACAAAATTTGACACCTACCCCATGCCACGTATAGATGAGTTGATCGACCGGCTGGGAACAGCCCGATACATGACGACTCTTGACCTCACAAAAGGGTATTGGCAAATTCCCCTGGCCAAGTCGGCCAAAGAGAAAACCGCATTTGTAACCCCAGACGGGGCGTTCCAATATAAGAGAATGCCGTTCGGGTTACAGAATGCGCCGGCCACATTCCAGCGGAAAATGGACCAGATGCTGAGGCCCCATCGGAAGTATGCTGCGGCTTACCTGGATGACGTAATTGTCCATAGCACAGATTGGGCCTCACATCTGCCAAAAGTGCAAGCAGTCCTGGACTCTGTTCGGGAAGCGGGGTTTACGGCTAACCCCAAGAAGTGTACCATTGGGCAGGAGGAGGCCAAATATCTTGGGTACACCATTGGCAGGGGAGTAATAAAACCCCAACTCAACAAAGTCGAGGCCATCCAGAGTTGGCCACGTCCCAACAGCAAGAAGCAGGTACGAGCCTTTCTGGGAATCGCGGGTTATTATCGGCGCTTCATTCCCCACTTTGCTTCTAAGGCTGTGCCCCTAACCAACCTGACGAAAGGGAAAGGGTCGGTCATGATTAAATGGACCCCCGAGGCTGAGGCAGCATTCCAATTCTTGAAACAAGCCTTATGTAGCCAGCCAGTGTTGTACTCACCCGACTTCTCTAAAGACTTTGTCGTACAAAGTGATGCGTCAGATGTGGGGTTAGGAGCAGTATTGTCCCAGGTCTGGAACGGGGAAGAGCACCCAGTCATTTACCTCAGCAGGAAGTTGAAGTCCCATGAGGTAAATTACGCCACCGTTGAAAAGGAGTGTTTAGCGGTGAAGTGGGCTCTAGATTCCCTTCGGTACTATCTGCTAGGTAGGCACTTTGACATGGTTACGGATCACGCTCCGTTAAAGTGGATGGCTCAAAACAAGGAGACAAATAGAAGAGTGAATAGGTGGTTCCTGGCCCTACAGGAATTCAACTTCACAGTAAAGCATCGCCCTGGCGTTCAAATGGGGAATGTGGATGCTTTGTCTCGAGTACATGAATGCCTGATTGCTGGTGTTCCAACCCCAAGGTTAAAACAAGAGGGGGGGTATGTGACAGCAGGAAGGTAAAGTCACCTGGTTGCATCCAGGGGGGTAGATATATTTCTCCCAGATTCAGGCTTTATGCCGACTTATACAACTAGGGAGTTGATGAAGCCCAGCTGAGGCTAGTGGGCTCATGAATGACTCATACCTCTAGGGAGAGTGCTGGGCGTCGTGAGGCAGGGAGTTGATGAGACCAGCTGAACCTTGTCAGCTCATTTAGGCCTCTATAAGAAACTCCCAGATTCATTAGATGTTAGCTCATGCCTGGAACCAGACCTGTGTGGACTGTCTAGGGAGAGTGAACCCCTGTGCGGTGAGGCAAAGCCTGTGTGGCTATTTGTTTGGACTTTTACTAAACCAGGGACTTAGGGACTAGGACAGCACCAGGCTGATCCCAGTTGTTAGTTTAGGAAACCTGCATGTTTAGTCAGAGGTCAAACTGACCAGGATTTATTTTGTTTGTTTCTTTTTGGCTTTGCTGTGTTTTGTCACTGTACATAGAGAAATAAACCGCACCTTTTGATTTTGAAAACCACAACCTCCGTCTGCTGGCCCTGTTTTTGTGTGGGGAGCCCAACCAGGGGGTCACACACACCCGCTACCGAGTTAACCCCCTCACAATATTTTGAATGGTTTTTCCTCATTTGCCATAATTTTTGAGTTTATCAATGTAAAAAAAGAGGTCATCTTTAAAAACGCTTCTAAACTAAAATGCGGCTAAACGCTGGTACCGCGTCTGAAACGTGGAAATCTTTGGCGTCCGAAGGCATTTTTTGGCTTCGTGAAAAACGAGGTTAAACGCAACTGGCGATTTTTTTCAAGGCCAAAAGCAGTGTTTTTGATGTAATAGAATTCAATGGACCCGCATCCAAAACGCAAGTACCGCGATTTTGCGGCGATTTGCGTTTTTTTAACCTGTTTATAGCTGGTTGTTAAAGGAAATGTAAAAAAAATAAACATTGCCGGCTCTAAAAAAACAAAATCTAGAAAAAAAACAGCCCCCCCCCCCCAAAATGAAAAAAAAAAGGCGTGGGGGTCCCCCCAAAATCCATACCAGGCCCTTAAGGTCTGGTATGGATTTTAAGGGGAACCCCGAGCCAAACGTAAAAAAAAAAAATAGCGTGGGGTCCCCCTAAAAATCCACACCAGACCCTTTATCCGAGCACGCAAACTGGCAGGTCGCAGGAAAAGAGGGGGGCGAGAGAGCGCCCCCCCTCCCTCCTGAACCGTACCAGGCCACATGCCCTCAACATGGGGAGGATGTCCCCATGTTGATGGGGACAAGGGCCTCTTCCCAACAACCCTGGCCGTTGGTTGTCGGGGTCTGCGGGCAGGGGGCTTATCGTAATCCGGGAACCCCCTTTAATAAGGGGGGACCCCAGATACTGCCCCCCACCCTATGTGAATGAGTATGGGGTACATCATACCCCTACCCATTCACCTGGTGGCAAAAAAAAGTCAATAAAAAAACACAACACAGGTTTTTAAAGTAATTTATTAGGCAGCTCCGGGGGTCTTCTTCCGACTTCGGGGGTCTTTCTGCCGGGCGCCCCGCTATCTTCCTCCAGCTCTTTTGCTAGCGGGGTCCCGGTCTTCATTGTCGTCTTCTTCCGACTTTGGGGGTCTTTCTTCCGGGAGCCCCGCTATCTTCTTCCAGCTCTTTTGCTAGCGGGGTCCCGGTCTTCATTGTCATTTTCTTCCGACTTGGGGGGTCTCTTGTTCTGTTCTCCGGTGTCGTTTCCGCGCTCTCCGGTTCTTCTCCCGCTCTCCGGTGCCTTCTCCACGATCTCCGGTTCTTTCTGCCTTCTGCCGGGCGCCCCACTATCTTCTTCCAGCTCTTTTGCTAGTGGAGTCTCGGTCTTCATCTTCGTCTTCTTCCTTCTTCTCTCCGACCGATGTTGCCTCGTCACTGTCTGCCGCTACAATGCTGTGTGGGCGGAGCGCACCCACTTGTATTGGCATGGGGCGTGGTCACCGGGTGATGCCAACCACTGACCCCGCCCCTGTATCACGTCACAGTCCCATCATTCCCCGGGACTGTGATGTCATACGGGGGCGGGGTCAGCGGCTGGCATCACCCGGTGAGCACGCCCCATGCCAATATAAGTGGGTGCGCTCCGCGGACAGAGCATTGTAGCGGCAGACAGCGACGAGGCAACATCAGGCGGAGAGAAGAGGTAAGAAGATGACAATGAAGACCGGAACCCCGCTAGCAAAAGAGCTGGAAGAAGATAGCATGCGCCCGGCAGAAGGCAGAAAGAACCGGAGATCGTGGAGAAGGCATCAGAGAGCGGGAGATGAAACGGAGAGCGCGAGAAGAACCGGAGAGCGCGGAGACGACACCGGAGAACAGAACAAGAAACCCCCCGAAGTCGTAAGAAGACGACGATGAAGACCGGGACCCGGCTACCAAAAGAGCTGGAAGAAGATAGCGGGGCGCCCGTCAGAAAGACCCCCGAAGTCAGAAGAAGACGACGATGAAGACCGGGACCCCACTAGCAAAAGAGCTGGAAGAAGATAGCGGGGCGCCCGGCAGAAAGACCCCCGAAGTCGGAAGAAGACCCCCGGAGCTGCCTAATAAATTACTTTGAAAACCTGTGTTGTGTTTTTTATTGACTTTTTTTTCCACCAGGTGAATGGGTAGGGGTACGATGTACCCCATACTCATCCACTTAGGGTGGGGGGCCGGGATATGGGGGCCCCCTTATTAAAGGGGGCTCCCGGATTCCGAAAAGCCCGCCGCCCGCAGACCCCGACAACCAACGGCCAGGGTTGTCGGGAAGAGGCCCTTGTCCCCATCAACATGGGGGCAGGGTGCTTTGGGGCAGCGGGGGCGCAGGGCGCCCCCTGCCCCAAAGCACCCACTCCCCCATGTTGAGGGCATGCAGCCTGGTACGGTTCAGGAGGGGGGGCGCGCTCGCCCCCCTTTCCTGACCTGCCGGGCTGCGTGCTCGGATAAGGGTCTGGTATGGATTTTGGGGGGGACCCCCACGCCGTTTTTTCGGCGTAGGGGGGTTTCCCTTAAAATCCATACCAGACCTAAGGGCCTGGTATGCTCCTGGAGGGGAACCCATGCCGGTTTTTTAATTACAATTTGGCGTGGAGTTCCCCTTCATGATTCATACCAAACACAGGGGACAGCGAGCAAGAGGCTTGCAGTACCCTGTGCCAAGAACCAGGCATCACACTGGAGACATTTTCGGCCAGGTAGTCGCCTCTAGGACATGACTTGAGCGGCTGCTTCACGCTCAAGTCGTGTCCAAGTTGCCTCGCAAAGTCGCGCTGTCCCTCTGTCAACCAGGACACGAGTCGCCCCGCGAGTCGGATCGTCTTCATCCGACTTCCCGGGCGACATCTATTCAAATCAATGGGCTCCCATAGGGACCCATTAATTTTGAATAGAGCGCCGCTCAAATTTTTATTTACTATAGCAGTGCGCCGCCGGTTCCTGCGCTCAATTAAGGATTTATCTGGCGCACCAATTAAGGTATGAACCGGCGCAGCGTACTGTTTATAGTAAATCACCCCCATAAGGTGACACACACGGGTTAAAATGGCAATTAAAGGTTAATTTCCCACATCTGTGGCTTTTTAACCGATTAAGGTACACCCTATTTCAGTTTTACTGCTACAGGGCGGCACCTCTGCTCTGGATCACATGTACTGTATATACATGATCAGGCTCTTCTGGGAAGCGGTTGTAAATGCGCACTGCTGGTGGCTCTCTCCTACTATGATTATACATAGCAGGAGCTGAGCGGTAGGTACCACTGACTCGATGTCTTCCGGCACCCACCAATCCTTCGGTACACAGACAGAACGGCAGTCTGCCTATGTAAACAAGGCAGATTGCCGTTCTGTCAGTAAGGAAGACATGGATCCTGTGTTCCTGCAAAGCAGGGACATGGATCCATGCCTTCTCCTAATGAAAGCACCTCCCATAGTACACATAAACACTAGCTAGGAACACAGTTAACCCTTAGATCGCCCCTAATGTTCAACCCCTTCCCAGCCAGTGTCATTAGTATGGTGACAGTGGATATTTTTTTAGCACTGATCACTATATTAGTCTCACTGGTCCCCAAAAAGTGTCAAAAGTGTCAACTAGTGTCAGAATGTTGCACGACCAATGGTGCAATTGTTAGTTAAAGTAACGCAATGCCTTATCGCAAAAAATGGCCTGGCCAGGAAGAGGGGTAAATCTTCCAGAGGTGAAGTGGTTAAACTGCAATTAGTGTCTTTTTATAAATAGTCAATGAGTTTGTTAGCTCTCACGTGGATGCCCTGAGCAGGGTAGATACGGAGTCATGGGGAGCAGAAAAGAACTGTCAAACGACCTACGTAACAATGTAATGGAACTTTATAAAGATAGAAAAGGATATAAAAAGATATCCAATGCATTGAATGTGCCAGTCAGCACTGTTAAATTATTTATTAAGAAGTGGAAAATTCGGGATCTCTTGATACCAAGTCAAGGTCAGGTAGACCAAGAAAGATTACAGCCACAACTGCCAGAAGAATTGTTCAGGATACAAAGAAAACTCCACAGGTAACCTCAGAGGAAATACAGGCTTCTCTGGAAAAAGATGGTGTGGTTGTTTTTAGGGAGATCAAGACGACAATACTTGAACTAAAATTAGTTGCATGGTCAAGTTTCCAGAAAGAATCCTTTACTGTGCCAATGCCACAAAAAATCCCGGTGAGGCATGCCAAGATGTTGTCACATATTACATTGTAATCTGGATTTTTTGTTTTTTATTGGCGTCACTCTTATATGTTTATATGTAACAGGTGTTTTTCTGTGCTTGCAGGGTTTATGAAGGGATAAAACATAGGGAAGTGTTTGTATAGCAGAGATGTACAGTATTTGATATATATTTTTTATATCTTGCCCATATATACACTTTAATTTTTTGTGAAAAATTGGAGCCCTCTTTGACCCTCCCCAAACAGGATATTGTGCTAAACCTGTATGTAAATAAGAGAACTAGAACCTTTGCTAAGTGGAAGAGTGAGTTTAATAATAAAGTTGGCAGTGCTTCCACCCAGGACAGGACCTCCCTTCCTGGGAAATTAACCAGTAATCTAAACAAAGTAACAGGAATCAGAAGAACTACTGCAATCAGGATATAACATGAATTATAAGCATATAGCACATATACACAAGTATATATTAGTATTAATACAATACCTCCAGATGCATGTTGCAGTAAATTTCAGTTGCAGGGGCCCCCTGAGGATGATCACGATGTGGCATTCATCTTGGCAGTGGAGACCGAAAGATCTGGGGTGATGAAGAGACCCTCCAGACATTTTCCAACCAGCCTGGAAAGCAGCTTTTCACCAATAGAAACTGTGATGTGGCATTGGAACTCAGAATCACTACTCAGTGCTTAGTCCCTAATAGTGTCTAATCTGTCATGCAATTATTATTATTATTATTATTATTATTATTATACAGGATTTATATAGCGCCAACAGTTTGTGCAGCACTTTACAACATCAGGGAAGACAGTACAATCACAATACAATTCAAAACAGAGGGATCAGAGGGCCCTGCTCGTTAGAGCTTACAGTCTAGGAGGGAGGGTCACGTGAAACAAAGGGTATTAGCTGTGGGGGATGATCAGGTGGACAGAATGGAAATATAGTTGTTAGGTGTGGGTGGAATAGGCTTCTCTGAAGAGGAGGGTTTTTAGGGATCCTCTAAAAGCTAATAGAGAAGGAGATAGACGGACAGATTGGGGTAAGGAGTTCCATAGGCTTGGAGAGGCTCTGGAAAAGTCCTGTAGACGAGCATGGGAGGAGGTGATGAGCGAGCTAGAGAGCAGGAGGTCTTGAGAAGAACGAAGAGAACGATTAGGTTGGTATTTAGAGACTAGGTCAGTGATGTATCTAGGGGCAGTGTTGTGGATGGCTTTGTAGGTGGCCGTTAGTATTTTGAATTTAATTAGTTGGGTGAGCGGAAGCCAGTGGAGGGATTGACAGAGAGGAGAAGGAGACACAGAGCAGTTGGTAAGGTGGATGAGTCTGGCAGCAGCATTCATGATGGACTGAAGGGGGGTTAAAGTTTTCCGAGGTAAGCCAATGAGGAGGGAGTTGCAGTAATCGAGGCGAGAAATGACCAGGGAGTGGATAAGGAGCTTTGTTGTATCTTTGGTTAAAAAGGGGCGTATTTTGGAGATGTTGCGGAGGTTGATGCGGCAAGATTTGGACAGTGATTGGATGTGAGGATTAAAGGAGAGTTCAGAGTCTAGAACAACTCCTAGGACCTTGGCGTGTGGGGATGGTCTGATAGTTGTGCCCTCAATTTTAACAGAGAGATCGGGGGAGGAGGCACGAGGGGGAGGAAAAATGACCAGTTCAGTTTTGGATAGATTAAGTTTGAGGAAGTGGTGTGACATCCAAACTGATATATCTGATAGTAAATTAGAGATACGCGAGGAGAATGAAGGAGTGAGTTGAGGGGCAGAGAAATATATTTGAGTGTCATCAGCATAGAGGTGGTATTGGAAGCCGTGGGAGGCTATCAGCTGACCCAGGGAGGAGGTGTAGATTGTGAATAGGAGAGGTCCAAGTACAGAGCCTTGGGGGACCCCAATTGAGAAAGGAAGGGGAGAGGAGGAAGTAGAGTTGTAAGTAACGCTAAAGGTGCGGTTGGATAAGTAGGTAGAGAACCAGCGGAGAGCACAGTCGCGGAGACCAAAGGCATGGAGTTTTTTGAGGAGGAGGGGGTGGTCAACTGTATCGAAGGCGGCAGAGAGGTCCAGGAGTAGGAGTACGGAGTAGTGTCCCTTAGTTTTGGCCGTTAGTATATCATTTGTTAATTTTAGGAGGGCAGTTTCTGTGGAATGCTGAGGACGAAATCCAGACTGAAGGGGATCAAGAAGGTTATTATCATCAAGGTGGACGCTCAGTCGGTTGTAGACTAGACGTTCTAGGAGTTTGGATAAAAAGGGGAGCAAGGAGATGGGGCGTAGGTTGTCAAGATTGGATGGGTCCAGAGAGGGCTTTTTAAGTATGGGGCTGACTAGTGCATGTTTCAAAGAGTTAGGGAAGATGCCAGAAGAGAGGGAGAGATTGAAGATGTGGGTTATGGAGCGTAGAATAGAGCCAGAGGGTGAACGTAGCATTTGCGAGGGAACAGGATCCAGAGCGCTGGTGGTAAGATGGACATTAGCAAGTAATTTAGCAACCTCGTCTATAGTGGTGGGGTTGAAAGAGGGAAGTAAAGGTTGTACCTATGGGCATGAGGTGTATAGCATAGAGGGTATCTGAACCGTAGAGATTTCCTCGCAAATTCTATCAATCTTCTGTTTGAAGTGATTGGCAATCTCCTGGGCAGTGAGTGAGTTAGTGGGTGGAGGCAGTGGGGGATGAAGGAGCGAGTTGAAGGTAGAGAAGAGTTGACGGGGACGGGATGATAAGTTTTTAATGAGGGTGACGAAATAGGTCTGTTTGGCAGTGAGGAGGCTGGAATTGTATATTTGGAGGGCAGATTTATACTGGCCGAAATCTTTCTGGGACTTAGTCTTACGCCATAGGCGCTCAAGAGCACGACTGTGCTTTTTCAGACTTCTAGTATTATCTGTTTGCCAGGGTTGAAGGGGGCGGGGCCTTATTCTGCGTGTAGTGAGGGGGGCCAGTCTGTCCAGTGACGCTAGAAGTGTAGTGTTGTAGACAGAAGTGGCTAGGTGGGTGCAGGACAGGGGTGCGATTTTGTCATAGAGGTGGTCAGTTGCAGAGCATAGAAGAGAAGGGTTGATATTGTGAAGGTTTCTACGTGTAATCGTTAGGCGTTTGGGGAGGAGGAGAGGGAGAGCGTGAAATTAATAAGGTGGTGATCAGAGAGGGGGTAAGGATAGTTGGAGAGGTTGCATGGAGTGCATAGGTGGGAAAAGACAAGGTCAAGTGTATTGCCTTCGGAGTGAGTAGGAGCATGTATCCATTGCTTCAGATCAAAGGAGGAGGTTAGACTGAGAAGTTTTGAAGTTGCAGGAAAGATATTATTAGTAGGGATGTTGAAGTCACCAAGAATGATTGTGGGGATTTCAGAAGAGAGAAAGTACGGTAACCAGGCGGAGAAGTCATCAAGAAAGGAAGATAGTGGGCCGGGGGGCCGGTAGATCACAGCTATTCTTAGTGAAACTGGGGAGTAGAGGCGAATGCAATGTGCCTCAAATGAGGAGAGTGACAGAGAGGGAGGTGGGTGAAGTACCTGAAAGGTGCTATGTGGGGCTAAAAGGATTCCAACACCCCCACCTTTGCGTCCACTGGGTCTGGGGGAGTGAGTCCAAAGAAGACCACCGTGGGATAGAGCAGCAGAAGCCGCAGTGTCGGATTCGTGAAGCCAGGTTTCGGTGGCGGCGAGCAGATTTAATGAGTTAGCGATAAAGAGATCGTGGAGGGAGGTGAGTTTATTACAGACAGAGCGAGCGTTCCAAAGGGCGCAAGAGAGAGGGAGTCTGGTCTTGGGAAGGAGAGGAATGTGAACTAGATTATGTGCATTGCGGCTGCAGCCAGAGGGTGTAGAGTAATGGGTGCGTTGAGCACAGTAAGATGAAGGAGGCCCAGGGTTTGGGGATACATCACCAGAGGCGAGGAGAAGCAGAAGGGTGAGGGAGGTGATGTGGGAATGTGATTTATGTGAGGGGACATGCCTCAGTGGTTTGGAATATTGGGCGTGTGAATATACAATTAGCCAGATTTGGTGAGTGCAGTAGTAGGGAGAGGACAGAAGTGAGGATGATATGTATAAACTGTGGGGTGGAGAAGGGGGGTGTAGGAAGGACAGTTTAAGTATAGAAGATACAGCTGTCAGAAGGAGTGGTAGACAGAGCATTTTAGAAGGGGAAGCAAGAGCTAAACTTTTGGGGGGGAAAAAATAAATAAAAAGTGTTTTAAATGCTAAGGACTGTTGTGTTGCCTCGCTTTGTGCATCCGCTGAAGTGCAGAGTCAGAAGTGCATCACTTATAAAAATCACCCACTTTTAAAAGAGCCCAAGATGCGAGCCCCCTGCTAAAGCTTCCCCCAAAAAGAATGCCTACATTTATACTGATGGAGATAGGGGAGGTTGTAGTCAATTATCTAATCAGGAGGTAATAAAGTTTGCTGGTCAAGAGGGGAACAATTCTTGGTTCAGAAACAGATCAGAAAGAGGGCACTAAAAGTCACTGGGCCATAATTTTGGGTAAGACAGGAGAGATAATTAAGCAATGTGATGTGGACAGGTCTAGAGAGGGCTAAGCAAACATAACATGCCAGTAATAAATAGACATAAGCAAAGCATATAGCAGTGTTTCACTTCAGGGTGAACTGGTCACATCACCTGGCACATACCATTGCAAAAATTAAACTAGACAAAACACTTTGCAGATTTCTCTTCAGGGTGGATGTCTCTCAGCTGACACATACCATTGCAAAAATTTAACTAGACAAAACACTTTGCAGATTTCACTTCAGGGTGGATGTCTCTCAGCTGACACATACCATTGCAAAAATTAAACTAGACAAAACACTTTGACCTCTAACTATCAGAAGTTACTGTCAATGGCTTTAGCCCATGCTGGATATTGAGCCCCTAGCTAAAACTAGTTATATATTATCCCAGACCAGAAGGGCCAGGGTTAACTAAAATAACAGGAGCTGCATAAAAACACTATTGCAATAAACAGGTTCACCCACTAATATACTGGAAAGTGACCATTATACGCATACTGTACAGTAGCACAGACCCAGCTATCTGGCACTGTGCATGTGAGATAATAACAACAGGACAGAGATAATCTGTCACAAAAATTTAACAACACACTCAATAAGCTATAGGCAGCAGCAGTTAAACTATTAGGACACAGAAACATTTGCATAGTAGTCTCCGTTTCTGCTCTGGATGAAATGCAAAAGTTCCTGTGTCTGAAAGGTCACGTGGCTCAGTTCCTTTTTCTCTCTACTCTTCCTCCTTCTGTATTTTTTTATTCAGCCCCACTTAGACAGGAAGTGATGTACATAAATAACTCATAGCATAGCCAATTATAAACACAGACAGTAGAGGGCAACAGATCCCTACAAATTTATTTTTAAACTTCTGAAAGGAAAGAAAAATCTGTTGCTTTTCCTTTAAATTTGGGGGATGTAAAAGGTTGACTGTGTGGGTTTGTGTGTGGGGGAAATGGACCAAACAGAAACCCAGCGCTACCCCGGTAGAAGCTGCAGGATAGGATGGGCTGTTTTCTGTCTCTGTTTTCTGCTTTGACCTCCTCATTACTTCAGCCCCTTTGACACACTAGGTTAGGTATTAGGCAAGCAAGCTAAGTTAACTGTGTTCAGGAGGCTATACTGCAAATGTGCCTTACTGGTGACTGTTAGGCCTAGATGGAGGTATGCGTTAACTGAATAATGAGTAGGGGCTGGAAGAATAGCTTGGAAGTGTGTGTGTTTGGGGGGGGGGGGCAGTCCTTCAGGTTGCTCTTATGCTGGCTATTGTTGGGGCCCTTTATGTGCTGGATAGATGCAATAATAGGGGAAGTATATATGCTGGATGGATGCGGTATTGATGTAGTATAGGTGGGATATAGGTACGGTAGAGGTTTCATATGATCAATAACCTGATCAATGTCCTATTTATAGTTACTCATTCCCTTCAAACAGTGTGAACAATGGGCAGTGAGACCTCTCAACAGTCCTAGTGGTGCTGCTGTGAACTCTCACTCCTCTTTGTTGCTCCACAGAATGCCTCTCTGGTGATCAGTGGGAAGAAGAAGATGAGAGGATGATCCAGTCTCCCTGCAGCAATGGTGCGGATGTGGTGCTGTGGGCCATGCTGCTCTGTGCCAGGTGTCTCCACTCCCAGGTCTCAAGCTCAGTCTCCACTTCTCTGGGCTCCCAGTAGCCCTGTCAGCATGCAGGTAGATGTGCACTCATCAGTTCCCATGGTGCCAAGAGGAAGAAGTTCTTAGAGTGATCAGGAAAAAACTATATTGCCACTCCCCCTCTGCCTCAGGGTTCCCTGAGAATTGTAGTGTAAAGGGTCTATGAGTCCCATTTTATGAATGCTGCCCAAGAATTCCCATGATCCTCCGCCTTCTGCAGAGAAGTCTATGAGCTTTATTGGCTATAGCTCTTTCTACTGACTGAAGGGGAGAGTGTAACACAACATCCAGCCTAACAATAAAAGTGTAAGCAAAACTGACTGTAAAGAGGGTAATGTCTTTTCCTCTGTGTTGTTGTAGCCCAGCACCAAGCTACAGGTTCTTAAGGGGAATCCTATCCCCTGAATGAGAATGGAATTTGGGATGTATATCAGTGTCTGGTAGTGAATCTAGACTGTCATCTAAGCTATTGGGCATGTGGGGAACTAAGAGTCAATGCCTAATGTTTTACAGGCAGAGTATTGCACCCCAGATGGTTACTGATTGAGGGCACTAAGCCAGCAAAGCAGCATGCAGAAGTTTATGTGAATTGTGTGTCGCTAGCAGATATACGCTGTTCCATAGCTCAGAGCAAAGAATGTTTACTTGTAAAGCGCCATTCCAAGTCACTTGCTAGAAATCATGCTGTACCAAAGGGTTTGTGCCTGATCCGTATATAGACTGCAAAGTCATTTCTCCATAGCAGTGTTTCCCTCTGTGGGTTGTGATGCTTCTTTTACAATCTACACAGTTCTGCCTTTTCACATATATTCACCTGTACTAAGGATCACTAAAACCAGAGTGTTTGACTTTTGGCTAACTCCCAGAGTGGAACTGAGAAATGGAGATTAAGGACTCAAGCTGGAGAGTTAATTGACAAATGCAAGGGTGTAAAGTTAGTATGGTGTAGTGTAAGTGCTTTAGTCAAAGAAAGGGTTACATTTCCTGCATTTTCTTAGTGAGTATAATAAAATAAGGACAGTTTTCAGAAAATATTTTTAATCAAAAATGTTTACATGCAAGTGTAAAAAGAGCAAGGTGCACCAGACTGAGTGCAGTATATATATAAAAAAAAGGAATTGAATAAATTATCAGCCAGATCTGAGGAAAAAGCGTAGCTTTGAAACGCGTCACTTCCGGTTTCCGAACTTTCCCGAGTGTGTTCCATGCTGGTATGTACGCCGCAAAGCAGGAACCAGGCCAGCATTCTCCATCTCCTTGCTGTCACTTCACTGAAGCCCACTTGGACACCTCTCTGGATACAGTCCCGGACTCCCCCAGTTACCACGGACATCCTTTGGACTTATATGCCTGTTTCTCACAGACATTATGTGAGTAGCTAATTGGCTGATAATTTAATAAAATCCTTTTTTATATATACTGCAGTTAGTCTGGCACACCTTGTTCTTTTTACTTTGTTTTCCAGAGACTGCTTCACTTCCAAGGGAGCTGCCACTAGTGTCATTAAGTACTTTATTGGATTAATTCATTAAACTGGGACTCTTTTTACAACTTTTATTATAACCTTTTACAACCCTTTATAATCTCTGAGAAACAATCTTTGCAATATTCCTTATTTTATTCACAATGTATTAGTGTTTTTAACAGTAGGCCCCTTTTTCTATAATGTTGTGTATACCCCAATCCTTGCACCACATTTCCTTTTCCTGTTTACACGCAAGTGCACTGAGAGGCTGCGAGAGAAGAGAGCAGACAGAGCGATAAACTTTTGCAGGCTGCAGCCGAAGCGGAATCCTGTTTCCACTCCCCACCTTGCCAGACTCTAGATTCGTCCCCAGTCTGGGGGAGCAGAAGTCCACCTATGGAGTCTGAGGAGCTGCAGGTGCTGTTAGGGGGGCGTAGTTCCCAGAGAGGACAGTGCCAGGCCGAGAGAGACAAGTTCTAGAAGTTGGGCGGTATTGGAAGAAAGAGGGGACTACATTGTTTAGGGCTGTGATGGAGTGTCTCACATAGAGAATCAGTAGAGAGGGAGGTATTCTGCCTAAAGCTCCAGACGCTACTGTGAGTTTCTGGTATTTGGAGTACCAGAAACAGTATATTACTTTTTTGGTCAAATACAAAATATGAGGTTGCACTGAGTAAATATATGTCAAGCTTTAAAATTGTGTCCATCTAAAAACCAACAACAAACTTCAGTACCCTAAACTTTTGCTTTAAAAGCACATACGTGTCATTAGTTTAGAGTGAATTGTGAGCCTAGAACTATTGCTCTAGTCTATTGTGTGTACATTAATATGTAACATGAAGTACCGTATATTGTAAGCAATGTTTTCATACATGGGTGCCCCTGATGGGTGTGTTTATTTTTTTAAGTTTGTGTATGTAGGGGTGGGTGGAGAAAACGCAAAATATTTTTGTTTTTGTATGTTTCAAAGTGCTTGAGTGTAACTTTTTTATTTTATCGTAAAACTATATGATATAATGGCAGTCCCCGAGTTACGAACACAATAAGGACTGTAGGTTTGTTTGTAAGTCGAAGTTCTTCATAAGTCGCAACACTGCATTTGTAAGTGTAACTTCCAGGTGGAACACTGCATTCGTAAGTGTAACTTCCTCCTGTGCATGGATGTGGGATATTCCAGGCGCTTGTTATGTTATCTGGGGCTCTTTTGACCATGCAGTACAAGTAGTACTGCAGTGTGGGATGTGTCTGGAGGTGCTCAGAGGTATCCAGAACCAGCATGGAGCACAAGTGGCTGGCATTTGAAGCCATTCGTAAGTAGGAGTCGTTCGTAACTCGGGTGTTCGTAACTCGGGGACTGCTTGTAATGTTGTTTAAACCCCTAATGTCTCACATGCCCTCCATTGAAACTATGGTAATGTAACACAGATCACCCCATTAGCTTCTAGGGGTTAAAAAAAGTGATAATTTTCATTCAAAAGCTGACAGTCATCTTGTAAAGTATACACACACTCGTATGTAAACCTCCCAGCTGCCACTAACGTATGACATACTGGAATCCTGGATTCCACTTAAGAGTTTTGAGTCCTCTTCAGCACAGGACATTTGAACTCTCTCTCTGATCCCTGCAACTCTGTCAATAGCTCGCCTTGCTATTGACAGCACCATACAGTGGCTCAGCTCAGACCTCTCTCTATGGGGCAGCTCAGCACAATTCAGTCTAACCTGGTCATTTATGCAGTGACTCTGCAACCTGATCCTTCCTTCTCTGTGGCTCTGTCCTATGGTGCTATTGGCACTTTCCTGCATGCCTCCACTCAGCACACACACTGCTGGACACTTGTGCCTTGCGGCTTGGGTCCTGAAGTTCTTTCCTTTGCCCTGTCCGTTAGCACTGTCCTTGGGGCGTCCTGGTCTAGCACAGTCACTCTTTTCCATTGTCATCCTGGGTTCTTCTGCCCAACCCCACAAACCTGCCAGTCACTTCCCAGGGTTCTCTCCCCATTCCTTGTTCCAGCTACACTTTTACTTTCCTCTCCACCAAATTCAGTGGGCAGGGCCTAATGCCCGAAATGCAGCCAAACAGTTTCCCCATCTTTCCCCTTTTCCTGGCTGCACTGTCCTATTTCAGTGAGGGTATAGGCAAGCTCTACTGCTCAGAGGCTGGGCAGCTTCCCTGGCTTAAAGGAGCTCCCAGCTGGGGCTACGTATACAGTTGTGCTCATAAGTTTACATACCCTTTCTTGGCCAATTTTTACAGAATATGAATGATAACACAAAAACTTTTCTTTCACTCATGGTTAGTGTTTTGCTGAAGCTATTTATTATCATTTAACTGTGTTTACTCTTTTTAAATCATAATCACAACAGAAACTACTCAAATGACCCTGATCAAAAGTTTACATACCCCAGTTCTTGATACTGTGTATTGCCCCCTTTAACATCAATGACAGCTTGAAGTCTTTTGTGTCATTTGTGGATGAGGCTCTTTATTTTCTCAGATGGTAAAGCTGCCCATTTCTCTTGGCAAAAAGCCTCCAATGGTAGTAAAAAATTGAGTCGCGCTAAACCTCAATAGTCAAAAGTGTGTATAGATACCTAAAAAATTTATGTGAACATGAACCCATAAATAGTGGATATAAGTGACATAAAACCTCCAAATGATTATTAGCGAATTAATATGAATAAATAATCAAAATATGCAAAATGGATCATATAAATTATTGTTTGTGAAAATCCATAAATGTTCATAAAAGTTCATAAAACGTATGATCTGTCTGTGACAACAACAAATAATAATAGTCCACCCGTGCACAGATCCTTGAAGTAATGAAATCCACTCTCTTCAGAAGTGAAAAAGCCTCAGTACCTGTAATTTCTTGGGCTGTCTTACATGAACTGCACGTTTGAGATCTCCCCAGAGTGGCTCAATGATATTGAGATCAGGAGACTGAGATGGCCACTCCAGAACCTTCACTTTTTTCTGCTGTAGCCAATGACAGGTTGACTTGGCCTTGTGTTTTAGATCATTGTCATGTTGGAATGTCCAAGTATGTCCCATGCGTAGCTTCCTGGCTTATAAATGCAAATGTTCCTCCAGTATTTTTTGATAAAATACTGCATTCATCTTGCCATGATTGTTGACCAAATTTCCTGTGCCTTTGTAGTTCACACATCCCCAAAACATCAGCGATCCACCTCCATGTTTCACAGTAGGAATGGTGTACCTTTCATCATAGGCCTTGTTGACTCCTCTCCAAATGTAGTGTTTATGGTTGTAGCCAAAAAGCTAAATTGTGGTATCATCACTCCAAATGACTTTGTGCCAGAAGGTTTGAGGCTTGTCTCTGTGCTGCTTGGCGTGTTGTAAGCGGGATACTTTGTGGCATTTGCGTAGTAATGGCTTTCTTCTGGCGACTCCACCATGCAGCCCATCTTTCTTCAAGTGCCTCCTTATTGTGCATCTTGAAACAAGCCTCACCACATGTTTTCAGAGAGTCCTGTATTTCACCTGAAGTTATTTGTGGGTTTTTCTTTGCATCCCGAACAATTTTCCTGGCAGTTGTGGCTGAAATTTTAGTTGGTCTACCTGACCGTGGTTTGGTTTCCACAGAACCCCTCATTTTCCACTTCTTGATTAGAGTTTAAACACGGCTGATTGGCATTCTCAATTCCTTGGATATCCTTTTATATCCCTTTTACTGTTTTATACAGTTCAACTACCTTTTCCCGCAGATCCTTTGACAATTCTTTTGCTTTCCCCATGACTCAGAATCCAGAAACTTCAGTGCAGCACTGGATGAAAGATGCAAGGGTCTGTCAGGAGTCCAGAAACTCATTGACCTTTTATACATACACACTAATTACAAACAAACAGATCACAGGTGAAGGTGGTTACCTTTAACCACTTCATTACCCGCCCATAGTAATATGACGTCCACAGATGGGATCTCCCATCCTGGGTGGACGTCATATGACGTCCTGGGCTTTGTGGGGGGATATCTGAATGATGCCTGCAGCTAGAGGCATCATTCAGATATTCTTCTCTTCTGCCGGCAATTCTGCACACGATAAGAACAATCATAGCGGTGGTACCGCCGCGTGATCGTTCTTATAGGCGGTGGGAGGGGACACCCCCCTCCCGCCGCCATCCGGTGCTTCTCCGGGCTCTCCCGTGCCATCGGAGGCCCAGGGAAAGAATCGTCAGGCACCGCTGTCTTGTCACATGATGAGCATAGAGATGACTGGTGACCAGATGGTCACCAGCCATCTCTATGACCGTCGGAAGCCCGGGCGCGATGTAATGACGTCACACCTGGGTTCCCAAAAGTAAACAAAGCCGTGATTGCGGCTGAAAGCATGAGGTCAGTGATTTATTTTTCCCGATCTCTTGTTTTCCAGCCTGGAGGAGATATGTGGGGTCTTATTGACCCCGCATCCATCCATAAAGAGGACCTGTCACGAACCATTCCTATTACAAGGGATGTTTACATTCATTGTAATATGAATAAAAGTGATCAAAAAATATAAAATGTAAAAAAAAGTGTAAAAATAAAAAAAATAAGTAAAATGAAAAAAAAAAAAAAATTTAAAAGGCCCCTGTCCCCGGTAGCTTGCGCTCAGAAGCGAACGCACAAGTAAGTCCCGCCCACATATGTAAATGCCGTTCAAACCACATATGTGAGGTATCACAGCGTGCGTTAGAGCGCATGCAACAATTCTAGCACTAGAGCTCCTCTGTAACTCTAACCTGGTAACCTGTAAAAATTTTCAAAGATTTGCCTATGGAGATTTTTAAGTACCGAAGTTTGGCACCATTCCATGACTGTGCGCAATTTTAAAGCGTGACATGTTAGGTATCTATTTACTCGGCGTAACATAATCTTTCATATTTTACAAAAAAATTGGGCTAACTTTACTGTTTTGTTATTTTTAATTCATGAAACCATTTTTTTCCCAAAAAAAGGCAATTGAAAAATTATTGCGCAAATACCATGCAAGATAAAAAGTTGCAATGACCGTCATTTTATTCCCTAGGGTGTCTGCTAAAAAAACATATATAATGTTTGGGGGTTCTGAGTAATTTTCTAGCAAAAGAATGATGATTTGTACATGTAGGAGAGAAGTGCCAGAATAGGCCCGGTATGGAAGTGGTATAAAAGCCCTGTATTGAAGTGGTTAATAGCCATTCAAACCCCTTTGTGTCAACTTATGTGCATGTTATCAGGCCAAAACTCAGGGTCATTTGGGTAGTTTCTGTTGTCATTATGATTTAAAAAGAGTAAACACAGATGATTGATCATAAATGGCTTCAGCCAAAACTAACCATGAGTGAAAGAAAAGTTTTTGTGTTATCATTCATATTCTCTGAAAAAGTAATCATAAATTCTGCCAGGGTATGTAAACTTATGAGCACAATTGTATACAGTAAAATGTATAAAAAGACAGCGCACATCAAGAGGCTTCATTGTCAAGTTGAAAAAGGGCAAAAAGGGAACACAGTTAAAAAGCCCAAAGCAAGATGCCCCTGTTCAAATTCTATAATACTTTAAAAAGGAGAGAAAACTGAGCCCGCCAACACATTTAGGCAATATATCACATTATTTTGTGCTGGCAATGTCTTAAATAACAACTGGTATAATAAAGTTAGATAGATAGATAGATAGATAGATAGATAGATAGATAGATAGATAGATAGATACAGTAGATAGATAGATAGATAGATAGATAGATAGATAGATAGATAGATAGATAGATAGATAGATAGATAGTATATAGTTATACTATACAAAAAGAACAGAATGTTTATCCTTTTCTCACATTTCCTTTTCCATGATCAAGCCTAAGTAACACAGATTTTGCCATGAAGGTACCGCAGAGCTTCACATTTACAATAAACCCTTTTTTTATGATCATTTTGCTCCTGCAGAAAAAATAATGGTCCAATCAAGTTGAAGATAATCCCCGCAGCCTACTTGTGTGACCACAGAGTTCATTGGAAGTCTTGCAGCCACTTCAAATTATTAACATTCCTTCCTGTTTCAGAATACCTTTCTCCTGCAGCTGAGTTCAGCTTATATATCAAAATATGCCATTAAAATAATTCCAAATATTGAAAAGCGTTTGAACCTCTCTAAAGAATTCCGTTGGCTGCCAAGCTTCACAGATGTACCCAAAATATAGCAATAAAACAGGCACTGTGGCAATGTTTTATGATTTTGCCAGGCTATAAAAGAGCTGCAATCTTTGGAGGACTTAGATAAAAAGGTATAAAATTACTTATTATGTTTAACATTTTCCAGACAAGCTTTTTTGTATGTGTCTGATTAGAATAATTTAATTTAACTGTTACAATTCATAATGCCACTCTATACCAGGATATTGTGCTATTTTGTCGCATTGCTTTGCAAGCCAAAACTTTAGTAAGGAATTATGCAGTATACTATTGCTGCCCATTCCTGAGAATGCTAGGTGCTTATCTATCACACTGATCCAATGGATTGTTGCCTTTTGAGTTTACGTGAAATCTCCATTATTGCTGTAAAATAATTGTAATTATGAATACATTTCATTTTGACTTGTATCTATGTAGGGGTATAAGATAGCTTCCCAGAAGGCCCTGTTATACAGACGAGTTGGTGCCTAAGCTTGTGTATCTAAACAATAGGACCCAAACCTCTTTGATCGACAAATATTCACTTCAAAGGATCCCTTGTTTAGATCTGCAATGCTTACGAGTAACAGGATTTTATAGGTTTTGAGTTATTGACCCAGAAGAGGTATGCAGGTCAGTGGTTTTGAATTTACTCTGACTTCTTTGCTCTCTACCTGTTTCAGGTCGTTTTCAAGATCTGCATATTGATCCCAGAAACAGTCAGGCAACTAGCATTTTCAGAAGAAAGTCAACAATGATAAACTACATACAGTATTTGCACCTCACTGCCGACTGTGTTGGATCTGAAAGGGCATTAATTGTAGGAGGTTGTAAGGCTACTTTGACACTGGGGCGGGGGTGCATTAGCGGTAAAGCGCCGCTAGTTTTAGCAGGGCTTTACTGTCGTTTTAGCTGTGCTTTTCGGCCACTAGTGTGGAAAGGGTTAGAAAGGGTTAAAAGCACCCATGTTGTGGTGCTGCCAACGCGCTTTGCAGGCTCTTCGGCAGCACTGCCCATTCATTTCAATGAGCAGGGCATTTTGCAGGACTTTTTTTCCCATCCCTTTTTTCCCATTCTGCAAGCGCACCGCCCCAATGTGAAAGCGCGAGTGGGGAGGCACGAGAGGCCCTTTTCAGGTGCTTTACAGGTGTTATTTTTAGAGCTAAAACACCTGAAAAGCGCCTTAGTGTGAAAGGGGTCTAAGGGCTGTATTCTGCCTACAGTTGAGTTCCACCCCAGCTCTTCACCTGCTGTCCTGCTGGTACCACCAAGCCTACTACTTCCACCGCAGGTTCTATAAGCAACATTCCCAGGCACTCGTGTTCCTCCTGACCCTAGCCACCATCTGTTCCACCTTCAGTGGGGCTTGGGTAGGAGATACAAGGGAGGCCGACCTCGTCATATCAGACTCCTACCAGGTACGTGACACTAGTTTTGTAACACACCAACAGATGGCAGCACAAGGCTACCCGCACAGTCATATTGAGAACCGACTTTTATAAGTCAGAGTGCCAAAAGAAAATGTCCTGTGTACATCGGGAGCTGTGAAAGTTAGAACAAACCGGAGGTTCTCGCCGAAAACAACATGATCTTACTTTGGCACCCATCGTAATCACCAGATTTGGCTCCTGTGGACTTCGCCCTCTTCCCGAAGATGAAGATCCAGCTCAAAGGTCGCAATTTTCACACCAGTGCAGAGATCCCGCGCGAATCGCAGAAGGTGTTTGAAAGTGGCAGAAATGCTGGGATCATTGTATTGCTGTGAAAGGGGACTATTTTAAAAGTGATAGTGTGCAAACACAGATAAATAAAGTACTTTATGAATCTATTCAGGCACCCAGCCTCTTTTCGGGTGCTGGGCGCTTGAATTACAGCGGCGGGGGGGTGTTTTTGAAGCACCTGATTAGAGCCATAGGCTCTAATAGGTGTCAAAAAAGGTGAACTGCAAGCACCATGCTTGGCGCTCGCAGTTCACCCAGGTGTATTAGAAAAGCGAATGAATACCCACCGAGACAGGGTAAGTGCCCGGCAGACGGCGAGCGGGCGGGGGTCACAGTGGCGGCATTCGATGGGCAGAGTGGCAGCATTTGATGGGCACAGTGGCAGCATTTGATGGCAATTTGGCAGCATTTGATGGGCACAGTGGCAGCATTTGATGGCACAGTGGCAGCATTTTATGGCACAGTGGTGTCATTTGATGGGCACAGTGGCAGCATTTGATGGAACAGTGGCAGCATTTGATGGGCACAGTGGCAGCATTTGATGGGCACAGTGGCTGTGTTTGATGGCACAGTGGCAGCGTTTGATGGACACAGTGGCAGCATTTGATGGCACAGTGGCAGCATTTGATGGGCACAGGGGCTGTGTTTGATGGCACAGTGGCAGTATTTGATGGGCACATTGGCAGCATTTGATGGCACAGTGTCTGCATTTAATGGGCACAGTGGCAACATTTGATGGCACAGTGGCGGCATTTGATGGACACAGTGGCAGCATTTGATGCCACAGTGTCAGCATTTTATGGGCACAGTGGCTGCGTTTGATGGCACAGTGGCAGCATTTGATGGGCACAGTGGCAGAGTTTTATGGGCACGGTGGCTACATTTGATGGGCACAGTGGCTGCAATTGATGGGCACAGTGGCAGCATTTGATGGGCACAGTGGCTGCGTTTCATAGCACAGTGGCTGCAATTGATGTGTTTTTTTTCAGTTTGTTTGCTCCCCCCCCCCCCCCCACAAAAATGTGAGCACCAGCCACCACTGTAAGGGGAATTGTTCTGTAGAGAGAGAGCTGGAAACAATGTACCTGATAAGTGTGCAGCACAGGCTGTTATCAACTGGCAGGATCAATGTTTTTTGCATCTAATAGAGTCCACAAGTCCACAAGGGGCGCAGGGGTGCCACCCCCCCAAAGTTTTGACCAATAGGAATCCGATTTATAGAACAATTTATTTTTAAATAAATGAAAATATGACTAACATTTTTTAACATCTGAAAGTTAAAAAAGTTCTTATTACTAGTGTTGAGCGAACCCGAACTGTAAAGTTCGGGTCCGTACCGAACTTTAGCTTTTTCCTGAACCCGAACCCGGACTTTGCGCAAAAGTCCGGGTTCGGGTTCGGGTTCGGCAATCTAATTACGCATTTAGAAATGCTTCAGGGGCCAGCCAATCACCTTTTGATTAGCTGGTGTGCCCTTAGAGGCCATCATAGCCATGCCTACTAATGGCATGGCTGTGATTGGTCAGTGCAACATGTGACCCAGCTTCTATATAAGCTAGAGGCACACAGCACATACGTCACTCAGAATAGGGAGAGGATCTAGTCTGCTGCTGCTGCTTTTAGGGAGAGATAGAAAAATACATGAGGTAGTCCTGATTCTGCAATCTGAGGGAAAAGATAGAGAGATAGTGTAGTGTAGGGCCAGGTTCCTGTGTTGGTGCTTTCAGGGAGAGAGAATATTATATAGGAGTCCAGATTCAGAGATTAAAATCAGCGATCTGCATAGGTTTACCTGTTTGTGTTGCAGTGCAGTCTTTTTACACTGCCATGAGCCCAGTGTCAGAGAAAATCTAACTTTTAGGGGAAAAAAAAGGCACTTTATTGTGCTCTTTTCCAAAAGACCCATAGGGCAAAAAATAAATAAAAAATTTGCATTTTATTTTGCTCGTGCAAAAAAAGACCCGTTTAGGGCAAAAAAAAAAAAAAAAAAAAATTTGCACTTTAATATACGCTTGCAAAAAGAGCCATTCAGGGCCACAAAAAATTGTTTGCAGTGTGTTATACATATGTGGAGGTGTGTGAAATAAACAATTTCTATATAGTTTTCTCCTACTGTGCTATACTAAAAAAACTAAATTTTTTTTTAATAGCATTTTCTGCAGTTCTGTAGCTGTGCGATTCAGCGGTTACGTACTGTGGGTGTGTTCTGCTCTTCCAAAAAACGCCGTTTAGGGGCAAAAAAAATAGTTTGCAGTGTGTTATACATA
Source organism: Rana muscosa (assembly GCA_029206835.1). NCBI lineage: Eukaryota > Metazoa > Chordata > Amphibia > Anura > Ranidae > Rana > Rana muscosa. Next base: position 495,346,412 of record CM055121.1, read on the forward strand.
TTTGGAGGTGTGTGAAATAAACAATTTCTATATAGTTTTCTCCTACTGTGCTATACTAAAAAAACAACATTTTTTTTTAATAGCATTTTCTGCAGTTCTGTAGCTGTGCGATTCAGCGGTTACGTACTGTGGGTGTGTTCTGCTCTTCCAAAAAACGCCGTTTAGGGGCACAAAAAATAGTTTGCAGTGTGTTATACATATTTGGAGGTGTGTGAAATAAACAATTTCTATATAGTTTTCTCCTACTGTGCTATATTTAAAAAACAACATTTTTTTTGAATAGCACTTTCTGCAGTTCTGTAGCTGTGCGATTCAGCGGTTATGTACTGTGGGTGTGTTCTGCTCTTCCAAAAAACGCCGTTTAGGGGCACAAAAAATAGTTTGCAGTGTGTTATACATATTTGGAGGTGTGTGAAATAAACAATTTCTATATAGTTTTCTCCTACTGTGCTATACTAAAAAAACAAATTTTTTTTTGAATAGCATTTTCTGCACTTCTGTAGCTGTGCGATTCAGCGGTTACGTACTGTGGGTGTGTTCTGCTCTTCCAAAAACACCCATTTAGGGCAACATCCTAAATTTGGAAAATATGAGGAGAAGGTCAAAGGGACGTGGTGGCCCCGGTCGTGGTGCTGCTGGTGGAGCTCCTGTTGCAGGGAGAGGACGTGGTGGATCTGTGCCAGATACACGCACAAGTGAAACACCTTCCTTAGGTGCGAGTAGGCGACCGAGCCTGCGGCGGTATTTTGTCGCGCCTAATGAGGCTGTACGAATGTTTAGGCCAGGACAAGTACAGGCGATAGTAGATTGGGTTGCTGACAGTGCCTCGGGTTCCTTCACATTGTCTGCCACCCACTCTTCTGATGAAAGATCAGAGTTGGCACCTGAAACCCATGTCCATCAGTCTTTCACCTCACCCCCTTGCAAATCAGCCAAGCAGTCTGAGCCCCAAATCATGCAGCAGTCTCTTCTGCTTTTCGATGACTCTGTTAGCAGGGTTTCCCAGGGCCATCCACCTAGCCCTGCCCCAGAAGTGGAAGAGATTGAGTGCACCAATGCCCAACCACTTATGTTTCATGATGAGTACATGGGAGGACCATCGCACTACGTCTCGGATGATGACGAAACACAGGTGCCAACTGCTGCTGCTTTCGCAATTGTGCAGACAGACAAGGAGGGCAGGGGTGAAGACTGGGTGGAAGATGATGTGGAGGACGATGAGGTCCTCGACCCCACATGGAATGAACGTTATGCAGGTGACCAGTGTAGTTTGGAGGAAGAGGCGGTGGTCGCACAGAGCCACCAGCACAGCAGAAGAGGGAGCAGGGTGCAAAAGCGGAGCGTCCGTCCCCTAGACAGTATGTCTGCTACTGCCCAACGCAGCAAGGGACCGAGCACACCAAAGCCAGGTCCAAGGAGTTCCCTAGCGTGGCAGTTCTTCACACAATGTGCTGATGACAAGACACGAGTGGTTTGCAGGCTGTGCAATCAGAGGCTGAAGCGAGGCATAAACGTTCTCAACCTGAGCACAACCTGCATGACCAGGCATCTAAGTGCAAAGCACGAGCTGCAGTGGAGTAGACACCTCAAAAACCAAGAAAGGTCTCTGGCTCCTCCTGCTTCCTCTTCTGCTGCAGTCTCGGCCTCTTCATCCACCTCTGTAGTGACAGTGGCACCTGCCACCCCGCAAACAGAGGATCTGCCAGCAACACTACCACCTGGGTCACCGACCATCTCCACAATGTCCCATGGAAGCGTTCAGCTCTCTATCTCCCAAACATTGGAGCGGAAGAGGAAGTACCCCCCTAGCCACCCGCGATCCCTGGCCCTGAATGCCAGCATTTCAAAACTCCTGGCCTTTGAAATGCTGTCATTCCGTATGGTGGAGACGCAGAGTTTTAAAAGCCTGATGGCATTGGCTGTCCCACAGTACGTCGTGCCCAGCCGCCACTATTTTTCCAGGCGAGCCATCCCTTCCCTGCACAACCAAGTGGGGGACAAAATCAGGTGTGCACTGCGCAACGCCATTTGTGGCAAGGTCCACCTAACTACGGATGCGTGGACCAGTAAGCACGGTCAGGGACGTTATATCTCCCTAACAGCACACTGGGTAAATGCAGTGGCGGCTGGGCCTGAGGCAGATAGCAGTTTGGTGCATGTCCTTCCACCACCGAGGATTGCAGGGCGCTTCAGTTTACCTCCTGTTGCTAACTCCTCCTACTCCGCTTCCTCATCCTCTACCGCCTCCTCATCCGGTCAGCGTAACACCTTCACCACCAACTTCAGCACAGCCAGGGGTAAACGACAGTAGGCAGTTTTAAAACTTTCCTGTTTGGGGGAAAAACCCCACACCGCGCAGGAGTTGTGGAGGGACATGGAACAACAGACCAATGAGTGGTTGCTGTCAGTGAGCCTCAAGCCCGGCCTGGTGGTGTGCGATAATGGGCAAAATCTCGTAGCAGCTCTGGGCCTAGCCGGTTTGACGCACATCCCTTGCCTGGCGCATGTGCTGAACTTGGTGGTCCAGAGGTTCCTTAAAAATTACCCCAATATGCCAGAGCTGCTGCAGAAAGTGCGGGCTGTGTGTGCGCACTTTCGGCGTTCTCACCCTGCTGCTGCTCGCCTGTCAGCGCTGCAGCGTAACTTCGGCCTTCCCGCTCACCGCCTCATATGTGACGTGCCCACAAGGTGGAACTCCACCTTGCACATGCTGGCCAGACTGTGCGAGCAGCAGCAGTTTACCTGTTGGAATGTCCTTGCGGGAAACAATATATAGGTAGGACTAAAAGATCCATGCAGGTACGGTTGGGTGAGCATATCACAAATATTAAGAGTGGATTTAAAGACCACTCCGTGTCAAGGCACTATGATTTGCATCACGATCGTAATCCAGCAGGTACCATTTTTTTGGGTATTGACAGGTATAGCCCACACTGGAGGGGGGGTTCCCTAGTAAGAGAAATATCCAGGATGGAAATGTCCTGGATTTATAGGGTTCGTTGTTATACCCCATATGGCTTGAATATTGATGTAGACGTGAACGCATTCATAGATAATGCATAGGATCCTTTTAGAATGTTGAGAATTTGTATTTATGTGAACTAGATTTGATTCTCCAGAAGTTCATTGCATTGCACATTATTTACTGTGTGAACCTGTTCAGTGTTCTTGAATTTAGTGATTCAGTTTGGAATTTATTTTCTTAATTATCCCAATTTTGAGTCTAGAAGTTAAAAACAATCCATTCAGATTAAGAATGAAAATTTGATTAAAATAGATCCCCATCTTCCTAGTAACCTGATACGGGGATTGCATGTCCCGTGCTGCTAACTGTCATAGTTGCGGGGGTATGCAGTCCTGCGGTCTTGGTGTATTTTTGCTCATCTATTTTTAATTCCAAGATATTTTTATATTTTTATATTTTGTTTGGTTGAGGAGGGATATGCTAAATGGCCACTAGATGGCTCTGCTAACCCTTTTTTGCTAATAATAATAAAATTTTAAAACGAATTATTTTATAATTATGAATGGAGTGTGACTGTGTGAATCTAGCGCGCAGTTATGCTCTATGTCATTTTTAGAGCAGAAGTAGTATAGCTTCTTTTTTTAAATACAGGCGATATCCAGGTTATGATTCGCCTTTGCTGTGCGCGGCACCACCAGCCAGCCATGCATAGGAATAGTATCCTGGATTTTCCTCTTCTAAATAGTTTGAGTATTTGAATAGATATACCTTCTTTCTTTTTTGGGATTTAATCTGCATAGCCAGGTATTTGGAACACGATTTTGTCTATTAATATAGGTATGGGCATTGTTTGCCCTGGTCCAAAATGGCGATTTGCAAGACGGGGATGCTGGAGGATCAGATCTGGGCGTTCCCATTGTGTATATGAATATATAATGCGGTGGGTCAGCACGTCGCCCGTGCCCCAGGACGACGTCAGTTGTGACGAAACGGCGTAGGGAGGAGCGACGTGCTGACGTCACCGACATCCAGAACGAGTCCCAGAGCGAGAGGGCTTGTATAGCCGGCCGGCTTATTTTTTACCACACGCTTGTTATTCGTGACATATATGTAAGTGCATTTTTTTATTTATTAAGCAAGTTAAATCGGATTCACGCTATGGTGGCTTTGTTTCCTTTTACATCCTGTCATTGGTGATATTTGGAGAAAAGTGGCGTGGAATCCTGGAAAAACAGTATTACAGAGACCCTGGCAGGGAAATAGCCATCTGTTGATATTGATCTGTGTACAGATCCTTTGCTCTGGTAAGCGGCAGTGATTACTAGTGGTGGTGGAATCTTTGTCTATCGAATACCTGGCACTATTTCAAGGGTGTATATTGCGTTTGAAGTCACCAGTGGTGGAGTGAGAGGACCCCTGTCTGCTGTTCTTGTCTACATGATCTTCATCTTTTTATCTCAATAATTATACACAGGACTGTGCTTCCTTTTCCAGCTTCTAGTATTCAGTCTTTAATTGACTGTCAGATTTTCATTTAATTCAATTTATTCATATTAATTTATTTTATCTCAATTTATTTGTTGTTGAAAAACATTTTCATTAGAGACAATTGTTTTTACAATTTATGTTCATTCATTTTTGATATTCAATTTAGTGTTGCGCAGCTTTGTCATTTCTAAGATAGTGGAGTTTCAGCTGCAGCAATCACGCGTGAGTCACTCTGCGGAACAGCACCACTTCACCACCAATAACTGGGCCTCCATGCGAGACCTGTGTGCCTTGTTGCGCTGTTTCGAGTACTCCACCAACATGTCCAGTGCCAATGACGCCGTTCTTAGTGTTACTATCCCAGTTCTATGCCTCCTTGAAAAAACGCTTCGGGCGATGATGGAAGAGGATGTGGCACAGCAGGATGAGGAGGAGGAGGAGGAAGCGGGATCATTTCAAAGGCTTTCAGGGCAGTCTTTCACAAGTGGCTACGAGGGTGGGTTCCTGCACCAACAAACGCCAGGTACACAATTGTCCGGCAGAAAGGGCACAGTTCTGGAGGATGACGAGGTGGAGGAGGAGATGGAGGAGGAGGAGGAGGAGCCATTTTCACAGCAGGATGGCACCCAGACCAGCTCGTGGCCATCACTGGTGCGTGGCTGGGGGGATACAGAGGACACAGACGATACACCTCCCACAGAGGACAGCTTTTCTTTGCCTCTGGGCAGCCTGGCACACATGAGCGATTACATGCTGCAGTGTTTCCGCAATGACCGCCGAGATGTCCACATTTTAACTGGTGCTGATTATTGGGTGGCCACCCTGCTGGATCCCCGTTACAAGGACAACGTACCGTCCTTAATTCCCTCACTGGAGCGGGATCGTAAGATGCGCGAGTACAAGCGCACGCTGGTAGACGCGCTGCTGGTGGCATTCCCACCTGACAGCGGGTGTACGGTGGAAGCACAAGGCGAAGGCAGAGGAGGAGGAAGAGGTCGCCAACGCAGCCGGGGCACCGGCAGCACCTCAGAAGGCAGGGTTAGCATGACCGAAATGTGGAAAAGCTTTGTCAGCACGCCACAACAACCAGCACCACCAGCTGAGATGGAACGTCTTAGCAGGAGGCAGCATTTCACCAACATGGTTGAGCAGTATGTGTCCACAGGCCTACACGTACTGGATGACGGGTCTGCCCCCTTTAACTTCTGGGTCTCCAAATTGGGCACATGGCCTGAGCTTGCCCTTTATGCCTTGGAGGTGCTGGCCTGCCCTGCAGCCAGTGTATTATCTGAACGTGTATTTAGCACGGCAGGGGGTGTTATCACAGACAAGCGCAGCCGCCTGTCCAGAGCCAATGTGGACAAGCTCACGTTCATTAAAATGAACCAGGCATGGATCCCACAGGACTTGTCCGTACCTTGTGCAGAATAGACATGTATACCGGTGTTGTGACAAAAACTGTCCGGCCATCGGATTGTGTCCGGCCCATACTGCAAAGGCGCAGCGCTTGCGCAGTACAGAGGACAAGGAGATTCACGAAATCTCCGAAGATGAACGGCGCCTGCGCTGTGAGTGCAGGTTCAAGCCCCACCATCCAAGTGGACATACGGTAGCACATAGTAACAGGGCCCCTCACGGGCTCGGTTCGATCGCCACGCTTCGGGCACGGCCTCACTTGGCTCGGCTTGAACCACGGATGGTGTGGCCTTCACCTGAACTCACCACGCAGGCGCCGTTCGTCTTGGGAGATTTTCGAAATCCCCTTGTCCTACATACTGAGCAAGCGCAGTACAGGGTGGACACTATTTGACGGGGGACAGAATTCGACACATCACCGGCCTTACCCAGCCATTGTTGTATTTTTGAACCAGTGTTGGCTACCTCGTCCTCCTCCACCGCCGCTTCCACCTACACAGCCACATCCACCGCCACCTCAACCTCCTACTCCATATGGACCTCGTCCTCCTAGGTCAAGATTATTATTTTTTATTTTTATTTTTTTAATGTTATTTTAAGTTATTTCCCTATCCACATTTGTTTGCAGAGCACTTGCCATGCTCTTAACAACATTTTGCTGCCATTTGCAGCCCTCTAGCCCTTTCCATTACTTTTTTAGAGCCTTTTTAGTCCTTAGAAGTCCGGGTCCCCATTGACTTCAATGGGGTTCGGGTTCGGGTCCGGGTTCGGGTTAAAGTTCGGTCCCGAACCCGAACTTTTTTCCGAAGTTCGGCCGAACCCGTCGAACCCGAACATCCAGGTGTCCGCTCAACTCTACTTATTACGATTCATTTAAAAATAAATTGTGTAAGCAGTGCGCTGCAGCGTGCCGGACTAGTAGAAGTCTATTAGGTCTGCAAATGTTAAACAAGCACTTGATTAGAGCCCGAGGCGCTAACCGGCTTGTTTAACATTGTGCTCTGTGCCCTGAACCCACCCACTTTTGACTTTAGCGAATCAAAATTTGCCATGCGTCACTTCTGGTTTCCCAGTCATTTAAGAGACTGAAAATTTGAAACACGGAAGCCCCCCCCAAAAAAAAAAATTTCACTAGCCGCCACTGCTAATAGATATAACATATAATGATTTCACTGGTATATTTAACAGACCAAAAGGGAGCAAATAATAGAATGTCATTATTAGATGTTACATATGCATCCATTCCATGGCATAGAGCAGGGATATGCAATTAGTGGACCTCCAGATGTGGCAAAACTACAAGTCCCATCATGCCTCTGCCTCTGGGTGTCATGCTTGTGGCTCTCAAAGTCTTGCTATGCCTCATGGGACTTGTAGTTCTGCAACAGCTGGAGGTCCGTTAATTGCATATCCCTGGCATTGAGTAAGACAATTACAGGTTCAGACAGATGCAGATTTTGTAAAATTCTGTTTGCCAATGGTAGCAAAAAGAACATTTTTACCTTTTAAGGAAGGTCAAGGAAATCATGATTAATTGAGTGCTCATTTGGAAAGGTCATTTTTATACCGTTCATTTTAAAATTACCTTTGTAACGGTTATCAGTAACCAAACTGTCCACTCTTAATTTTTTATAATAGCAGCCTTACCTTACATGATTTTAATTTTATTATAATCTTGTCAGAGAAGAAGGGACAGGATGAGTGTCAGGCTATAAGGTCATCCTATTTGTTGCAAGGTGCTGTTAAAGTTGAACTAGATGGACTTACTATGTAACTATGTAAAACCTAACTATTCTCAAAAACTAAAATTTTATTTATTGTGATTTACCACTCCATAGTGTTCTTTTGTTTTAGGATTTGTTTTCATTATCTTGACCTAATAAACCTGTTCTTTAATGGATTTTTACCTAGTAATCCTGAAAATAACACACTTCCTGTCCCTGGATGGCTATTGGCTACTATCACGTATCCCACTCTATTAAGGGAGCCATGGTTGTCACCCAGGCTGGACCTTAAACCATTTATATCTCCATTACAGCTCACAAGAAATGAAAAGGACTGTATTTTCAGAAATATCAACAGGAATTTTCCATTGTCGCCAAAAATGTTTAAAGCCTCAAAAATAAAAACTTTGTTCTTGGGTTTATCCAGTATATTCTTTAAGACTACATGACCGTATCCCCAAGGTTTTAGAAATGAACTGTTTTACCCCACTTGTGCAGTTCAGACAGACTATTTTAACCCTGGGTTCAGAAAGGTTGGATGGAGGGGCTTACAGCTTGAAACCAGGCTTATAGTTCTGCATTGACAGGGAAAAACACAAGATAATGCAGCATATTCTTACAAATATCTATTTCTAACTGGTTCTCTTTAAACCTTTTCCCTGTAAGGAGATGATTACATTTGAGAACTGGTGCTTTCACACAAGCACTAGACATATGGTTGTATCCCCTGTGCTTGAGTGCTTATTTTAAACAACATAGTGCTGTTTAATTAGAGTTCAGCTTTCCGTAAACCATAGCAATGCTGCAAATGTAACACTTTTCTTTAGAGAAAAGCCTGATAAAAATGAGAATAAAAGGGTTTCCATGAGGTCCTAGAAAATGGGAAAATATTTGGTATTCAGTTGCATTTTTAATATGCCAACTCAAGTTTCTTTTTGTTACGTAGGGAAATGAAGTTGAAGTGTTTTGGCTTGCAGTTGTGGAAGCAATGCCAGAACAGTCATCTCAGTTTTTAGCTGAAGTTTTTCATTTACTGGAAAATGGTGCACTGTGAGAGAAATGTATAGAATCCATTGATTATCACTCTGGAAATAGACTTAGTTATTTTAACAGAGATTCTATTAAGGGAGGGGTGCACCACAGTGTTGCTTCACGCTGAGATTGGCTTTCTGTTAGGCTGTTAAAGTGCCTGAAGGTAATTCAGGGCCAAGCACTGTGGGTAAGTTGGCTTTAGATCCAAAAATCTAAGCCATTTTTAAAGATATATTATCCAGGGGAAAAGGATTATTATGAAAACAATAAGGCAGAGTTTATGAAAGGTGGTAATATGCTGTTGCTCCATGTGGAAATGTGAAGATGTTCTAATAATGGTCACGGATACACAGATCTGTCATCAATAACAGCAAGCAGAGAGAAACATATTTTTTCTTTAAATTGCTTAGCCATCTTTCTCTCTGCCTTGGGTAGTGAACATTGTATGAACAGTTTGCTCTATTTTATTGGAGAAAAAAGGGAACATTTAGCATGCTTTAAACCTGTGTGTTTGATGGTGAGTGCCTGCAGTACTCATAGGTGTTTGTTATTACTCTCTTTTTAACCCCTACAAAACCTGATTGTTGCAGTGATGGTGAATTTACAAGTATGTTTTCAGGCTGCATAGAGTCACCCATAAGAGCATCAAGGAAACTGACCCTCCTTATCTATCAGTAATTTAACAAGTCTGCATAAATATGTTACTTACTAAGGAGGAGCTTTGGGTCAGCCATAAATTTGACCTAAAAACCGAAGCAGTTTGAAGTTCGCCAAATGGGCAAACCAAAAAGCCAGATTTGGCCAGTTCATCCTCCAGTCAGATCCTTGGACTGCTTCAGCCAGAAATCATACATTCAGTGTTGGCATTACTACTGCCATTAAATGACAGATGACCATACATGATACTGACATACAGTATATGGTCAATGACATCAGCCAGCATCTCCAACCTGTCTGATGACATTCAGCACCGGGCTGGGGAGCTATCATTTGCATAGGAGTATTGGTGGGAAAGGATCCTTATGGTCATCGTGTCTGCAGGTTGTTGGGTTTCTGCTCATTGTGATTAATGATGCATCTACATCACTGGATGATGTGATCGATATTGGCTTTACATCAATATACAAGGTAAATTTAGCTTTGCTGGGTTGTAGGTGACCTGGCTAATTTGTAGTCTTTCTAATCATTTGGGTTTTACCCTAGGTTTAGTGTAGCTGTAATTTCTCCCTTTTGTCAGTAGGTGTCACAACCCACAATGTGTAGCAATCTGCACCCTGAGGTGAAATGTCAGCCCATCCTGTCTCTGGGAGTTGCTACCAAGCCTCCAGTCAGGGCGGTGCTACATCTATTTATTTATTTAAAAAAAAAAGGCTTTTACAACCATTTCTCTGTGTTTATTTACTATTTGAGTTTTTTTTGTTAATGAATATCTGAAGTCTCTCCCCACACGCTGCATATCCCAACATGCTCCAGGCCAGGGAGATCACAATGAGACCCCCATCAATATATTTACAGAAGTTTTGTTTTGTTTACAAAGTTTTTTTATTAGATTTCCAAAGGTGGTACAGAGAAATTAGCATTTTAAAGTTACGTAGTTTAAAGGGTTAAAAAATACACAGTATCCTCCACGCATGTTTGTCACACCAAGGTCTGAGGGTTTTTTTTGGCTTGAAGTTCCCCTCTAAATCCATAACAGATGCAAAGGGCCTGGTATGGACTTTTTTTTGCTGACATTTTTTTTTATTCAGCTGTCAGCGGGAAACCCATTGACAGATAATGATTTATCGGTTGTTAAGAAGGCCACAGCCAGCTTTCCGGGCCTGCTCATTAACAAACATCTTACACTGCTCCCCTATGAGAATGAAAAAAAAGGTATACTTTAGCACACAGATATTTGAGGGCAGAAATAGGAATATGAAACATTGCTTGGAAGTGGGGTTCAATTGTCTGTTTTGTCAGAGTTACAAGCTGAAGACATGTTTTTTAATTTATTTCTAAGCTGGAATACTGACCTTTTTTGTCCAAGTTACACACATGGAGACACCCCAAAAGTATCCACTGTAGCACCTGTGTGGGACACCCTAAAAATGTTGTTCTGGTGTCCCACACAGGTGCTCCAGAGTACAGCTGTGGAAACAGCTGATGAGTGTCCTCTCCTTTACACTGAATCAAGTTTGCATTTCACATTCTAGTTCAAAACACATCATCTAGACAACAATGTTTATAAACGTTGTTTTAATAGAAATAGGCATGACCAAATGTGGTTTACCTGTAACTGCCAATATATCTAATTCTGTTGAGGATTGATGTTTACTACGAATGATTATACTTTGGCCACTAACCTGAAATTTGACATTTTCAAATATCCAACCAACATCCAAAGCACATGGAGCAAAACATGCAAGTATAATAATCAAATTATTAATAACACAGGAGAAATACTTTCTTTTTACTAGTATTTTTTTGATCTTCTGTACTGCTCCGGCTCCCTCAACTTCAGGTCAGACCACCTTTTTCTCAGCTGTTCCTTGGATCTTCGGACCCCAAATTTATGGTACAGACTCCTCACCACTTTGCCCATTATTTTGGCCTTCCTGAGATTAGGGGTGTTGTACGGCCCATGCTTCCTATCATAATCTCTCCTCCGCAAGATGTCCACCATCTCCGCCATCTCAGGAAAGGACATATTACTGGCCTTGTATCTTCTCCTGGATCGGGACGTTTCCGGCTCCGGGCTTTCCTCAACGGAACTTAAAACAACCCGCACCTGCTGTTTCACTGCCATGTCGTCTTCCACTGTGCGTCGAACGAGAAGGGGCGGGGAATATCCGAGGAAGAACGTCAGGGGCGGGAACATCAGGGGCGGCCGACGTGGGCGGAGTTTCACGCATGCGCAGGGTATATAATGATAACACGCATGTGTCATAACGACGTTGTGTGCGCAGAGTAAGGAGGACCAGAAGTTCCAAATGTCACTGACGAAGGTAAAAATTAAAGTTGGGGCATCAGTGGCCTATACTGATTCATGATTTTAAAGGGCTATATTGGGATAATATTAGGACAGTTTAGGCTGACCTAGGGTTTTTGTCTTGTGTTTTATCTTGCAGCAAAAATGCAGAAATGTAAGGATCCTGTGATATTCAGAGCATTTATCGATAAATATAGAGAGCTCACAAACTTGTGGGAGATCAAAAACTGTCTATACCATAATCGTGTGGTACGGAGGGCAACAATTGAGAAATTAGCGGAATATATGAAGACCTGGATCCCAGAGGCAGACTATAACATGATGAACAATAAAATGTATAATATGAGGAATAGCTACAAAAAACAGTACAAAGAAGTCTGCGAATCCCGGAGATCAGGAGCATCAGTAGACTAAGTACATGTCCCCAAGCTGTGGTACTACCAACACCTGCGATTTCTGGATGACCAGATTAAAGCCAGGGAATCACTTTCCAGCCTTCCCTCCACCCTTCCCTCCACCCCTGCAGAGGGTGACGAGGAGCTAACTGACCTTGAAGAGCCAGGTCTGCACATCTATAATCAGGTATAGTATTTTTCTACATATTTATTGTCCTAGAATTATTGTTGGGAACTAGATGTTATTATTCCAAAAGTAAGTAATTAAAAAAAAAAACAAAAAAAAAACAGTAGTGGCTAGAATTGTTTGGGACTAGTGATGAGCCGAACACCCCCGGGTTCGGTTCGCACCAGAACCCGCGAACGGACCGAAAGTTCGCACGAACATTAGAACCCTATTAAATACAATGGATGCGAACGTTCGGATTCTAAAGTGCTAATTATAACGACTATTATCCATGTTATTGTCCGAAACAGAGTTTGGGAACCCGGGTTCTGCACCAGGGGACATGTATCAATGCAAAAAGAAGTTTTAAAAATGGACGTTTTCCGGGAGCAGTCATTTTAATGATGCATAAAGTGAAAAAAAAAGTCAAATATTCCTTTAAATATTGTACCTGGGGGGTGTCTAAAGTATGCCTGTGAAGTGCCACGTGTTTCCCGTGTTTAGAACTGTCCCTGCACAAAATAACATTTCTAAAGGAAAAAAAGCCATTTAAAACTGCTTGCGGCTTTAATGCAATGTCTGGTCCCGGTAATATGGATGAAAATCTTTAGGAAAAATGGCATAGCTACCCCATCAACCCCCCCCCCCCTACCCCAGCCCATTACCAGCCCCTTTGGGTCTTGTATGGATATTAAGGGGAACCCCGCACACAAAATAAAAAAGGACTCTGAACAGCCGTATACAGGCGGTGCATACAAGACAGGGACTGTAGGTTTGTTCTTATGTAGAATCTGTTTGTAATTTTGAACAGCTGCATTGTTTAAGTGGAGCTCCATGCCAAATTCCTTTTTTTTAGCTTTTTGTGAAACATAGGGAAGGGTTATCACCCCTGTCACATTTTTTTTGCTGTCTGTGCCCCTGTTCAGAACATTTCACCTCACTTTGCGTCCCAATGACAACTGTTTTTGAAATGTGGTGTTTTTATTGAAACAAGGATTGGTGATAAAGCATCAGTAGAGAGGAGACACCTTTCTCCCATATTAATTCTTACAGGAGAGAATTTTCCTTCCAAGGGGTAGATTTCCTCTTACTTCCTGTTGTCTTCTTCCGTTTGCAAGTAGTAGTTGTTTGTAAGTTGGATGTTTGAAAGTAGGGACCTGCCGTATATACTCTGCAGAAATTGGCCCCTTAGGTGTTGGTGTTGGCACAACACTGAAAGCACTCACAGTTATTCTTGGTGGGTGCTGGAACGCCCTGCTGTCAACTATTATATCAGGAATTGTAATAACATATAATTGTTGATCAGTGGTAGTAAAAATTGGGCCTTTGATGGTGGTGCTGGTGCCACAACACTGTAAGGCCTGACAGTTACTCTTGGTGGGCGCAGCAATGGGCCCTGCTGTGAATTATTAGATCAATAATTATAATTGCATGCCCCTGTTGAATAGGGGCTGAAAAATTGGGCCTTTGGTGGTGGTGGTGGTGGTGGTGGTGATGGTGGTGCTGGTGCCACAACACTGTAAGGCCTGACAGTTACTCTTGGTGGGCGCAGCAATGGGCCCTGCTGTGAATTATTAGATCAATAATTATAATTGCATGCCCCTGTTGAACAGGGGCTGACAAATTGGGCCTTAGGCACTGGTGGCACAACACTGCAACCCCTTACAGATACTGTGCTTGGAGCACAGCAATGAGGCCTGTTGCAAAGTATTGCATCAAAAATTTTAATTACACACCCCTGTTAAACAGGGGCTGAAAAATTGGGCCTTAGCCACTGGTGGCGTCACCCATAAACCAAAATGATCTTCCAAGCTATCATCATTAATCGTATCATTGAGGAGGAGGAGGAGGATAGCCAGTCAACATAACAGCACAGGCACTCAGCATCAGCATCAGTCTTGAAGGGATGTGACATTTTAAAATCAATTAGTCTGTTATATCAGCATCTGGTGTGTGGTAGCTGGTGGTGATCCAAGACTGGTTCATCTTGATGAAAGTCAGTCGATCAACCGAGTCGGTGGACAGGCGCACCCTGTGATCCGTGACAAATCCTCCAGCAGCACTGAATGTGCGTTCTGAAAGAACGCTGGATGCAGGACAGGCCAGTAGCTCAATTGCATACTGTGCAAGCTCTGGCCAGTGATCCATCCTCAAGACCCAGTAAGCCAGAGGATTTTCGGTGGGGAAGGTGTCCAAGTCTGACCTTGCCCCTAGGTATTCCTGCACCATGTATATCAGACACTGGCGATGGTTGCTGGAACCGATCATACTTTGGGGCTGCAGACTAAAGAATTGTCTGAACGCATCGGTCACACGGCCACCTTCCCCACCGCTCCTTCTTTGACTGCCCGAAGCCTCAGCAACTCGTTGTCCAGGACCAGGAGTTTGTAACCTCCCAGTCTCTGGGAACGCGTTGCACAGACCTTTCTGCAAGGCCTCCCGGAGTTGTCTCATCCTCTGCTCCCTCTGCGACGGTACGATAAGGTCCGCAACCTTACCCTTGTACCGTGGATCAAGGAGAGTGGCCAGTCAGTAATGGTCCCTCTCCTTGATCCGAAGAATACGAGGATCCTTCCGCAGACTTTGCAGGATCAGGGAGGCCATGCAGCGTAGGTTAGCTGAGGCATTCAGTCCGGAGTCCTCTGGGTCACTAAGGACGACATGATCCGCAGCCACCTCCTCCCAGCCACGTACAAGTCCACTGGTTTCTTGGGACTGTAAATCATCCCTAAAAGACTGCTGCTGATGATGCTGAGTGCCAGCCTCCACCTCCATGCTGACACAATCCTCCTCCTCCTCCTCCTCTTCCTGTGCGATGTGTGGGACAGAAGGAACACTGTCTGGGTAAAGGGGGCCTTGAGAGGCAAGGAAGTCCTCCTCTTCCTGCCTCTGTTCTGCCTCAAGTGCCCTGTCCATTATTCCACGCAGCGTGTGCTCCAACAGGTGGACAAGAGGTACAGTGTCACTGATGCATGCACTGTCACTGCTCACCATCCTCGTGGCCTCCTCAAATGGTGCCAGGACAGTGCATGCATCCCTGATCATGCCCCACTGGCGTGGTGAAAAAAACCCGAGCTCTCCTGACCCTGCCCTGGTGCCGTAGTCGCACAGGTACTCATTGATGGCCCTTTGATGCGTGTGCAGCCGCTGCAGCATGGCCAACGTTGAGTTCCACCTGGTGGGCATGTCACATATATGGCGGTTCTTGGGCAGGTTCAACTCCTTTTGCAGCTCAGCCAGGCGAGCACTGGCATTATAAGATCTGCGAAAATGCACACAGACTTTCCTGGCCTGCCTCAGGACATCCTGTAAGCCCGGGTACCTGCCCAAGAACCGCTGCACCACCAGGTTAAGGACGTGAGCCATACAGGGCACATGGGTCAGTTGTCCCTGTCGGAGGGCGGAGAGGAGGTTGGTGCCATTGTCGCAAACCACCATTCCTGGCTTAAGCTGGCGTGGCGTCAACCACCTCTCGGCCTGCCCCTGCAGAGCAGACAGGAAGACAGGACCTCTGCCCCAGGGTGGCTCCTGTCCCCCAAACACACCAGCGCAAGCACGGCATGGCATCTTTTTGTCTGCGTACTTGCGTAGCCCCTTGAACGCCTACGGAGCACCGCTGGTTCCGAGGACAAACCACAGGAAGAGGCCATGGAGGAAGAAGAAGAGGAGGGGGTGGAGGAGAGAGGTGTGTCACAACCAGTAGTAGCATTTTGTAGGCGTGGCGGTGGAACAACCTCCAACACTACTGCACCTTGTCCTGCATCCTTCCCAGCTGCCAAAAGAGTGACCCAATGGGCCGTGAAAGAAAGGTAACGTCCCTGTCCATGCCTGCTGGACCATGAGTCAGCGGTAATATGCACCTTACCGCTGACCGCCCTGTCCAGCGAGGCCAAGACATTGCCTTCCACATGCCTGTAGAGAGCCGGAATCGCCTTCCGTGCGAAAAAGTGGCGTTTGGGAACCTGCCACTGAGGAACCGCACATTGCACAAACTCACGGAAGGGGGCCGAGTCTACCAACTGAAAAGGCAGCAGTTGAAGCGCTAGCAATTTAGCCAAGCTAGCATTCAACCGCTGGGCATGTGGATGGCTGGGAGTGAACTTCTTTTGACGGTCCAGCAGCTGGGGCAGGGAAATTTGCCTGCTAGAATCGGACGTTGGTGTACTGCTAGCAGAGTGCCCGCAAGTACTTGCCTGTGACACACCTAATTCTACACCTTCATTCCTCTCAGAGCAGGTTTCAGAGAGGAGTGAAGGTATAGTGGGGTTGGAGATCCCAGCTGATGCGGTGCAAGAAGAGGTCAGCTTTGTTCTTTGGTGTGGGTCTTTAAGGTAGGCTTGCCAACGAGCTGCATGGCAGGTCAACATATGTCCGATCAAGCATGTGGTGCCCAAGCGGCTGATGTTTTGGCCACGCGATATACGCTTGAGACATATGTTGCAAACAGCAGCTGTGCGATCTGATGCACTCGCCTCAAAAAAGGCCAACACCAAAGAACTTTTTGAATGACGGGCAGAGGCAGCGCCCTGCACAGGCGGAGATCTGCGGTGTGATTCCGTCGGTGTGCTGCCCATACGCTGGCCACTCAAGGGCATCCTGCCTCGTTGGAGATGTGCCTCCTCCTCATCCTCCTCCTCCTCCTCCTCTCTCCTATTAGGCACCCACGTGGAGTCAGTGACCTCATCATCCCCTCCCTCCTCATCACTGGAGCCAATCTGGCAGTATGCTGCAGCTGCTGGAGCATGACTGACAGATTGGTGTCCTTCTTGAGCATCCCCTCTCTCTGCTCTCACGCTGCTGCCTTCCTCTAGCTGGGTATCATCATCAGATCCTTCCAAACGCTGGGCATCCTCCTGGAGCATGTACCCAACACTGTGCTCAAACAGTTCGGGGGACTCCTCAGGAGGAGGACATGGTGGGTCTAGGGAAGGATTGACTAATGAAGATAATGATACCAGAGAAGAGGACGCTTTGGCAGCTGCTTTGCCAGTACCCTGAGCCTGGGTGAGAGAGGATGAGGAGGATGAGGTGGGCTTGGTCATCCACTCTACCAAGTCTTCGGCATGATGTGGCTCAACATGTGCAGCTGCCGAAAAGAAGGACAAGCGTGTCCCATGGCCATGTGCTGATGACAATGCACCGCGGCCACGACCAGCACTGTTGCCCCCAGACACAGAGCCTGCTTGCCCTCTTTTTTTGCCTCCTGACTGTCTGCCTCTCCTTGGTTGCCTTCCAGACATTTTAATGGATGGCCTGCAGGGAGATGGGAAAAAGAGCAATAAGGGCTACCTTCAGGTGTATACTGTGCAGGAGGCTTAGCAACAATGACACTGACACTGTCCCCTGCCTATCCTTCTCTGTCCCTAAACACAAGGATTTGCAATATGCTTCAGCAAGATTGGTTTAGCACAGAACAGCACACTGACAGTTTCCCTCACTGTCCTTCTCTGTCCCTACAAACAAGATTTAGCACAGAATAGCACACTGATAGTTTCCACGAGTGTCCTTCTCTGTCCCTAAACTCAAGGATTTCAAATATGGAACAGCAAAATTGGTTTAGAACAGAATAGCACACTGACGCTTTCCCTCACTGTCCTACTCTGTCCCTCCCTACAAACAAGATTTAGCACAGAATAGCACACTGATAATTTCCACGAGTGTCCTTCTCTGTCCCTAAACTCAAGGATTGAAAATATGGAACAGCAAAATTGGTTTAGAACAGAATAGCACACTGACACTTTCCCTCACTGTCCTACTCTGTCCCTCCCTACAAGCAAGATTTAGCACAGAATAGCACACTGATAATTTCCATGAGTGTCCTTCTCTGTCCCTAAACTCAAGGATTGAAAATATGGAACAGCAAAATTGGTTTAGAACAGAATAGCACACTGTCAGTTTCACTCACTGTACCTCTCTGTCCCTAAACTCAAGGATTGAAAATATGGAACAGCAAAATTGGTTTAGAACAGAATAGCACACTGACACTTTCCCTCACTGTCCTACTCTGTCCCTCCCTACAAACAAGATTTAGCACAGAATAGCACACTGATAATTTCCACGAGTGTCCTTCTCTGTCCCTAAACTCAAGGATTTGAAATATGGAACAGCAAAATTGGTTTAGAACAGAATAGCACACTGACACTTTCCCTCACTGTCCTACTCTGTCCCTCCCTACAAACAAGATTTAGCACAGAATAGCACACTGATAATTTCCACGAGTGTCCTTCTCTGTCCCTAAACTCAAGGATTGAAAATATGGAACAGCAAAATTGGTTTAGAACAGAATAGCACACTGAAACTTTCCCTCACTGTCCTACTCTGTCCCTCCCTACAAACAAAATTTAGCACAGAATAGCACACTGATAATTTCCACGAGTGTCCTTCTCTGTCCCTAAACTCAAGGATTTGAAATATGGAACAGCAAAATTGGTTTAGAACAGAATAGCACACTGACACTTTCCCTCACTGTCCTACTCTGTCCCTCCCTACAAACAAGATTTAGCACAGAATAGCACACTGATAATTTCCACGAGTGTCCTTCTCTGTCCCTAAACTCAAGGATTTGAAATATGGAACAGCAAAATTGGTTTAGAACAGAATAGCACACTGACACTTTCCCTCACTGTCCTACTCTGTCCCTCCCTACAAACAAGATTTAGCACAGAATAGCACACTGATAATTTCCACGAGTGTCCTTCTCTGTCCCTAAACTCAAGGATTTGAAATATGGAACAGCAAAATTGTTTTAGAACAGAATAGCACACTGACACTTTCCCTCACTGTACCTCTCTGTCCCTACAAACAAGGATTAGCACAGAATAGCACACTGACACTTTCCCTCACTGTACCTCTCTGTCCCTACAAACAAGGTTTAGCACAGAATAACACACTGTCACTGACACTCTCCCTACCTATCCTTATTTGTCCCTAAACACAAGTAATCCAGGAATAGTAAAGGAAAAAAAATGACACTGTCCCTGCCTATGCTTCTCTTTCCCTGCTCCGGAACCCACTACACAAGGCCGCCGCGCTAGCGGCCTTTTATAGTGTGGGGCGTGTACTAAACCCCCTCAGCAATAATTGGCCACAGGCATCCTGCCTGTGGCCAATCATTGCTCTCCTCGCTGCCGGCGCTGTGATTGACCAAGCATGCGGGGTCACAGTGCATGCTTGGCCAATCACAGCGCCTGGATGACACTGCGATGGCGTAGTGCATTGTGGGCCGTTCGCGTCACTCGAATTTGGCGCGAACGGCCCAAATCGTTCGATCTTCGTCGAACGATCGAACAGCCGATGTTCGAGTCGAACGTATGTTCGACTCGAACACGAAGCTCATCCCTATTTGGGACAAGAATAAAAAATGCTGGGGTCAGAATGAGCGTCTTTTCTATCTATTAACATTAAATTTGCAACAGTCATGAGCTTTAAATTGTGTGTGATTGATGAACCAAAAACTAAAACTATGTCCCTTTTTTATACACAGGATGAGGTCAGCCAGGAGAATGAGGCTCCGGAATGTGGCAGGCAGGAGGAGGCAGGGGTGAGCGGCAGCCAGGAGGAGGCCGGGCCA
This sequence comes from Rana muscosa, assembly GCA_029206835.1. Lineage (NCBI taxonomy): Eukaryota > Metazoa > Chordata > Amphibia > Anura > Ranidae > Rana > Rana muscosa. The sequence goes on from CM055121.1 coordinate 495,366,136, forward strand.
AGTGGCAGTCAGCAGGTGCCCAGGCCAAGTGGCAGCACCCAGTCAGAGGTGCTTCCCCTCCAGGTCAGACCAAAAAGGGCCAGGAAGATCACTCAGGTGGAGGAGGAATCCCTGAGGATCATAAGGGAAGCAGCAGAGATCATGAGAGCCCCCCTCAACCCTGTAGAGGCCTATAGCTGCTATCTGGCCGATAAGCTCCATAAAGTGGAGGAGGGACAACGTGCCCTCTGTGAGGGGCTTTTTTCTAGGGTCCTTCACAGAGCGGTGAGGGGCCAGCTGACAGAGGCCACACATCTGTGTGATCTGGCCCATTCTTCTCCTCCTTCTCCTCCTCCTCCTGCCACAGTTCCAAACCACCAGAGTCACAGCCTGCAAGGGGGCGTGGAGGGAGCCGTGGAAGGAACGCTGCAGGGAAGCGTGGAGGGAAGGCTACAAGGAAGACCAGAAAGTGATTCCCTGGCTTCAAGCTGCTCTGTCAGAAGACGCAGTTTGTTGGAGTACCACAGCTTGGGGACATGTATGACATCTGCTGCTGCCCCTGATTTCTGAGATCAGATTGTGATCCCAATTAAAGGGACTCCTCACGTTATTTATTTTATTTTTCATACACTTCATGTCTGCCTTTGGGGTCCAAAGGCTGCATAAATTCAACTAATTTCTCAATTGTTGCCCTTCATCTTTATTTTGTTTCCATAATAAATGGATATTTGATTTAATTTAAATACTTGCCTATGTGTTTTCCTTGTGAGTAGGCATTACATTTCAGAAATACAATGTGTAATTAACAAGGGACCAACACCAACCTCCTTGAGGGAAAAAAAATACAAGATAATAATGTTGTGATAACTTGACCAGAAAAAAAAATGGAGATCACAAGAAAATATTAAAAGGCCAGAAAAAAATAAGGAGATCTTGATTCAAATCACCAACAAAAAAGAAATAAATTTGGAGACCTGCCTTTAAAAAAAAAAATACAAAGATTCATGAGATCACAAAGAAATAATTTTGACAGAACTCGGTGTGAATATCCGCACCTAAAACAAATTTTTTTGGAGCATTAGAAAGAAGAAAAGAAAGCGCTACATTTAACAATGCAATAATTTGCAGCATGACGAATGTGCCATCTACATTACGAAAGCTAGTTTTTCCAGAACGAGAGCTCCCGTCTTGTAATTTAGTCTGAGCATGCGTGGATTTTTCTCCGATGGAGTTCCACACAGACCTATCTTTTTTTTTTCCATCGGAAAAATTTAAAACATGTTCTATTTTTTTTTTTACACCGATGAAAAAAAGTCAGATGGGGCCCACACACGATAGTTTTTCTGATGACCGATCGTGTGTACAGGGCATTACAGATAAGAACCTGGATTCATATGCTATACTTATTTTTTCTACTGCTTGCAATGCAAGTATGTTCTTGCACCTAGATTTCCCTAGCCTGACTGGTTGGGCTGGAATGTTTCATTAGACGGTATTTTAGCTCTGATGTTGGTCTGTTATAAACATTTTGCCATTCTCTGCAAAAGTTTTTGGGCTTTTAGTGTAACCAGCTCCCAATAGATCTTCTAGGCTTAGTACCTGGAGGAAAATGACCATCTGTTCCTTATCACCACTCACTTTAACAAAGCTTTGCCTAGTGTCCAATCACAAAGAGGAGGCAGTTATACCCCTCTGGTTCAGAATATTAGCTATATCACTTATAGAGTTGAGGGGACACCTGGATGTTCGGGTTCGATGGGTTCGGCCGAACGTCGGTAAAAAGTTTGAGTTCGGGACCGAACTTGACCCGAACTTCTGAGGACAATGGGGACCCGAACTTCTGAGGACCATTTGCGATTGTTTCTCGTGCTTAGAACTGTCCCTGCACAAATGTCATTGGAGTGAGAAGGGGCGGGTCTATTCATGTATTAAACTGTGGATGAAGTTCCCCATCAGGTCCGCCCCCTCGTATGTCAGACCCCGCCTACATCATTGGATGAGCGGACCTAATGGGTAACTTCCTCCGCAGCATAATACATGAATAGACCCGCCCCTTCTCACGTTCCGCATCAGGTCCTCAGCCTTTCACTACGTCACTGGCTGAGCGGACCTGATAGGGAACTTTAGAAGGGGCGGGTCTATTCATTTAATACACTGCCGAGGAAGTTCCCCATCAGGTCCGCTCAGGCTCAGCCAATGACATTTCGTCTGGACAGCGCTGGACATCGGGATCGCCGCGGGACACTGGATTTCATCGCTGGAATGTTTTTTTTTATTTTTCCTTTTTTTATTTTTAATAAAGGACTTTCCCAATGGTGTCTGTGTATTTTTTTTACAATTTTTTACACTTTCTTTGTGAAATGGTAGGGGTACAATGTACCCCATTACCAATTCACATAGGGGGGGCGGGATCTGACGGTTCAGGAGGGGGGGGGTGCTCTCTCGTCCCCCCCCCTCTTTTCCTGCGGCCTGCCAGGTTGCGTGCTCGGATAAAGGGTCTGGTCTGAAATTTTTGGGGGTACTCCACGCCATTTAAAAAAAAAATTGGGGTGGAGTTCCCCTTAAAATCCATACCAGACCTGAAGGGCCTGGTATGGATATTTGGGGGAACCGCACGCATTTTTTTTTTAATTTGCAGCAGGGTTCCCCTTAATATCCATACCAGACCTGAAGGGCCTGGTAATTGAATTTGGGGGAACCCCCACGCTTTTTTTTTTTTTTATCAATGACTTTTCTATGTATTGCCGGGAGCCAACAATTCATTAATAGCCGCGAATGAATTTTAAATGACTTTTTTTCCTTCAGAAATGACACTTTGTGCAGGGACAGTTCTAAGCACGGGAAACAAGCGTGAATGGTCCTCAGAAGATCGGGTCCCCATTGTCCTCAGAAGTTCGGGTCAAGTTCAGTCCCTAACTCAAACTTTTTACCGAAGTTCGGCCAAACCCATCGAACCCGAACATTCAGGTGTCCACTCAACTCTATAAGTGATATAGCAAAACTTTGTTAAAGTGAGTGGTGATAAGGAACAGATGGTTCCCACGCTTTTTTTTTTTTTTTTTTATCAATGACTTTATGTATTGCCGGGAGCCGGCAATTCATTAACCACTTAACGACCGCCCACTTTGATTATACTTCGGCAGAATGGCACGGACAGGCACAATCACGTGCCGGTACGTGACTGCCTTCGTATGGGTGGGGGGTCCGTTTCGGACCCCCCTCCGGTACAGTGGGCGGCCGGGATCGCTTCGGGAGCGATCCGTGATGAGGGGGCCGCCATTCGATTCTGACCACCCCCTCGCGATCGCTCCCGGCGAATCAAATGCTTCCTCTGCCTGTGTAATGTTTACACAGGCAGGAGGAAGTGATGTCATCCCTCATGCGGCGCTCACATATACCGAGCGCAGCATTAGAGAAGATGTCAGGTTAGTGCACTAACACTACACTGACACCAGGACACATAGGCAACGCTGTATCCTGGACTAGGCCAACAAGGCCCAGGCCTAGGGCAGCACTTTGCAGGGGGGCAGCACAGAAAGAGTCCCTGCCGGCTTGCGCTATACTGTTAGTGAAGCGCCAGTATTATGGGGCGGACTGGGCTGAGAAGCAAATTAGTCTAGCGCCCCCATAAAGCGGGCCACACTGCTTCCGGTATGCGGGCGGCCAGCATTCTGCAACTGTGGGGGGGGGGGCTGCTTCTAATTTTGACTGTCCTATCATCCTGGACCACAAACCTGCCTCACTGTGCCATATGTTTTCTGCTGCACCATTGGCATGGTTATATCTTCTTAGTCTTCTCCATAAAATTATCAGAAATTTGTGCTTAAAGTAGAACTATAGGGAGCACTTTTGTTTTTTTCATTTTCGATAGAGTAAGGGAGGGTTATAGCCCCTGTCAGTAAATGTTTTACCTATTTCTTTTGCTTCCTGCCCCATAGCAAAACAGGAAGTGAGAAGAAATCTATGCAAATTAAGGGAATTCATTGCCCCCCCCCAGGCCCTCAGAACTAGTGTCCCCACTCGAAAATTCAGGGTGGGTCTTAAACAGCAAGGGGTGTGGCCTTGACAGAAAGGGGTGGGTCATATTTAAATTAGGGGGTGCACGAATTTAGTCAGGCCTAGGGCAGCACAAAACCTAAATACACTACTGCACATAGGTACATAAATCGCCCCCCCCAGACACCCCCAGATCACCCCCAGCCCCCAGTCACAATGTCACTGATTGCAGTGACCATTTATTTACTGATCACTGCAATCAGTGACATTTGTGACTGTAAAAGTGTCAGGGCAGTTAGTTTTAGGTCCAGTGTAGCCCCCTAACCCCCCTAATAAAGGTTTAACCCCTTGATCGCCCCCCCCAGGTAACCCTTTCACCCCCTAGCACCGCCGTCACTAAGCGATCGTTTTTCTGATCGCTGTTTTAGTGTCGCTGATGCTGATCGGTAGCCAGTTATTTTTTTTAAGTTTGCCGCAGGTTTTTATAGCGTCGGGTACCCCCATATATTACCTAATAAAGGTTTAACCCCTTGATCGCCCCCCCAGGTAACCCTTTCACCCCCTATCACCGCTGTCACTAAGCGATCGTTTTTCTGATCGCTGTTTTAGTGTCGGTGATGCCGATAGGTAGCCAGTTATTTTTTTTAGGTTCGCCGCAGGTTTTTATAGCGTCGGGTACCCCCATATATTACACAATATAAAGGTTTAACCCCTTGATCGCCCCCCAAGGTAACCCTTTCTCCCCTAGCACCGCTGTCACTAAGCGATCGTTTTTCTGATCGCTGTCTTAGTGTCGGTGATGCCAATAGGTAGCCAGTTATTTTTTTTAGGTTCGCCGCAGGTTTTTATAGCGTTGGGTACCCCCATATATTACCTAATAAAGGTTTAACCCCTTGATCGCCCCCCCAGGTAACCCTTTCACCCCCTATCACCGCTGTCACTAAGCGATCGTTTTTCTGATTGCTGTCTTAATGTCAGTGATGCCGATAGGTAGCCAGTTATTTTTTTTAGGTTTGTCGCAGGTTTTTATAGCGTTGGGTACCCCCATATATTACCCAATAAAGGTTTAACCCCTTGATCGCCCCCCCAGGTAACCCTTTCACCCCCTAGCACCGCTGTCACTAAGCGATCATTTTTCTGATCGCTGTCATAAGCCCTGTACACACGATCGGATATCCTATGGATTTTCGTCCGATGGATTTGTCCATCGGATATCCGATGAAACTGTTTTCCATCAGTCTTGCCCACACACCATCAGTCAAAAAACCGACTGTTCCAAACGTGGTGACGTAAAACACTCAGATGAGCCGAGAAAAATTAAGTTCAATGCTTCTGAGCATGCGTCGACTTGATTCTGAGCATGCGTGGGTTTTTTATCCGATGGACTTGCCCATAGACGATCGGAGTTTTCGATCGTTTTTTTATCCATCGGAAAAATTTAAAACATGTTCTATTTTTAAAAACCGATGGAAAAAAGACCGATGGGTCCCATACACGATCGGTTTGTCTGATGAAAAGAATCCATCGGACGAAAATCCATAGGCTATCCAATCGTGTGTACAGGGCTTTAGTATCGGTGATGCCGATAGGTAGCCAGTTATTTTTTTTAGGTTCGCCGCAGGTATTTATAGCGTCGGGTACCCCCATATATTACCTAATAAAGGTTTAATCCCTTGATCGCCCCCCCAGGTAAGCCTTTCACCCCCTTTTGCCAGTGTCACTAAGCGATCGTTTTTCTGATCGCTGTCTTAGTGTCGGTGATGCCGATAGGTAGCCAGTTATTTTTTTTAGGTTCGCCGCAGTTTTTATAGCGTCGGGTACCCCCATATATTACACAATATAAAGGTTTAACCCCTTGATCGCCCCCCAAGGTAACCCTTTCTCCCCTAGCACCGCTGTCACTAAGCGATCGTTTTTCTGATCGCTGTCTTAGTGTCGGTGATGCCAATAGGTAGCCAGTTATTTTTTTTAGGTTCGCCGCAGGTTTTTATAGCGTTGGGTACCCCCATATATTACCTAATAAAGGTTTAACCCCTTGATCGCCCCCCCCAGGTAACCCTTTCACCCCCTATCACCGCTGTCACTAAGCGATCGTTTTTCTGATTGCTGTCTTAATGTCAGTGATGCCGATAGGTAGCCAGTTATTTTTTTTAGGTTCGTCGCAGGTTTTTATAGCGTTGGGTACCCCCATATATTACCCAATAAAGGTTTAACCCCTTGATCGCCCCCCCAGGTAACCCTTTCACCCCCTAGCACCGCTGTCACTAAGCGATCATTTTTCTGATCGCTGTCATAAGCCCTGTACACACGATCGGATATCCTATGGATTTTCGTCCGATGGATTTGTCCATCGGATATCCGATGAAACTGTTTTCCATCAGTCTTGCCCACACACCATCAGTCAAAAAACCGACTGTTCCAAACGTGGTGACGTAAAACACTCAGATGAGCCGAGAAAAATTAAGTTCAATGCTTCTGAGCATGCGTCGACTTGATTCTGAGCATGCGTGGGTTTTTTATCCGATGGACTTGCCCATAGACGATCGGAGTTTTCGATCGTTTTTTTATCCATCGGAAAAATTTAAAACATGTTCTATTTTTAAAAACCGATGGAAAAAAGACCGATGGGTCCCATACACGATCGGTTTGTCTGATGAAAAGAATCCATCGGACGAAAATCCATAGGATATCCAATCGTGTGTACAGGGCTTTAGTATCGGTGATGCCGATAGGTAGCCAGTTATTTTTTTTAGGTTCGCCGCAGGTATTTATAGCGTCGGGTACCCCCATATATTACCTAATAAAGGTTTAATCCCTTGATCGCCCCCCCAGGTAAGCCTTTCACCCCCTTTTGCCAGTGTCACTAAGCGATCGTTTTTCTGATCGCTGTCTTAGTGTCGGTGATGCCGATAGGTAGCCAGTTATTTTTTTTAGGTTCGCCGCAGTTTTTATAGCGTCGGGTACCCCCATATGTTACCTAATAAAGGTTTAACCCCCTGATTGCCCCTAGTTAACCCTTTCACCAGTGATCACCATATAAGTGTTACGGGTGACGCTGGTTAGTTAGTTTGCTTTTTATAGTGTCAGGGCACCCGCCGTATATAACCCAATAAAGGTTTAACCCCCTGATCGCCCGGCGGGTGATATCAATTAGGTTTTAGCGTCAGAGAGGGTCTGCGTCACACCCCAGGCAGCGTCAGGTTAGTGCCAGTAACGCTAACACCCACGCGTGAAGCATACACCTCCCTTAGTGGTATAGTATCTGAACAGATCAATATCTGATCTGATCAGATCTATACTAGCGTCCCCAGCAATTTAGGGTTCCCAAAAATGCAGTGTTAGCGGGATCAGCCCAGATACCTGCTAGCACCTGCGTTTTTCCCCTCCGTCCAGCCCAGGCCACCCAAGTGCAGTATCGATCGATCACTGTCACTTGCAAAACAAAAACACACATAACTGCAGCGTTCGCAGAGACAGGTCTGATCCCTGCGACTCCAGTGCTGTAGGAGGTGATTTCACCACCACAGTTAAAAAAAAAAGCAAATATGCCGAAGCATTGGGGCAGCAGGGGCGGAGGAGCGATTTTGCTCCTAATGCCGCGTACATACGGTCGAAATTCCGACGGAGGCTTGCCCGTGGAAAAGTCCGACTATGTGTGTGCGGCATAACTTTTGCGGGAGGATGCCCCCATGCTTCGGCATATATAAATGGTGCATGTATGCCCATCATTAGAAGTGGGTGGATGAAGGGCGGTATTCTAATGGTGGGCATACCCACCGATCAATCTCTTTTTTCGTTCAGCCAACAGGCTGCATGAAATAAAAGATTACAATACATGTCCAACAAGGACCAGCATGTTGCTGGATTTGAATGGTTATACCAGATTGATGCCTGCGGGTTTAGGTATCATCTTGGTATCATTCTTTTCAGCCAGTGGCCGGCTTTCATGTAAAAGCAATCCTAGTGGCTAATTAGCCTCTGGACTGCTTTTACCAGCAGTGGGAGGGAATGTCCCCCCCGGATATAAAAAGCGCCATTGGGAAATTGGGAAAGCATTTTATCACACCGATCTTGGTGTGGTCAGATGCTTTGAGGGCAGAGGAAAGATCTAGGGTCTAATAGCCCCAGTTTTTTAAAAAAAAAGAGTACCTGTCACTACCTATTGCTATCATAGGGGATATTTACATTCCCTGAGATAACAATAAAAATTATTTAAAAAATATATATATGGAAGGAACAGTTTAAAAATAAAATAAAAAGGCAAAATTAATAAAAAAAAAAAAAAAAAAAAAAGCACCCCTGTCCTGCCCTATTCTTGCGCAATGGCGAACGCAAGCGTCGGTCTGGCGTCATATGTAAACAGCAATTGCACCATGCATGTTAGGTATCACCGCAAAGGTAAAATCGAGGGCAGTAATTTTAGTAGTAGACCTCCTCTGTAAATCTAACGTGGTAACCTGTAAAGGCCTTTAAAGGCTTTTAAAAATGTATGTAGTTTGTCGCCAATGCGCGTTTGTGTGAAATTTTAAAGCATGTCGTGTTTGGTATCTATGTACTCGGCCTAAGATCATCTTTTTTATTTCATCAAACATTTGGGCAATATAGTGTATTTTAGTGCATTAAAATAAAAAAAAAGTGTATTTTTTTCCCCAAAAAATGCATTTGAAAAATCACTGCGCAAATACTGTGTGGAAAAAAAAATGCAACACCCACCATTTTAATCTGTAGGGCCTTTGCTTTAAAAAAATATATAATGTTTGGGGGTTCAACATAATTTTCTTGCAAAAAAAAAAAATGTTTTCATGTAAACAAAAAGTGTCAGAAAGGGCTTTGTCTTCAAGTGGTTAGAAGAGTGGATGTAAGCTTCCTAATGTTGTGTATAAAATGCCAGAACAGTTCAAACTCCCCCCCCCCCCAAATGACCCCATTTTGGAAAGTAGACACCCCAAGCTATATACTGAGAGGCATGTCGAGTCCATTGAATATTTTATATGTTGACACAAGTTGCAGAAAAAAGACAATTTATTTTAATTTTTATTTATTTTTTGCACAAAGTTGTCACTAAATAATATATTGCTCAAACATGCCATGGGCATATGTGGAATTACAACCCAAAATACATTCTGTTGCTTCTCCTGAGTACGGGGATACCACATGTGTGAGACTTTTTGGGAGCCTAGCCACGTACGGGACCCCAAAAACCAAGCACTGCCTTCAGGCTTTCTAAGGGTGTAAATTTTTTATTTCACTCCTCACTGCCTATCACAGTTTCGGAGGCCATGGAATGCCCAGATGGCACAAACCCCCCACCCAAATGACCCCATTTTGGAAAGTAGACACCCCAAGCTATTTGCTGAGAGGTATGGTGAGTATTTTGCAGATCTCGCTTTTTGTCACAAAGTTTTGAAAATTGAAAAAAAATATATATATATTTTCTTTCTTCATTTTCAAAAACAAATGAGAGCTGTAAAATACTCACCATGCCTGTCATCAAATAGCTTGAGGTGTCTACTTTCCAAAATGGGGTCATTTGGGGGGGTTTTGTGCTATTTTGGCATTTTATGGCCTTCGAAACTGTGATATGTAGTGAAGAGTGAAATCAAAAATTTGCGCCCTTAGAAATCCTGAAGGCGGTGCTTGGTTTTCGGGGGCCCGTACGCGGCTAGGCTCCCAAAAAGTCCCACACATGTGGTATCCTCGTACTCAGGAGAAGCAGCAAAATGTATTTTGGGGTGCAATTCCACATATAACTATGGCATGTGTGAGCAATATATCATTTAGTGACAACTTTTTGTAATTTTTTTTTTTGTCATTATTCAATCACTTGAGACAAAAAAATAAATATTCAATGGGCTCAACATGCCTCTCAGCAATTTCCTTGGGATGTCTACTTTCCAAAATGGGGTCATTTGGGGGGGGGTTGTACTGCCCTGCCATTTTAGCACCTCAAGAAATGAGATAGGCAGTCATAAATTAAAAGCTGTGTAAATTACAGAAATTGTACCCAACTTTGTAGACGCTATAACTTTTGCGCAAACCAATAAATATACGCTTATTGACATTTTTTTACTATAGACATGTGGCTGAATAAATTTTGGCCTAAATGTATGACTAAAATTGAGTTTATTCGATTTTTCTTATAACAAAAAGTAGAAAATATCATTTTTTTCTAAATTTTTAGTCTTTTTCCGTTTATATCGCAAAAAATAAAAATCGCAGAGGCAATCAAATACCATTAAAATAAAGCTCTATTTGTGGGAAGAAAAGGACGCAAATTTAGTTTCGGTACAACATTGCATGTCCGCACATTTTCCAGTTAAAGCAGTGCAGTGCAAAATTCTGAAAACACCTCTGGTCCTTTAGCTACAAAATGGTCCGGGGCTTAAGTGGTTAATAGCCGCGAGTGAGTTTTAAATGACTTTTTTTCCTTCAGAAATTACACTTTGTGCAGGGACAGTTCTAAGCATGGGAAACAAGCGCGACTTTACATGCATATTGCCGAACACCGGACCCGAACCCAAACATACAGTCAATTGTTCGAGTTCGGGTCCGGGACCCCAAAACCCAAAAGTTCGGTACGGACCCGAACTTTACAGTTCGGGTCCGCTCAACCCTAATCACTTAGTGAATTACTAAAGAAAAGTAATTTTTTTTACAGTTTTTCATAATCAGTTTTTGTACCTTGCCTGATGATCTGCACATGCACATATTGCAACCTGAGGCTCAGTAAAAAGAGTTATGGCCACATTTACTTATGTTGCATGCTCATCCTGTGCATGAGCGTGAATAAGCATGCATGTCTGGCACTGGCTTTGGCACCAATCACCCTATTTAACACATAGCACACTGAGGAGAAGTTGCTGAATGGTCATCAGCTCCTGTGACCCATGACCTAACTTGCATTATGCCATTCTGTGCCTAACCTGGCTTGCCTCCTGACTTTGTGATAACCCGATCTCATCTCATGTTCTGACTTTGCCTTCTGCCCACTATTCTCATACCTTTGCTGTCTGTCGGGTATTGACCTTGAAATGGACTTCACTACAGCTTGCTGAATCAATACCTCTACTTCCTGACTGTTGCTAACCTCTGCTCATCCTCACTACGTCTCTGCACCTGAGGGTTCCAGTGCCAAGCCTGCATTATAGCTTTCTGCGCTAGATCTGTTCTGAGTAATCTGAGCAACTCAGCAGACCCTAGACTGGCTCCTGACTAACCACTGTGCCTGGATTTACTGCAGCCACCTATGTTACTCCTTTTCCTAATACACCCTGTTATTTCTCCAGTGCAATGCCCCCTGAAAGCAGTAAGGGAAGCCCTCTTGTCATTTTGGCTTTGACCAGAAATCATGTTATTGAGGTTGGAATTTTACCATAAGTTGGTGTAAAGTATGAAATAGTTTTTCCTGTCCAATGCTGGAAGTAATTTACAATATGTTGTGGAGGACCATACTATGTAAAAACTTCACTTCATTGTTGACATCTTTTCCCAGGCCAGATTGGAAATTCACGATATATATATATTGACGTGTTTTAAGTCAGACGGCTAAGATGCCAGTTTAGACAACTGGCATCATGTTTGCAAGTAGGCTTGGAGATTACATTTTTCTACTAACATTCTACTCTTCTTTAAATAAAACTCTGGGTACAAAATTAACAATACAAACTGACTTCCACATATTATTTTTAATCAAATTGTTTTTATTCCTTCTTTTCTTATTAAAAGATTGCCTTTCATGGGGACTTTTACTATCACTGCAGAATAAACTTTAATACTGAAGGTGGGACTTTAAAAGCAGGCTATCACTTAGCTAGTTGGACTCCAGAGCCTTTTTCCAAGTTCAACTCGTGGCCTAATAAATTGGCAGTAGCTTTGCTATTACTGTTATGATACAAAAGTAACACAAAGAGGATGATTTACCACTTTGAATACCCAATGATGTATGGGTAGTTTTCATATGATTTGATAATGGAGTGGATATTCAACAAATTTTCTTCAGTGAAGTTTCTCAACCTCTATAGTAAATCAGCCTTTTTTATTTGGCACACAATGCATTGTTTTGAGTTATTAATTTTTCTACATATTATAAAAGCAAAAATAAGTAAACCAATATACATTTTTTCCAGTCTGGCTAACTAATGTTACGATATAAACACTATTTTAAAAAGCTATTTGTTGCCTTTATCATGACACTAAAATTGTGTTTCTGATAAGTGCTTTTTTTAAATATGTCAAGTACTTTTCTAAAAATGTCTAAATTTTTTAGAACTGCTACAAACACAGAATAATGAATACAAAAAATAAATAAATTGTACAAGCAATATGAATATATATTTTTTTCTTTTTACATTTCGGTTAAAAAAAAAAATGTCAAGGAGAGGGAGGGGGTAGAGGGCTAAACTTTATGTTTCTACTTTCAGATTTGCTTCAGCAATTCTGTGTAAACAAACAGATACATTGTAATTAGTTGCTCCCCACAGCTGCAGTGATTTACAGCATGTCAAGGTTTGCACTAGGTCTGCATTTAAATGTTGAGAAATACATAAATAAAAACATGTAAAAAGAAAAAAAAATTATATTCTGAATACTATCATTAAATTTATTAAACACATATTTCAGAATACTTTTTGCTATAGCAGTGCTTCAAGCAAATTGTAGGGAAACTGCAAGGAATCATTATCTTAGCTATAACATAAAATACAATAGTGAAATCATTTTTTTTGCAATAATAAAAGTGGAGGAGGAAGAGGTTTTACTAGACAGGAAAATAAAAAAAACATGCATGTGAATACAGGCAAGTAGACAAAACCTTCACTGTTCACCTGCTAATGCATATTTTCCCACTCACTAGATGGAGACAAAATGCTCACCTTGCATCTCTAGAAATGGCAGTATAAAGTAAGGCATATACATAGAGATAGTGCAGCATTCTACTGGGCAGTAATGATTAGTTGTCTAACATGTACAGGATGATCGTATGGCCAGTTTATCTGCGCTCCCTACAATACTATTCAGATTCACTCTACAGGTTACAGTAATAGCTTGAGCAAGAACAAGAAATAAATGTCAGCTTTAATGACGAATTGTACAGTATGAAACCATATCTGCACAACTACAAATTGTTATTCCTAAAGAACATCCCTATCATGTTATACAAAGTTAAGGTATCTTGCATCCTTTGTCTTTAGTCAAACCAAGATTGAATAGTATGACCTTCAGAGAGAGCGTCTTCAGCGTAATTGTATTACAATGCTTGGCTCGCTAGTAGAACAGCACTGAAATAAATGGCTTTGTCTTGCTTTGTACTTAGTCTTTAATCAAAGAGATATATATTTCACAACATGTTTTTTCTTTTATTCAGCCTTTCAGCAATTGCTTGAAATCTTTTATGTGTAATTTTCAATTTGATGTGTTTGACATTAAAAGAGTCAGACAACATGAGGACACAAAAGAGTTCAGAAAATGATCAAAATAGCATCAAACGCAACATGAATCTGTTTATCAAACTGCATGCACGGGGAAAAAAAATATTCCTGAGCCTTTTTACTTTGATGTACCAAGCACCTTTTTCCCTTTCACCCAGTCCCTTCCCCATGTATGTATCACATAGTGGAGAAAAAATATAGAATATGATACTGTGGGGCTAAGCTATGGAAAATGACAAAGCAAAAGTATTTAATGCTTCTTCTATCCTGCATGTTTGACATGCAAGTTGGTTAGTTGCTCCAGGCAACGGCTCCAATTTTTCATAAATCAGCCTCCCTATTATTCCTGAATCTGGTACAGCCTGAGTCAGAAATTACTTGTCATAACGTATTTGTCAGTGATCCCCCTAGGGGTTACGAGTTCTCCATTACTACTTTGAAATGGAGGTATTATCACAATCTTCTCGCCTTCTAAGAGCTAATTTTCCGTAAAGGAACACTGTACTTGTAATGATGGTGTTTAGTACAATAATTATTTTTTCTTTTTTTTTTTCACATCCTTATTTACATTTTCCTCCAAATTTACAAGCAGATAAGCCTGTCCAGGAGAAAATAGTGATAAATGGTGTGATCAATTTAGAAACAAATTTCCCCTGGGAATTGGGCTTTGGGTGATGGATATCTCTTTCATATTGTCAATCATGTTACAGTTAGTGCTTGTTCAGTAGCTTATTGCTATGTACATTCCATGTTACATTTGTAATGTGTTATTAATAAATAATTTTTCTACTTTATTTTACGATTGTCCAAGTGCCTTACAAGTCCAATTCTATCACTGATATCTTCCAAATGGTGGGATCAATTATAACATTACCAGTGATGTTTGAAGCAGACAGCAATGGTGTTGCAGTTACAGTCTTCAAGTTAAGATATTAGTGTGATTTTGTCATGATGAAATGCAACTTACAGAACCATACTGTATCCTTTACAAAAAAATAGCAATTATATGTAATCTTTGCCAAGGGCCCTCTTATACCTTAAACAGGTTATATACTGTATATATTGTATATATGTAGCACCCTCTAGTGTGCTAGATGTATATAGGTGTGTTGTTAGTATAGGTAAAAATTAGTTTAGCTCAGGCCTAAGATTGAGCTATGAATCTGGGTCAGGGTTTAGTGTCTTAGGGCTGGGTGACTCATCCTAGCAGCTTCTCTGGTGCCTTCCTTGGTTTTCTGGGACATTGGAGAATGTTCTAGAAATAGTGAGTGGTGCTTGGCATCTTTATGCCAATCCCCAGTAAAGGGCTGGCAGGGGGAAGGCCACCTCATAAATAGGCATGAGTCATGCCAGGAGGGGGAGTCAGATGAAAGATGGAGATCCCATCCCGCTCCAAGTTATTACCCTCAATAAACTCAATAGTGCCTGTGAAAATGTGGTGTCCTTGGCTGTGCAGGGTCAGGGATCCCAGGTTACTTGTGGCTCCTTAGGGGGAGCGATTATATATATATATATATATATATATATATATATATATATATATATATATATATATATATATTGTGTGACAGGGGTCACTTTGGGCACAGGGTGAGCAAGAAAATAATGGACATTAACAATATGTATTGGATTGCTTTAAAATGGGACAGTGATATTTTTCCACAATATTCCCCAGGATATCTGTAAAGAACAATTTTCTGTTTGATTATGAACTCAACAGGTTAACTGAAAAGTGACTCCTTCATGATGATGGGACACATACTGTTAGATGCTAATGTCACCACATCCAGCCCCCACCTGTGTCTGCTAAGATGTCAGATATGTATTGGGAGACAGTGAGGCTAGCCTAAAGGTCATGTGTCTGAGTCATCACTGTAGTTAATTAGCTCATGTAAATTAGGTCTGGTCAAAGGTGTATTGTCTGAGGAGAATGTAAGAACCTCCTCTCTGTGTGTATAAAACTGGGAGTTTGTCATTAAAGATAGTCAGTCCAGTTGGAAACTTCACATACAGAGTGTTTGTCTCGTATGTTTGGAAGGATTAATCCTATGGGAAGCGGTCGCCTGACTGTGAAGGATCGGCAGTGGATGTGTGTCCAGAGAGGGAATATCCTAAACGGCGTTAACCCCTTTCATACTTGGGGTGCCGTTATATATATATATATATATATATATATATATATATATATATATATATACATATATATATATACACACACACACACAAAGTGAGGAGAACAAGTATTTGATACACTGCCAATTTTGCAGGTTTTCCTATATACAAAGCATGTAGAGGTCTGTAATTGTTATCATAGGTACTCTTCAACTGTGAGAGACAGAATCTAAAACAAAAATCCCAAAAATCATATTGTATGATTTTTAAGTAATTAACTTGCATTTTATTGCATGACATAAGTATTTGATACATCAGAAAACAGAACTTAATATTTGGTACAGAAACCTTTGTTTGCAATTACAGAGATCATACGTTTCCTGTAGTTCTTGACCAGGTTTGCACACACTGCAGCAGGGATTTTGGCCCACTCCTTCATACAGAGCTTCTCCAGATCCTTCAGGTTTCAAAGCTGTCGCTGGGCAATACGGACTTTCAGCTTCCTTCAAAGATTTTCTATTGGGTTTACGTCTGGAGACTGGCTAGGCCACTCCAGGACCTTGAGATGCTTCTTACAGAGCCACTCCCTAGTTGCCCTGGCTGTGTTTTTTGGATCGTTGTCATGCTGGAAGACCCAGCCATGACCCATCTTCAATGCTCTTACTGAAGGAAGGAGGTTGTTGGCCAAGATCTCACGATACATGGCCCCATCCATCCTCCCCTCAATACGGTGCAGTCATCCTGTCCTTTTTGCAGAAAAGTATCCCCAAAGAATGATGTTTCCACCTCCATGCTTCACGGTTGGGATGGTGTTCTTGGAGTTGTACTAATCCTTCTTCCTCCAAACACGACAAGTGGAGTTTAGACCAAAAAGCTCTATTTTTGTCTCATGAGACCACATGACCTTCTCCCATTCCTCCTCTGGATCATCCAGATGGTCATTGGCAAACTTCAGATGGACCTGGACATGTGTCGGCTTGATCAGGAGGACCTTGCGTGCGCTGCAGGATTTTAATCCAAGACAGCGTAGTGTGTTACTAATGGTTTTCTTTGAGACTGTGGTCCCAGCTCTCTTCAGGTCATTGACCAGGTCCTGTTGTGTAGTTCTGGGCTGACCCCTCACTTTCCTCATGATCATTGATGCGCCACGAGGTGAGATCTTGCATGGAGCCCAAGACCAAGGGAGATTGACCATCATCTTGAACTTCTTCCATTTTCTAAAAATTGCGCCAACAGTTGTTGCCTTCTCACCAAGCTGCTTGCCTATTGTCCTGTAGCCCATCCCAGCCTTGTGCAGGTCTACAATTTTATCCTTACACAGCTCTCTGGTCTTGGCCATTGTGGGGAGGTTGGAGTCTGATTGAGTGTGTGGACAGGTGTCTTTTATACAGGTAACAAGTTCAAACAGGTGCAGTTAATACAGGTAATGAGTGAAGAACAGGAGGGCTTCTTAAAGAAAAAATAACAGGTATGTGAGAGCGGGAATTCTTACTGGTTTGTAGGTGATCAAATACTTACGTCATGTAATAAAATGCAAATTCATTACCGTATTTATAACACGCACTTTTTTCCCCTTAAAATCAGGGGAAAATCGTGGGCGCATGTTATACGCCGATCCCCGCCGATCCCCCGCTGATTGTGAGCGAGCGGAGCCGAGATACACAAAGCCGAAGTACATTGGGCTTTACTCGGCTCCTCTCCCAGTCACGCCCACCTCCACTGATTGCGAGCGCCGCTGACATACAAAAAGCTGAGTGTACTTCGGCTAGTCTCGGCTCCTCTCGCAGTCCCGCCCCTGACTGTGAGCAGAGCCGAGTCTAGCCGAAGTACATTGGAGGTGGGCATGACTGCGTGAGGAGCCGAGTAAAGCCGAGTGTACTTCGGCTTTGTGTATCTCGGCTCCTCTCGCAATCAGTGGAGATGGGCTGGACTGTAAGCAGAGCCGAGTCTAGCCGAAGTACACTCGGCTTTCTGTATCTCGGCTCCGCTCACAGTAGGCGGAAATCGGTGCCAAATTTAAATCAGGCCAGGGCAAGGCTGCAAATACAAAGGCACTGGGCAAGGCTGCAGATGGACACTGGGCAAGGCTTCAGATGGACACTGGGCAAGGCTGCAGATGGACACTGGGCAAGGCTGCAAATGCACTGGGCAAGGCTGCAGTTGGACACTGGGCAAGGCTGCAAAGGCACTGGGCAAGGCTGCAGATGGACACTGGGCAAGGCTGCAATGATGGACAAGGCTGCAGATGGACACTGATAAGGCTGCATTGATGGGCAATTAAATGTAAGTTTTTTTCCTTACACTTCCCTCCCAAAAGTTTTTTTCCTTAAAATTCCCTCCTAAACTTGGGGTGCGTGTTATACACCGATAAATACGGTATTTAAAAATCAAACAATGTGATTTTCTGGATTTTTGTTTTAGATTCCACCTCTCACAGTTGAAGAGTACCTATGATAAAAATTACAGACCTCTACATGCTTTGTAAGTAGGAAAACCTGCAAAATCAGCAGTGTATCAAATACTTGTTCTCCTCACTGTATATATATATATATATATATGTAGCAGAGCCTCACTCTCCCTCTCGGGTTTTCTCGTTTGAATGGCTTGTGTCTAGGGGTACCTTGGAGAGGGGAGTGCAGGAACACTACGCCAAGCTCTCCCCTCGTATGTGTATGAGCAGAGTTACTTGAATTACCTCCGGATCTGTTCACTGCATACAAAGCCTCCAGCCATCCCATGGAGATGTGTCTGCCAATAACATAGAGCCCCACACCAATCGAAAGTCCAACACTCCTTTATTTCTCTACTTTCAGGGTGAACACAATCAGTTGAACTTTCAGTAACAGACAGACAGGGGTGTGGATACGAGTAGGCCCAGGCACAACTTAGCTCTCCTATTCCTTTGCTAGCGAATAGGCCTGGCACACGGTCTCTGCCACCGACCTTGAGTTTTGGTCGCTGCCACCGACCGGATGAACCGTTGAGGCCCCTGCCACAGGCCTAATAGCAGGTCTCTGCCACTGACCTGAGTTGAATAGTTGGACCGCTGCCACCGGTCATTGAACATGAACCACCTTCCTCTTTGAACTTGGCCCCTGTTCGGGAAAGATATCCCTCCGGGCGGTCTCCAGAGGTTCACCCGTCACTGGCAATCTGCTGCACCAGGTCTTCGGATGAGTCCCTCCTCCGGTCCCTTACGCCTCTGGATTCGGGTGCCCCACTCCAGGGGCCCCCTAGGACAATACCTCCCTTGCGGGACCCAGCGGAAGGTACTGGGCCCCAGGCCTCCAACCAAGTACCTCACCCCAGACTGAAGGTGTCTGGGATGGAACACAAACTCCCGGTGCCCAGGCCTAGGCCACCTGGACACCGACCGCGAACAGCAGCCCTCAGGCTGAAGGTGCCTGGGACTCTAACCACACGGCCAAGACGCCCGCCCCCCCCCACACCCTCTACCAGCAAGCACGGCGGGCCCCCCGCCCCACAACCGCCGCGAGAGGTCACAAAGGGCACGGCACTGCAAGGATGGCCCAACCCCGGCCCAAAGCGACAGCGCCACCCGCTGGGCCGCAGGGAACTATGCATCACTGATGTCCTCACCAGCTTTAAAAATATATATACCCGCTATATATATATATATATTGTGACAGCAGGAAGGTAAAGTCACCTGGTTGCATCCAGGGGGGTAGATATATTTCGCCCAGATTCAGGCTTTACGCCGACTTATACAACTAGGTGGAGAGTTGTATAAGGCTAGTGTGCTCATGGATGACTCATACCTCTAGGGAGAGTGTGGGGCGTCGTACAGACAGGGAGTTGATGAGACCAGCTGAAGCTTGTCAGCTCATTTAGGCCTCTATAAGAACTCCCAGCTTCATTAGATGTTAGCTCATGCCTGGAACCAGACCTGTGTGGACTGTCTAGGGAGAGTGAACCCCTGTGCGGTGAGACAAAGCCTGTGTGGCTATTTGCTTGGACATTTAAAACCAGGGACTTAGGGACTAGGACAGCACTAGGCTGATCCCAGTTGTTAGTTAGGAAACCTGTATGTTTAGTCAGAGGTCAAGTTGACCAGGATTTATTTTGTTTATGTTTCTTTTGCTTTGCTGTGTTTTGTCACTGTAAATAGAAAATAAACCGCACCTTTTTGATTTTGAAAACCACAACCACCGTTTGCTGGGCCTGTTTTTGTGTGGGGAGCCCATCTCGGGGGTCACACACACCCGCTGCCGAGCTAACCCCCTCACAGTTGGTGGAGAACCAGTGGCAGTTTTTTTTTAAGCCAGCATGGAGGAGATACTGAAGCAGCTGGCTCTAGCAAATGCCAATCAACAGCAGACAAATGCAGGTTTGCAAAAGAGCCTTGCAGCTCAACAACAGAACTTCGCAGCCCAGCAGAAAGCTCATCAACAGAGCCTTGCAGCCCAGCAGCAGACAAACGCAACTTTGCAACAGAGTCTGGAGGCTCAGCAACAAGCCCAGCAGCAATCTGAGGCCCGCTTCATAGACCTGTTACAGAAGCAAGAGCAGAGACTACAACAACAGATGGAAGCAGCAATGCAGCAACGTCCGCAGACCAGTGAGGAAAGCCGTCCCACTAATACCGCGTCCTTTGGGGTGAGTCGTTTATTGACAAAAATGACTGGAGATGATGATCCAGAGGTATTTTTGACCACATTTGAAAGGACCGCTGAAAGAGAAAAGTGGCCTGAGGAGCAGTGGGCTGGACTGGTGGCTCCTCTGTTAACTGGTGAATCGCAGAAAGCTTACTATGACCTAGAGCCTAACCAAGCAAAAGACTATGCGATGCTAAAAGCTGAAATATTGGCAAGGCTGGGTGTCACCCAGGCTGTCCGGGCTCAGCGTGTGCATAACTGGACTTTCCAGCTTGGAAAACCCCCCAGGTCTCAAATGTATGATCTCATTCACCTGAGCAGAAAGTGGCTACAGCCAGAGACTTTGTCCGCACCAAAGATTGTGGAACGTGTTGTAATGGATCGGTTTTTGAGAGCTCTTCCTACTGCCATCCAAAAGTGGGTAAGCCATGGAGACCCAGAGACGGCCGATGGTCTTGTGGATCGTGTGGAGAAATACTTGGCTACAGAGAACCTGACGGCCTCTTCCAGAGACACTCGGACTTTCCACCCTAAGACCAGACCATCCCCAGGGGCGGATAAGAGGATTCCAAGGGGTGAGGGTGGAGAGAGTGAGAGGGTGGGAGCTCTACCCCAAGTTTGGCGAGAACAGCCTGGGAAATCAGCGGCTCAAGAGGCCGCAAGAAGGATCGTTTGCTACCGCTGCCGGCAAGCGGGACATATTGCAGCCAATTGCCCGGTTGTGGAGGAACCCATGCAGTGTGACTTTCTGACGGGCAGACGTCAGTCGCTGTGTGCGACAGTCGCATGCACTGCCATTCGAGGAACTGAGAAACATTTATGCAAAATGTGTGTTAATGGTAGAAATGTTGTGGTATTGCTGGATTCAGGTAGCCTTGTGACCCTGATAAAGGCTGAGTTAGTTAAAACAGAGGTCTCTGGGAATAGCAAGGTAGCTGTTATTTGTGTGCATGGGGACACCCGTGAGTATCCAGTGACTACAGTGTGTTTCGAGACCCCCAAAGGTACCCTCTCTCATCCAGTGGGCTTAGTATCTCAGTTACCGCATGACGCCATTGTGGGAAGGGATTTTCCGAAGTTCTGGGAACTGTGGGATGATCCTGAGCCCCCCACTGGTGCCCCTATGTACCAGGAATGTGATAGCCAGAACTCCCCTGAGAGTGGTGAGGACTCTCCAGAATTTCCCTTATCAGTATTGGCAGGGGAGACTCAAGAAACTGGAGAGGAGCCCACCTCCTCAGACGAAAACCTACCGTCTGTGGAGTTTTCTGATCTTGAGGTTGACAGGGAAAACTTTGCCACAGAACAGTTGAAAGACCCCGCCCTAATAAAGGCACGGGAAAACGTAGTGAAAATAGATGGCGAGTTAGTGAACCCAGATAATACCTGCACTTACCCATACTTCAGCGTAGAGAAGGACCTACTGTATCGGGTGGCAAAAAGGGCAGAAGAAACCGTTGAGCAGCTTGTGGTGCCCAAACCTTACAGGAAGTTGGTGTTGGAGTTGGCCCATGGGCACATTCTTGGAGGTCATCTGGGGACAGAGAAAACCCGAGAGAGGGTATTACAGAGATTCTATTGGCCGGGGGTGATGAAGGACATAGAAAATTATTGTTCCTCCTGCCCTGTGTGTCAGAGGTCGGCCCCGATGCCACATTTCCGTAGCCCGCTGGTCCCTCTACCCATCATTGAGGTCCCGTTTGAGAGGATCGCCATGGATTTGGTAGGTCCTATAATCAAGTCCGCTAGGGGGCACCAGTACATATTAGTTATAATGGACTATGCCACCCGTTATCCAGAAGCGATCCCTCTCCGAAATACCTCGGCCAAAACCATAGCCAAAGAGCTATCTCTTGTGTTTAGCCGGGTGGGTATTTGTAAAGAACTGCTTACGGACCAAGGTACACCCTTTATGTCCCGGGTTATGAAGGAGCTGTGTAAATTGTTCAAAGTGACGCAAATACGTACATCTGTGTATCACCCCCAAACCGATGGGCTGGTTGAAAGGTTCAACAAAACCCTAAAACAAATGTTGAAGAAAGTGGTGGATAGAGATGGAAAGGATTGGGACTGTCTACTTCCTTATCTGATGTTTGCTATTAGGGAGGTGCCCCAATCCTCTACGGGATTCTCCCCCTTTGAGTTACTGTATGGGAGACACCCAAGAGGGCTGTTGGATATTGCCAAGGAAACTTGGGAAAGTGAGAGTTCTCCCCACAGGAGTGTGATTGAGCATGTCGCCCTGATGCAAGACCGAATTGCACAGGTAATGCCCATCGTGAAGGAACATTTGGCCCAAGCGCAGTTAGTACAGCAGAGAGTGTACAACCGTGGAGCCAAGACCCGTACCTTTTCCCCGGGGGATAGGATACTGGTACTTGTCCCTACGGTTGAAAGTAAATTCCTTGCCCAATGGCAAGGCCCCTACGAGATAATGGAAAAAGTGAGCGAAGTGAATTACAAGGTCAGACAACCAGGAAGGCGAAAGCCCGAACAGATCTATCACGTTAATCTGTTTAAAGCCTGGAGGGATAGAGAGTCCCTAGTCGCAGACACTTGGTCACCAGCTCAAACTGGTTGCGTGATTCCGGAGGTTGGAATAGCAGCCACCTTGTCACAACCCCAACAACAGGAGGTTAAGGAGTTTGTGCTTCGCAACAAGGAGGTATTCTCTGAGCTGCCGGGACAAACATCTGGGGTAGAGCATGACATCATTACCCCGCCCGGTGAAAGGGTGAAGTTAAAACCCTATCGGATCCCAGAGGCCCGACGGGAGGCAATACGGGAGGAAGTACAGAAAATGCTGAACTTAGGGGTGATAGAGGAGTCCCAAAGTGATTGGTCTAGTCCCATTGTGTTGGTGCCTAAACCGGATGGGAGCTGGCGATTTTGTAACGATTTTCGACAGTTGAACAAAGTTACAAAATTTGACACCTACCCCATGCCACGTATAGATGAGTTGATCGACCGGCTGGGAACAGCCCGATACATGACGACTCTTGACCTCACAAAAGGGTATTGGCAAATCCCCCTGGCCAAGTCGGCCAAAGAGAAAACCGCATTTGTAACCCCAGACGGGGCGTTCCAATATAAAAGAATGCCGTTCGGGTTACAGAATGCGCCGGCCACATTCCAGCGGAAAATGGACCAGATGCTGAGGCCCCATCGGAAGTATGCTGCGGCTTACCTGGATGACATAATTGTCCATAGCACAGATTGGGCCTCACATCTGCCAAAAGTGCAAGCAGTCCTGGACTCTGTTCGGGAAGCGGGGTTTACGGCTAACCCCAAGAAGTGTACCATTGGGCAGGAGGAGGCCAAATATCTTGGGTACACCATTGGGAGGGGAGTAATAAAACCCCAACTCAACAAAGTCGAGGCCATCCAGAGTTGGCCACGTCCCAACAGCAAGAAGCAGGTACGAGCCTTTCTGGGAATCGCTGGGTATTATTGGCGATTCATTCCCCACTTTGCTTCTAAGGCTGTGCCCCTAACCAACCTGACGAAGGGGAAAGGGTCGGTCATGATTAAATGGACCCCCGAGGCTGAGGCAGCATTCCAATTCTTGAAACAAGCCTTATGTAGCCAGCCAGTGTTGTACTCACCCGACTTCTCTAAAGACTTTGTCGTACAAAGTGATGCGTCAGATGTGGGGTTAGGAGCAGTATTGTCCCAGGTCTGGAACGGGGAAGAGCACCCAGTCATTTACCTCAGCAGGAAGTTGAAGTCCCATGAGGTAAATTACGCCACCGTTGAAAAGGAGTGTTTAGCGGTGAAGTGGGCTCTAGATTCTCTTCGGTACTACCTGCTAGGTAGGCACTTTGACATGGTTACGGATCACGCTCCGTTAAAGTGGATGGCTCAAAACAAAGAAACAAATAGAAGAGTGAATAGGTGGTTCCTGGCCCTCCAGGAATTCAACTTCACAGTAAAGCATCGCCCTGGCGTTCAAATGGGGAATGTGGATGCTTTGTCTCGAGTACATGAATGCCTGATTGCTGGTGTTCCAACCCCGAGGTTAAAACAAGAGGGGGGGGTATGTGACAGCAGGAAGGTAAAGTCACCTGGTTGCATCCAGGGGGGTAGATATATTTCGCCCAGATTCAGGCTTTACGCCGACTTATACAACTAGGTGGAGAGTTGTATAAGGCTAGTGGGCTCATGGATGACTCATACCTCTAGGGAGAGTGTGGGGCGTCGTACAGACAGGGAGTTGATGAGACCAGCTGAAGCTTGTCAGCTCATTTAGGCCTCTATAAGAACTCCCAGCTTCATTAGATGTTAGCTCATGCCTGGAACCAGACCTGTGTGGACTGTCTAGGGAGAGTGAACCCCTGTGCGGTGAGACAAAGCCTGTGTGGCTATTTGCTTGGACATTTAAAACCAGGGACTTAGGGACTAGGACAGCACTAGGCTGATCCCAGTTGTTAGTTAGGAAACCTGTATGTTTAGTCAGAGGTCAAGTTGACCAGGATTTATTTTGTTTATGTTTCTTTTGCTTTGCTGTGTTTTGTCACTGTAAATAGAAAATAAACCGCACCTTTTTGATTTTGAAAACCACAACCACCGTTTGCTGGGCCTGTTTTTGTGTGGGGAGCCCATCTCGGGGGTCACACACACCCGCTGCCGAGCTAACCCCCTCACAATATATATATATATATATATATATATATATATATATATGTATATACATATATATACTGTGAGGGGGTTAGCTCGGCAGCGGGTGTGTGTGACCCCCGGGATGGGCTCCCCACACAAAAACAGGCCCAGCAGACGGAGGTTGTGGTTTTCAAAATCAAAAAGGTGCCGTTTATTTTCTATTTACAGTGACAAAAACACAGCAAAGCAAAAGAAACAAACAAAATAAATCCTGGTCAACTTGACCTCTGACTAAACATACAGGTTTCCTAACTAACAACTGGGATCAGCCTAGTGCTGTCCTAGTCCCTGGTTTTAAATGTCCAAGCAAAATATAGCCACACAGGCTTTCTCTCACCGCACAGGGGTTCACTCTCCCTAGACAGTCCACACAGGTCTGCTTCCAGGCATGAGCTAACATCTAATGAATCTGGGAGTTTTTATAGAGGCCTTAAACGAACTGACAGGCTTCAGCTGGCCTCATCAACTCCCTGCCTGCACGACGCCCAGCCCTCTCCCTAGAGGTATGAGTCATCAATGAGCCCACTAGTCTCAGCTGGGCTTATACAACTCTCCACCTAGCTGTATAAGTCGGCGTAAAGCCTGAATCTGGGCGAAATATATCTACCCCCCTGGATGCAACCAGGTGACTTTACCTTCCTGCTGTCACATACCCCCCCCTCTTGTTTTAACCTCGGGGTTGGAACACCAGCAATCAGGCATTCATGTACTCGAGACAAAGCATCCACATTCCCCATTTGAACGCCAGGGCGATGCTTTACTGTGAAGTTGAATTCCTGGAGGGCCAGGAACCACCTATTCACTCTTCTATTTGTTTCCTTGTTTTGAGCCATCCACTTTAACGGAGCGTGATCCGTAACCATGTCAAAGTGCCTACCTAGCAGGTAGTACCGAAGGGAATCTAGAGCCCACTTCACCGCTAAACACTCCTTTTCAACGGTGGCGTAATTTACCTCATGGGACTTCAACTTCCTGCTGAGGTAAATGACTGGGTGCTCTTCCCCGTTCCAGACCTGGGACAATACTGCTCCTAACCCCACATCTGACGCATCACTTTGTACGACAAAGTCTTTAGAGAAGTCGGGTGAGTACAACACTGGCTGGCTACATAAGGCTTGTTTCAAGAATTGGAATGCTGCCTCAGCCTCGGGGGTCCATTTAATCATGACCGACCCTTTCCCCTTCGTCAGGTTGGTTAGGGGCACAGCCTTAGAAGCAAAGTGGGGAATGAATCGCCGATAATACCCAGCGATTCCCAGAAAGGCTCGTACCTGCTTCTTGCTGTTGGGACGTGGCCAACTCTGGATGGCCTCGACTTTGTTGAGTTGGGGTTTTATTACTCCCCTCCCAATGGTGTACCCAAGATATTTGGCCTCCTCCTGCCCAATGGTACACTTCTTGGGGTTAGCCGTAAACCCTGCTTCCCGAACAGAGTCCAGGACTGCTTGCACTTTTGGCAGATGTGAGGCCCAATCTGTGCTATGGACAATTACGTCATCCAGGTAAGCCGCAGCATACTTCCGATGGGGCCTCAGCATCTGGTCCATTTTCCGCTGGAATGTGGCCGGCGCATTCTGTAACCCGAACGGCATTCTTTTATATTGGAACGCCCCGTCTGGGGTTACAAATGCGGTTTTCTCTTTGGCTGACTTGGCCAGGGGGATTTGCCAATACCCTTTTGTGAGGTCAAGAGTCGTCATGTATCGGGCTGTTCCCAGCCGGTCGATCAACTCATCTATACGTGGCATGGGGTAGGTGTCAAATTTTGTAACTTTGTTCAACTGACGAAAATCGTTACAAAATCGCCAGCTCCCATCCGGTTTAGGCACCAACACAATGGGACTAGACCAATCACTTTGGGACTCCTCTATCACCCCTAAGTTCAGCATTTTCTGTACTTCCTCCCGTATTGCCTCCCGTCGGGCCTCTGGGATCCGATAGGGTTTTAACTTCACCCTTTCACCGGGCGGGGTAATAATGTCATGCTCTACCCCAGATGTTTGTCCCGGCAGCTCAGAGAATACCTCCTTGTTGCGAAGCACAAACTCCTTAACCTCCTGTTGTTGGGGTTGTGACAAGGTGGCTGCGATTCCAACCTCAGGAATCACGCAACCAGTTTGAGCTGGTGACCAAGTGTCTGCGACTAGGGACTCTCTATCCCTCCAGGCTTTCAACAGATTAACGTGATAGATCTGTTCGGGCTTTCGCCTTCCTGGTTGTCTGACCTTGTAATTCACTTCGCTCACTTTTTCCATTATCTCGTAGGGGCCTTGCCATTTGGCAAGGAATTTACTTTCAACCGTAGGGACAAGTACCAATATCCTATCCCCCGGGGAAAAGGTACGGGTCTTGGCTCCACGGTTGTACACTCTCTGCTGTGCCAACTGCGCTTGGGCCAAATGTTCCTTCACGATGGGCATTACCTGTGCAATTCGATCTTGCATCAGGGCGACATGCTCAATCACACTCCTGTGGGGAGAACTCTCACTTTCCCAAGTTTCCTTGGCAATATCCAACAGCCCTCTTGGGTGTCTCCCATACAGTAACTCAAAGGGGGAGAATCCCGTAGAGGATTGGGGCACCTCCCTAATAGCAAACATCAAATAAGGAAGTAGACAGTCCCAATCCTTTCCATCCCTATCCACCACTTTCTTCAACATTTGTTTTAGGGTTTTGTTGAATCTTTCAACCAGCCCATCGGTTTGGGGGTGATACACAGATGTACGTAATTGCGTCACTTTGAACAATTTACACAGCTCCTTCATAACCCTTGACATAAAGGGTGTACCTTGGTCCGTAAGCAGTTCTTTACAAATACCCACCCGGCTAAAAACAAGAGATAGCTCTTTGGCTATGGTTTTGGCCGAGGTATTTCTGAGAGGGATCGCTTCTGGATAACGGGTGGCATAGTCCATTATAACCAATATGTACTGGTGCCCCCTAGCGGACTTGATTATAGGACCTACCAAATCCATTGCGATTCTCTCAAACGGGACCTCAATGATGGGTAGAGGGACCAGCGGGCTACGGAAGTGTGGCATCGGGGCCGACCTCTGACACACAGGGCAGGAGGAACAATAATTTTCTATGTCCTTCATCACCCCAGGCCAATAGAATCTCTGTAATACCCTCTCTCGGGTTTTCTCTGTCCCCAGATGACCTCCAAGAATGTGCCCATGGGCCAACTCCAACACCAACTTCCTGTAAGGTTTGGGCACCACAAGCTGCTCAACGGTTTCTTCTGCCCTTTTTGCCACCCGATACAGTAGGTCCTTCTCTACGCTGAAGTATGGGTAAGTGCAGGTATTATCTGGGTTCACTAACTCGCCATCTATTTTCACTACGTTTTCCCGTGCCTTTATTAGGGCGGGGTCTTTCAACTGTTCTGTGGCAAAGTTTTCCCTGTGAACCTCAAGATCAGAAAACTCCACAGACGGTAGGTTTTCGTCTGAGGAGGTGGGCTCCTCTCCAGTTTCTTGAGTCTCCCCTGCCAATACTGACAAGGGAAATTCGGGAGAGTCCTCACCACTCTCAGAGGAGTTCTGGCTATCATATTCCTGGTACATAGGGGCACCAGTGGGGGGCTCAGGATCATCCCACAGTTCCCAGAACTTCGGAAAATCCCTTCCCACAATGGCGTCATGCGGTAACTGAGACACTAAGCCCACTGGATGAGAAAGGGTACCTTTGGGGGTCTCGAAACACACTGTAGTCACTGGATACTCTCGGGTGTCCCCATGCACACAAATAACAGCTACCTTGCTATTCCCAGAGACCTCTGTTTTAACTAATTCAGCCTTTATCAGGGTCACAAGGCTACCTGAATCCAGCAATACCACAACATTTCTACCATTAATACACATTTTGCATAAATGTTTCTCAGTTCCCCGAATGGCAGTGCATGCGACTGTCGCACACAGCGACTGACGTCTGCCCGTCAGAAAGTCACACTGCATGGGTTCCTCCAAAACCGGGCAATTTGCTGCAATATGTCCCGCTTGCCGGCAGCGGTAGCAAATGATCCTTCTTGCCGCCTCTTGAGCCGCTGATTTCCCAGGCTGTTCTCGCCAAACTTGGGGTAGAGCTCCCACCCTCTCACTCTCTCCACCCTTACCCCTTGGAATCATCTTATCCGCCCCTGGGGATGGTCTGGTCTTAGGGTGGAAAGTCCGAGTGTCTCTGGAAGAGGCCGTCAGGTTCTCTGTAGCCAAGTATTTCTCCACACGATCCACAAGACCATCGGCCGTCTTTGGGTCTCCATGGCTTACCCACTTTTGGATGGCAGTAGGAAGAGCTCTCAAAAACCGATCCATTACAACACGTTCCACAATCTTTGGTGCGGACAAAGTCTCTGGCTGTAGCCACTTTCTGCTCAGGTGAATGAGATCATACATTTGAGACCTGGGGGGTTTTCCAAGCTGGAAAGTCCAGTTATGCACACGCTGAGCCCGGACAGCCAGGGTGACACCCAGCCTTGCCAATATTTCAGCTTTTAGCATCACATAGTCTTTTGCTTGGTCAGGCTCTAGGTCATAGTAAGCTTTCTGCGATTCACCCGTTAACAGAGGAGCCACCAGTCCAGCCCACTGCTCCTCAGGCCACTTTTCTCTTTCAGCAGTCCTTTCAAACGTGGTCAAAAATACCTCTGGATCATCCTCTCCAGTCATTTTTGTCAATAAACGACTCACCCCAAAGGACGCGGTATTAGTGGGACGGCTTTCCTCACTGGTCTGCGGACGTTGCTGCATTACTGCTTCCATTTGTTGTAGTCTCTGCTCTTGCTTCTGTAATAGGTCTATGAAGCGGGCCTCAGATCGTTGCTGGGCTTGTTGCTGAGCTTCCAGACTCTGTTGGTGAGCTTGCTGCTGGGCTGCAAGGCTCTGTTGATGAGCTTGCTGCTGGGCTGCGAAGTTCTGTTGTTGAGCTGCAAGGCTCTTTTGCAAACCTGCATTTGTCTGCTGTTGATTGGCATTTGCTAGAGCCAGCTGTTTCAGTATCTCCTCCATGCTGGCTTAAAAAAAAACTGCCACTGGTTCTCCACCAACTGTGAGGGGGTTAGCTCGGCAGCGGGTGTGTGTGACCCCCGGGATGGGCTCCCCACACAAAAACAGGCCCAGCAGACGGAGGTTGTGGTTTTCAAAATCAAAAAGGTGCCGTTTATTTTCTATTTACAGTGACAAAAACACAGCAAAGCAAAAGAAACAAACAAAATAAATCCTGGTCAACTTGACCTCTGACTAAACATACAGGTTTCCTAACTAACAACTGGGATCAGCCTAGTGCTGTCCTAGTCCCTGGTTTTAAATGTCCAAGCAAAATATAGCCACACAGGCTTTCTCTCACCGCACAGGGGTTCACTCTCCCTAGACAGTCCACACAGGTCTGCTTCCAGGCATGAGCTAACATCTAATGAATCTGGGAGTTTTTATAGAGGCCTTAAACGAACTGACAGGCTTCAGCTGGCCTCATCAACTCCCTGCCTGCACGACGCCCAGCCCTCTCCCTAGAGGTATGAGTCATCAATGAGCCCACTAGTCTCAGCTGGGCTTATACAACTCTCCACCTAGCTGTATAAGTCGGCGTAAAGCCTGAATCTGGGCGAAATATATCTACCCCCCTGGATGCAACCAGGTGACTTTACCTTCCTGCTGTCACAATATATATATATATATTGCAGGGGAAGAAAGACTTCTTCGGGACACCTAAAGCAGAAGCCTGTAAACATACAGTAAACCTAGGAATGAGCAGCTATATCATCTCTTAGTAGTAAATCTAAATCTTCTCTTTGATGTAGTTTACTAAAGATAAGTAGTACACTAAAGTACCACATATCCACCTACCAGTACCTTTCTTGACAATTAACCTGCAACTATTATGATTGTGAAATAATTAAGCTCTGGAATGCACAAGGTTCTTCATACACATTTGTTGACCCTGGGAAATCTATTCATTTAGAAACACACTGGGGCTGATTTACTAATAACAGTGCCCTGCGCTGGTTCTAACCTTAATTGGTGCGCCGGATAACTCCTTCACTGGGTGCAGGAAGCAGCGGCGCACTGTTATAGTAAATAGAAATGTCAGCGGCGCTCTTTTGAAAATGAATGGTTCCCTATGGGAGCCCATTGATTTGAATAGAGGTCGCCCGGGAAGTCGGATCCGACTTGCGGGCGACTCGTGTGCCGGCTGACACAGGGACAGCGCGACTTTGCGAGGCGATCTGGACACGACCTGAGCGTGCAGCAGCCGCTCAAGTCGTGTCCTAGAGGCGACTAGCCAGCCGAGAATGTGTCCAGAGCGATGTGATCGCGCTGGTCCTCGGCAGCCTCGCTGTCCCATGTTTGGTATGAATCCTGAAGGGGAACTCCAGGCCAAATTTTAATGAAAAAACCGGCATGGGTTCCCCTTCAGGAGCATACCAGGCCCTTAGGTCTGGTCTGGATTCTAAGGTGAACCCCCTAAGCTGAAAAACGGCGTGGGGGTCCCCCAAAATCCAAACCAGACCCTTAGGTCTGGTCTGGATTTTAAGGTGAACCCCTCAAGCCGAAAAACGGCGTGGGGGTCCCCCCAAAATCCAAACCAGACCCTTATCTGAGCACGCAACCTGGCAGGCGGCAGGGGAAAAGGGGGGGACGCTTCCTCTCGCAGTAATGATACATTTTCGGTCCGCAGAGATTAATATAGGCTTCTCATGACGTCACAGTCACATGTTCCGGGGCACATGGCCCCGGAGCATGCGACTGTGACGTCATGGGAACATGTGACTGTGACGTCATGAGAAGCCTATATTAATCTCTGCGGACCGAAAATTTAGCATTACTGCGAGAGGAAGCGACGAGGAGAAGAGAGAAGAAGACGCCGACGGCGACGACGGAGAAGACCGGCCCCTCCACTAGCAAAAGAGCTAAAGAAGTTAGTGGAGGGGCCGGCAGAAGAAAGAAGCGGGAGAAGAACCGGGAGAAGAACCGGAGAGCGGAAGAAGAAGAAGGCGACGGAGAAGACCGGGCCTCCGCTAGCAAAAGAGCTAAAAGAAGTTAGCGGAGGCCCGGCAGAAGAAAGGAAGAACCGGAGAGGAGAAGAGGGGAGAAGGCGACGGAGAAGACCGGGCCTCCGCTAGCAAAAGAGCTAAAGAAGTTAGCGGTGGCCCGGCAGAAGAAAACCGGAGAGAGCGGCGACGACACCGGAGACCCCCGAAGTCGGAAGAAGACCCCCGGAGCTGTGCAATAAAATACTTTAAAAAGCTGTGTGTTTTTTTTATTGCAATTTTTTTCCACCAGGTGAATGGGTAGGGGTACGATTTACCCCATACTCATTCACATAGGGTGGGGGGGCCGGGATCCGGGGGTCCCTTTATTAAAGGGGGCTCCCGGATTCCGATAAGCCCCCGCTCGCAGACCCCGACAACCAACGGCCAGGGTTGTCGGGAAGAGGCCCTGTCCTCATCAACATGGGGGCAGGGTGCTCTGGGGTGGGGGGGCCGCAGGTCACCCCAGAGCACCAAACCCCCCATGTTGAGGGCATGCGGCCTGGTACAGTTCAGGAGGGAGGGGGGCCGCTCTCGTCCCCCCCTTTTCCCCTGCGGCCGGCCAGGTTATGTGCTCAGATAAGGGTCTGGTGTGGATTTTTGGGGGAACTCCACGGCATTTTTTTATAAAATTTGGGGTGGAGTTCCCCTTAAAATCCATGCCAGATCTGAAGGGCCTGGTTTGGATATTTGGGGGGAACCCGCACGTCATTTTTTTTTAAAATTTGCAGCGGGGTTCCCCTTAATATCCATTCCAGACCTGAAGGGCCTGGTTATGGAATTTGGGGGGACCCCCACGTTTTTTTTTTTTGGTTAGCAAAGACTTTCAAAGACTTTTCTCTATATTGCCGGGAGCC
The DNA here is from genome assembly GCA_029206835.1 of Rana muscosa. NCBI lineage: Eukaryota > Metazoa > Chordata > Amphibia > Anura > Ranidae > Rana > Rana muscosa. The sequence continues at coordinate 495,398,807 of CM055121.1, forward strand.
GACAATTCATTATAGCCGCGGCTGCTTTTAAATTGTTTTTTGTTCCTTTAGAAATGACATTTTGCAGGCGCACTGGCAAGTTCAGAGCTGCGCCTGTTCAACTTATGCAAATTGAGTTACGTGACTTGACATTTACTAAGATTTTGCCGGCGCAGTGTATCGGCGCATTTAAACCATTGAAATTCCCGTGCTGAGCTCAAAAAAACCTCCCGCAGCTCGAATCGTACTTGCCGGCGCAGCGGGCTAGTTCTGAAAAAGTTACTTTCCCACTCTATTTTGGCCATGTTTGTTATTTGAGCAGGTGTCACTACACTTCCTCACATCACCCCATGTCACCCCCAATATTTTCTCACTTCCAGCTTCTTTATATTTAGATTTTAACATGCCCTGCGCCAGGTCCATAGTGGCGCACTGAGCGCCTCCTCCCGGGCGCAGAGAGCACTATAGTAAATGGGAAATAGGGCTGCGCTACCGGCGCTAATGTTTTGTAAATACCAAAACAGCCATTGCGCACGCAGATGTGCCAATACTCATGGCGCAAACGTTTGGTAAATCAGCCCCACTGTTGTCATATTCCAGGAGCACAACCTGGTTGACACTTTCTTATTATTAATATTTTTATTGTTAAAAAAAACAAATGGCAATACAAACAATTACACACTATCATAATTTGCTTGTATTTCAAAAAAGAATAGATAGTTTACAAGGCAGAATTTCAGTGAGTTTTTTTGGTGGTTCTGTTTCAAAAAATAATTCTAGGAACCATATAACCAATCAGAGATGCTGGAAAAAGTTACATTCCTATTTAGTATAAAAGGGAGCTTTTTCCCAGTGTTCCTCAGTTTTTACTGTGGAAGAAGGTAGGGTGATTGGTGCTTGTAGAGAAATTGTGATGAGGATAGATTGGAGGCTCGAGAAGGGGTCTCCAAACTTTTTAAACAAAGGGCCAGTGTACTGTGCTTCAGATATTAGGGGAGCACCACTCTGGTCAGTGGGAGAAAAAAATAGCGCCTGTGGTCAATTGGAAGAGGAATTGTGTCTCATAATGAATAAAGGGGTCACATTATGGGTCCACTTTCCTGAGATTGCGGCCTCCCTAGCACAAATTTAAAAGGTAAATTATTAAGTTAGGTTTAGCTGCATTAGTACAGTGGGGTTAGGGGCCCCGCCCCTTTTGGGGCCGGTCCACAAGGAAGCAAGAAGAGCCAATCAGGTTTCAGGGAACTTTCTGGATTTTGGGATTGCTTATAAAAGGGCCAGCAGGCGTAGGGTTCTGCCTCTTTTCAGCTGAACAAGCAGGAAGATTTGAGCTCTTACCTTACACGGAACATCTACATGATGGAAGCGCTGGTGATGCAGCTATTAGAGAAAGCTGGCAGCTCAGGAGGAGAGGCATGGCTTAGACGCTGCCTGGAGTCAGCCCCGGAGGAAGAAGGACGGCTGCTGGAGCAAGAGGGTGGAGACTTGGTAGCGAGCGGCGAGAGGAGGAATGACACTGACATGGTGCAGGGAGTTCCTGAACCAGCTCCGCCTGCAAAAGCGAGGAGACGCGCACCGCCGGAGAGGGAAGGAGGGGCTTCCGCAGAAGCTACAGACACCCGTGCGCCGCTAGTGATGCTGAGGGAAGATGGCGGCGGTGTGACGTCACAAGGCCGCCGCGGAGGTCAGAAGAGGCGGACCTGTTCGCAGTCGCCGGCTGGAAGAGGAGGACGGCGCGGCCAGCCGCAGCAGGCCGCACAGGACAGTTGGGGGAGACAGCGCGCGCAGCGGTCTCCCGGGAACCAGCGCTTAGAGTGTCAGCAAGGCACTCAGAACACAGACATGCCACAGCATGCACCAGGTGAGCAGATGCTACAGGTGCAAGACCCCCCTTCAATGCTGGAGCAGGTGGCTCAGCAGCAGGTGTTGCAGGCTCCAGCTGGTGGTGAGTTAAACCAATTGCATGTACTATCTGGTTTGGTAGGCTCTTTGTCTTCCATAATACAATCACTGTCTAAAGGTTCAGCACCTGCTGTGTCTGCTGCTTCTATTTCTGTTAACCCTTCTGTGTCATCTCTTTCTCCAGTACTGTCTAGTCTGCCTGTCAGCTTACTATCTCAGCTAGATAAAGTTTCTGCTATGCAGTCTGACAAATCAGCTCCTGAGCTCTTGCAGACGGCTGGGCAAAGGTTACTGGTCCCTGAGATATATATGAAAGATTCCATGCCATGTGAAATGTCCCCTTTAGGATACCATTTAAGTGTAAATGTTAAGGAAAAGATTTGGAAAGGGGAATATGTTGACATTCTTTCTCTCCTGCCTGCGCATAAAGAATTTGTTTGAACAGAAAGGAGGGGGGAGGAGAGAAGCGAAGAAGAAAGGCGCAGGGCAATCCCTAGGTCGTTTAACAATTGGCTTCAAGCCTTTTGTATTTATTCTGGCATTATGGCGGAGAAGCACCCGGAAAGGTGTGGGTGGCTTTTCCAGCATCTAGATCACATCTTGGAAGCCTATAAAAATTTTGGGGGCCTGGGGTTTTTTTTCTATGACGAATCCTTTCATCAGAAACTGTCCATTCACCCGTCTCTAAGGTGGGGTATGAAAGATGTGGGCTTGTGGCTCAATTTGATTGTGCCACAAAGGCAGGTAGCGCCTAGACAACCCGCTGCGACAGGGTCGACAGCGGCCTTTAGGAAAGGCTGCTGTTTTGCATTTAATGACAGCCAGTGCCACTGGAATAATTTGTGTAAATACAGACACGAATGTTCCATTTGTGCGGGGACGCACCCAGCGGCAAAATGTTTTAAGCGGAATGCAGTGACAGGAGCTAGCCCGGTCCAGCATATTTTTCCCAAAAGCCTGCACGCCAGTGAGGCTGGAAAAAATGCGCCCGTGGCTGGACATCTACCCAAACAGGGAGAAGGCTTGTTTACTCAGTAAAGGTTTTGATCAGGGTTTCCCGTTGCCTTCCTTTTCGGGGGAGGGGTGTAAATTGGTAGGTAATTTGAAATCTGTAGATCAATTTCCCCAGGTGGTAAGGGATAAGTTATGTAAAGAACTAAAGGAAGGTAGAATTGCTGGCCCTTTTGAGCACCCCCCCTTCTATAATTTTCGGATTTCCCCATTGGGGGTAGTGCCAAAACGGGAACCCAATGAATTTCGTATTATACACCATCTATCCTTTCCAAAAGGTGACTCCTTGAACGATGAGATTGACGGGAGCCTATGCTCAGTGTCGTATGCCACATTCGAAGAAGCGATTGGTAAGATCAGGAAGTTTGGCTCTGGGGCCTTGTTGGCAAAGGCTGACATAAAATCCGCATTTCGCCTCTTGCCCGTCTCCCCGGAGGCTTTCAACTCGTTGGGGTTTTATTTTGAGGGTCAATACTTTTTTGACATGTGTCTCCCGATGGGGTGTTCGTTGTCATGTTCCTACTTTGAATCATTCTCTACATTTCTCCACTGGGTACTTGGCATCCGATCTGGGCTGGATGATTTTTTGTTTGTTGGCCCAGCAGACTCTAGTTTTTGTTCTGACTTGTTGCTGTCATTTCAGGCCATGGCTTTTGAATTTGGAGTACCGTTGGCTGAGGAAAAAACTTGCTTGCCAAGCACTTCATTGGAGTTTTTGGGCATAGAGATAGATACTTGCGGTATGGAATTTCGTTTGCCGGAAAAAAAATTGAGTAAATTAAAATGGTTAATCACGACGGTGTTGCGGAAAAAGAAGGTACGCTTGAAAGAAATACAGTCGCTGCTGGGGGTTTTGGCATTTGCGTGCAGAATCATGCCTGTTGGCAGAATATTTTCGCGTCGGCTTTACCTGGCGATTTCAGGCTTGAAATCTCCTTTGGATCATGTTAGAATAACGGCCCCCATTAAGGAAGATCTTTTGGTTTGGGCCAACTTTCTTGACGGATATAACGGTAGGTCCTTTTTTCAGGCGGAATTTGTTGTGGCAAAGGATTTTTGTTTATTTACGGATGCAGCTGGCTCCAAAGGCTTCGGTGCCATCTGGAGATCGCACTGGTGTTGCGCGGCTTGGCCGGAACCTTGGGTGAGTTCGGGAGTGACCAGGAACGTGGTATTGCTAGAATTATTTCCAATATTAGTGGCATTGGAGTTGTGGGGCTCAGAGTTCGCTAATAGGCGCATCTTGGTGGAAACGGATAACAAGGGTGTATTATATGCAGTGAACTGCCTTTCATCCAGTTCTTTGCCGGTAATCAAAATCTTGCGTCAGGTGGTCTTCAGATGCCTCAAATTTAATATTTGGTTGAAGGCTAGGTATACCCCGGGGATATTGAATAATATAGCTGATTCTCTATCTCGTTTTCAGGAGGAGCGTTTTCGGAGTCTGCTGCCGGAGGCGGACGCAGTTGGCAACTCATGCCCGGCCTATCTGTGGGAGATGATCTGAGTACTGTGACGAATGCTATAAAAAGCTCTTTAGCTCCTAGAACCTGGTCGAGTTACTCGGCAGCCTGGAGCAGCTGGATATCCTTTGCAAGTGCTGAAGGTTGTCAGTTTGATAAGCCTTCGGAAGGTACCATTTTGGCTTTTATGTCAAGTTTAATGCGGCAGCAACTTTCACATAGTTATGTGACAAGAACGCTGGCCGGTATGTCCTTTTTCTTCCGTTTATTGGGTCTGAGACCTTGTTCTTCTTATTTTTCTGTAAAACAGGCACTGAAGGGATACAAGAGATTGACGTTTGTCATAGATGATAGGAGACCGATTTCTCTTGACATTCTCGGTGGCCTTTGCAGAATGACTTCAGTGGTTTGTTTTTCCTCCTACGAGGCCTTATTATTCAGGACAGCTTTTGTGCTTGCATTTTTTGGGGCATTTCGCATCTCGGAATTAATTCCAGTGAGCAAACAAGGTGGTTCGGGTGTGCGATTTGACCAGGTGCTAGTTGATCAATCGGGTGTTCATGTGTGGCTGCAGTATTCCAAAACAGACCAATATGGTAAGGGTAGATGGGTTCATCTAAAAGAACAAAATGAGAGCTTATTGTGCCCGGTAGCCTTGGTTAAACAATTTATGGGGCTTAGGCCTCCCGGGGAGGGAATTTTTCTCATTCATGCTAATTTATTGCCCCTGACAAAATACCAATTCGATGCAGTTTTAAAAAAGAGTTTGGGTGCCATGGGTTTAAGTCATTTTAAGTTTTCCTCCCACTCCTTTCGGATTGGCGCAGCTTCGGAGGCGGCCCGATCGGGCGTCTCCGAATCAGATATCAAGGCATTGGGTGGGTGGAAGTCAAAATGTTTTAAGTTGTATGTTCGTCCTAATTTGTTTATTTAATTTTAGGTACCCAGCATACAGTGTGGATTTTGGGGCATTCATTTATTTATTGGGCACAAAAAAGAGAGGCTCAACGCAACTATTCATCAAATTTATCCTTGCACCCGGACTCATTTTGTTTGTTCTGGAAAGGTATAAGAGGCCTTCAATGGCCGCAACTGGATTTGCATGTGTCTAGGTTATGTCAGCTGTGGCCATTGCCATCCATACTGATAATTCATTTGGGAGGTAACGATTTGGGAAATATTAACACTTTGGACTTATTATTTATGATTAAGCGTGACCTGCATCGCTTCAGTGCGACTTTCCCAGGTACAACCTTAGTTTTTTCAGAAGTGGTTCCTCGTCTTTCATGGCTCTCCTCTGCGCAGAGGAGGGTGATGGAAAAAATGAGGAAGAGAGTCAATAGGGCTCTCGAAAAGTTCATGCCCCAAGTTGGGGGACTGTCTTATAGGCACATGGACTTGGAAGGGGGATATCCAGGCCTGTACAGACTGGATGGGGTGCACTTATCAGAAGTAGGAAATGACATTTTTAATGTTGGTCTGCAGAACATGATCGAAAAGGCCGCGACGATTGGGGTGTGCCAGTCTTGATGCTCAAGACCGGCGTGTGGGGACTTTTATTTATCTTTGAAGTTGTGCCACTGCTCGAGTTCTAACAACTGAGCAGGTAGAAATATGTTATTGGATGATTTATGAAGTTTGGAATGATAATAAAGATTTATGGAAAATTATTTGTGAAAAACCAATAAAGGTGTCGCGGCCAAGTTTTTGCCATTTAAAAAATGTGTTCAGTTATTTATTTTAGTTAAGTTGTATCTGGGGAAGTTCTGGTTTGGGCGGGTGGGGCCTGCAATCTCATGAATAAAGGGGTCACATTATGGGGCCACTTTCCTGAGATTGCGGCCTCCCTAGCACAAATTTAAAAGGTAAATTATTAAGTTAGGTTTAGCTGCATTAGTACAGTGGGGTTAGGGGCCCCGCCCCTTTTGGGACCGGTCCACAAGGAAGCAAGAAGAGCCAATCAGGTTTCAGGGAACTTTCTGGATTTTGGGATTGCTTATAAAAGGGCCAGCAGGCGTAGGGTTCTGCCTCTTTTCAGCTGAACAAGCAGGAAGATTTGAGCTCCCTCCCTCCCGCCCCAGTCGCGTACACTTTTATGTGGTGGGTCACCCTGGATCCAGGGGGGACTTTTATTTATCTTTGAAGTTGTGCTACTGCTCGAGTTCTAACAACTGAGCAGGTAGAAATATGTTATTGGATGATTTATGAAGTTTGGAATGATAATAAAGATTTATGGAAAATTATTTGTGAAAAACCAATAAAGGTGTCGCGGCCAAGTTTTTGCCATTTAAAAAATGTGTTCAGTTATTTATTTTAGTTAAGTTGTATCTGGGGAAGTTCTGGTTTGGGCGGGTGGGGCCTGCAATCTCATAAGTAGTGATAGGAATAATGACTTATCATGGTGTCAGTAGAATAAATACTGCCCCATCATTAAGGTCAGTGACACAAATAATGTTTTTTCATTTATATTAGTGGGAGGAATAGTGCCCTGTCTTTGGTATCAGTGGAAGGAATAGTGTCCCATAATTATTGTCAGTGAAAAAAATATGTTTTATCGTTTATATCAGTGGGAGGAATTGCGCTTCATATATGTGGGAGGAATCCCCAAGGGCTGGATAAAGGTAATTAAAGGGCCACATCCAGCCCATGGGTCACAGTTTGGAGACCACAGGGCTAGAGAATTTGCAATATACATAAATGGGATACAGTAATAAAACAAAAGAAGCAGCTTTTTTATCATCTTACCTGTCTGCACCTGTGGATAGTCTCAAGAGTACAGTATAGACACTGTCAATGTGTGATGCTGTAATTTATTGACTTGCCAATTGCCACACAGTTATTGTATGATGTATCTGTGTGCCTCTTTGTTGTCACCTAAACCTACATTATTATTCAGTTTTACAGTTTACAGTATAAAATTCAGTATGAATTTCAGATAGAACAGAGCACAAAAACAAGTATGTATATACATTATGGTTCTTGATATGAACGCACTTCAAGGAATGATATGGAGATCAATTAAAATTTCAATAAAGTATGTATCACCAGAAGGAAAGAAAAAGAAAGAGAAAAGGAACACAACTGGCTGGCTTGACTTGGTAACCTCAGGGCGGAGGTTAAATGGCACTGTTACTAACGCTCTTTATTACCAGAAAAACTTGAAACCTATATGGTGATGAGTGTGTTATACTGTCAGGAACCATGAATCAGATGGAGACAGAAAATGCAGTAAAAATCACATCTTTTAATATAGTGGTAAAAATGGTACAAATAGTAAACGTAGTCAAAACATAGACAGGGTTCAGTAATCAAAGTGGGTAGTCAGTGCAAGCCAGTATATCAAGAAGCCAGAGATCAGCGTAGTCGGAGGCAGCAAACAGGATCAGGAACCAGAAGGGACGTCAGCCAGGCAAGTCTTTACAGGAACACAGCAGAGAATCTCTAGATATGTTGACCAAGGCGAAGGCATGGGAGAAATTAACCTGGCAGTTTAAATAGCCAGAAGGGGCTGATGAGCAGGAAATGATCATCAGGTGAGGAACTGTGGAACGATAAGTGCTGGCAATTAACCGACAGCTGAGGACTTAGGAGGGAGGACTGAGCCCAGCCCTGAAATTTACCTAAATTTTTGAAGTGGTTGGCTCACTCTGCTTGTGCATATTTGCCAACCACTTTTGTTACTTTGCCACTCCAAGGCAGCTGCTATATTACAAGCTCAAACTTTGAGTAATATATTAATATCCCTGGCACAATTTTTGGAATAAGTGCTTGGGCTTCTTGGCCTACTGATATAGTTACATTGTCATCCCAAGGCCCATGCCACCTGTGAAACCCAAACGCCGAGCAATATTTTACTATTTCGGATACAATTTTCAGAATATGTGGCTCACCCATATGAATTTTTGCCTATAGTTAGGTTACCTTGCCACCCACAGCTCCTGTCACCTGCCAGACCCAAGCTCGGAGTAATATATTACTATCTTTGGTACAATTTGTTTGAATAAGTAGCTTATGCTAGTTGCCCCCCTATGACTTCTGCTACCAGTTACTTTGCCATCCCAAGTCTCCTGCCACCTGCTAGGGTCAAACTCTGAGAACTATCCCTGACATAATTTTTGGAATAAGCAGCTTGCTTAGATTTTGTTGTCTGAGCATAAAAAAAGCTGCAACTCCCCCTCATTCCCCTCAAATTGGGATTATATCTTTTCCCAGAAAGGTTAACACATTAGAGCTTTTGGGACTGCTAAGAGCTAATACTACTTTTTCCATTTTTGCCTGACTGTGTCCAATTTTTTGCAATATTTGCCCTATCATCTTGTCAGGCAGGGCTGCCAGTAGCTTCCCAAGCCATTTTGCACAGATTTGCATAATTTCCAAATCTGTAATACATATTTTTTAAGTACTAAACAGTGTATCAGGTGTAGGGACTCTTTGGACACCTAAGACACTGTTCAGAGACAAATGCAGACACCTGAATTGTATTTAGGAAAATCTTTTAAAGTGTGAAGGAAAAGCAAAGGTTTAATTTAAATGATAAGTGCACCTTTATCTATGCTATTGGAGCTTCATTCTGCATCTCCCACTACCCCATAGCAAGACACCATAAAGTGTAATGGCCGCACTGTGTGTTGCCAGATCCCAAAGCAGCACTGAGAATGCTGGAGGCCAGTAAACACAATCTTATCCACATTTAAGGTAAGCAATTATATTTAGAAAGTTGCTGGTGGCATGATACATTTAAATGTCCAGTTAACCTTTAAAAAGTTCTGTTCCAAACTGGAAAACTTTGAAATGGCTTTAAGAATAACAATGGCACATGAAAATTGTAGGAGCATTGCCAAAAAAAAATCAGCACAATCAAAAGATTTGCTATAAGCAAGTTACCTTTGCATGCTTTCTAACATTAATCACTGACTTGCTAATGGGTTATTTATCAATGTCTTGCTGCAATATAGCTTTCTGACAAATTACAAGAAAAATCTTGTAACATTAACTGGAATGTATCAGTGTGATTATTGCCTTGTTAAACAGACACTTTTCATGTGTCCTAATTTTTGGAGGCAGATTATTAACATCATTGTGTTCTGCAGTAGCAACCTTTGCGTGAACACAAATTAAAACGACTAAATCAAATACGAATCTCATTCCATATGCAGAATCCACCAGTGGAATGTTTAGACTATATAAACACATACAAAGGGGAAAAGAGAAAGGCTGGCACAGACAAATACAAAGTAAACACACACAACTAAGTAATCAGATGCAGTGTCCAAGTTAAATAGTAAGCCTGGAAAAATGTATATCAAATGCTGGAATGCTTATAATATTATAAACAATTACATATTACTGAAGACCAAATTGAAGAATACGATTAATTCAGCATTATGTCGACTTAACAAGAGTAAGCTATAGACATTGTGTAAAAGTTATGATGGTGATATGATGACATCCCAAATGTTGAGCATATGTTACAAAAAAAAAGTAAAAATAAAATCTGAAGTGAAAACAGGTTTAGAATTGTCTTGATGCATTAATCACTTGCCGCCCGCCCTATAGCGGATTGACGGTGGCAAAGTGGTTTTAAAATCCTGACTGGACGTCATATGACGTCCTCAGGATTTTGAGCCGCTGCGCGCCCCCAGGGGGGCGTGCATCGCGGCGATCGTTGCTGCGGGATGTCAGTCTGACACCCCGCAACACCGATCTAGGTAAAGAGTCTCCGACGGAGACTCTTTACCATGTGATCAGCCGTGTCCAATCACGGCTGATCACAATGTAAACAGGAAAAGCTGGTCATCGGCTTTTCCTCACTCTCGTCTGGCAGACGCGAGTAGAGGAGAGCCGATCGGCTGCTCTTCTGACAGGGGGGGTTTGTGCTGATCCATTATCAGTGCAGCTCCCCCAAAGATGCCCACACTGGACCACCAGGGATGCCACTAGACCACCAGGGATGCTAGGGATGCCCACCTTAAAGGTATGCCACCCTAGACCACCAGGGATGCAAATTAGAAATGGCTAATGGATGCCAATCAGTGCCCACAATGGATGCCAATCAGTGCCCACAATGGGCACCACTGATTGGCAGGCATTATTGTTTGGCACTGATTGGCATCCATTAGTAAAACACATTGCAGTACAGTGCCACCTATTAGTGCCCATCCATGCCACCTATCAGTGCCCATCCATGCCAATCTGTGCAACCTATCAGTGCCCATCCATGCCGCCTATCAGTGCCCATCCGTGTCGCCTATCCGTGCCGCTTCATGCCGCCTATCTGTGCCCATCCGTGCCGCCTATCTGTGCCCATCGGTGCCCATCCGTGCCGCCTATCTGTGCCCATCGGTGCCCATCCGTGCCGCCTATTGGTGCCCATCCGTGCCGCCTATAGGTGCCCATCCGTGCCCCTATAGGTGCCCATCCATGCCGCCTATCGGTGCCCATCCGTGCCACCTCATCGGTGCCCATCGGTGCCGCCTCATCAGTGCCCATCAGTGCAGCCCCATCAGTGCCCATCAGTGAAGGAGAAAACTTACTTATTTACAACATTTTGTAACTGAAATAAAAAAATAATGTTTTTTTCAAAATTTTCGGTCATTTTTAATTTTTTGGGCAGAAAATAAAAATCGCAGAGGTGATCAAATAGCACCAAAAGAAAGCTCTATTCGTGGGATCAAAATGATAAAAATTTAGTTTGGGTACAGTGTAGCATGACCACGCAATTGTCATTCAAAGTGCAACAGCGCAGAAAGCTGAAAATTGGTCTGGGCAGGAAGGTGTTTAAATGCCCAGTATGGAAGTGGTTAATGTAGAAATAAAAAAGGACTATAACCAGTGTCACATGATACCTTGCCTTTGATATGTACTATTTAAGCTCTGGGGATTTCTTACTCGTTCTTCCAAGGGCAACCTTTTTCAGTAAGAAAAATCTCCAACATCAACACACACAGAAGTCAAAATGCATGACCCAGGTAGGGCTGAGGGGGCGGAGTGATATTAAATGTTAAAACTAGGAATGAGCTCAATGTTCAATGTTTTTTTAATAAAGGACTGTGTATTGTGTTTTTTACATTTTGACACTTTTTTTGGTTAATGGGTAGGGGTACAATGTACCCCATACCCATTCACATGGTGGGGCGGGGTCATGGGGCCCACTTGTTAAAGGAGGCTTCCAGATTCCCATAAGCCCCCCGCCCGCAGACCCCCACAACCACCTGGCAAGGGTTGTAGGGATGAGACCCTTAATCCCTAATTAATGTAATAGGTTTAGGAATGAAGCAATTTAAACCAGTAGATAAAGGGCAATTACCACCAATTCCAATCACATCCCGATTAATTTGAAAAATTAAAAGAAAAGTTGCCCCTGGGATGGTATGGATTGGAAAAATAACATGGATTTGCCACCAAAGAGTATGTATAAAAGTAAAAAAAAATTATTTATACAGATTTTCACATAGTTTTAGCCAAGATAAGACAAGAACTAATTGATGGTGCTCGGCGGCTACGATGTCCGCCGGGCACCCGTGATTGCTCGTCACAGAGCCAGGGACGTGGATCTCTGTGTGTAAACACAGAGTTTCAAGTCCTGTCAGGGAGAGGAGACCGATGGTGTGTCCCTTGTACATAGGGACACCGATCGGTCACCTCCCCCAGTCAGTCCCCTCCCCCTACAGCTAGAAGCACTCCCTAGGGAACACATTTAACCCCTTGATCGCCCCCTAGTGTTCACCTCTTCCCTGCCAGTCACATTTATACAGTAATCAGTGCATATTTATAGCACTGTTTGCTGTATAAATGTGAATGGTCCTAAAATAGTGTCAAAAGTGTCCGATCTGTCCGCCGCAATATTGCAGTCCTAACAAAAATTGCAGATAACTGCCATTACTAGTAAAAAAAAAAATAATAAAAATAAATGTCATAAAACTATCCCCTTTTTTTGTAGGCGCTATAACTTTTGCGCAAAGCAATCAATATACGCTTATTGCGATTTTTTTTACCAAAAATATGTAGAAGAATACGTATCGGCCTAAACTGAGATAATTTTTTTTTTAAATTGGGAGATTTATTATAGCAAAAAGTAAAAAATATTGTTTTTTTTTTTTAAATTGTCAGTGTTTTTTTGTTTATAGCGCAAAAAATAAAAACCACAGAGATGATCAAATACCACCAAAAGAAAGCTCTATTTGAGGGAAAAAAAGGACATCAATTTTGTTTGGGAGCACGACCACGCAATTGTTATTCAAAGCGTGACAGTGCTGAAAGCTGAAAATTGGCCTGGGCAGGAAGGGGGTGAAAATGCCTGGTATTGAAGTGGTTAAATTATCGGAGAGGGAGGGGGATTGGGGAAGGAGCCAGTTGCAAATACGGTAAGTTGTTTCCTGGGTAAAGGTCCATGGTTAAATTATATTAAAGTGGTTTAGCTTAAAAAATTATAAAAACATGTTATACTTACCTGCTCTGTGTACTGTTTTTTTTTTCACAGAGCAGCCCTGATCTTCCTCTTCTCAGGTCCCCCACTGGCGCTCCTGGCTCATCCACCTTGCTGAGTGCCCCCAAAGCAACCTGCTTGCTCTGAGGGCACTTATGCATACTCATGTATACTTAGGGTGTGTGGGGGGGGGGGAGTTGCACACTGTAGGTGTGCATAGAATGCATGAAGGTAAAAAACCTTCAGCCTTTAGAACCACCTTAAAGACATCATATTGGTAGTTAGATTAATGATGTTGGATTTGCTTTAAACCCTTTGGATAAGGACATTCCAAAACATTATGTTTTCATTAATCTGACTGGGATTTAAAGTGTATCTATAGCCAAAAAGTTTTTTTCATTTTGGATAGAGTTGGGAAGAGTTAGAACCCCTGTCAGGTTTAACTGCTGAAAGTGAGGGAGAATCTGCAACAGGAATATAGAGAACTGAAATAAAGGTCTGCCCTGAGCACATAGGAGAAAGGACACATGACAGGTTGGGCTGGTCGGTAGGAGAAGGGTTAAGAATGGGTGTGGTTTAAGGATATGATGTAGGGAGCAGGGAGGAAGTAGTCATAGCTTAGAGAAGCCTCAAGGGGGAACAGACAACGTGGTAAATGTATTGATATGGCAATGATTAAAAGTGAATAGGCATGCAAAGAAAATGGCAGACTTGTGGGGCATATTGTAATTATTGTATTTTTGTCACAGCATAGGTGGGTCCTTGATGGTGCCAGAAAAGTAAGATCGTTGGTAATGTTTGGACAAGTGGTTTAATCTTAATCACAAATATCTATGATTATGTGGTGTTCATGAAGGAAGTACTTACTAAGGTTTATTCCAGGTGAATAATGGGGTAATAATTAATGGTATGTACCCACCAAGCCGTTTATAGATGGCTGGTGGCCTGGTACGGGATTACAATGAAACATGTTATTGGGTGGCACTGTCAAGGACCTGGCTTTAAAGGTTGCATTATAATTATTGTATGTTTTTGAAGAACTGGTGTCTAAATCATGTTATTGTTATTATCTTAATATGTAATAAAATCTGTGGCCATATTACTCCAATGAAAATAATTTGTGTTATATTGTATTATTTATGAGATTTAATGTGCTTGGTTTTAATTAGGGATTAAAAAATTAAAAGAAAAGTTGCCCCTGGGATGGTATGGATTGGAAAAATAACATGGATTTGCCACCAAAGGGTATGTATAAAAGTAAAAAAGTTTTATTTATACAGATTTTCACATAGTTTTAGCCAAGATAAGATAAAATGGTTTAAGACAAGAACTGACATGCATTTATGTTGAAACCAAATACATACAATCGCCCTATGTTTATGACATATAAGTCAATTATAAAAAAAACGGTTTTAAAACTTTTTTTTGCATTGATACATGTCCCCTGGGGCAGGACCCAGATCCCCAAACACTTTTTATGACAATAACTTTCATATAAGCCTTTAAAATTAGCACTTTTGATTTTTCATGTTCGTGTCCCATAGACTTTAACGGGGTTCGGATGTTCGAACAAATTTATTGCCTGTTCGCATGTTCTGGTGCAAACCAAACTGGGGGGTGTTCGGCTCATCCCTAGTTGTCACTTATATAGATCTGTGTAAATGTGGAGTATTTCTCCAGAAATGCAGGCCCCAGATCGTGACAATTTTGCTCATTTGTGGGGGAAATGCAGCCAGTCTCTGGGTCCTGATGGCCAGTCAAGGCCCTTTGACACATCTGTGCAGGTGCACTGCGTAGGAATGAAAAAATGTTGCAGGGGGTATGACTTTAAGCTTCGACATTGCTGAGCCACATGCCTGTAGCCTTTTAATCAGCCCCTGACCACACCTAGTCCTGCCTACTGCTTTCTGGATTAATAGCATTGCCCCTGTTGCTGAAACCCTCCCACTGTGGGCTGCATTGTCTGGGAGGGAAAGCATGTGAGACACAAATAAAGGAGGATTTGACTCAGTCAGGGAAGGTAAAGGAAGATTTTTTTGTAGGGCTTGTTTAGCCTTAGTTTGTTATGTTTACTAATAATAATCATATAGCCTTCGTTTATATATATATATATATATACACACAGTATATATATATGTTTTACCCCCAGGGCAATTTAAAGCCCACATACCACCCACCACCCTGCACCCTGATGCAGGTGAAAGCAGCAACAGCTGAGGCAATATGCCCACCGGCCAGCCAATATGCCTGTAGCCTACCTGACAGGGATCAGTGTCTGACAGAGCACAGTAGTGTGTGTGTGCAGTACATTAAGATAATATAGGGAAGTGACTTATAATGGGAGAGGGCAGGCAGGGACAAGTGTGCAATGGGAGAGAGGGAGACAATAAAGCATTATGGGCAGGCACATATCCTTAGTTCTGTTCACAGACCCCAGTGTACAATCAGCGAAGCAGATAAGATGGCAGAGTAGTCTGTTTCTACTGTAGGAATGGAGGCAAAATAAAGCAGGATGACCTCATGGAAGTCCTGTAAAACACTAATGATACTTATTTATGTTTTTATGGTATTAAGTAGTGGGGCCTATGTCTACACAGGGGCTGATCTAAGGTCTGAAGTGCATGCATGCATTGGGCAGATCTGAGGTCTAACATGTATAGATTAGGGCTGATCTATGGTCTCACATGTATAGATTAGGGTTGATCTGAGGTCCGAAATGTATAGATTGGGGTTGATATGTGATCTCACGTGTATGGATTAAGGCTGATCTGACTTCTGACATGTATGGATTGAGGCTGATCTGTGATCTTATCTGTGATCTCACATGTATGAATTAGGGCTCATCTGATATCTGCCATGTATGGATTGGGACTGATCTGAGGTCTGAGTTGTATGAAGTACAGCTGATCTGAAGTCTGAAGTGTATGGATTGCAGCTGATCAGAGGTCTGAGGTACATGCATGTATTGGATCTGATTTGAGGTCTGAAGGTGCAGGAATTGGGACTGATCTGAAATATTTATGGTTGGTATTTACTCGCAACAGGCAATTCTAAATTGTGTGTAGTTAAAATAAAGATCCTAAAGGCCAGACATACCACAACTAAGCCATAAAAAACATGGGCAGGGATCACACTAAAACTTTCCCACTAGCCTGCACTGTGCATTCCGGTTGCATTTCGGCCAGCAGCGAGATTGCGGGTGTGGGAACTGCAGGGAAACCGCATGGTCGAAAAGACCATGTGGTTTCCCTGTGGCCACGTTTTTAAAAAGGTGGTTCATGCAGCACAGCAGCCCAGCGGCCCGCACTAGTGTGAACTAAGCGTAAGTCCAGATTACTGTTAAGTATATGTAAATACCAAAAAATTTTGGTGTACACCAGTTAATCGATTTTGCATTCATAGTGTTGCTAATGGTAAGTTAAGCTCATAATTATTATATATAAAGTAATGAGTTTAACTTGCCATTAGTAATAAAAATATGACTGCAAAAATTTAAAACAAACTAAGGCTATGGCGCACTATCATTTTCTGGCATGCCGGTTGTTTAATGCGTGTAAAAATGGCACAATGGCACTTGATGTGCAAAAGTTTGCTAACCCCTGAACTAGAGCTCTGCTTACATGGCCTATTCTTTTGCATGAAACACATTATTCAATACCCTATATTACTCTCTGACTAGCTAAATAAATATTTCAACGAAATATGCAATTAAACCACAACCGAGTTCAAATTAAAATGAATCTAATTTTCTCAGCTCATTTTAATTGGTTTCCAGTTAAACAACCAATATGGGTCTTACATAGCATTAAAATCTCTGGATCTACTTTGAAACACCCACTAGGTGGCCTTTTTGAACCTGTATAATTTTACTGCCATTTATAAGCCAATAGTTCAGGAAGAAGTTACCATAATTATTTGATAAGGGTTTATCAGCTAAAATGAAAAGCTTTTCATGATCTTGCTCATCTGATTGACACTTCCCGCTTCATAAGTATAGAGGCTATAATCACCAGTATTAAAAAAAACTCAACTTTTATTAAAAGAAGAAATTATTCCTTCACATATCTATGGCAAGACAGCCTATTATTAAATGCACTGAAATATTTAAATTGATTTGAGGCAGCAAGCTAAATTAACCTTCAATTCCTTGTTTCTGGGTCGGCAAAAGCAAATGTACACAAACAGGAGGTTGTTCTATGCTAATTAAAAACTACACTCTTTCAGGGTCAGTTGCTTCATGGTGGGTAATTCTACTAAATAAAAGTAGCTCAATTTGCTCCAAATTAACCACTGCATTAAAATGGTGAGATATTAGCATTAAACTCTCATTTTCAAAGATGCATAGCTGTACATAGATGCATAAAACAGGAAATTTATATGTAAACGCACCAATAGACTAAATAACTATGTTTAAGCAATTATTTTTAGCATTGTAAAAGGTAACTAAAAAATGCAAATAAGGTTCCCTGTCATAGCCCTGTGGAGAATTTAATCTGCCATTAAATAAAAACCCCACTAAGTACCACCTGTGTGTAAAGAGTTCAAAAAGTCCTATTATAATTTAGCAAAAAATAAAACATTCATGGAAAAAAACTCTAGAAAATATAGTTGAAAAGAAAAGTCTGCAAGTGTCTCTGTGCTTATTGTCTCCCCTACCCCTATCTTGCCATGCAAATATTGTAAACAATTGTATTGATGTAGTAAGGGTTTTAGCTTCTATATTTCTAGTAGGGATGAGCTTCGTGTTCGAGTCGAACATACGTTCGACTCGAACATTGGCTGTTCGATCGTTCGACGAAGATCGAACGATTTGGGCCGTTCGCGCCAAATTCGAGTGACGCGAACGGCCCACAATGCACTACGCCATCGCAGTGTCATCCAGGCGCTGTGATTGGCCAAGCATGCACTGTGACCCCGCATGCTTGGCCAATCACAGCGCCGGCAGCGAGGAGAGCAATGATTGGCCACAGGCAGGATGCCTGTGGCCAATTATTGCTGAGGGTGTTTAGTACACGCCCCACACTATAAAAGGCCGCCAGCACGGCGGCCTAGTGTAGTGTGTTCCGGAGCAGGGATAGAGTAGCATAGGCAGGGACAGTGACTGTTATTTCTTTCTTGCTTAACCTGGATTCCTTTAGTTTAGGGAAAGAGAAGGATAGGTAGGGAGAGTGTCAGTGTGTTTTGTGCTTCTGCTATAGTGTGCTTAAAAAAAACATTTATTCTAGGGACAGAAAACTCTAGGTAGGGACAGTGTCAGTTTCTTTCACTCTGCAAGTCCTTGTTTCCAGGGACCTGTAAGGACAGTGAGTTAATTGTCCTTGTGCTATATTGTGCTTAAAAAAAACATTTATTCTAGGGACAGAAAACTCTAGGTAGGGACAGTGTCAGTTTCTTTCACTCTGCAAGTCCTTGTTTCCAGGGACCTGTAAGGACAGTGAGTTAATTGTCCTTGTGCTATATTGTGATTAAAAAAAACATTTATTCTAGGGACAGAAAACTCTAGGTAGGGACAGTGTCAGTTTCTTTTACTCTGCAAGTCCTTGTTTCCCGGGACCTGTAAGGACAGTGAGTTAATTTTCCTTGTGCTATATTGTGATTAAAAAAAACATTTTTTCTAGGGACAGAAAACTGTAGGTAGGGAGAGTGTTTTTTTTCTTTCACTCTGCAAGTCCTTGTTTCCAGGGACCTGTAAGGACAGTGAGTTAATTGTCCTTGTGCTATATTGTGCTTAAAAAAAACATTTATTCTAGGGACAGAAAACTCTAGGTAGGGACAGTGTCAGTTTCTTTCACTCTGCAAGTCCTTGTTTCCAGGGACCTGTAAGGACAGTGAGTTAATTTTCCTTGTGCTATATTGTGATTAAAAAAAACATTTATTCTAGGGACAGAAAACTCTAGGTAGGGACAGTGTCAGTTTCTTTCACTCTGCAAGTCCTTGTTTCCAGGGACCTGTAAGGACAGTGAGTTAATTTTCCTTGTGCTATATTGTGATTAAAAAAAACATTTTTTCTAGGGACAGAAAACTGTAGGTAGGGAGAGTGTTTTTTTTCTTTCACTCTGCAAGTCCTTGTTTCCAGGGACCTGTAAGGACAGTGAGTTAATTTTACTTGTGCTATATTGTGCTTAAAAAAAACATTTATTCTAGGGACAGAAAACTCTAGGTAGGGACAGTGTCAGTTTCTTTCACTCTGCAAGTCCTTGTTTCCAGGGACCTGTAAGGACAGTGAGTTAATTTTCCTTGTGCTATATTGTGATTAAAAAAAACATTTATTCTAGGGACAGAAAACTCTAGGTAGGGACAGTGTCAGTTTCTTTCACTCTGCAAGTCCTTGTTTCCAGGGACCTGTAAGGACAGTGAGTTAATTTTCCTTGTGCTATATTGTGATTAAAAAAAACATTTTTTCTAGGGACAGAAAACTGTAGGTAGGGAGAGTGTTTTTTTTCTTTCACTCTGCAAGTCCTTGTTTCCAGGGACCTGTAAGGACAGTGAGTTAATTTTCCTTGTGCTATATTGTGATTAAAAAAAACATTTTTTCTAGGGACAGAAAACTCTAGGTAGGGAGAGTGTTTTTTTTCTTTCACTCTGCAAGTCCTTGTTTCCAGGGACCTGTAAGGACAGTGAGTTAATTGTCCTTGTGCTATATTGTGCTTAAAAAAAACATTTTTTCTAGGGACAGAAAACTCTAGGTAGGGAGAGTGTTTTTTTTTTTCACTCTGCAAGTCCTTGTTTCCAGGGACCTGTAAGGACAGTGAGTTAATTGTCCTTGTGCTATATTGTGCTTAAAAAAAACATTTATTCTAGGGACAGAAAACTCTAGGTAGGGACAGTGTCAGTTTCTTTCACTCTGCAAGTCCTTGTTTCCAGGGACCTGTAAGGACAGTGAGTTAATTTTCCTTGTGCTATATTGTGATTAAAAAAAACATTTTTTCTAGGGACAGAAAACTGTAGGTAGGGAGAGTGTTTTTTTTCTTTCACTCTGCAAGTCCTTGTTTCCAGGGACCTGTAAGGACAGTGAGTTAATTTTACTTGTGCTATATTGTGCTTAAAAAAAACATTTATTCTAGGGACAGAAAACTCTAGGTAGGGACAGTGTCAGTTTCTTTCACTCTGCAAGTCCTTGTTTCCAGGGACCTGTAAGGACAGTGAGTTAATTTTCCTTGTGCTATATTGTGATTAAAAAAAACATTTATTCTAGGGACAGAAAACTCTAGGTAGGGACAGTGTCAGTTTCTTTCACTCTGCAAGTCCTTGTTTCCAGGGACCTGTAAGGACAGTGAGTTAATTTTCCTTGTGCTATATTGTGATTAAAAAAAACATTTTTTCTAGGGACAGAAAACTGTAGGTAGGGAGAGTGTTTTTTTTCTTTCACTCTGCAAGTCCTTGTTTCCAGGGACCTGTAAGGACAGTGAGTTAATTTTCCTTGTGCTATATTGTGATTAAAAAAAACATTTTTTCTAGGGACAGAAAACTCTAGGTAGGGAGAGTGTTTTTTTTCTTTCACTCTGCAAGTCCTTGTTTCCAGGGACCTGTAAGGACAGTGAGTTAATTGTCCTTGTGCTATATTGTGCTTAAAAAAAACATTTTTTCTAGGGACAGAAAACTCTAGGTAGGGAGAGTGTTTTTTTTTTTCACTCTGCAAGTCCTTGTTTCCAGGGACCTGTAAGGACAGTGAGTTAATTGTCCTTGTGCTATATTGTGCTTAAAAAAAACATTTATTCTAGGGACAGAAAACTCTAGGTAGGGACAGTGTCAGTTTCTTTCACTCTGCAAGTCCTTGTTTCCAGGGACCTGTAAGGACAGTGAGTTAATTTTCCTTGTGCTATATTGTGATTAAAAAAAACATTTATTCTAGGGACAGAAAACTCTAGGTAGGGACAGTGTCAGTTTCTTTCACTCTGCAAGTCCTTGTTTCCAGGGACCTGTAAGGACAGTGAGTTAATTTTCCTTGTGCTATATTGTGATTAAAAAAAACATTTTTTCTAGGGACAGAAAACTGTAGGTAGGGAGAGTGTTTTTTTTCTTTCACTCTGCAAGTCCTTGTTTCCAGGGACCTGTAAGGACAGTGAGTTAATTGTCCTTGTGCTATATTGTGCTTAAAAAAAACATTTATTCTAGGGACAGAAAACTCTAGGTAGGGACAGTGTCAGTTTCTTTCACTCTGCAAGTCCTTGTTTCCAGGGACCTGTAAGGACAGTGAGTTAATTTTCCTTGTGCTATATTGTGATTAAAAAAAACATTTATTCTAGGGACAGAAAACTCTAGGTAGGGACAGTGTCAGTTTATTTCACTCTGCAAGTCCTTGTTTCCAGGGACCTGTAAGGACAGTGAGTTAATTTTCCTTGTGCTATATTGTGATTAAAAAAAACTTTTTTTCTAGGGACAGAAAACTGTAGGTAGGGAGAGTGTTTTTTTTCTTTCACTCTGCAAGTCCTTGTTTCCAGGGACCTGTAAGGACAGTGAGTTAATTTTACTTGTGCTATATTGTGCTTAAAAAAAACATTTTTTCTAGGGACAGAAAACTGTAGGTAGGGAGAGTGTTTTTTTTCTTTCACTCTGCAAGTCCTTGTTTCCAGGGACCTGTAAGGACAGTGAGTTAATTGTCCTTGTGCTATATTGTGCTTAAAAAAAACATTTATTCTAGGGACAGAAAACTCTAGGTAGGGACAGTGTCAGTTTCTTTCACTCTGCAAGTCCTTGTTTCCAGGGACCTGTAAGGACAGTGAGTTAATTTTCCTTGTGCTATATTGTGATTAAAAAAAACATTTATTCTAGGGACAGAAAACTCTAGGTAGGGACAGTGTCAGTTTCTTTCACTCTGCAAGTCCTTGTTTCCAGGGACCTGTAAGGACAGTGAGTTAATTTTCCTTGTGCTATATTGTGATTAAAAAAAACATTTTTTCTAGGGACAGAAAACTGTAGGTAGGGAGAGTGTTTTTTTTCTTTCACTCTGCAAGTCCTTGTTTCCAGGGACCTGTAAGGACAGTGAGTTAATTTTACTTGTGCTATATTGTGCTTAAAAAAAACATTTTTTCTAGGGACAGAAAACTGTAGGTAGGGAGAGTGTTTTTTTTCTTTCACTCTGCAAGTCCTTGTTTCCAGGGACCTGTAAGGACAGTGAGTTAATTGTCCTTGTGCTATATTGTGCTTAAAAAAAACATTTATTCTAGGGACAGAAAACTCTAGGTAGGGACAGTGTCAGTTTCTTTCACTCTGCAAGTCCTTGTTTCCAGGGACCTGTAAGGACAGTGAGTTAATTTTCCTTGTGCTATATTGTGATTAAAAAAAACATTTATTCTAGGGACAGAAAACTCTAGGTAGGGACAGTGTCAGTTTCTTTCACTCTGCAAGTCCTTGTTTCCAGGGACCTGTAAGGACAGTGAGTTAATTTTCCTTGTGCTATATTGTGATTAAAAAAAACATTTTTTCTAGGGACAGAAAACTGTAGGTAGGGAGAGTGTTTTTTTTCTTTCACTCTGCAAGTCCTTGTTTCCAGGGACCTGTAAGGACAGTGAGTTAATTTTACTTGTGCTATATTGTGCTTAAAAAAAACATTTTTTCTAGGGACAGAAAACTGTAGGTAGGGAGAGTGTTTTTTTTCTTTCACTCTGCAAGTCCTTGTTTCCAGGGACCTGTAAGGACAGTGAGTTAATTGTCCTTGTGCTATATTGTGCTTAAAAAAAACATTTATTCTAGGGACAGAAAACTCTAGGTAGGGACAGTGTCAGTTTCTTTCACTCTGCAAGTCCTTGTTTCCAGGGACCTGTAAGGACAGTGAGTTAATTTTCCTTGTGCTATATTGTGATTAAAAAAAACATTTATTCTAGGGACAGAAAACTCTAGGTAGGGACAGTGTCAGTTTCTTTCACTCTGCAAGTCCTTGTTTCCAGGGACCTGTAAGGACAGTGAGTTAATTTTCCTTGTGCTATATTGTGATTAAAAAAAACATTTTTTCTAGGGACAGAAAACTGTAGGTAGGGAGAGTGTTTTTTTTCTTTCACTCTGCAAGTCCTTGTTTCCAGGGACCTGTAAGGACAGTGAGTTAATTTTACTTGTGCTATATTGTGCTTAAAAAAAACATTTTTTCTAGGGACAGAAAACTGTAGGTAGGGAGAGTGTTTTTTTTCTTTCACTCTGCAAGTCCTTGTTTCCAGGGACCTGTAAGGACAGTGAGTTAATTGTCCTTGTGCTATATTGTGCTTAAAAAAACATTTATTCTAGGGACAGAAAACTCTAGGTAGGGACAGTGTCAGTTTCTTTCACTCTGCAAGTCCTTGTTTCCAGGGACCTGTAAGGACAGTGAGTTAATTTTCCTTGTGCTATATTGTGATTAAAAAAAACATTTTTTCTAGGGACAGAAAACTGTAGGTAGGGAGAGTGTTTTTTTTCTTTCACTCTGCAAGTCCTTGTTTCCAGGGACCTGTAAGGACAGTGAGTTAATTTTCCTTGTGCTATATTGTGATTAAAAAAAACATTTTTTCTAGGGACAGAAAACTGTAGGTAGGGAGAGTGTTTTTTTTCTTTCACTCTGCAAGTCCTTGTTTCCAGGGACCTGTAAGGACAGTGAGTTAATTGTCCTTGTGCTATATTGTGATTAAAAAAAACATTTATTCTAGGGACAGAAAACTCTAGGTAGGGACAGTGTCAGTTTCTTTCACTCTGCAAGTCCTTGTTTCCAGGGACCTGTAAGGACAGTGAGTTAATTTTCCTTGTGCTATATTGTGATTAAAAAAAACATTTATTCTAGGGACAGAAAACTCTAGGTAGGGACAGTGTCAGTTTCTTTCACTCTGCAAGTCCTTGTTTCCAGGGACCTGTAAGGACAGTGAGTTAATTTTCCTTGTGCTATATTGTGATTAAAAAAAACATTTTTTCTAGGGACAGAAAACTGTAGGTAGGGAGAGTGTTTTTTTTCTTTCACTCTGCAAGTCCTTGTTTCCAGGGACCTGTAAGGACAGTGAGTTAATTTTACTTGTGCTATATTGTGCTTAAAAAAAACATTTTTTCTAGGGACAGAAAACTGTAGGTAGGGAGAGTGTTTTTTTTCTTTCACTCTGCAAGTCCTTGTTTCCAGGGACCTGTAAGGACAGTGAGTTAATTGTCCTTGTGCTATATTGTGCTTAAAAAAACATTTATTCTAGGGACAGAAAACTCTAGGTAGGGACAGTGTCAGTTTCTTTCACTCTGCAAGTCCTTGTTTCCAGGGACCTGTAAGGACAGTGAGTTAATTTTCCTTGTGCTATATTGTGATTAAAAAAAACATTTTTTCTAGGGACAGAAAACTGTAGGTAGGGAGAGTGTTTTTTTTCTTTCACTCTGCAAGTCCTTGTTTCCAGGGACCTGTAAGGACAGTGAGTTAATTTTCCTTGTGCTATATTGTGATTAAAAAAAACATTTTTTCTAGGGACAGAAAACTGTAGGTAGGGAGAGTGTTTTTTTTCTTTCACTCTGCAAGTCCTTGTTTCCAGGGACCTGTAAGGACAGTGAGTTAATTGTCCTTGTGCTATATTGTGCTTAAAAAAAACATTTTTTCTAGGGACAGAAAACTGTAGGTAGGGAGAGTGTTTTTTTTTTTTCACTCTGCAAGTCCTTGTTTCCAGGGACCTGTAAGGACAGTGAGTTAATTGTCCTTGTGCTATATTGTGCTTAAAAAAAACATTTATTCTAGGGACAGAAAACTCTAGGTAGGGACAGTGTCAGTTTCTTTCACTCTGCAAGTCCTTGTTTCCAGGGACCTGGAGAGACATTGAGTGAATTGTCCTTGTGCTATATTGTGATTAAAAAAAACATTTATTCTAGGGACAGAAAACTCTAGGTAGGGACAGTGTCAGTTTCTTTCACTGTGAAAGTCCTTGTTTCAAGGGACAGAGAAGGACACCTGAAGGTAGCCCTTATTGCTTTTTTCCCATCTCCCTGCAGGCCATCTATTAGAATGTCTGGAAGGCAAACAAGGAGAGGCAGACAGTCAGGAGGCAATAAAAGAGGGCAAGCAGGCTCTGTGTCTGGGGGCAACAGTGCTGGTCGTGGACGCGGTGCATTGTCATCAGCACATGGCCATGGGACACGCTTGTCCTTCTTTTCGGCAGCTGGACATGTTGAGCCACATCATGCCGAAGACTTGGTAGAGTGGATGACCAAGCCCTCCTCCTCCTCCTCATCCTCTCTCACCCAGGCTCAGGGTACTGGAAAAGCAGCTGCCAAAGCGTCGTCTTCCCTGGTATCAATGTCAGACAAATCATCAGTCACTCCTTCCCTAGACCCACCATGTCCTCCTCCTGAGGAGTCCCCCGAACTGTTTCAGCACAGTGTTGGGTACATGCTCCAGGAGGATGCCCAGCGTTTCGAAGGGTCTGATGATGAAACCCAGCTAGAGGAAGGCAGTAGCGTGAGAGCAGACAGAGGGGATGCTCAAGAAGGACACCAATCTGGCAGTCATGTTCCAGCAGCTGCAGCATACTGCCAGATTGGCTCCAGTGATGAGGAGGGAGGGGATGATGAGGTCAATGACTCCACGTGGGTGCCTAATAGGAGAGAGGAGGAGGAGGAGGATGAGGAGGAGGCACATCTCCAACGAGGCAGGATGCCCTTTGGTGGCCAGCGTAAGGGCAGTACACCGACGGAATCACACCGCAGAGCTCCGCCTGTGCAGGGCGCTGCCTCTGCCCGTCATTCAAAAAGTTCTTTGGTGTGGGCCTTTTTTGAGGCTAGTGCATCAGATCGCACAGCTGCTGTTTGCAACATATGTCTCAAGCGTATATCGCGTGGCCAAAACATCAGCCGCTTGGGTACCACATGCCTGACCAGACATATGTTGACCTGCCATGCAGCTCGTTGGCAAGCCTACCTCAAAGACCCACACCAAAGAACAAAGCGGACCTCTCCTTGCACCGCATCAGCTGGGATCTCCAACCCCACTATAACTTCAGTCCTCTCTGAAACATGCACTGAGAGGAATGAAGGTGTAGAATTAGGTGTGTCACAGCCAAGTACTTGCGCCCACTCTGCTAGCAGTACACCGACGTCCGATTCTAGCAGGCAAATTTCCCTGCCCCAGCTGCTGGACCGTCGAAAGAAGTTCACTCCCAGCCATCCACATGCCCAGCGGTTGAATGCTAGCTTGGCTAAATTGCTAGCGCTTCAACTGCTGCCTTTTCAGTTGGTAGACTCGGCCCCCTTCCGTGAGTTTGTGCAATGTGCGGTTCCTCAGTGGCAGGTTCCCAAACGCCACTTTTTCTCACGGAAGGCTATTCCGGCTCTCTACCGGCATGTGGAAGGCAATGTCTTGGCCTCGCTGGACAGGGCGGTCAGCGGTAAGGTGCATATTACCGCTGACTCATGGTCCAGCAGGCATGGACAGGGACGTTACCTTTCTTTCACGGCCCATTGGGTCACTCTTTTGGCAGCTGGGAAGGATTCAGGACAAGGTGCAGTAGTGTTGGAGGTTGTCCCACCGCCACGCCTCCAAAATGCTACTACTGGTTGTGACACACCTCTCTCCTCCACCCCCTCCTCTTCTTCTTCCTCCATGGCCTCTTCCTGTGGTTTGTCCTATGAACCAGCGGTGCTCCGTAGCCGTTCACGGGGCTACGCAAGTACGCAGGCAAAAAGATGCCATGCCGTGCTTGCGCTGGTGTGTTTGGGGGACAGAAGCCACACTGGGGCAGAGGTCCTGTCTGCTCTGCAGGGCCAGGCCGAGAGGTGGTTGACGCCACGCCAGCTTAAGCCAGGAATGGTGGTTTGCGACAATGGCACCAACCTCCTCTCCGCCCTCCGACAGGGACAACTGACCCATGTGCCCTGTGTGGCTCACGTCCTTAACCTGGTGGTGCAGCGCTTCTTGGGCAGGTACCCGGGCTTACAGGATGTCCTGAGGCAGGCCAGGAAAGTCTGTGTGCATTTCCGCAGATCTTATAATGCCAGTGCTCGCCTGGCTGAGCTGCAAAAGGAGTTGAACCTGCCCAAGAACCGCCTTATATGTGACATGCCCACCAGGTGGAACTCAACGTTGGCCATGCTGCAGCGGCTGCACACGCAGCAGAGGGCCATCAATGAGTACCTGTGCGACTACGGCACCAGGACAGGGTCAGGGGAGCTTGGTTTTTTTTCTCCACGCCAGTGGGGCATGATCAGGGATGCATGCACTGTCCTGGCACCATTTGAGGAGGCCACGAGGATGGTGAGCAGTGACAGTGCATGCATCAGTGACACTGTACCTCTTGTCCACCTGTTGGAGCACACGCTGCGTGGAATAATGGACAGGGCACTTGAGGCAGAACAGAGGCAGGAAGAGGAGGACTTCCTTGCCTCTCAAGGCCCCCTTTACCCAGACAGTGTTCCTTCTGTCCCACCCATCGCACAGGAAGAGGAGGAGGAGGAGGAGGAGGAGGAGGAGGATTGTGTCAGCATGGAGGTGGAGGCTGGCACTCAGCATCATCAGCAGCAGTCTTTTAGGGATGATTTACAGTCCCAAGAAACCAGTGGACTTGTACGTGGCTGGGAGGAGGTGGCTGCGGATCATGTCGTCCTTAGTGACCCAGAGGACTCCGGAGCGAATGCCTCAGCAAACCTACGCTGCATGGCCTCCCTGATCCTGCAAAGTCTGCGGAAGGATCCTCGTATTCTTCGGATCAAGGAGAGGGACCATTACTGGCTGGCCACTCTCCTTGATCCACGGTACAAGGGTAAGGTTGCGGACCTTATGTTACCGTCGCAGAGGGAGCAGAGGATGAGACAACTCCGGGAGGCCTTGCAGAAAGGTCTGTGCAACGCGTTCCCAGAGACTGGGAGGTTGCAAACTCCTGGTCCTGGACAACGAGTTGCTGAGGCTTCGGCCAGTCAAAGAAGGAGCGGTGGGGAAGGTGGCCGTCTGACCGATGCGTTCAGACAATTCTTTAGTCCGCAGCCCCAAAGTATGATCGGTTCCAGCAACCATCGCCAGCGTCTGATAAACATGGTGCAGGAATATCTAGGGGCAAGGTCAGACTTGGACACCTTCCCCACCGAAAATCCTCTGGCTTACTGGGTCTTGAGGATGGATCACTGGCCAGAGCTTGCACAGTATGCAATTGAGCTACTGGCCTGTCCTGCATCCAGCGTTCTTTCGGAACGCACATTCAGTGCTGCTGGAGGATTTGTCACGGATCACAGGGTGCGCCTGTCCACCGACTCGGTTGATCGACTGACTTTCATCAAGATGAACCAGTCTTGGATCACCACCAGCTACCACACACCTGATGCTGATATAACAGACTAATTGATTTTAAAATGTCACATCCCTTCAAGACTGATGCTGATGCTGAGTGCCTGTGCTGTTATGTTGACTGGCTATCCTCCTCCTCCGAGTCCTCAATGATACGATTGATGATGATAGCTTGGAAGATCATTTTTGTTTATGGGTGCCGCCACCAGTGCCTAACGCCCAATTTTTCAGCCCCTGTTTAACAGGGGCGTGTAATTACAATTTTTGAAGCAATACTTTGCAACAGGGCTCATTGCTGTGCTCCAAGTACAGTATCTGTGAGGAGTTGCAGTGTTGTGCCACCAGTGCCTAAGGCCCAATTTTTCAGCCCCTGTTTAACAGGGGCGTGTCATTACAATTTTTGAAGCAATACTTTGCAACAGGGCTCATTGCTGTGCTCCAAGTACAGTATCTGTGAAGGGTTGCAGTGTTGTGCCACCAGTGCCTAAGGCCCAATTTTTCAGCCCCTGTTCAACAGGGGCATGTAATTACAATTCTTGATCTAATAATTCACAGCAGGGCCCATTGCTGCACCCACCAAGAGTAACTGTCAGGGCTTACAGTGTTGTGGCACCAGCACCACCATCAAAGGCCCAATTTTTACTACCACTGTTCAACAATTATATGTAATTAAAATTCCTGATATAATAGTTGACAGCAGGGCGTTCCAGCACCAACCAAGAGTAACTGTGAGTGCTTACAGTGTTGTGCCAACACCAACAACTAAGGGGCCTATTTCTGCAGAGTATATACGGCAGGTCCCTGCTTTCAAACATCCAACTTACAAACGACTCCTACTTGCAAACGCAAGAAGACAACAGGAAGTGAGAGGAAATCTACCACTAGGAAGGAAAATTCTCTCCTGTAAGAATAAATATGGGAGAAAGGTGTCTCCTCTGTACTGATGCTTTATCAGCAATCCTTGTTTCAAGAAAAACACCACATTTCAAAAACAGTTGTCATTAGGACGGAAAGTGAGGTGAAATGTTCTGAACAGGGGCACAGACAGCAAAACAAATGTTACAGGGGTGATAACCCTTACCTATGTTTTCCAAAAAGTTTAAAAATAGATTTTTGGTCTGGAGCTACACTTCAACAATGTACCTGTTCAAAATTACAAACAGATTCTACATAAGAACAAACCTACAGTCCCTGTCTTGTATGCACCGCCTGTATACGGCTGTTCAGAGTATATAGGGCCTTTTTTATTTTATGTGCGGGGTTCCCCTTAATATCCATACAAGACCCAAAGGGGCTGGTAATGGGCTGGGGTAGGGGGGGGGGTCATGGGGTAGCTATGCCATTTTTCTTAAAGATTTTCATCCATATTACCGGGACCAGACATTACATTAAAGCCGCAAGCAGTTTTAAATGGCTTTTTTTTCCTTTAGAAGTGTCATTTTGTGCAGGGACAGTTCTAAACACGGGAAACACGTGGCACTTCACAGGCATACTTTAGACACCCCCCAGGTACGATATTTAAAGGAATATTTGACTTTTTTTTTTCACTTTATGCATCATTAAAATGACTGCTCCCGGAAAACGACCGTTTTTAAAACTTATTTTTGCATTGATACATGTCCCCTGGTGCAGAACCCGGGTTCCCAAACCCTTTTTAGGACAATAACATGCATAATAGTTTTTATAATTAGCACTTTAGAATTCGAACGTTCGCATCCATTGTATTTAATAGGGTTCTAATGTTCGTTCGAACTTTCGGTCCGTTCGCGGGTTCTGGTGCGAACCGAACCCGGGGGTGTTCGGCTCATCACTAATTTCTAGCTAGTCTAAGGTACAGGCAGTGGAAGGTTGTGAAGATGCATGTGCTTTACTGCAACTTTTGCCATAGTGAACATCTGGGGTTTTCTTAATAGATGCTACTGCCTCACAGAAGATGTTCTATTGAACGAAACATACGTCAGGCAAGGCAAGAAATAGCGGTGACGTCTTAGCATGCGTAACCACTTAAGCCCCGGACCATTTCGTTGCTAAATGACTGGGCCACTTTTTGTGATTCGGCACTGCGTCGCTTTAACTGACAATTGCGCGGTCGTGCGACGTGGCTCCCAAACAAAATAGACGTCCTTTTTTTCCCACAAATAGAGATTTATTTTGGTGGTATTTGATCACCTGCGTTTTTTATTTTTTGCGCCATAAATAAAAATAGAGCGACAATTTTGAAAAATGCAATATATTTAACTTTTTGCTATAATAAATATCCCCAAAAAAATAACATTTATTTTTTTTACTCAGTTTAGGCCGATGCGTATTCTTCTACATATTTTTGGTAAAAAAAATCGCAATAAGCGTTTATTGATCGGTTTGCGCAAAAGTTATAGCGTCTACAAAATAGGGGATAGTTTTATGCCATTTTTATTAATATTTTTTTTTACTAGTAATGGCGGCGATCAGCGATTTTTATTGTGACTGCGACATTATGGCAGACACATCGGACACGTTTGACACATTTTTGGGACCATTGTAATTTTTACAGCGATCAGTGCTATAAAAAATGCACTGATTACTGTGAAAATGACACTGGCAGTGAAGGTGTTAATCACAAGGTGGTGCTGTAGGGGTTAAGTGTGCTCTAGTGAGTGATTCTTACTGTAGGGGGGATGGGCTGTGTGTGACAAGACAGTGATCACCGCTTCCGATTACAGGAAGCCGTGATCACTGTCATTGTCACTACGCAGAGTGGGGTGATGCTTGTTTACATAAGCATTTCCCCGTTCTTTCTCACCGTGGGATGATCGCGGGTATCCCCGCAGCGATCGAGTCCGCGGGACCCGCGGTCGGGCTCACGAAGCTTGCGGCACGTGCGCATCCACAATGCCACTATCTTAAAGGGGACATATATATACGTCCTTCTGCCTGTCCGTGCCATGCTGTCGACTAGACTTGTGCACAACGGAAAAATTGGTTTAGTTTCGGTTCGTTTCTTTTCGGTCCTGTTGATTCGTAAATCGTTCGTAATTTTGCTAGACAGGATTTTTCATGTTCGGACTAATTCGTATTTTCGCAAGCGACATTTTTCGTTGAATCGGAATGATTCGTATTAATGTAAGCCTTATATTTCATTGATTTATAATTCGTACTTTCGGTTGAGTACATTGTTTTTCGTTGATTCTGGAAACAACTCCTACTTTCGTAACTTTTTTTGGGTTTGTTGATTCGTAATTTTCCGTGTCTCTCTCACAACGACGCTGCCTATTATGCCTAATGTGCTTCGAATGGATTTCAACATAGCGGTGATTTGTAACGATTCGAAATCTTGTATTTTACTTTCGTTTTTTACATGCGGCTATAGCCTCCGCCACTGTACACCATTTTTAAAGGGAGTTCAGCACGGTGAGGGAGAAGCAGAGAGCAGAGCAGAGTGTTATTGTGCTTCGAATGGATTCGAAATCTCGTATTTTACTTTTGTTTTTTACATGCGGCTATAGCCTCCACCCCTGTACACCATTTTGAGAGGGAGTTCAGCATGGTGAGGGAGAAGCAGAGAGCAGAGCAGAGTGTTATTGTGCTTCGAATGGATTCGTACATTCGTAACCTTTATAATAACGAATTATGCCGAAGACATTCGGGCATTTGCTATTTGCGATATAATTTATTTCGGATTCGGTTTTATTCGTAATTGCTTTGTTCGGAAATTCTAATGCTTCCGAATGTCCGAAAGTTGCTAAATTTGGACGAATTTTGATTCGTTACGAAACGAATTGCACAAGCCTACTGTTGACGTATATAGTCGTGCGCTGGTCGGCAAGCAGTTAAAGATGTTGCAGCCATAAGACCATACATACAGAACTTTTTTGAAAAGAACAGAAGATTGTTTGAAAATGTTCAGGTTTTTTAAATAGCCTTGCAGGAGTTAAATGTCATTTTTGTATGTGTTCGCTGTTATATTTTGTTCTGTTTGTATGGTCTTATGTCTGCACCATCTTTAATGCATTTTTTTAGGGTGTGCCCCCCAAGTATTTGTTTGTCTATTGTACGGATCCTGACCAGATCCCATGGGATGGAGCAACCCATCCCCCCACCATTACCTCTTATTAGTGTCCACCTGTTATATAGGAGGAGTCCTTTATTTCTCCCATATAGAGGAGTGTATTTCACCCATGGTTCCAGAGAAGCAGGATCTTTCATTCTATGGATAGCGTAGGACCCACTAATAATGGGGTACTTTGACGCAGTAAGTGGGCTTAAGCACCATATAGCCATATGATGTGACCAAATTCCCATATTTTGTGAAAATGTTCAGGTGTTTTAAATAGTCTTGCAGGAGTTAAATGTCATTTTTGTATGTGTGCGCTATAATATTTTGTTCTGTTTGTATGGTCTTATGGCTGCACCATCTTTAATGCATTTTTTAGGGTGTGCACCCCCAGATATTTGTTTGTTTACTTTCTAAACTGCCGCAAGATTGCTAGAGAAGGCATCTCCTCAAAAACAAAGGTCAAGCTGTCATTTTAGAGAGATGACTGATCTATAATTCAAACATAACTTTGGAAGGTAAGATAAGCTTACCGATTCACATTCTTGTAGCACTTCAGCTAGGGTAAATATACTGTGTATTATTATTATTATTATTATTATTATAATATAATATAATATTATTATAATAATAATAATAATAAAAAAAGCTATATTTGAAAAAATATATATATATACTGTGTAACCTATGCATGCAGACACAGGTGGAGAACCTGTGGAATAGCATCAATCAGGAAAATATTATACAAAATGTATGTAAAAATATATACATCATGTCAACAACTACTTTATCTTCAGATAAACATTACATTCCTTACATAAGCCTACGCAGTGTGATACATGTAGCAAATATGTTTTTAAATATCAGAATATTTTAGCACTGAGCAATTAGGTTTAGAATACAAGGGCTAATTTTAAACTAAACTTTAGACATTTTTTTTTTCTTGTGCTACAATTGCGATCACCTAACTTACCTGTAGTGAAGTATGCCCGCATTCTGTAGGCTTCCCTTGCTGAGCTACCTGGAATGGTGGACAGTTCCGGGGGTAATTTCTAGAATGATCCTGTCTTGAACCTTGTTTGTCTTGAACCCTGAACTCTTTGCTCCTCCCATGAACTTCCTGATTTAAGCCATGTCTCTGCACTTCCTGTTTTACAGATTAGTGCGCTCTCTCTCAGCCAGTATCTTGCTCCTGTCTTAACTGCTGCTGTCCATATTTTGCTGCCACTCATTATCGACCCTTGGTTTGTTCATTGACTATGCTTTGATTTTATGGGCTACAGTGTAAATTTAGTGGTAATATTTTTTTTTTTATTATTTCTCTAAATATCACAAGTACAATGTACAGGTGCATAAATTCATATGCAGGTGCAAGGCATCCCCCAAGCATGTTATTTAAAGAACTTCTGTATTTATAATCTTGTCATTTAAACCTAACTAAAATACCCACTCCCCACTAAAATTAATTTATTAATTTATTTATTTGTACATGTCCCCATGGCAGTTCCCAGCTTTCTATGTCCTTTATACCAAAAGCTTGCAATATTGCCTTAAAAAAAAAAAAACTGAAAAAAAATACTAGTTTTGGCTCACATAGATTTCAGTGGGGTTTTGTCGCTATGCTCAAGCTTTTCAGATTGCAGGCTTTTCTCATGAAATCAAACCCAGGCAAATCACTAATTGTAGATGTGCTCGGTGAAAGCAATATCCATTTTATAATCCGTAGAAGAAAAGTAATGTTCACCATCCAACCTGTCTTAACCATCCAGCCTTTCATTGAAATACATTCATGTTTTAGGGGAATAATGAGTAGACAGGTCTCAGTACTTAAAGCGGTTGTATATCCCGCCTGGTCATTTTTACCTACAGGTAAGCCTATAATAAAGGAAAAATAGTGCAGTGCTTAAACTCAAGAGTTGCTGGAAGCAGCTCTGAAAAGTGAATAATAAACCACTCTAGGTTAGTGATAAATAAATTCATATATAGTCCATTCCAATGGATGTTTTCCCATATGAGATGACTTCCATG
Organism: Rana muscosa; assembly: GCA_029206835.1. Lineage (NCBI taxonomy): Eukaryota > Metazoa > Chordata > Amphibia > Anura > Ranidae > Rana > Rana muscosa. Next base: position 495,432,844 of record CM055121.1, read on the forward strand.
AGGACTAGGGAACGTGACACCTTGTAGGTTGAATAAGTGAATTCAAAAAAGTCCAAACAGCATGTATGTGATGAAAATGAATGTCTTGTTCATGGACAACACTGCCACAGCATAAATCGACTGGAAGACCTCAAAGTGTCAGATGAGAGTTGTTAGTAAGGCACAAAAGGTAAGGTTGGATACTCTTACCGGACGTGGTGGACCCACCTGTCATATGACAGTGGGTCAAACGAGCTTGATGGTCACCGTGACCAAGAGTGAAGAGAACTCGATATCCAGGATACCTCAGACCGACTTCCACGGGATAGCAGATGACCAACTCACACGATGGAATTTCCTCCGGTCATACATGCTCCAAATCCATCCAAGATAGACACAAGGGAAAAAAAGAAAGAAAAACTCCAGATGGTGCAGGTCAATATAACCATGAACGGTTTATTGAATAGGAATTGTCTTATATGAATACAGACAAAAAATAAAAAGTGATCACAAGATAAAACAATAAAAGCAATGTGGGGTGCAGCATAAGCAGGCACTACGCATTTCGACTACAGAAGTCTTCAACAGGGACTATGCCCCTGTTGAAGACTTCCGTAGTCGAAACGCGTAGGGCCTGCTTATGCTGCACCCCACATTGCTTTTATTGTTTTATCTTGTGATCACTTTTTATTTTTTGTCTGTATTCATATAAGACAATTCCTATTCAATAAACCGTTCATGGTTATATTGACCTGCACCATCTGGAGTTTTTCTTTCTTTTTTTCCCTTGTGTCTATCTTGGATGGATTTGGAGCCTGTATGACCGGAGGAAATTCCATCGTGTGAGTTGGTCATCTGCTATCCCGTGGAAGTCGGTCTGAGGTATCCTGGATATCGAGTTCTCTTCACTCTTGGTCACGGTGACCATCAAGCTCGTTTGACCCACTGTCATATGACAGGTGGGTCCACCACATCCGGTAAGAGTATCCAACCTTACCTTTTGTGCCTTACTAACAACTCTCATCTGACACTTTGAGGTCTTCCAGTCGATTTATGCTGTGGCAGTGTTGTCCATGAACAAGACATTCATTTTCATCACATACATGCTGTTTGGACTTTTTTGAATTCACTTATTCAACCTACAAGGTGTCACGTTCCCTAGTCCTCATGGAAGTCATCTCATATGGGAAAACATCCATTGGAATGGACTATATATGAATTTATTTATCACTAACCTAGAGTGGTTTATTATTCACTTTTCAGAGCTGCTTCCAGCAACTCTTGAGTTTAAGCGCTGCACTATTTTTCCTTTATCTGTTTATACTTTGTTTGTTTGAGTGCTAGCAGCTTTGTTGTAAAATTTGGTTTAGCGCAGTTTTTTCTTACCTTCCCAAGCCTATAATAAGGCTTACCTGTAGGTAAAATAAATATCTCCTAAACCTGCACGGTTTAGGAGATATTCACCCTGCATGCAGTCACTGACTTCAACGGTGCATGCACTCTGAAGGTCTGGTGGATCGTGCCGTATCTTCAGAGCTCCTTATCACCACTCACAGCGCCGGAGCTTGCAAACCTGGAAGAAATGCTAAGAGAAAAAAGTAATATGTTGCAGTTTTCCAGTTCCTTGATAGGGTGGTTGCATTGCTTTTTTTTCAAGTTTTTTTATTCGGTTTCATATACTGACTATGCCAGTAATGCCCTACCTGTACTAGGGTGAAAATGCTTACTCACTGCACTGTATCTATTGAGGAGCAGCATTATCACACTAGGAGAGTGTCAGTTTGAGAAAATGGTGAACTATTACGATCATAGCAACCATTACCAATTGTGCACTTTCTGATCTCTATGCTGTGGTCAGGTGCCTTGAGGGTTATTTTGAGGGTTTTTCAATGTGTCTCCTCCCTTTATTCACTGTGGGGGTTATTTAATAAAGGCAAATCCACTGTGCACTTCCAAGTGCCCTTGGAAGGGCACTTGGAAGTGTAGTCGCTGTAGATCTGAGGGGGACATGCATGTGGCCTGGTATGATTCAGGAGGAGGGGGCTGCTTGCTTGTCCCCTCCCTTTCCTGACCTGCCGGGCTGCATTCTTGAATAAGGGTCTGGTATAGATTTTGAGGGGACCCCATACATTTTTTTTTAAATGTTGGTGTGGGGGTTCCCTTCAAAATCCATACCAGACCCAAAGGGCCTGGTAAGCATTGCAGGGGGACCCCACCCTGTTTTTTTCCCTTTTTTTTTATTTTTATTGCCAGCAATAATTTTTTTAGATTCAGCTATCAGCGGGGAACCCATCAACTCATCAGTTGTTAAAGTGTTTGTTACCTTAGTAACCCATTTCACTGCCAGCCCCTCTCCTTTACCCAACGATAATGCACAGTGTAAGTGTTTATTGAAATAGATGCCTTTAAATACCTTTTTTCAGAGATCTTCAGGTCCATCACGTGACTCCCGGCTGCTCTGCTACTCCAATCCCCGGGCTTCAGTGAGAGGGGCCAAGATCTCCCTCTGACGTCAGCAGGGAGGTCACGTGACCACGGCGCTGGCTGCTCAGCCCCTCCTGCTGTAGCCCTGGATTGGAGTAGGAGAGTGGCCGGGAGTCATGTGACTGGCCTGAAGGTATCCCAAAAATTTATTTAGAGGCAGCAATTTCAATAAACATTTACACTGCGCATTATCGCTGGATAAAGGAGAGGGGCAGGCAGTGACATTTTTTAAAGTTGAATGAATACTAATAGCGGCAGGAGGGGGGCAGGAGGGGGGGTGGATACAGCTCACACAGACACACTGTGGATGACGGAGGCAAATAAACTGACCAGCAGCCATGATAAACCGTGGTCAGTTTACCGAGTGGAGGGCAGGAACAGGCAGGATTTTTATAGCTAAAACCTGGTACTCACGATCAGATTTCCCGCGGACAAAGCGTCTGAGTTTTGTCCGAAGGGCGTTGGCCAGGAATTTGTCTTGCATACAAAACGGCAAAGAATTGTTGGCCAACAAACACAAAACTACGTGTTTTTTTTAGCTCTTTAGCGCCACCCTTTGGGCAACTTCTGCTAATGTTGTTTTATGGTGAGCATTGCTTCCGAGCATGCGTGTTTGTACTTTGGATTTTTTTCCAAAGGACATCTGTACACACTATCGGATAATCCGGCAGCACACATTGGTTGTCAGAAAATTTTAAAGCATGCTATCCAACATTTGTTGTTGGAAAATCCGACAACAATTGTCTGATGGAGCATACAAACGGTCAGATTTTCCGACAAATGCCTGCCATCACACAATTCCCGTTGGAAAATCTGATTGTGTGTACAAGGCTTTAGAGAGCGGCAGGTTAGACAACACAAGCACTGTGCTGTTTAACCTGCTATAAGGGAACAGGCTATTTAATAATGTAAATGAATACGCCGGCTAGTGCCAGGTATTAAATTACCACATGTTTTCACTACTAAAATACCAAAAAATGTAAAAAAATAAATCATGCTGTATTTTAGTAGTTCTTTGTAAATGACAAAAACTTTTTGAAAAAGGGTAGTTAAATTTATTTTTTAAGGGGAGACCTACCACTTAAACACATTGTACTGGGCATCACTTCACAGGCAGGATTAGGGCATACCCAAAGTATTCTATTTGAATGAATTGTGCATTTAAAAAATAAAACTTTTTTTTTTTACACTTTCTTTGTGAAATGCTAGGGATACAGTGTACCCCAATTCACATAGGGGGTGGAATCTGGGGGTCCCCTTTGTTAAAGGGGGCTTCCAGATTCCGATAAGCCCCCTGCCCGCAGACCCCCACAACCACTGGGCAAGGGTTGTGGGGATGAGGCCCTTGTCCCCATCAACATGGGGACACCCCCCATGTTGAGGGCATGTGGCCTGGTACGGTTCAGGAGGGGGGGCGCTCTCTCGTCCCCCCTCCTTTCCTGCAGCCTGTCAGGTTGCATGCTCAGATAAGGGTCTGGTATGGATTTTTGGGGGACCCCACGCCATTTTTTTTTATTTTGGTGCGGGGTTCCCCTTAATATCCATACCAGACCTGAAGGGCCTGATATGGAATTTGGGGGGACCCCCACACTTTTTTTTTGGTTTGGGGCTCCCCTAATATTCATACTAGACCCAAAGGGCCTGGTAATGGACTGTGGGGGGGACCCCTGACATTTTTTTCAATGACTTTGATCTGTATTGCCGGGGACCCAACAATTCATTATAGCCACGAGTGGTTTTAAATTACTTTTTTTCCTTCAGAAATTACATTTTGTGCAGGGACAATTCTAAACACAGGGAAACATGCGCAACCTTACAGGCATACTTTAGACACCCCCCAAGTATGTAATTTAAAGGAATATTTCACTTTTATTGTTTCACTTTAAGCATCATTAAAATCACTGCTCCTGAAAAACTGCAGTTTTTAAAACTTTTTTTTGCATTGATACATGTCCCCTGGGGCAGGACCTAGGTCCCCAAACCCTTTTTTTTTACAATAACTTGCATATTAACCTTTAAAATAAGCACTTTAGATTTTTCATGTTCGTGTCCCATAGACTTTAACGGTGTTCAAACTAATTTTTTGCCTGCTCGCATGTTCTGGTGCGAACCGAACCGGGGGGGGGGGTGTTCGGCTCATCCCTACCAGCAAGCAGGCAGCATCAGGTGACTACTAATTAGCATTATTGTTGTTAATATACAGGATTTATATTGTACCAGCAGTTTGCACAACTCTTTATAATATAAAGGAAGACAGTATAGTTTCCATAAAATTCAGTGCAAGAGGGTTAGGAGTGCCCTGCTCGTGAAGGCTTACAATCTAATTGTTATAGGCTGGGGGCTGCTGGTGGACAACAATATAGCCACATTCAAATACATAAGCCTCAGCACCACCCACAGGTAGTCCAGAAAATCTGCAGGTCCATGAAAAAGGAAATATGTATCAAAAGAGAGCAAATACGAGAAGTTAGAGTTTACAACAGTTTAAGGCATATATATTCTTTATTAACAAAGTGAAGCCAGTTTAAACTTTAAAAAAGCTGATAAGTTATTGCTAGAGAATGTCACAAAAAAAAAAATACAAACAATCTTTGATCTGTATTGGTGGACAAAATCTAACATTTGAATGGGGTTAGGACAAGAAAATAATCCCTCCTTTTTCATGGTGGTACATTTAAATACTGTATGTACAGTATCAGGGCTGGAAATCAATTTGTAAGCATAACAACTTTTTATATGAGAGACTAAAGAGAGCTATATGTTCCCATTTTCCCTAATACAAGGATAAGACAACAATAGCTGGCCTCCAGGCTGCAGGGCCAAAGAGAGGCCACATTCCCAGGAACTCTCCAACTCATTGGAATACATATTCTGTTTCTGCAAACTCTCTGTGCACTCTTACCTTTCTTTTTAAAGTACAGCACTTCAAAGATCTTTCCTAATGTTGTTTACATTTTTGAGGATTTTGCTTAATAACTTATATTTCCTTTCACAAAACCCTCAACAGTGTGATTAAATGTACATGATATCATTGTCGAAAAATTACTCAACAGTTGACTGAAGAACAAAGTTCAATTAAGCACTTGTTTCCTTTTATCATGTGGCTCCAATAAATCAGAGCATTTTTAAATGTATGACCTGATTTCATTTTGTGTCAATCAATATTCTTTGGATCTTTTGTTGGTCGGCATCTTTCATCATCTTCTAAAGCAGGTTATAATTGAGCAAATCTCTCATTGAGAAAAATGATCATTGAGAACACTGCCTACCCTTTGGTACCACTGTATCTAGCTAGACATTTACAATACCTTTACCTTACCTTCCTTAGTTGTCTGACTTTGGATAAAGGCACCTGCATGGTAAAGTGTTTCTGTTGAAAACTGATGACTAACTCCAGGAATTAGTCCACCTGTTAAGTTGCTGTTTCCTCTGACCTCCGTCATGTTTCTTGACAATCTGTGTGTTTCTTGCTTTCATTTGGCATTTTGGCTCTGGTTATCCCCAGCGGTAAACTTTGGGTGCACTCCTTGACTATGCCGCTGACTTACATAGTAGGTGAGGTTGAAAAAAGACACAAGTCCATCAAGTCCAACCTATGTGTTAGATTATATGTCAGTATTACATTGTATATCCCTGTATGTTCTGGTCATTCAGGTGCTTATCTAAAAGTTTTTTTAAACTATCGCTGCTCCCCGCTGATACCACCGCCTGTGGAAGGGAATTACGCATCCTTGCCGCTCTTACAGTAAAGAACCCTCTGCGCAGTTTAAGGTTAAATCTAATTTCTTCTAATTCTAATGAGTGGCCAAGTGTCTTATTAAACTCCCTTTCGCGGAAAAGTGTTATCGCTATTCTGAGGTCACCAGTGTGGTATTTGTAAATTGAAATCATATCCCCTCTCAAGCGTCTCTTCCTCACAGAGAATACGTTCAGTGCTCGCAACCTTTCTTGTAGGCCGGACCAGAGATTTGTAGAGTGGGAGAATTATCACTTTATCTCTGGAGTTAATCCCCTTTTTAATGCATTCCAATATTCTGTTTGTTTTGTTAGCAGCAGCTTGGCATTGCATGCTATTGCTGAGCCTATATTCTAATAGGACAGCCAGGTCCTTTTTCATCCTAGATTCCCCCAGAGGTTCTCCCCCTAGTGAGTAGATTGCATTCATATTTTTGCCACCCAAATGCATTATTTTACATTTTTCCACATTAAACCTCATTTGCCATGTAGTTGCCCACCCCATTAATTTGTTCAGATCTTCTTGCAAGGTTTACACATCCTGTGGAGAAGTTATTGCCCTGCTTAGCTTAGTATTGTCCACAAATACAGAGATTGAACTGTTTATCCCATCCTCCAGGTTGTTTATGAACAAATTATATAGGATTGGTCCCAGCAAAGAACCCTGGGGGACCCTTAATTTCCACACCTGACCATTCTGAGTACTCACCATTTATCACCACCCTCTGAACTCACCCTTGTAGCCAGTTTTCAATCCCTGTACTCACCCTATGGTCTATGCTAACGGAGCTTACTTTGTACAGTAAACGTTTATGGGGAACTGTGTCAATGCTTTTGCAAAATCCAGATACACCTTGTCTACGGGCCTTCCTTTATCTAGGTGGCAGCTCACCTCCTCATAGAAGGTTAATAAATTGGTTCGGCAAGAACCATTCTTCATGAATCCATGCTGATTACTGCTAATGATACAGTTTTCTTTACTAAAATCTTGTATATAGTCCCTTATCATCCCCTCCAGGAGTTTGCATACTATTGATGTTAGGCTAACTGGTCTGTAAATCCCAGTAATGTATTTTGGCCCTTTTTTAAATATTGGTGCTACATTGGCTTTTCTCCAATCAGCTGGTACCATTCCCATTAGTAAACTGTCAATAAAAATTAGGAACAATGGTCTGGCAATTACTTGACTGAGTTCCCTAAGGACCCTCGGTTGCAAGCCATCTGGTCCCAGTGACTTATTAATGTTCAGTTTTCCAAGTCTATCTCTAATTTTGTTCTCTGTTAGCCATGAGGATGCTTCCTGTGATGTATCATGAGGATAAACACTGAAGTTTTGGTTACTGAAACATGATTGATTTGTGAAGACTGAGGAGAAGAATAAATTCAATACCTTCACCATCTCCCCATCCTTTGTAACCAGATTTCCTTCCTCATTCTTTATGGGGCCAATATTTTCTGTCCTCCCTTTTTTACTGTTTATATACTTAAAGAATTTCTTGGGATTTTTTTTTGCTCTCCTCCGCTACGTGTCTTTCGTTTTCTATCTTAGAACACAAAAGCGCCCTAATTGCACCCTTACATGTCTTGTTGCATTCTTTGTAAAGTCTGAGTGCTGATGAATGCCTTGTATTTTTTTACTTATTCTGGTTAGGATCCGTAACCTATCTAGCCATTATCTGCTCCCGGTAAAACCATCTTAGGGGCGTGCTCTGTTCACTACACAACTTTTAAAAATCACCAAAAGGGGCTGTGGTGATGACCAGGCACTCCCAGTGCCATCATCTCTATCCTGCTGTTGGCGCTCAATATTTTTTGTTATACTTGTTTACTTGCTTAACTACTTCAATACTGGGCACTTTTACCCCCTTCCTGCCCAGGCCAATTTTCAGTTTTCAGGGCTGACGCACTTTGAATGACAATTGTGCAACGTTGTACCCAAACTACATTTTTATAATTTTGTTCACACAAATAGAGCTTTTTTGATGGTATTTAATCACCCCTGTGTTTTTTTTTTTTTTTTGCTAAATAAACAAAAAAGGACAAAAATGTAAAAAAACAAAACGCTTCTTCCTCGCTTCTGTTATAAAAATTGGGCAAAAAAATAATTATTCTTCATAATTTTAGGCCAGAATGTATTCTGCTACATTTCGTTGGTGAAAATAACCCAAATCAGTGTATATTATTTAGTTTGTAGGAAAGTTATAGAGTCCACAAACTTTATATGGTATATATCTGAAAATTTATCAATCCTGATGTACTGATGGCCTATCTCATTTATTAAGGCCCAAAAATGGCAGGACAGTACAGATATCCCCCAAATTACCCCTTTTTTTTTTTGACAATTCAAGGTATTTAGTAAGAGGCATGGCATGTTTTATGAGTTGTCATTTTTTGTGTCATAAGTTTTTGGAAAATAAAGACATGAGAATTTTTTTTTCTACATCCTGTCACCAGTGCAATACAGTGTCATTATATAACGAGTGTGACGGTGATCAGGGACACTAACTGGTGACAGTACGAAAAAAATATATATATAATTATTTTTTCTCATTTTTCTTTATTGTTTTTATTAAATCTTACGATTTTTTTTTTAACACACTTTGGCAAGAGCAATATATTACCATAGTAACATTGTACTACTCTGGGGAAGTAATTATTATTTTTTTATATATATACATTATGTTTGCATATAGCAGTGCATTATATTGCTACAGTATATGCAAGCATTTTACTGAATGAAATTGATTCATTTAGTTTCTTTTGTAGTGATTTTCTGTGATTGGTCAGAGCTAATCACATGGTACAGATGGTCTGTGACTGGTCCAGTTTGTACCATGTGATCACACTGACCAATCACAGCCAGCAACACAATTGTATACAATAGATGGCTTGAAAAGAAGCCATCTATTGTATACAACTGTTATGTGACCTGCTGTGATTGGTTACAGCCATCACATGGTACCGGCAGTGGGCCGGTACAGTGATCAGTCATCGGCTTTGTCAGATGGATGCAGCTGGTGACAGATGGCGGCACACGGGTGCGATCCGGGAGGTTGTCATATGACATAAACCCAGATCGACGAGAAGTTCCCACCTGTGTCATTATGCTATACGCTAGGAGGGAACTGGTTAAATTTAACCCACTAGCCTTATGACAAATAAACAACCAGTCTTCCCTTTAAGCTCTGCACTGTTAAAGCTGAAGTTTAGTATATTTTTGGTGGGGACACACAACACTAAACACATTATGTGTAATGGTGTGTATCCCATTACCTGAAGTGGCTGATTTTGAGAAAAAAACATCCCTGAAGTGCATTTTCCATCTGCTGGATGCTGTCTGGAGCATCTGTCTTGCCATGAAGTGATGATTAACAGCAGCAGCTGCTTCAGAGAAAATGTATGCCGCTCCCCCACCCCCTTCTGCTCTCTCCGCCATTCAAATTGCTAATTTTACTACACTCCCACAATGCATGTCTTTTCGTGAACGGTTGGAGGAGATCCTGTCATGCAATGGCTCCTCCTCCATTTACAGAGCGCCATGCATTCTGGGAAAATAATGATAGGAGTTCTATGAATGGCAGAGAGGGCAGAAAGGGGCAGCTGCAAAAAAGGGAGAAAGGCTGGAGCCATGAATGTCAGCTAAAACATTGTTTTATCATTGCAGGTGAACAGTAGTCAAAAAAGCCAATGCATTTTGACCATCAGGCCTTAAAGTAGTAGTCCACCCTAACACTAAAATCTCTACATCTACAGACATCCATGATCTAACACTAACCTATCCAGCCCTGTAAAGAAGAAATCAGTATACATACCTTTTTTTAAGCTGATCTGACTCGATCCCATGCTGGTGTAGAGGACACAGCCGACAACGGAAGCCCCATAGTAACTCTATGGGTGACTTCACCTCCCATTCTTTTTACAGCCATTGTCAGCTGTGTCCTCTGCAGAGCTTCCACTGCTGGAGACCAGACCGGATCGGCTTATAAAAAGGTATGTATACTGATTTATTCTTTATAGGGCTAGATAGGTTAGGCTTAAATTGTGGATGTCTGTAGCTGTAGCGATTTTAGTGTTAGGGTGGACTTATCCTTTAATCATGGCTCAGGGGCAGGTGATTGGCTTTCTTAGTAAAAGCTGCCGCTGTTAGCTTTTCCAGTGCTGCAGCCCAGAAGCAACCACCTGCTGGTAATGGCATTCACACAATGTGTTTTGTGCTGTATCCCAAAAAAAAAAAATATATATATATATATATATATATATATATTTATGTGTATATATATATATATATATATATATATATATATACTGTATATTTATATATACACTGTATATAAAGTATACTGAATTACACTTTAGAGAAGACTAAAAGCAGATCTTATTTATAATGAATATTGTTATGAGATTAGAGATGAATATATTCATTATTGTCATTCACCCTCTATCGTAAACTCTCTTGACACCGGCAGCATATAGCAGGGATAAGGGGGCATGTTATATTATGTTTGTGCATCATATGTTTGCTGAAACTCTTGCAGTACATACAGTATTATATGTATACCAGCTTTTGGTACTTTAATAAAAGCTGCATTTTAATGTTAAAGTCATTGCTGTAATCTTTTGGTTTGAAGTGGAAATTAAGCACCAGACATATGACCACAAATGGTTAACAATCTGCCTGTACACTGCAATTTACAAACTAAATGAAAAGTTGCTTGTATTTACTGGGTGCCCACACATTGCTTAAAAATTGTGCTAAAAATCTCCCCAGTGTTTTTCACCCCTACAAAGAATACCACACTGTTATGCTTTACTTTCCTCAAGTTTAAGTGTATAATTAAATGCCGCACGCGATTCTTTAGGCAACGTTTAGAAAATCTTTGATTTTGTTTTATTGAAATCCCACACTGAGTAATCCATTAATGTACATTCTGCACACTGTCTTTGAATACACTTTGTTCCTAGTCTTCTTTCTCAAAGACACAACATTGCATTTTCTTGTACTGTAGGTGGGAAGTGAGATGGATAAAAATAATATAGATAATTTTCTGTACACTTACGTCTCCTATTTTCCATTTTTACCTCCACGATTTGTTTGCGACACTAAGTACTTATAATAACATTACATTATTTCTATTATTATTATTATTATTCACATCTATGTGGAAGGCATCCGGTTATATTATATAAAAAAAATACTGTACATCAGCAGAAGAGAAAGATTAGTTGCATTGGCTTTGGGCTGCAAATCCCTCTACCTGCACACGCTTCCACATATATATGTAAATTTGTGCAACTAAAACATCTGTTTTTAACATAAATTGTTAGACAGTGCCAATTAGTTTCTTTTTCTCAAGCAAGAGGCAGACTGGTATGTGTGCTGAGAAATGTTCTTCCATGTGCACCTTACTTCCAAAGGGTGGTTGCCATTCATGTATCATCTTTTAACAGAGATGCAGAGATTGGAGGAGAATTTGATCAGGAAAAAATAATCAGCAGCCACACTATGGTGGCCCCTCATGCTGCATCAACATAGATAGATTATCAGCATGTTAGGCCCCTTCCTTACACGGGGAAAACTCCTCCAGGAGTCTGCCTGCTCAGCAGAACATCAGTCCACTGATCCCTGCAGAGCAGGCGGATGGCTGGTCCATGTCCGCGTCACTTATACAGAGCAGAAACAAACACAGCCTGCTCTCCTCTATCGGCAGTCAGATGTTTACACCCAACTGACATCTGATCTGATCCGCTAGACAGATGGGAACAGATCCCCATCCATCTGTTTTTAGCATATCGAATCGGATTGGATGTCGACAGGTGTAAATGAACATAAGGAGTGTACTGACAGGGAGCAGAGAGATATCACTGTTCCTGATCACTAGGAACAGCAGATCTCTCTACTTCACTGACAGAACGGGGATCTGTCTGTTTACATTGACAGATCTCCATTCTGGCTCTTTGAGGAGTGATCGCGGGTCGACGGCAGACATCTCGCCCACTAGAGCTCTTAAAGCAGCCAGTGTACACCTACAGCGATTCATGCAGCCGTGCCAACCAACCGCAGTATAATGACGGTGACTGATCGGCAAGCGGTTAATGTAGCCCATTGATTATTAAGTGCTAATCATTAGTATCCCCTTTGACATACGACAAAGAAACTTGTAAAACAGTTTGCCAAGCTCAAATAATTATAAGTGCTGTGTTTAGTGGTGCTGGCTGATTGATGTGTCACACCAGCTTTTGTCCTCTCCTAGACTAGGCCACCCAGTCTGTTTGGCCTTTCTCTGGGCTTCATCAGTCTAGAATGTTGTACAAGAAAAAGGCATATGATTTCCTCTAGCATTGATTGTGGATCAGTCATTCCATTTCAGCAAATTAACAAAGCATTTTGTACTTTAGGTGCAAATGACCTGTAAAGTGTTTCATTGCCACTTCTTCCCAATTCTGGACACTCAGCTTTCACCCTGTGTATATTTATTTTCAAACAGATTGAAGTGTAGCATGTTCCTATATAGTCCTGTGTTGTTGGTGATTTTAATTTATGTTTAATAAAGGTCTGAAAACATAAGCCTTCACATAATTTTTTAGATCACAAAGGCATGCATGTGGCAGAGTATCTGGATTGTACATCCAATGTGACCATTTATTTTTCCAGACTAAGGCTAGAATGACATTGTTTTCAGTAGTGTTTGATGTAATAAAAGTTCCTCCATTACATTTTTGTGTTTATTAGCTAATATGACACCTTTGGTCCATGGGTAAAACCATTATTTATTTATTTTGGTGTCATTTTTTTTCTAGTACATTGAACAGGTGTGCCACTACACATGCATGTGTAAGACATTCCTCAGGCATGCGGTTTAAAGGGGTTGTGCATTTTTAATGTTGACCCTTAAGTCTTATTAAAAGACCTTTACTCCACTGAACTGTATTATTAAAAAAAAAAAAATTAGTGGTTCATGTCCCAAATGGCATTGCCAAGTTACCCATGTCCTTTTTTTAAAACAAAAGCTTGCACAATGGCCTTGAAAAAGGTCAGGAAAAAAGGAGAAGGCATGCCTACTATAGACTTCAATGGAGTTCAGGTGCTATGTTTTGGGTTTCAGGTTGGGTATGTGGCTCTTCCCCCAGAACCAAACCCAGGTTTGTTTGCTCATCACTAATAAAAAAAAATAGGGATGTGCTTAGCATTCAATCTGAATGTAAGTTAGGACCAAACATGCACTGTTCAGATGTTCTTTATTGTTTAGAACATTTTGCATGGACAAACATGATACGGTAGCTTCCTGATGTCAATGATTTCTAGGGAAGGAGCAGGTGCAAGCAATCACTTCATCCTTATTAACCACTGATGTCACCTGGCTCTGTCACTTACATGAGCAGGGACTCCTGCCCATGTAAGTGAATAGGCCAGATAACATCCGTGATTATAAACGACATGATGGGTGCAGGCATCTACTGCGTCCTTAACCTCTACTAACTTTATATTTCCCCATTCACTAACAAGTATCCCACAAAAGTGAGTACACTCCTCATATTTTTGAAAATATTTTATTATATATTTTCATGTGACAACACTGAAGAAATTACAATTTAAAGTAGTGAGTGTACAGCTTGTATAACAGTGTAAATTTGCTATCCCCTCAAAATAACTCAACACTAAATGTCTAAACTGCTGGCAACAAAAGTGAGTACACCCTATAGTGAAAATTTCCAAATTGGCCCCAATTAGCCATTTTCCCTCCCCAGTGTCATGTGACTCGTTAGTGTTACAAGGTCTCAGGTGTGAATGGGGAGTGTCAGGTCACCTACGGCCAGGTGACAGATGCACACCGTAGGGGGACAGGAGTGCACAGCAAGGTAGTGAACCCTATGGCTGACTGCTGCGGATAGGAAACTGGGTGGTTGTGGAAAGCGGGACCAGAGGAGCACAACCGGGAAGCTGGAGCCAAGATTCCCCAGGGCGCGGAGTCTAAGACCCAGCAGGTCTTCTCCAGAGCCTCTAGTGGTGAGGATGTTATGCTGCAGGCTGGGTCCAGGTCACGGCCCCTAGAGTCTCCTAGCTCACGCCCCGTAGGATAAGGGGACAAGAGGGGAAGCAGCAGCACAAGATATAAGAGTAACGAATAACAAGCTGAAGGTCAAGGGCCACAAGCAGACAAGGATAACGAAAGACAAGCTGAAGGTCAAGGGTCACGAGCAGACAGGGATAGTCGGGGACAAGCCAATAACGTAACAGAGAGACAGACGTAGCACACGGCAGGCAGGAACCCAAACACACAATGCCTAACAAACACGTTGATCAGCAAAGCAGGCTTGCAGTGCACAGGTTAATATAGTGTTCTGTGATAGGGCCTGGGGTGGAGTCTGGCTGGGAGGAGATTATAAAGGAAGCCAGGTGAAAGGGTTCTGGCCTCTAAGATGAACACATGGGAAGTAAGGTAAGCTGACAGACAAACACTACTGCATATCCATGACAGTACCCTCCTTCTTATGGGCCCTCCCCCGCCTGGGCCCAGGCTTAAAGGGAAATCTCAGATGAAACCTCCTCAACAGATGAGGTGCAACGACATCAGATGCAGCGATCCAAGACGCCTCCTCAGGACCAAAACCTCTCCAATGCACAAGGTACTGAAGAATACCTCTGCAGAGCCGAGAATCCAGAACTTGTCTAACCTCGTACTTTAGATTATCCTCAGAGACCAGAACCGAGGTAGGGAGATGACAAGAAGATCTATTGAGGACCAAAGGCTCTCTAGGAATAAGCAAGGGCATGAGAGGATCAACAGGAATCTGAGGAGGGTCCCCTAGACCCTTAAAGAGGAACTGGTCATCTAGCACAGGACCATCAGACTGGGCAGATGCCAGTGGAACCCTGAAGTCAGGTTGGTTAGAAGATGACATGTCACAGGAGTCAAGCTGAATAGCTGAAAGACAAGCAGAATGTCCTGAACAAGAAAAAGTAGGAGGCTCACTGGGCATGGGCTGGACTGGCATAACTAGTACAGAGGCCGAGTGAATAGCAGAGTCAGGTGTAGCGACTACCTGAATCGCATCGCAAGATGTAGCGACTGCAGGACTTGTAGACAAGCTAGCCTGGCTGTGCGTCCAAGGGTGATTAGGGACAGAGAAATGTAAATGGTTATGCAACCTGGAATGAATGACCGCCTCAGGTTCACAGGGGGCAACCTTGGGTAGGCAGGACGAGGAACAGGAGGAACCCCAAGCCAGGATCTGTCCAGTAGTCCAGTCCACATGAGGAGAATGGAGCTGTAACCACGGGAGACCCAAAATTATAGGTGTTGAGGCCTTGGGTAAGATAAGGAAGGATATCCACTCCTGGTGGAGTGTCCCTACCGACATCTTAACAGGGAGGGTCTGGAAGCGGATAGGTCCCCCTGGGAGAACAGTACCATCAATCGCCAAGACCACCAATGGCGTGGTGAGGGGCAAAAGAGTAAGTCTCATGGACGATGCGATTTCACAGTCCATGAAATTACCAGCGGCTCCGGAATCCAGATATGCTGAGACCGAATGAGAAGAAGCACCAACATGAAGGAACACAGAAAGCAGAAGACGAGAAGGGGAAGGTGATATTTCTGGGTCCAATACTCCACTTTCCAGATGAAGTGGACCCGAACGTTTTTCTGGACAAAGAGAGCAAGTGTCACGAAAATGGCCTTTGCCCCCACAGTAGAGACACAGACCAAGAGTTCTGCGCCTAGCACGTTCCTCGGGGGATATCCTGGTCCTACCCAGCTGCATGGGTTCCTCAGCTGGTAGGAGATGCTCTACGGGTCGAAGAGAGGGGAGCTCAGGCTGACTAAGAACCAAGGAGTGCTGGCGTTGCTTTTCTAGGGTCCTCTCCTGGAAAGCGAATATCGATCTGGTTACACAAGGAGATAACTCCACCCAGATCAGTGGGGATGGTTCTTCCTGCTAATTCATCCTTCACTCTATCAGAGAGGCCATGCAAAAAGGTTGTGACTAAGGCCTCATTGTTCCAGCTCAACTCAGCCGACAGTATGCGGAAATTAAGGGCATACTGTCCCACTGAAGCAGACTCTTGCCGGAGACGTAGAAGGGCGCTGGCCGCTGAAGAGACACGAGCCGGTTCTTCAAAGATATTCCAAAAAAGTTTCAAGAAGCCAGACAGGCTAGAAACCACTGGATCATTCAGTTCCCACAGAGGGGCTGCCCAGGCTAAAGCTTCACCGGAGAGGAGGGAAATTATATAGGCTACCTTTGCCCTATCAGACAGAAAGTTTTGAGGCTGAAGCTTGAAATGAATTGTGCATTGGCTAAGGAACCCCCTGCAGGCCTTGGAGTCCCCAGAGAAACGGGACGGAGCTGGCAGTTGTAGTGAATGTGTGGCTGCGACTGCGACCGGAATAGGTGCAGCCGCTGGTAGCGGTTGAGGTTGTTGAACCAGGGATCCTAATGAGGCCTGAACCTGTTCAAAACGGGAGGCCAAATCCTGAAGGAATCGCATGACCTGGGTCTGATTAGATTCCTGGGTCTCAAGTCTGCAGACTATGCCCTGCAAAGGATCATCCGCGGGGAGCGGCATGTCAGCCAGGTTCATGGCTGATCAAACTGTCAGGTCACCTACGGCCAGGTGACAGATGCACACCGTAGGGGGACAGGAGTGCACCGCAAGGTAGTGAACCCTATGGCTGACTGCTGCGGATAGGAAACTGGGTGGTTGTGGAAAGCGGTACCAGAGGAGCACAACCGGGATCCTATAGGAAGCTAGAGCCAAGATTCCCCAGGGCGCGGAGTCTAAGACCCAGCAGGTCTTCTCCAGAGCCTCTAGTGGTGAGGATGTTATGCTGCAGGATGGGTCCAGGTCGCGGCCCCTAGAGTCTCCTAGCTCACGCCCCGTAGGATAAGGGGACAAGAGGGGAAGCAGCAGCACAAGATATAAGAGTAACGAATAACAAGCTGAAGGTCAAGGGCCACAAGCAGACAAGGATAACGAAAGACAAGCTGAAGGTCAAGGGTCACGAGCAGACAGGGATAGTCGGGGACAAGCCAATAACGTAACAGAGAGACAGACGTAGCACACGGCAGGCAGGAACCCAAACACACAATGCCTAACAAACACGTTGATCAGCAAAGCAGGCTTGCAGTGCACAGGTTAATATAGTGTTCTGTGATAGGGCCTGGGGTGGAGTCTGGCTGGGAGGAGATTATAAAGGAAGCCAGGTGAAAGGGTTCTGGCCTCTAAGATGAACACATGGGAAGTAAGGTAAGCTGACAGACAAACACTACTGCATATCCATGACAGGGAGCAGGTGTGTTAAATTTGGTGTTATCGCTCTCACTCCCTCATACTGGTACCTCATGGCAAATAACTCGCTGAGGATCTGAAAAAAAAGAATTGTTGCTCTACATAAAGAGGGCATAGGCTATAAGAAGATGGCCAAGACCCTGAAACTGAGCTGCAGCATGGTGGCCAAGACCATACAGCGGTTTAACAGGATAGGTTCCACTCAGAACAGGCCACACCTTGGTTGACCAAAGAGGTTGAGTGCACGTGCTCAGCATCATATCCAGAGGTTGTCTTTGGGAAATAGACGTATGAGTGGTGCCAACATTGCTGCAGAGGTTGAAGGGGTGGGGGTTTAGCCTGTCAGTGCTTAGACCATATGCCGCACACTGCATCAAATTGGTCTGCATGGCTGTCGTCCCAGAAGGAAGCCTCTTCTAAAGATGATGCACAAGAAAGCCCGCAAATAATTTGCTAAAGACAAGCATACTAAGGACATGGATTACTGGAACTATGTCCTGTGGTCTGATTAGACCAAGATAAACTTATTTGGTTAAGATGGTGTCAAGCGTGTGTGGCAGCAACCAGGTAAGAAATACGAAGACAAGTGTACAGTCAAGCATGGTGGTGGGAGTTTCATGGTATAGGGCTGCACGAGTGCTGCCGTCGCTGGGGAGCTACAGTTTATTGAGGGAAACATGAATGTCAACATGTACTGGGATATCATGAAGCTGAGCATGATCCCCTCCCTTCAGAGACTGGGCCGCAGGGAAGTATTTCAACGTGATAACGACCCCAAACTCCGAACTCCAAGATGACCACTGCCTTGCTGAAGAAGCTGAGGGTAAAGGTAATGGACTGGCCAAGCATGTTTCCAGACCTAAACCCTATTGAGCATCTGTGGGGCATCCTCAAATGGAAGGTGGAGGAGCGCAAGGTCTCTAACATCCACCAGCTCTATGATGTCATCATGGAGGAGTGGAAGAGGACTCCAGTGGCAACCTGTGAAGCTCTGGTGAACTCCATTCCCAAGCGGGTTAAGGCAATGCTGGAAAATAATGGTGGCCACACAAAATATTGACACTTTGGGCCCAATTTAGACATTTTCACTTAGGAGTGTACTCACTTTTGTTGCCAGCGGTTTAGACATTAATGGCTGTGTGTTGAGTTATTTTGAGGGGACAGTAAATTTACACTGTTATACAAGCTGTACACTCACTACTTTACATTGTAGCAAAGAGTCATTGTTCTGCCCTCACTATACGTGGTTGAGGTATAATTAGACAGACAGCTAACCCTAATCCCTTAACAATTCATTGCAGCAGGCGCAAGGTCCTTTTTTCAACTTTTATTGCAGGGGAGTTAGAGTAAAACTAAAAGCAAAAGAAATAACATACAATAAGTATACAAAATATACAGTCATAACACGCTAGTCTAGCTAGGGGAAGGGATTATAATCATACCAGCGATGTTTCCATAAGGCTGACATAGAATTGCAGCTGAACAGAGGTGGATTGCTCTGGAGCAGATGCATGTATGAAGAAGGGAAGATGGATACTGTGGGTGTGTCTCTCAGACCTCATGGTATAGTCCACAGGAATTATGGGAAGCTACAGTGTTTTATAAGCAACAATCTCTATCTACCTTCTGGTGAATTATTAACAGATACTAAATATGCAAAAGAGCCACTAGATGGCGATATTACAATGTATTTTACATACCATTAGCATATACAGCAATTTAAACAAAAGCACATAAACACTTGCTGAAGGCATGACAGTCATTTCTTCTGTGTTGTTACATGAAAAGATATAATAAAATATTGACAAAAATGTGGAGATGTACTCACTTTTGTCAGATACTATACATAGCCAGGATAGGGGGTGAAATCACTAGGAGGTGTAAAAGTTATGGAACCACCCTGTTTTGTTACATAATCTTATCCTTTGTGTTAGAAAGCCTGCATAAATGTTATTCCTTTGATTTTCAAACTTTAAGGTGTAAATTGCTGTCAGATGTTAAAACAACATTATATGTGTAAGCCTGATGGTTTTAAAAGCCCTTGTTCCTGTTTAGGTATGGTTGTTCCAGTTTTATGTAAATGGTCTCTCTTTTTTTTTTTTTTTTTTTTTATAAAAATAACAAACATGCTTATACTTACTTATTGGGATGAGCCGAACACCCCCCGATTCGGTTCGCACCAGAACATGCGGACAGGCAAAAAGTTTGAGTGAACAAGCAAACTCTATTAATTGGTTTGCGTAAAAGTTATAGTGTCTTCAAACTATGGGATAGATATATGGACTTTTTTATTCTCTTTTATTGTTTTTAGTGGTAATTGCGGCGATCAGCGATTTTCTTTTGTGGGACTGCGACATTGTGGCAGACAAATCTGACACTAAGTGACACTTTTTGGGGACCAGTGACACCAATACAGTGATCAGTGCTTAAAAATGCACTGTTATGCCGTGTACACATGATCGGTTTTACAGATGAAAACAGTCCGATGGACTTTTCTCATCGGATAAACCGATCGCGTATGGGCCCCATCTGTCTTTTTTCCATCGGTGAGAAAAAAAACATGTTTTCAATTTATCCGATGGGGAAAAAAAACGATAGCAAATTCCGATCGTCTGTGTGGAACTCCATCGGACAAAAAACCCACGCATGCTCAGAATCAAGTCGGAGCATGCTCAGAAGCATTGAACTTAATCTTTCACGGCTTGTCGGAGTGTTTTACGTCACAGCGTTTGGGACGGTCAGATTTTTGACTGAGGGTGTGTAGGCAAGACTGATGGAAGTGAGCTTCATCGGATTTCCGATGGAAAAATCCATCGGATTAGAATCCATAGGAAATCCGATCATGTGTACAGGGCTTTACTGTTTAAATGACACTGGCAGGGAAGGGGTTAACATCATGGGTGATAAAACGGTTAAGTGTGTTCCCTCTGACCATTTTATAATTGTGTGGGGGATGGACCGACAGGAAAAACACAGAGATCCCTGTTCCTGCTTACAAGGAACAGAAGATCTCCATGTGCTTCCCTGTCAGAACGAGGATCTGCCTTGCTTACATAGGCAGACCCCCGTTCTGTCTCTCTGTGGAGCGATTGTGGGTGGCCGACGGACATCATGTCCGCCGGACCCGCTGATTGGCTCCCGCCCCGGGCAGGGGGAGCGCGCCCACAATATCTATTGCACGGAGTGACGTGCAGGTACGTTGTTTCGCGCAATAGAGCCGCCTGCCTGCGTTCGACTCGAACATCCAGCCCATCCCTACTCAGTATATTGCTGGGCTTGAAAGACTTGAGGATGTGATATTTGATAAAGATCTCTGTGAGATTTTCTGACATAATAGCTATGGACTGACTACATTACTCTGTGTGTTCTGCTTTTCTCCTCTTTCCGATGATCCTGTGTTTTTTCTTGACCTTGTGTTTTAATGAAAGCCCAGTCTTGGTAGCCACAAACTTTCAAAGCACTCTTGACATATCTGTTTACCTTGTCCTTTAACTCTGTTTTTATTGTTACCACCTCAGCTCATGGAAGTAATAGCAGCCATCTTGTGCTGGACAGAACACTGAACACTGGACATATCAGTCATTCATAGCAGGTAGTAAGTAAAGATTAAATAATCAACTAACTGGGTTCAAGATTATTATTATTCTTATACAGGATTTATATAGCAAAATTGTAAAAATGGAAAAAAATCCGTGCTAACCGTGATTAAACTTGAAATTAGTGAATTAATTGGATAAAAGAACCATAATATATATAAAAATAATAATAGTAAAATTAATAAATTGAATTAGTGGGTGCTGCAAAAAAATATAATAGCTGGAATAACCACTACACAAATATATACAAGAAAAAATATAAATGCGCTACCCTTCAACAAGCAAACATGGTGCTAATAATTCATATGTGTTCACACACACTAAAGAGCAAAACAGAAACAAAGTCCTGTGCTAAAACACGGCAATATATCTGTGATATCAGGGTGGAGCTAACGAACGTGACGTCACTACGCTACAGCTGATCGGCACAGACCGCAGCTGAGTACTAGCATTTGTTTCTTTGGAGTTTTGTCGCTCTTGTTTTGAAAACCTGCTGGATGTCATTTTTTACCCAGGATAAATAAAGGGTATCCTAATTTATAAGGAATACTGCACCCTGAGGTTTTATTTATTTTTCTTCCATATCATCAAATATTCATTGTGCTGCATGAGCTAATCACATCAGCTGATATCTGGAGGGAGAGCTCTTTTCTTGGAATAAATATCCAGGAGGAGGAGGATATCGTTCGATTCCAGTGTTTCGTGGCTGAATGTCCGGTGGGATCATCATATGAATCTGAGCCCCTATAGATCTCCGTGACAGAGATCTATTACATCTGGTAAGCTGCTATTTTTTCTATAATTTGTCTGAGCAAGTTGGATGTGGATATTTCGCCTACAGCTGCCTTGAAGAGCCTGTGTTATATATACATCAGCAGATGTGTTTTTTTTGTTCTGTTTATGAACTTCATTTGGACTTTCTCTCTTTCACATTTTTTATTCATTTTTATTTTTTATTTTTTCATTTATTTATTTATCTGTGCACAGGTGATATCACAGATATATTGCCGTGTTTTAGCACAGGACTTTGTTTCTGTTTTGCTCTTTAGTGTGCGTGAACACATATGAATTATTAGCACCATGTTTGCTTGTTGAAGGGTAGCGCATTTATATTTTTTCTTGTATATAAAGATTTATATAGCGCCAACGGTTTGCACAGCGCTTAATGCGGAGTTCCAGCCTTTTAATGTTACAAAAAGCTACAAAAAGTACAGCTGCTGACTTTTTAATAAACAGACACTTACCTGTTCCTCGGTCCAGCGATGCAGCTACACGGAGCATCGCTCCTCTTCCCTCCTCTCCTCGGCGCCTCCATTCACACTCTGGGCACCTGGCCATGACAGCTTTTGACTTCACGGCTGGGAACGCACTGCACATTCGCGAGTCGCGCTGCGCTCCCGGAGGGGACAGGTTATCTCCTAGGACGTGTGTCTAGAGGGAGGGGCCGCCTAGGGGCAGAGGAGGAGTCGCCTAGGCGGACCATAGGTGGAAGTAGGAAGTGGGACAGGAAGTCTAGAGGGAGGGGCCGCCTAGGGGCAGAGGAGGAGTCGCCTAGGTGGCCCATAGGTGGAAGTAGGAAGTGGGTCAGGAAGTCCCACTCCTAAGGAAGCCCCCACTGCCCCCCCAAAAAAAATTACATGCCAAATTTGGCATGTAAGGGGGCGAGGAGTGCTCAAAGCGGAAGTTCCACTTTTGGGTGGAACTTCGCTTTAACAAAATGAAGGCAGACATTACAGTTACATTACAATTTGGTACAAGAGGAATCAGAAGGCCATGCTCGCTAGAGCTTACAATCGAGGTGGGAGGGTCAATTGATACAAAGGGTAATAGCTGTGGGGGATGAGCTGATGGAGAAAGTAAAACATTGTATTAGTGTCACGTACCTGACGGTGACGAGCCCGGTTAGCAGAGGGAGGCCTCCCTTACGGCTCCCACCGGCGGCCCCTGGTGGTATAACAGGAAGCACGGAGGTGGAAGGGGTACGAGTGCCTGGCAGGATCAAGAACTACCGCAGGTGATCAGGAACCAGCAGGTAAGGAGGCAGGAACCAGGAACTACAGCAGGTGAGTGGACAGGAACCAGGAACTACAGCAGGTGAGTAGACAGGAACCAGGAACTCAGAAGATGACCCGGACCGGGAGGCACAGCAGGTAGACTGGAACCACTGGGCAGCAGCAGATGAACAGGAACCAGCAGATGAGCAGACAGAAACCAGCAGATGAGCAGACAGGAACCAGGAACTGCAGCAGGTGAGTAGACAGGAACCAGGAACTCAGCAGATGACCCGGACCGGGAGGCACAGCAGGTAGACTGGAACCACTGGACAGCAGCAGGTGAACAGGAACCAGCAGATGAGCAGACAGGAACCAGCAGATGAGCAGACAGGAACCAGCAGATGAGCAGACAGGAACCAGGAACTCAGCAGATGACCCGGACCGGGAGGCACAGCAGGTAAACTGGAACCACTAGGCAGCAGCAGGTGAACAGGAACCAGCAGATGAGCAGACAGGAACCAGCAGATGAGCAAACAGGAACCAGCAGATGAGCAGACAGGAACCAGGAACTCAGCAGATGACCCGGACCGGGAGGCACAGCAGGTAAACTGGAACCACTAGGCAGCAGCAGGTGAACAAGAGCCAAGGTCAGGCAGGATCGTCAGACAAGCCGGGGTCGGGTAAACTGGCAGGCAGCGAGGCACAAAAGGATCAGGCAATACCGAAGTCAGAAAACAGGCCGATGGTCAGGTACAGGCAGATAGCAGGAGGGTCACAGGAAGCCGGGTCAGATACAGGTAAACAAGGCAGATCAGGTCACTTGGGATAAACGCTGTAGAGCAGACAGCAGGGACTGTCTGCAAGTGAGGAGTTTAAATAGCCCTTCGGGCGTCACCTGCGGGGGCGGGAACCAGGAAGTCCAGGGCGTCTGTTCCTGACAGGGTTTTCATGACATTGCCCCCCCCCCAAGGGGCAGCCTCCGGATGCCCCTAGGAGCAAACTTCTCGGGGTGAGACCTCCTGAAGGCTTGTAGAAGGTCTTTGGCGTGAATGTTCTCTTCGGGTTCCCAAGAGTTCTCCTCTGGTCCGTAACCCTTCCATTTTATTAAAAATTGACTCTGGCTATTTCTTCTTCGTGCCGCTAAAATAGCTTCTACCTCAAATTCCTGTTCCCCGTCTATGATGACGGGATCAGGGCGAGTCGGGGTCCGACCTGAGAATGGGTTGGAGACTGACGGTTTCAATAGAGAAACATGAAAAACAGGGTGGACCCTCAGGGAGTCGGGGAGCTCCAGCTCGTAGGCCACCTCGTTGATTTTCCTTTTGATAGGAAAAGGCCCTAGAAACTTGGGGCCCAATTTCTTGGACAGGCAAGCCAATCTTAGATTGATGGTGGAAAGCCATACTTGGTCGCCCGGTGCCAGCGCTAATTCACCCCGTCTCCTCCTGTCGTAGACCGTCTTGTTATACTCCTGAGTTCTTGCCATGGCTTCGCGTAGAAGCTGGTTGTTAGAGGAGAAGAAATTCACTTTTTCCAGAACTGCGGGCACTGAGCACTCAGGGAGAGAGTTGGGCAGAAATGTGGGGTGAAACCCGAAGTTCGCAAAAAATGGGGTCTGGTTAGTTGCGGAGTGGATGGAGTTATTGTAGGAGAACTCCGCTAGCGGAAGCAGGGAGAGCCAGTCATTCTGAGCAAAGGAGGAGAAACAACGCAAATATTGCTCGAGGGTCTGATTTGTTCTCTCAGTCTGTCCGTTGGTTTGAGGGTGGTAAGCCGAAGAGAATGATAGCTCTATTCCCAGAGTCTTGCAGAGGGACCTCCAGAACCGGGAGGTAAATTGTACCCCCCGATCGGAGACTATATTAGCAGGTACCCCGTGGAGCCTGACGACTTCTTTAATGAACATTTGTGCAGTTTCCGGGGCCGAGGGGGTCCCTCTCATAGGAACAAAATGTGCCATCTTGGACAGACGGTCCACAATCACAAAGATGGTGGTGTGATTCTCAGCCGGGGGGAGTTCAACTATGAAGTCTATAGAAAGCATTTTCCACGGTCTCTCTGGAACGGGTAAGGGCTTCAGTAGTCCCCAGGCTTTGGATCTGGACCCTTTATTCCGGGTACATGTAGTACAGGACTCCACGAACCTCCTGCAATCCTCGCGTAGTCGAGGCCACCAGAAGGTACGTTGTACCAACTCAGTGGTCTTAGCCACGCCAAAGTGCCCAGCAAGGGCATGATCGTGGCAGAGCTCTAGCACGGTTATCTTTAGTTCTTCTGGTATGAATATCCTGTCTTGGTGCCAGAGTAATCCATCCTTGGTTTGCAGATCCAGTTCAGGAGAGGGTTCCTGTCTAGTGGTGGCTTGTCTGATCCGGGAGAGTAGGTCCTCCTGAAGTAGGAGAAAATTCCCAGGAGCGAGGATTGTATCGGGTGAGGAGAGTTCTTTGGATCCATGAAACATTCGGGACAAGGCGTCAGGTTTAGTGTTCTTGGCACCGGGGCGGTATGTCACATGGAAGGAGAACCGGGAAAAAAACAGGGCCCATCTGGCTTGTCGTGGTTTTAGTCTTTTTGCAGTTTTCAGGTACTCTAAGTTCTTATGGTCGGTGAATACTAAGATCGGGTGAGCAGCACCTTCAAGTAAGTACCTCCATTCTTCCAGGGCGGACTTAATCGCCAAGAGTTCCCGGTCTCCCACGTCATAGTTCTTTTCTGCCGCAGATAATTTGCGAGAAAAGAAAGCCACCGGATGAAGCAAAGCCTTGGTTCCTTGCCTCTGTGACAATATTGCCCCTACTGCAACCTCAGAAGCATCTACCTCAAGTACAAATGGTAGGGAGGAATCTGGGTGTTTTAAGATGGATGCAGAGGTGAAGAGCCCTTTGAGATCCTCAAAGGCCTTTTGGGCCTCAGGGGACCAGTGGAAGCGGGTACCTTGCTTGGTTAGCTGAGTAATGGGTGCAATGATGGCGGAGAACCCCCGGATGAATTTACGATAAAAGTTGGCGAATCCAACGAACCGTTGGATTCCCTTCTTATCCACTGGCGCTGGCCAGTCCAAGATTGCGGTGATCTTCTGTGGGTCCATCCTGATGCCTTCGCCAGAGATGATTAATCCCAGAAATGCTATGCTCTCCCGCTCAAACTCGCATTTCTCAGCCTTCGCATATAGTTTATGCTGCCGAAGCCGGTCTAACACACTTCTGACATGCCTGCGATGAGAGTCAAGGGAGGAAGAGAAGATTAGTATGTCATCTAAATAAGCAATCACAAAGAGATCTAAAAAGTCCCGAAGAACATCATTAATTAAGTACTGGAAGGTGGCAGGGGCATTGCACAGCCCGAAGGGCATCACTAAATATTCGAAATGTCCGAACCGGGAGCGGAAGGCGGTTTTCCACTCATCGCCCTCCTTGATTCGGACCAGGTTATAGGCTCCCCGGAGGTCAAGCTTAGTGAAAATAACGGCAGCTCCCAATCTTTGGAACAACTCTGGTACCAGAGGAAGAGGATAACGATTTTTAATGGTGACCTTATTTAGTTCACGGTAGTCCACACATGGCCTGAGGGTATGGTCCTTCTTTTCTACAAAGAAAATGCCTGCGCCTGCTGGCGACGTAGAGGGGCGAATGAACCCCTTTAAAAGGTTCTCATCTATGTAGTCCTTCAGGGCCCCCTGTTCCACCTCCGTTAAAGGGAAAATCCTACCGAAAGGAATAGCTGCTCCGGGAAGTAGATCAATGGGGCAGTCGTAGGCTCGGTGGGGTGGTAGTGTCTCTGCCCCCTGTTTACTAAACACACCGAGAAAGTCCAGGTAAGCGTCAGGGATGGCCTGACGTATTCCGGCCTCAGTGTCGGTACACATTAAGGTGGCAGGCCCAGGGGGTTTGTGTGAGCCACAGGACCGTTGGCAGTAGGAGGAAGGAAACGTGATCACCCCCGTGACCCAGTTAATGGTAGGATTATGGGCTTGTAGCCAGGGCATACCGAGAATTATGGGGAACAGTGGAGAGGAGATAATATCCAGCCGTAGATATTCTCGGTGCACCCCGGTAGAGGAGAAGACAGTGACAGGTAGGGGAGCCGTCTCTTCGACCACGGGCCCCGACTTGATAAGGGACCCATCAGCCAGGTGAACCCGTAGTCCATGGGTCTTGGGAAGTAGAGGAATAAGTTGAGTACGGGCAAAAGTTGAGTCCATGAAGCAACTACAAGCCCCAGAGTCAATAATTGCGACGACTTGCAGGGTCCTTCCTGGGAGCTGCAGGGAGATAGAAAGAGCGAAGTGAGAGGAGGATTTAGTCTGAGGGTTGATCACAGCAGGGAATACTGACAAGCCCTTACGGAACTTCAGGGGACAGTTCCTAACGAAGTGACCGGGCTCCCCGCAGTACAGGCACAGGTTGTGCGCGCGTCGGCGTTGGCGTTCCTCCGGAGTAAGGGAAGGGCGGAGGACCCCAAGCTGCATGGGTTCAGGAGCATCGTACGAGGGGGTCAAGGGTGCTGCAGAAGCTGGGTGCGGATGACTGGGGACCCGAGGAAGCATCCAGGTCGGCCGGGTGAAGCCTGTGGCCCTCTCAATCCTCCGTTCCCTCAGGCGTCGGTCGATCTGAATTGTCAGATCGATCAGTAGGTTCAAATTTTCTGGTATTCCTACCCTAGCCAGTTCGTCCTTCAATGGGTCAGAAAGGCCTATGCGAAACTGGTGACGGAGGGCAGCGTCATTCCAGCTGGTGTCTGCGCTCCAGCGCCTGAATTCAGCTACATAGTCTTCCGCTGCTCTGCGTCCCTGCTGAAGGGTCCGGAGGGCTTCTCTGCAGTGACCGAGAGCTGAGGGTCCTTGTACAATTGGGCAATGGCGTCAAAAAAAAGTGTAAGGCTGTCCAAGGACGCATCTTTGCGTTCTAGCAGGCGGTGGGCCCAGTTCTGTGGGTCTCCGGAAAGCAGCGAAATTACAAAGCCCACCTTGGTAGCTTCTAGGGAAAAGGTGCGGGGCTGTAAGGCAAAGTACAACTTACAAGAGTTCCGGAAAGCCCTGAACTTGCTCCGGTCCCCGGAGAATCTTTCGGGTGTAGGGACCCTGGGTTCAGGGGGAAGCATGACCACCATGGGCGCAGCTCCTGCCCCGGCGGAAGAAGTGGAGGCACGTGGACCCCCTTGAGCTCCATCGGGGTTGGTGAGGGCCCGCACTTGTCCTTCCAGGTGAGTGTAGCCTTGCTGGAGGCTCTTAACGGCCTCGGTCAGTCCTGCCAGGTGTCGGCATAGTTCCTCCATAGGTGAGGCTCCCTGCTCGGGCTCAGACATGGCTGTCTGCTACTGTCACGTACCTGACGGTGACGAGCCCGGTTAGCAGAGGGAGGCCTCCCTTACGGCTCCCACCGGCGGCCCCTGGTGGTATAACAGGAAGCACGGAGGTGGAAGGGGTACGAGTGCCTGGCAGGATCAAGAACTACCGCAGGTGATCAGGAACCAGCAGGTAAGGAGGCAGGAACCAGGAACTACAGCAGGTGAGTGGACAGGAACCAGGAACTACAGCAGGTGAGTAGACAGGAACCAGGAACTCAGAAGATGACCCAGACCGGGAGGCACAGCAGGTAGACTGGAACCACTGGGCAGCAGCAGATGAACAGGAACCAGCAGATGAGCAGACAGGAACCAGCAGATGAGCAGACAGGAACCAGGAACTGCAGCAGGTGAGTAGACAGGAACCAGGAACTCAGCAGATGACCCAGACCGGGAGGCACAGCAGGTAGACTGGAACCACTGGACAGCAGCAGGTGAACAGGAACCAGCAGATGAGCAGACAGGAACCAGCAGATGAGCAGACAGGAACCAGCAGATGAGCAGACAGGAACCAGGAACTCAGCAGATGACCCGGACCGGGAGGCACAGCAGGTAAACTGGAACCACTAGGCAGCAGCAGGTGAACAGGAACCAGCAGATGAGCAGACAGGAACCAGCAGATGAGCAAACAGGAACCAGCAGATGAGCAGACAGGAACCAGGAACTCAGCAGATGACCCGGACCGGGAGGCACAGCAGGTAAACTGGAACCACTAGGCAGCAGCAGGTGAACAAGAGCCAAGGTCAGGCAGGATCGTCAGACAAGCCGGGGTCGGGTAAACTGGCAGGCAGCGAGGCACAAAAGGATCAGGCAATACCGAAGTCAGAAAACAGGCCGATGGTCAGGTACAGGCAGATAGCAGGAGGGTCACAGGAAGCCGGGTCAGATACAGGTAAACAAGGCAGATCAGGTCACTTGGGATAAACGCTGTAGAGCAGACAGCAGGGACTGTCTGCAAGTGAGGAGTTTAAATAGCCCTTCGGGCGTCACCTGCGGGGGCGGGAACCAGGAAGTCCAGGGCGTCTGTTCCTGACAGGGTTTTCATGACAATTAGTTAGAAGCAGGATAAGCTTCTTTAAAGAGAAGGGTTTTCAGGGATCGTCTAAAGATGGATAGATTAGGAGACAGTCGGACAGATTGGAGTAGGGAGTTCAAAAGGATCGGAGAAGCTCTGGAGAAACCCTGTAGGCGAGCATGGGAGGAGGTGACAAGGGAGCTAGAGAGCAGGAGGTCTTGGGAGGACCGAAGAGAGCGGCTTGGTTGGTGTTTTGAGACTAGGTTAGTGATGTAGCTGGGGACAGAGTTGTGGACGGCTTTGTAAATTATTGTTAGTACTTTGAATTTTATTTGTTGGGTGAGTGGAAGCCAATGCAGGGATTGGCAGAGAGGGGTGGAGGACACTAAACGGTTGGTAAGGTGGATGAGTCTTGCAGCAGCATTCATTATGGACTGAAGGGGGAATAGTGTATGTAAAGGTAATCCAATGAGGAGTGCGTTGCAGTAGTCGAGGCGAGAGATGACCAGGGAGTGAATTAGAAGCTTGGTGGTGTCATTGGTTAAAAAGGGGCATATTCTAGAGATGTTGCGGAGGCTAAGGCGCAATGATTTGGACAGGGATTGGATGTGGGACTGAAAGGACAGTTTAGAGTCTAGGGTTACCCCTAGCACCCTGGCATGTGGGGACGGACTGATAGTTGTGCCATTGATCTTGACAGAGAAGTCAGGGGAAGGGGCATGTGGGGGAGGAAATATTATGAGCTCGGTTTTAGATAGATTCAGTTTGAGGAAGTGGTGTGACATCCAGGCTGATATGTCTGTTAGTAAATCAGTGATGTATGAGGAGACTGATGGGGAGAGCTGAGGAGTAGAGAGATAGATTTGGGTGTCATCGGCATATAAATGGTAGTGGAAGCCATAGGAGGCTATCAGCTGACCCAGGGAGGATGTGTAGATCGAGAATAGTAGAGGTCCAAGGACAGAACCTTGGGGGACCCCAACAGTAAGAGGTGTTAGAGAGGAGGAAGTAGAGTTGTAAGTGACACTGAAGGTGCAGTGAGATAGGTAAGATTCGAAGAGCACAGCCATGGATACTTCGGAGAGCACAGCCATGGATACCAAGCAAATTTAGGAGGAGGGGTGATCAACTGTAAGATTCTTGGCATATCAGGTTGATCTACTTTTTTAGTCACAGGTGATTACTTTGAACTTTATTGTATGGCTTTACATATATTTTGTGATTTCTACATATAAAAATACCGTATATACTCGAGTATAAGCCAAGTTTTTCAGCACTTTTTTGTGCTGAAAATGCCCCCCTCGGCTTATACTCGAGTCACCTTTTTGCGCCTGATCTCCTGGACTTTGGGGACCCGGTAACTTGGCACACATGTAGCCTCCCTTTTCCTCTACAAGTATACAAAGTTTGTTGTCCGGGGGACCTACGGCCAGGGAGCACCGATTTTTCAGAGCCGGGCACCCCTTCCATAGACTCCCATGTTAAACGATAATCTCTCTGGTGACTTTGGGGACCCGGTACTGGCCGGTTGTAGGTTCCCTGGACCCGAAACTTGTCACACATGTAGCTCCATTTCTCCTCTATAAGTGTGCAAACTTTTTTGTCTGGGAGACCTACGGCGGGGGAGCACCGATTTTTCAAACCCCTTCCATAGACCCCCATGTTAAACGTCAGTCTAGTCATGGGCACAGTGAGGCATGGGCACAGTGAGGCATGGGCACAGTGAGGCATGCGCATGGACACAGTGAGGCAAAGTGAGGCATGCAGATGAACACCCTAGGCTTATACTCGAGTCAATAAGTTTTCCCAGTTTTTTGTGGTAAAATTAGGTGCCTCGGCTTATATACGGGTCGGCTGATACTTGAGTATATACGGTATACAAAATCAAAATATAGTGCTTTCAAAATGGTACCCTATTTCACCATAATTAATTAAAAAAATTGTCATCTGTTGCATAACTGGGATCGCCGCAATACAAGTTGTGAAAGGCAAGTCTTTATATGGGGGATAAGCTTGATGAACCCTTGGGCAGTGAGTCATGTTCACTGAAGTGTAAGACTACAAATTAATTATTAAATTAATTTCCTAGTAGCTTTTCTAAATTAACATATTACTTATTATGTGGGAAATCATCAAGGCA
Organism: Rana muscosa; assembly: GCA_029206835.1. NCBI lineage: Eukaryota > Metazoa > Chordata > Amphibia > Anura > Ranidae > Rana > Rana muscosa. Next base: position 495,464,420 of record CM055121.1, read on the forward strand.
ACAGCATCGACGCACAGACTCTAAACAGAATATACAAAACCATATAGGAAAGTTCATTCAGTTCGGGTAGCATTTTTGCACCAAGTATTTTGCTCTTCTGTGAATAATGAACATAATAATGAAAATCCATGCAGTGAAAACTGCAGAGAATGGCACAATGTGCAGATAGAAAGAGCTATTATGCTCCATGAACATTTTCTCACTCTCCTAAGTAATTGCTACAAAATAACATGTGTAACAAAAAGCAAAAGGGATCCTCCTGCACATACTGCCCTCTAAAACACTCAGCATTGTTTGTAACACGAAGAACCTTGCCCTTTTGGAGTGGGCATACTTTTGCTAGTCTGCAAAAATGCATTCTTAAAAAATGTGCTATAGTATATTTTTTTGGACAACCTTTAAATCCACAACAATTTAAAAAAGGTCAGCAACCAGGTGTCCAAAACTCCTAAAAGGCTATTTTTTGAATTTCCATCAGGAGTAAAAGATCCAATACACATTTAAATAATAATGTGTGCTGGTACCTTATAATGTCATGCCTCTATCCCCTATTTGCATATACTAAGAATTAAAAACATTTTTTCATGGGACTTTACATGAGGTACAACATTTGCATAAAAATATTTATTGAGCAATAGATGAAAATCTTTTACATAAAAACATTTTTATAAACAGCAAGCTCATTTGTAAATACTACCGTGTATCAGCATACAGTCAACATAGTATTTATACATTGGAACATATACAAATTCCCAATTTTTTCACAAAACTTAATTATGAGTACATCCTTTAGCTCAATGTGTTTTGTGACAATAATCTCACTTCTTCAGGAGCATATGCCCATTGTAAAATAAATCAGCTGTATAGCAATCTAAGATAACACCTCCAAATGGAAACTACGGCCAGGTGTCTAGCTCAGGAGATGTGGGGGGAAGACATGGCACCCCAATGGCAAAACTGAGGAGCAGTAACGAATGATTAAGCACTGAATCACAGTGCGAAACGTCAGCTCAAAGTTGCTGTTTTTTTGCTGTGGCATGTTATTTGTGCTTTTGTTTTAAATAAAAGAACCTTTTTTGGAGTGTGGCTGTCCAAGCGTTTTCCTCAGATTTTTTGCAGTAACGAATGCTGATATGTGTGAATGAGCAATCATCCCAGACTTGACTCCAGGTCTCACAGGAAGAGGAAGATCCAATACACAAAACTAACAATGCATTTCAGTTCTTGTTGGCTTTAGTCATAGCCCTTGTGGGCTTTAAATCTACACCCATCTCTCTCAGGTCAGCCCATATAGTATAATACTTTATCCCCTGCTCCAGAGATCTTTACCATGCAATGTTGCTGGCATAGTACAACTTAAAAATCTCATGGTGGCCTTCAGACATCCAACTAATTTTGGACCATCCTCAGGAATGAATTAGGTCATGCATAGAAGTGTTTTAATACTAACCTCTAAAGATAATAATTATACTGTATTGGGAAACAGACTTTAGGATGAAACCAAGGGGAATGTTAGTATGACTTAAAGTGTAACTAAAGGCAAAAAGTTTTTTTTGTTTTGGATAGAGTGGATAGTGTTTGCAACACCTGTCAGTTTTTATTGCGGTCTGTGCCGCCATTAGGGAGATTCACCCTCTCTATTTGTTCTGTTCACTGCTATCATCAAGTGAAAGTAAAAGAAAATTCCAAAATATCGGTTGTCCGTAGAAAGGTAAATCTTCTAATAGGGACACTAGTTCTGGTGACCCTGGTGACACATCAGGGTTCCTTCTCTCTTGAGGAATGTTATCTCACTTTCTGTTTTGGCTAAGGGACAGGAAGTGAAGGAAAATCTCCCCAATGAGAAACCTATGGAAAAAAAAACCTGACAGGGCTGTAACCCTCCCTTACTGTATTCAAAAAGGGAAAACGTTTTTTCTTTAGTTACACTTTAAATGATCCTGTACTTTGTCTACTCTGGGCAAAGTAACAGGTTTGCTTGATCCTTGAGCTGCTTCAGTAAGAATTAAAGCTGGACTCTATGATAAGTAAATTGTGTCTAAATACAAGAAGCATGTTTATTCTTACTTAAATCTTGGTGCATTCTATGTATTTCTTCCAAATCTGTGCAGTAACCAAGCCTGAAACTTTACCTCACTGCAGGAGGTTTTTGTAATAGAGATCAGTCACTGCTGCTTTATAGTAGGTGCACCTGCTAGGTTCACCCCCAGCCCTGCAAAGGTTAAATACAGCACAGTCTTAATGTCACGACTACTTTTTATATTGTAATAACATAGTTTGCAAAGGCATTTGTTGAACACAAAGTGGATTTATATCCCTTATGGCTTTTGAGGAATATAAATATATTTAAATTAAAGTTTTTATGCTCAGAATGTAGTTCTAATTTTCATAATTTCCATTTGTATGTAATGTACAGCCTTTTGTACTATGTGTGTTTTGAAAATAAAAAATAATAGTAGTGCCCAACTCCATAGCTTTAAAAATGCGACCAAAACTTGCAGCAGGAAGGAAACACTAGGTAGTTTCAAGGAACATGTGATTACTTTTTCATAACGATGGACTCGTCAGTGTTGTCTCATGGAGCTTAACTCTGTGCAAAGACTACATGGAGGCTGGGTTCATACTTATACAAATTGGATGCGGCTTTACCCACATCCAATTCGCATTACAGGTGACTGTGACTGACTTTCAAAGTCGGTTCACACAGCTCGGGGCGGCTACTGTCCTTATTGGAAAAGGGTCCTGTGTGTCTTTGGCTCCATTTCAGGTGCAAATTCAGGCATAAATTCTGACCTGATTCGCACCTAAATCAGTGTACAGGGACTCACCAAACCCCCTGATGGGACCCGCGGCCGCATCACCCAGCCTAACTCTTAGCCTAAACAGGATTTTCATTTTACTTCTGGATGTTGAATGGAAAGGCGGGGGCGAGCCTGTTGTTTATCCCTGCATAGCACAGTACAAGTTACAAATACAAATCCCAGCATGGCCTGCTAGCCTATACCAGAAAATAAAGTATTTTGCGCTCACTTTTTTATGTTAATCCAGAACCCAGAGAAAATGAAAGGAAAGGTCTTGTGCCAGGAACCTGCAAAACTGTTGTTTTATATATTACATTTAAGTAATGTCATTACTTTGGGGAACGTGTGCAGAATTAAATTTGATGAAATCCTTCATAGAAAATGTCATGTAATGCTTTCTATTTAATAATCACATGAAATATTGTAAGAAAACCTGAGTCGGGCTGGTGAATGCTACCCCTCTAGGGAACCTGTGCCAAGAAGTATTTAAGCCACAAGGGCAAGACCACCCAATGTCTGGCCCTAGAATATAAATTCACTCACCAGTCTCACATCACCACTAACATATTAAATGAATTAAGTCAACATTTATGGCTGTGAGAACAAAAACACCCTGGCACGGGAGTATTGTTCAAACAAAATAACATTTTGGAATCAAACAGCTAGAAGGCACAGAGTTTCCTTTCACTTGTGTGGGACTTATAAATTTCGCACAGATCCTGCTAAAACTGGAAATTCTAATTATGTTGACACCTACTTTCAAAATAAATATTCTGCACTATAAAACAATATCAACCATAAAATATTGTCTACAATTAACTTTTGCGAAATGAGGGCCAGCTCACATTTTTTATTGGAATTATGTGTACTAAAAAGTAAACTAAAGCCCAATACCAGGCTCATTAAGCCACTGCCTTGTCATTAGCATTAGTATTGTCAACCTGCCATTTGAGCACCTTCAGTTGGCTATTGGGCTGGTACAGCTGATAGGGAGCCCAAACAACCAACTAAAGGAGTGCACATGAAAGGCTGAACATGTTGCTGTGCAGCATGGTCTTAGAGTTGCCAACCTGGACAAGAAGTGTTGGCCACAGATTCATAGTAATATTTTCTTAAGGAAATTGTATACAGGTAGGCATGATGTAAAACAAAGTGAAAAAAAAAAATTTGGGTTTACATTTTTAGTTTAAAGGATATCTAATCCCAAAAACAAAAATATAATGTTTTACAGCTTACTTGTCCTCTGAGGTAGTGTCTGCCTTAGTTTTTTCTGCAAGTACAGAACAATACCTGCATATCTTTCCAGAATCCTAGTGTCCTTGCACCTTCATGTACAAATAGGTACTAAGGTGTGTTCCCAAATTGTAATTTGTTCTATATTTTAATGTCATTTTTGGTGCTTTACATCTCCAAAAGTATACTGGGAGAAGAGGGCCGAAGGTAGGATCAAAGGCAGCTTCTGCCCTATATCTGCTTCTGCTTTTGGCTGAGTAGCATTAGCTTGACAGCCAGTACCTTTTTTGGGGGGATAGGTTAGGGTAGGGTTAAAACCCTTGTCAGTTTATTTTTTGCTGACCCAACAGGGACAGTTTCCAAATGGAAGATTTACCCTCCCATCCTGTTCTGGTAACAATTGTAAAAATACCCATCATTTTCTTTCCTAGCAACAATGGTCACAAAAAAAAAAATAGACTGGGTGAATCTTCCCTAACTTAGTTAACCATGTCTGACAAGCAGATTGATACTTATAAAAAGCTTGCACAATAACAGAATATACTGTATCTATTTAGTCCAAAAATAGGTTGACCCTATAAGATGATGTTCTGAGGGACCTAACTTTTGAGGATCCACCTTACTTTACCCTCCGTAGGACTTAAACCTTAAGTCCTACGCATTGCTTAAGAGATTAAAGGTTGGCATTAGAATAGTTTATAGGCTCAAACACTTGCAAATCTCCTGCTATGGGTTACCAGCTCCTATGTCTGCTGTGACAGGTTAATTTCATTCAGTAATTGGGGCTTGTGCAATAAAAAAATAAAATAAAAAATGTAATTTAAAAAAAAAAACACAAACATATGTTTTAAAAACAGTAACTTCAGATATAATGACCTAGATCATCTAAGTAGTTCAGGTGATCCACTGATGGAATGACATATAAGAAATTTGCTCATTTGTAGTAGGTAAGTATACCTATAATACTTTATATTACATCCCTAGAAATGGTAACTGTGTCCCCAACCCTTCATATCCCCACAACATGTGTTTCAGATGAGAAAAGGCAGAGCAGGCCTTTGGTATATTTATTTAAAAAGTAGTCCTTCCCCACAGTGACTACAACATGGACGATCAGCAGGACGAATAAACAAAATTTTTCAGGTCACCGGCTGCTCCAGACTTGGTGGATTGTGTTCCATCAAATCCAGAGTAACCAGGAGCTGCTTTATTGTTTGAATCAAATTTGGGATTGATGGTAAGTAAAGGAGACACCAGTTTCTGTTTATTATGATACTATTCACCAGAGATCCTACACAGCAACAAACAGTGGACAGTTTGTCATGCTGAGGTTAGACACACCATTTAAATTAAGGAACATGAAAAGGTCCTATTGCTTAGGTTGGCCCACACATTATAGTAAGTAACATGTGATGTTCAACAAAGGTTAAAAGGTCATCATCAAACGAAAAAATAAACATTTTGTAATAGGCATTTCACTAAGAGGCTTATTTCTACAACATGTCAAATACTACATTAAAATCCCTGTCCCTGGAAAGCGATCATATTTTTTTTTCTTTCTGAGAAGGGGACATAAATGACAGCAGATGGCAATGCTCTTCTCCACAGCAGTCGGGTTATTATTTAGATGCTCAGCTCCTAATTTTAGGGCCAAGGCAAGTGCATGTCATTCAAGACATCATTGTGTCTGTTTACCTGCAGAAAAGTTATTATTTTGCCTGTATACTTTACTGTAGACATCTAGGAAAAACACAGTGTAAGCTGATTTGTACTTATACACTTCAGATGGAAAATGTCATTTTGAGTTGTGAAATAAAAGGCAAAGGAGGACAAATGCAGTTGTCTACATAAATACAAAAAGTACAGCACAATAATATGACATTGCAGTCACCTATACACTGAGTGAAAATAATAGAGATGTGAAATTTACGGGAATTTTTGGAGCTATTGGGAAAACTTTTTTTCCCTACCTTTTTCCAGGATTTTTTTTTTCATTTTTTTTTTTTTTTTAAAGAAAATCAATGTGGAGTAGTATTACAAATTGAAAGTCATTTTGTTACACTGGGAAGGTGGAATGTAGTGTATATAAAAGTATTATGCAAAAAAACAAAAAAACAACAATAACAGCTTATTCCGTAAATTAACTGAACTTGCTTTTTAAAATAGTATTTTTGTTACAAATGGAATAACAAGGACTGTATATGTTAAGAACATTTCAATTATACATGAAAACAGGTAACCACTCCCCTTTCCCTCATAATAATTTATAAGCTTCCTGCCAGTATGCATTTGTAGTCATTGACAATACTGATCCAGTAGCTGTAGCATATATTGCAAGCTTGATCAACGTTCTCTTGATTTTCAGGTGCCATTTTATTTATAAATGAAGGGATTGTGTATTTTTGGGGAGGAAGTGGTTTGCAACACTTCCTTACTTAAAGATGCTACTGGTGAAAAAACATTTTGTGATGATCCAGAAGCAGCAGAAAGAATGTTCCTGGAATGAGAACTCTGGAGAGAAAAGCTACATTTTAACTAATTTGTCAGACAAATTTACCCTCTTACCTGGCAATTAAGGCCTGAGAGGACAGCAACTATCATCTACTGTATCCCAACAGTCACCCAACTGTAGGAGGTACAAGATGTAGCCCACAAGCAAGCTAAACTGGAGTCTTTCCCCATTAGTGCCCCCTAGTGAGAGAAATGCACATTTCTCTTGTTTGAGAACTGCATTAAAGGAGCACTATACCTTTTTTTTTTTTGCTTAAAAATAACAAACATGTTATACTTACCTCCACTGTGCAGCTCGTTTTGCACACAGTGGCCCCGATCCTGGTCTTCTGGGGTCCCTCGGAGGCTGTCTTGGCTCCTCCCCGCAAGGACTCCACACCTTAATGTGAGTGAGCTCGCATGGTGTGGAGTGATTGCGGGCGTGCTCCCGTGATACAGCGGCGGCCATAGCCGCCGACTGTATCACTCGGCCCCGCCCCCCGGCGTGCCGCGTCATTGGATGTGATTGACAGCAGCGCCAGCCAATGGCTGCGCTGCTTTCAATCTATCCAGTGTAGCCAATCGGCGGCCAGGCAGAAAAACGAAGAGGATGACGGGGACGAGCATGGGACTTTCGAGGGGCCAGGTAAGAAAAACGGGGGCTCGGGGGGGGGCGGTATTGTCGAATGTTTTTTCACCTTAATGCATAGGATGCATTAAGGTGAAAAAACATGTAACTTTACTACTCCTTTAAGGAAGTACAGTGTTACTTGAACTGTATTCCAGGATTTGTTTGTCTTCAGCTAAGAGAACTTGCAAACATTTAAAACTTCACATAAAGTCTTTCATTAAGGTCTTAATGTTATATAGTTTGAATGCCATGTCATGGATATATTATTTATCACTGTAAAAGAACATATTCTACACATTTTTTTTTTCAGGAAAAGAACTCCCAATAGACAGCTTTTTTTAAAAAAAATGTTAAAAAAACTTTTTCCCCAATTTTTCAGTTTTTTTTCCCCAGGCCTTCCTATCTCTAGGTGATACACTGATAATTAAAATATTTTTGGTTTATCTGATAATCATTGGATGTGCAGCAGAGACATCTCAAAGAAACCTAGCTATAAGAAAAAGCCAATGCTTACCTCTATATCTAAATATGCTAGTTGCTTGATTGTCATGCTAATGCCTAGAACACACAATCTGATTTCCCGCTAACAAAGTGTAGGACTTTTGTCCGAAGGGCGTTGGCCAGGAATTTGTCTTGGATACAAACGGCACACAATTGTTGGCCAACAAACACAAAACTACGTGGTTTTTCAGCTCTTTAGCGCCACCCTTTGGGCAACTTCTGCTAATGTTGTGTTATGGTTAGCATTGCTTCTGCGCATGCATGTTTGTACTTTGAAGTTTTGTCCGAAGGACTTCTGTACACACGATCGGATAATTTGACAACAATTGGAGCATACAAACGGTGGGATTTTCTGACAACAGCCTGCCATCACACAATTCCCGTCGGAAAATCTGATCGTGTGTATGAGGCTTAACACTCTTTTCAGAACGTCTGATTTTTCCCTGATCTTTCTGATCTGCACATTTGTTCTAAGTCAGTGACTTAGAAAGTGTTCATTGCAAAAGTTAGGACATCAGCAAGACAACTAGCATTTTCAGAAGGAGGAAGGCAATGTCAACCCTAAAATTTGCTCACTGCTAATTTATTATAAATGGCATGGGCTCGTACAAAGGGACTCAATAAAGAGAGAACACAACGATAAAAGGTGCAAATAAATTTATTAATAAATAATTATTTGGCATTTTAAATGGCCACGGTGTATCCAAGGGGTAACCTGATAATTACTATAATTAAATTAAATAAGAAAGCCATCTTGGCTAATAATTAAAACGAGATTAACGGGGTCCATCCAGACATGCTGGACAACTACACCCCCACTGAATACACTATGACTTTAACAATAGAGAGGGCGGGTGGGCGTTGAGGTCCGGTTCAAACGGTCTGAGGCGCCCTGCTCACTGGTCCCTTATATAACCTCTCTCCGCGCGGGCTTTTTGCTTACTGTAGCTGACCAATCCTCTTCCGATCCAGGTAACCAATCCCATGGCTGTTGCTGCCCAGGGAAACTGCTAATATATCATACCTAGAAAATAAACCACAATATCTGCGGTCCCCTTTGAACTCCCCCATGTTGGTCCAGCATATTGCTAGGACCTTTCATGGGCTCGTACAAAGGGACTCAATAAAGAGAGAACACAACAATAAAAGGTGCAAATAAATTTATTAATAAATAATTCTTTGGCATTTTAAATGGCCACGGTGTATCCAAGGGGTAACCTGATAATTACTATAATTAAATTAAATAAGAAAGCCATCTTGGCTAATAATTAAAACGAGATTAACGGGGTCCATCCAGACATGCTGGACAACTACACCCCACCGGCAGAGGCCAGTACCTACTGGTTGAAGCCCCCCCACCGTGGCCGACTCGATTAAACTTTGCAAACCCATACAAAAATGTCCAAACCTATAGGGGATAAATGGATTGAATCCTCCCGGAACAAACCCGGAATGAAACCTTCCAGCTCCGAGTGCCGATAAGAGACACCACCTGACGCTCTAAGAAAACTATGGATTGTTCTATTTAGGCGCCTCCTTATCCTGTCCACGTAGAAGAGATTACTGGCAGGAGACCATACTAATCTCGGAATCATTTCCGAGAACGCCAAAATGGAAGAAGGAAACATCACCTTAATAGAACCTAAGTCTCTTTTCATTTCGCATAAAAGGTCCCAAGTCCTAACTTTACCTAAGTCGTTCGCTCCTGCGTGAATCACTAAAACCTGAGGAAAAGGCCAAATACTGGACAAATAAATCAAATGTTCCCTTAGGCCCCTCCATCTCAAACCCTGTACCCCTGACCATAAGACTAAAGAAGACTTAGCGTCCAGACCTAAAGTGGTGGAGTAGTTCCTGTTTCCGGCATGTTGAGCAGCCCAGAAAACGAAGGAATGACCCACTATCCAGATAACTTTTCTGGAAATATCTGAAAGAGAAAATCATACAATTAGTAGATCAGGGCGTACATAAATTCTATATCTATTACTCTCCCAGCGACCAACTCTTTTTAACATTTCCGAAGAGAAACCCAATGCATCGGCCGTAGTGGCTGCTCCAATCCGAAAGGAATGTGACGAAAAGCAAAAACCTGACAGATTTAAGCGTTTCAAAGAGGAAGCCAGTACGGACGAGAATTGATATCTGGTAAGGGAAGACAGGTCTTGGTGAACAAAGAAGGAATCCCCAGAGGGAGGTCTGACTGCCAAATACCTCGCAACATGCCGTACAGGACAGATCACATGACTCGAGGATCTAGCTAGAGAGAACCATTGGCCCTTACCACCGGGCTGAGACTTAGACCTAGCCAGAAAAATGTGAAGAAAATCATTGTCTATGCGAACGTGGTGAAAAAGCAGAAAGGCCAAAGATCTTTTATTGGCCGCTGTGAATTCACCCAGCCTCATAGCACCAAAGAAAGCCAACGCAAAGGATGCACGGAAAAGGAGAAGCTCAAATTTTGAAAAACAGACTTCCTCTATAACCCTTAACAAATCAATCAGCAAAGGGATTGAAATGGGACGCCGGGTATCCAAAGACGGACTGGACCTCCGAAGGCCTTTTAAAACTTGACTGACCTGAAAGAATGAGGTTAAAGCTGGTAAACCTGCAAACTTCAGAAAGAAAGGTACTCCTGCTAGAATCCGGCTTATGGAGGCAGGACTTAAATTTGATTGAATCAGAGCGGACAAAAAGGACAAAGAGGTGTATGATGTCACAACTAAAGAATCCAAACCTGAATCATGACAAAAAGAGCACCATCTGTACCAGGAAAGAAGATAATCCGACCAAGTCTTCTCCGAAACCGAGTTCTTGAGATACGGAAGTATCAGCTCCGGATTAAGCCCCAGAGGAAATCTGGGCAAGGAGTTCCATGCAGGTCTGCCTCCGGCGCCAAGTCCCGAAATCTTTCGAACTGTAGACGAGACAAAGCGTCGGCGATGTTATTCTTTATGCCTGCTATATGTGCAGCTTTTAACCAAATATTATAACGCAAACAATGCAATACTAAAAAACGTAATAAGTTAATCACTGGTTCCGACTTTGAGGACAAGGAATTAATCGCAAAGAAAACACCTTTGTTGTCAGTGTAAACCAAAACTCTACGATTCTCAAAGGACTCTTTCCAAATTACCACGGCAACCACAACAGGAAATAATTCCAAAAGCACAAAGTTATGGAGAATATCCTGGTGAAGCCACTCCTGATGCCACCGCTCTGCGCACCAGTGGCCATCGAGAAATGCCCCAAAACCAACAGATCCAGCTGCATCTGTGAAGAAATTCATCTGAACACTAGAGACAAACTCCTTTTGCCAAATGGTTGTACCATTGAAATTACACAAGAAGGCATCCCAAACCTTCAGATCTTCTTTAATGGTTTTGGAGATGTAAACGTGGGAGTACGGGTTCTTAAGACCTTTGGTAGATAAAGAAAACCTGCGGGAAAATACCCTGGCCATCGGAATTACCCTGGCTGCGAAGGCAAATAGCCCCAACAGCGACTGAGCCTCTTTGAGAAAAACTTTACGTTTAGATAGAAAGACAGAGATCATAGATCTCATCCTTTCTAACTTTTGCAGAGGAAGCCTAAATTCCATAGCAGAGGAATCAATGACAATCCCCAGAAACTCAAGAGACATAGTTGGAAGAACTGTCTTCTCTACAGCCAGAGGAACCCCGAAATCATCACAAATGGCGAAGAATGTTTGCAGGTAATTTAGACATGAAGGAGAACCCGGAGGGCCAACAAATAAAAAATTGTCTAAATAATGTAAAAAACCGCCTTCAGGACACCTCTGAGTCAATACCCAGTGCAAAAAGGTAGAAAATGATTCAAAATAAAAACACGATAAGGAGAAACCCATCGGCATACATTTGTCAAAGAAAAATTGATCTTGAAAATGAAAACCTAATGAATTAAAACCTTGAGGATGAACCGGGAGCAATCGAAAAGCAGACTTGATGTCTGCTTTTGATAATAAAGCACCCCGGCCGTGTTGTTGCAAAATAACCAAAGCATTATCGAAAGAAGAGTAGCAGACTGGAGCCTCCACATCCGACACTTCATCGTTCAAAGAAAAATTTACAGGATAAGAGAGGTGATGAATTAAGCGATAACAACCCGCCTCTCTCTTGGGGACTATTCCCAAAGGAGAAAGCCTGAAGTTGGAAAATGGAGGGGATGAGAAAGGGCCCGCTACTCTACCTTCCACCAATTCCTTGGAAATTTTTTCCTGCACCACTGCATAATTCAAGGCAACTGATTTCAAATTGTTGACCATAGAACAGCCAGGACCTTTGAAAGTGGGTACCAAAAAACCATCCCGAAAGCCTTCAATGAGCAGTGTTGCCATCTTGCGATCGGGGTATCGCTCTAACCACGGGAGCATGTTTGGTAAGCTCACTGGTGTCCGAGCTTTTTGGCCCAGCATCCCTGGCATGTGATTGAAAAGAGGTTGCAGAAAACATCTGTTAGCTGCATGGCTACCATAGCAATTAGAACATTCGTGCCGATAACGGCAATTAGTAAGGAATTTACACTGCCCTTCATTAAAGGTGAAACAAAGACCTTTGCGAAAAGGAGACTGCTGATTGGACGCTAACCTAAGAGCGAACTGAGGCTTTGGAGGTAGCATTAAATTCAACCACAATCCGACGTCCTTAGACCCCCAGTTTAGAGAGGGATGAACCCCCAATTTCTGGCGAAAATTTTCATCATAAGAATACCAAGCTGAACCGCCAAAGTGGCGGAAGGCTTCAGCAATAATATCCACATGTTGAAATAAACCCGAGCACTTGCCTGAAAGCGTTCCCCCAAAACCGCAGCAAAAATAAAAAAGGCCTGAAGCCAGTTTTGGAAAGTTTTGGGAATCGCTCTTCTTCTATCCTCCTCAGATCTATCACCTGACAGCTTATCACTTTTAGCCAGAAATTCTTTTGAAGCTGGCAACAATGATAATAGGTCAATGAAGTCACCTCTCCAAATTTTTTCTTTCACTGACTTTGACAAGTGAAAGCCCAGAGGTGATAATATACACGGTAGGGGTTCTTTAAATGAGGATTCACCAACCAAAGTAGCAGAAGGTCTTAGAGGCAAGGCAGGGTTAACAAACTGTGAAGGGTTAAAGCTCCTAATATTCGGCAATAAGGTAGCATCATTATTCATAGATTGCTGCGCATTCAAACCATGCCATACAGAACCAGCGTCAGCATCACCTTCATCCATAGCACCATATAAATGTGCACCTTCATATAAATCTTTAGAATCAGTCATATAACTGCAGCCTGCACCAGATACCTGTGCCCTCTTATTCTCATTAACCTTCATACTAGGATGAAAATTTTCATTTTCACTGGGGACTTTGCCCATTAATGTACCAACCTCCTTCAATGATTCAGCACCAGAGACCTGTGCTCCCTGACCCAACAAAGCACCATATGAATGTGCCCCTTTCATCTTAAACATGTTAGATAGTGAGATAAAAAGCGCTGACATGTCAGCCATAGATACAGAACACTTCTCACCATCTTCTGGATGTTCACAGTTTGTGACCACTTGAGGCAGCGGAGTAGCGTCTTTTTTTCTCACAGACTGCAGGCTCCCACCGGCTCTCTCCCTGTCAGGTACCTGAGGAGAAGCAGAAATCTTCCGTTTCTTGGCTCTGCCTGGCTGCTTGCGCGGACCGCTCTTCACTAGTACTGACTCTGGGGATGCGATAGCCGCCTCCACAGGCAGAGCTGAACCGTGACCTTCATCCAGGCAACGAAGCAGCCACTCCTCACTGCCCTGTCCCTCTGCCTTCTCTAACAAGCGGCGTAAGAGGGACTCGCGATCCACCTGAGAACTGCGCTGCATGCTGCTGCCGTTGAGGTCCGGTTCAAACGGTCTGAGGCACCCCGCTCACTGGTCCCTTATATAACCTCTCTCCGCGCGGGCTTTTCGCTTACTGTAGCCGACCAATCCTCTTCTGATCCAGGTAACCAATCCCATGGCTGTTGCTGCCCAGGGAAACTGCTAATATATCATACCTAGAAAATAAAGCACAATATCTGCGGTCCCCTTTGAACTCCCCCATGTTGGTCCAGCATATTGCTAGGACCTTTAATTTTATTAGTCTAGGAAGATGCTTATAAAAACTTTGATGTTGATTTATTAAAACAGTAGAAAACGGTAACACTGCATAATGAATGATCAGTTTGCTCAGTAAATACAGTGAAGCTGTGTTCACTTTAAATCCTGAGCTATAGAAATAAAAAAAATTAAAAAGATTTTTCTTATCCATAATGGGATGATTGAAATGAAGGCAGTTTTACCTTATTCACTGCTCTAAGGAAACATTATTTTACATAAAGAACCTGCCCTACTCCATTAGTACATCAACCTCATTATCTTCAATTTCAGCTCTTTAGCTAAGCCACAACTTTACTTCTTGGGCTATATAAGCTTTTTATAAATGAACCGTGTAAGATGCAATGATTATTCAAACAAAAATTTAAACTTTAAATAACTCTACTCAGTAATGTTGTGACACTTTTAACTTATTACACTAGGAATTTGCTCTTGCAAAGATTTATATTAATAGATGTGTAAGATCATTAAATCATGGCATTGGTAGCAGCGTTAAACTAGACTTTAGGTCAGAGATGATACCGCATGTGCAGAATATCCAAATACCAGGTTGGTCTCAGATCGCTATTAAGAACATTCTTTTTTTTATCTTCAAAATGCTTTGATATAGGAAAATTTGTAAGGGCAAATTCTCAGCAACTGTGAGGTAAGCTGTAAGGCTGTGCAGCTAATTGCTTGAGAGAAAGCAGCTTGAATCTTCGTTCAATTACAGAACCGCCCCAGGAGAAGAAAGGCTTATTGAAATCACATTTTTAGAGATACAAAAAATTAAATAGATCTTATCGGTCAGTAAAAACATCTCCACCTCAATGGCATACTGTACAGGGCTTGAGAATAATCCCCTAAAGTCAACATATTTTCTGTATGGTTGCCATTGAAGTTACTAGCATAAAAAAAAAAGTTCCCTTTTTATGTAGTAAAATATGCATAGGCTCATCTCATTTGAATAGCCAGTACCTTAACCTGGACTATATTGTAAAAGGCCTTGGGATTAAAATAACTAGCCTGGAGACCATTTATATACAGTATATATAAAAAGACAGCATTGTCTTCTTAAAATCTAAATTATTTGCACAAATACAAAAGGTAAAAAGCTTAAAGTGATACTATTTTTTTTTCTTTAAAAATAACAAACATGTCATACTTACCTGCTCTGTGTAGTGGTTTAGCACAGAGCAGCCCAAATCCTCCTTTTCTCAGATCCCTCTTTAGTAATCATGTTCCCTTCCTCCTGTCGACTGCTCCCACAGCAAGCAGACACTCCCTCATTTTCCTGATTGGCTAACTGACTTTAATTGACAGCAGTGGGAGCCAATGGTGCTGCTGCTGTGTCTTTCAGCCAATCAGGAGGGAGAGTCCTGGAAGACCGAGGCACTCGTGTACATCACTGGATAGAGGTGGGGCTCAGGTAAGTATTAGGGGGGCTGCTACACACAGAAGGTTTTTTTTTTTTTCTAATGCATAGAATGCATTAGAATAAAAAAAATACAACCACTTTATTCTTTATTTAAGGGTAATGGCAGGAGACATGCAAATATCTCTTTCCATTCCCCAAAGTCATTCTCTTGCTTTCCAGCTCTGATGTGATGACCCAAAGTCCTGGGTCTTTTCTATATTATGTAGGGTTTTACCCGGAATATAAGTGGAAATCTTTTGGTATTTATGTCATTGAACACCGCAAAATAGTTCATAATGTTGTAGTAAACCTGATGTCAAATATGTACAAAAAAGAAATATAACTTTTCTGAAAGGTCCTAAAGTTTATTAGAGAACATATCTAAGCAAACACCATAATGAAGACCAAGAAGCCATCAATCCCATTTTAGGTAAAAGTTCTGGGGAAGCAGAATTGAATTCTAAAAAAAAACTCAAACATTGAACAAAGCTTTGTTAACTCATTAATGAAAAGAATATTGGAAAGCTATGACACTACCTAGAGAAGGCCAAAACTCAATGACCAAGTTACATGAATTGTAGCGTTTTCATTTTCCTTTAAAAGGGAATACTTGTGTTATTACTGCAAATAAATATTAATCATCTCATAAACTACTGTCCCCCAAATGCTATTTAACGCTATGGTTGCATGATGAGTCTAGTCTTCAAGTTCTTTATCACCAGACAACCAGTGTATGGACACCCACCTCCCTCCCTTACATCATTTTAAATAGACCGACTGAACTGCACATGAGCTGCTGCACATTTAAAATGGTTAAATGATAACTGTACTTTTTTACAGTTATCCTTTAAAGGGTTAGTTCTTCTTTACCAAACAACTGTCTATGCAGATAAGAGACACTTGAAAATGAAAACAAATTGTGCAGCTCTGACTAAAGTTGAATATTTTCTATAGGTATAGGCTTGGGGGTCAGCAACCCATCGATCGAGGTCCACCTATCGTCCCTGCAGGTGACTGATGGACCGCGAACAGGTTACTGTTGCCCTTCCTCACACCCGGCTCCACCTTGCCGTCCCATCCTGGTCTCTCTCTCCCTCCTGCCTCCTTCGCAGCTCCACCACGCTTTCTATGTTCCGGTTCCTCTCTCTCTCTCCCTCGCCCTCCATCCTCCTCCACCACCGTCATCAGTGAACAGCGGAGACTGGGAGGAAACACAGCTCAGGACTGAGGGCGGGGGGAGAAGCCAGCCAAATTAACTTTTGAAGTTAAAGTATGAAGTTAAACTTCTGGTGATTGGTTACTTGGTCACAGGGGGTCTTAAGCAACCAATCACCAACTTGCTGTATGAAATTTACTCTGCCAGCTTCTGCCCTCTGTCCAGTACTGTGCTGCTTCCCGGTCTCCGCTGTGGAAAAAGGTAAGACACTGCTATGGGAGGGAAAGGGGGCCAGAGGTAACTGCTATAGGGGAAAGGGGAGAGGGGGGCAGAGGACACCACTGTGTGTGTGTGTGGTGGGGGAGGTGATGTGAAGGGGGCAGAGGACACTGTTATGGGCAGGGTCACCCCCATAGCAGTATCTTTTACCACCCTTCACATCACCCCCACCCCTATGAACCCTGCATTGTGAGCCTAATGCACTCCTCAACCCTGAATTCTGAGTGCAACGCACTCCTGATCCCTGCATTCTGAGTGTAAAATGCACTCCTGATCCCTGCATTCTGAGCATAAAACACACTCCTGTTCCCTGCATTCTGAGCACAAAGCACTCTTTAACCCTACATTCTGAGCGCAAAGCACTCCTTAACCCTGCATTCTGAGCGTAATACACTCCTTAACCCTGCTTTCTGAGTGCAACACACTCCTTAACCAAGCATTTTGAGCACAACACACACCTTAACCCTGCATTCTGAGTGCAACACACTCCTTAACCCTGCATTCTGAGCGTAATACACTCCTTAACCCTACATTCTGAGTGCAACGCAATCATGATCACTGCATTCTGAGCGTAATGCATTGGTGAACCCTGCATTCTCTGTATAACGCACTCCTAAACCCTGCACTCTTGTAATATTTATTTTATTTTAGTTCTGAGTAAAAAAAAAAAAAACGGGCTTACTTTTTTTCTTTTTTTTGGGGCGAGGGGGGGTGTCATTTTTTACTTCATTAGTGTTGTTTAAGTAGATCTCCATCCCTCGAAGGTTACCTACTCCTGGTGTAGGCCATTTTACATAACTTATAAAGCCTGACTGGAATACTCCCAGGATGTTGCTAAGACATTGCTGAGGGAGGCCTAGTCATCACTGCTCACCTCCAGCATCACAGGAGCGAGCTCTAAAACGCTGAGCTCAGAGCTACTGCATCAGGGGAGAGAAAGCATATGTGAGGAGGTATGAACCAGAGAAAAAGCTCACTCTTGTGAGTTGTGTGGGAGGTGAGCAGGAATGATTAAGCCTTACTTACTAATGATCTAGCAACATCCTGGGAGTATTTCAGTCAGGCTTTGGAAGGTATGTAAATGGCCTACACCTATAGCATTGGTATTATTCAACTTTAGTCAGAGCTGCACAGTTTTATTTTTTATTTACAAACACCCCCTACCTGCCCAGGCAGTTTTTTTGTAAAGCTGAACTAACCCATTAGTGGAGCACCATCCTTCCCCTAGCACCCTCACTTCCCCAAAAGAATAATATTTACCTGTCCTTACTTCTGCCAGGTCTCCACTGTGTGGCCTGCTGGGAATCATGCAGCCAAGGATTAAACTCTACCAACAATATTGTGGCCCCAGTCTCAGTACTAAATTGGCAGGTCAGTGGTGATACTGGGCCTCCCCATGACACCTAACCCTCTTGTGTTTCTATTAGGCATTAATCACTCACTTTCCACCCCAAAACAAACTCCCACTTTTTTACACATCATATTATGCAAGAAGGGAAATTCTTCGCAAATGGAAACTCTCTTCCTCACCATCCTATAATAATTGATATTGGGCTTTTAGATCCACATTCCCCATATATATACAGTGGGACAAAGAATGATTTAGTCAGCCACCAATTGTGCAATTTCTCCCACTTAAAAAGATGAGAGAGGTCTGTAATTTGTCATCATAGGTATACCTCAACAATGAGACAAAATGTGGAAACAAATCCAGACAATCACATTGTCTGATTTGGAAAGAATTTATTTGCAAATTATGGTGGAAAATAAGTATTTGGTCACCTACAAACAAGCAAAATTTCAGGCTCTCACAGACCTGTATCTTCTTCTTAAAGAGGCTCCTCTGTCCTCCACTCATTACCTGTATTAATGGCACCTGTTTGAACTTGTTATCAGTTTAAAAGACACCTGTCCACAACCTCAAACAGTCACACTCCAAACTCCTATATGGTGAGGACCAAAGAGCTGTCGAAGAACACCAGAAACAAAATTGTAGACCTGCACCAGGCTGGGAAGACTGAATCTGCAATAGGCAAGCAGCTTGGTGTGAAGAAATCAACTGTGGGAGCAATAATTCAAAAATGGAAGACATACAAGACCACTGACAATCTCCTTCGATCTGGGGCTCCACGCAAGATCTCACCCTGTGGGGACAAAATGATCACAAGAACGGTGAGCAAAAATCCCAGAACCACACGGGGGACCTAGTGAATGACCTGCAGAGAGCTGGGACCAATGTAACAAAGGCTACCATCAGTAACACACTACGCCGCCAGGGATCCTGCAGTGCCAGACGTGTCCCCCTGCTTAAGCCAGTATATGTCCGGGCCCATCTGAGGTTTGCTAGAGAGCATTTGGATGATCCAGAAGTGGATTGGGAGAATGTCATATGGTCAGATAAAACCAAAGTAGAACTGTTTGGTAGAAACACAACTCGTCGTGATTGGAGGAGAGAGAATGCTGAGTTGCAACCAAAGAACACCATACCTACTTTAAAGCATGGGGGTGGCAAAATCGTGCTTTGGGGCTGTTTCTCTGCAAAGGGAACAGGACGACTGATCCGTGTACATGAAGGAATGAATGGGGCCATGTATAATGAGATTTTCAGTGCAAACCTCCTCCCATCAGCAAGGGCATTGAAGATGAAACGTGGCTGGGTCTTTCAGCATGACAATGATCCCAAACACACCGCCCGGGCAACGAAGGAGTGGCTTTGTAAGAAGCATTTCAAGGTCCTGGAGTGGCCTAGCCAGTCTTCAGATCTCAACCCCATAGAAAACCCTTGGAGGGAGTTGAAAGTCTGTGTTGCCCAGCGACAGCCCCAAAACATCACTGTTCTAGAGGAGATCTGCAAGGAGGAATGGGCCAACATACCAGCAACAGTGTGTGACAACCTTTAGAAGACTTACAGAAAACGTTTGACCTCTGTCATTGCCAACAAAGGATATATAACAAAGTATTGAGATGAACTTTTGATATTGACCAAATACTTATTTTCCACCATAATTTGCAAATAAATTCTTTCCAAGTCAGACAATGTGATTGTCTGGATTTGTTTATACATTTTGTCTCTCATAGTTGAGGTATACCTATGATGACAATTACAGGCCTCTCTCATCTTTTTAAGTGGGAGAACTTGCACAATTGGTGGCTGACTAAATACTTTTTTGACCCACTGTAAAGCCCCGTACACACGGTCGGACTTTTGTCCAACAAACTTTGTTTTAAGCAAGTTGGACCAACAACTCCATCAGACAAACTTTTTTTCGTTTGGTTTTGTTTTCATCGGACAAAAGTTGGGTCTGCAAACGGACAAAATTTTGCCCAACAAAAGTCCGATGGAGCAAAGTCCTACCATGTGTACAGAAAACCATAGGACTTTTGTCCGATGGACAAAACAACTAATGTTAAAATCAACCAACAATAGCAGAAGTTGACCAAAGGGTGGCGGTAAAGAGCAGAAAAGAGCAGAAAAACCATGTGATGTTGCAAAAAGTTTTGGGAAAGTTTGCAGAAAAGTCCTGTGGTGTGTATGCTATGGGTGTGCCCGGCCAACTCCGACAAAAATGGTTAAATGATAACTGTACTTTTTTACAGTTATCCTTTAAAGGGTTAGTTCTTCTTTACCAAACAACTGTCTATGCACATAAGAGACGCTTGAAAATGAAAACAAATTGTGCAGCTCTGACTAAAGTTGAATATTTTCTATAGGTATAGGCTTGGGGGTCAGCAACCCATCGATCGAGGTCCACCTATCGTCCCTGCAGGTGACTGATGGACCGCAAACAGGTTACTGTTGCCCTTCCTCACACCCGGCTCCACCTTGCCGTCCCATCCTGGTCTCTCTCTCCCTCCTGCCTCCTTCGCAGCTCCACCACGCTTTCTATGTTCCGGTTCCTCTCTCTCTCTCCCTCGCCCTCCATCCTCCTCCACCACCGTCATCAGTGAACAGCGGAGACTGGGAGGAAACACAGCTCAGGACTGAGGGCGGGGGGAGAAGCCAGCCAAATTAACTTTTGAAGTTAAAGTATGAAGTTAAACTTCTGGTGATTGGTTACTTGGTCACAGGGGGTCTTAAGCAACCAATCACCAACTTGCTGTATGAAATTTACTCTGCCAGCTTCTGCCCTCTGTCCAGTACTGTGCTGCTTCCCGGTCTCCGCTGTGGAAAAAGGTAAGACACTGCTATGGGAGGGAAAGGGGGCCAGAGGTAACTGCTATAGGGGAAAGGGGAGAGGGGGGCAGAGGACACCACTGTGTGTGTGTGTGGTGGGGGAGGTGATGTGAAGGGGGCAGAGGACACTGTTATGGGCAGGGTCACCCCCATAGCAGTATCTTTTACCACCCTTCACATCACCCCCACCCCTATGAACCCTGCATTGTGAGCCTAATGCACTCCTCAACCCTGAATTCTGAGTGCAACGCACTCCTGATCCCTGCATTCTGAGTGTAAAATGCACTCCTGATCCCTGCATTCTGAGCATAAAACACACTCCTGTTCCCTGCATTCTGAGCACAAAGCACTCTTTAACCCTACATTCTGAGCGCAAAGCACTCCTTAACCCTGCATTCTGAGCGTAATACACTCCTTAACCCTGCTTTCTGAGTGCAACACACTCCTTAACCAAGCATTTTGAGCACAACACACACCTTAACCCTGCATTCTGAGTGCAACACACTCCTTAACCCTGCATTCTGAGCGTAATACACTCCTTAACCCTACATTCTGAGTGCAACGCAATCATGATCACTGCATTCTGAGCGTAATGCATTGGTGAACCCTGCATTCTCTGTATAACGCACTCCTAAACCCTGCACTCTTGTAATATTTATTTTATTTTAGTTCTGAGTAAAAAAAAAAAAAACGGGCTTACTTTTTTTCTTTTTTTGGGGGCGAGGGGGGGTGTCATTTTTTACTTCATTAGTGTTGTTTAAGTAGATCTCCATCCCTCGAAGGTTACCTACTCCTGGTGTAGGCCATTTTACATAACTTATAAAGCCTGACTGGAATACTCCCAGGATGTTGCTAAGACATTGCTGAGGGAGGCCTAGTCATCACTGCTCACCTCCAGCATCACAGGAGCGAGCTCTAAAACGCTGAGCTCAGAGCTACTGCATCAGGGGAGAGAAAGCATATGTGAGGAGGTATGAACCAGAGAAAAAGCTCACTCTTGTGAGTTGTGTGGGAGGTGAGCAGGAATGATTAAGCCTTACTTACTAATGATCTAGCAACATCCTGGGAGTATTTCAGTCAGGCTTTGGAAGGTATGTAAATGGCCTACACCTATAGCATTGGTATTATTCAACTTTAGTCAGAGCTGCACAGTTTTATTTTTTATTTACAAACACCCCCTACCTGCCCAGGCAGTTTTTTTGTAAAGCTGAACTAACCCATTAGTGGAGCACCATCCTTCCCCTAGCACCCTCACTTCCCCAAAAGAATAATATTTACCTGTCCTTACTTCTGCCAGGTCTCCACTGTGTGGCCTGCTGGGAATCATGCAGCCAAGGATTAAACTCTACCAACAATATTGTGGCCCCAGTCTCAGTACTAAATTGGCAGGTCAGTGGTGATACTGGGCCTCCCCATGACACCTAACCCTCTTGTGTTTCTATTAGGCATTAATCACTCACTTTCCACCCCAAAACAAACTCCCACTTTTTTACACATCATATTATGCAAGAAGGGAAATTCTTCGCAAATGGAAACTCTCTTCCTCACCATCCTATAATAATTGATATTGGGCTTTTAGATCCACATTCCCCATATATATACAGTGGGACAAAGAATGATTTAGTCAGCCACCAATTGTGCAATTTCTCCCACTTAAAAAGATGAGAGAGGTCTGTAATTTGTCATCATAGGTATACCTCAACAATGAGACAAAATGTGGAAACAAATCCAGACAATCACATTGTCTGATTTGGAAAGAATTTATTTGCAAATTATGGTGGAAAATAAGTATTTGGTCACCTACAAACAAGCAAAATTTCAGGCTCTCACAGACCTGTATCTTCTTCTTAAAGAGGCTCCTCTGTCCTCCACTCATTACCTGTATTAATGGCACCTGTTTGAACTTGTTATCAGTTTAAAAGACACCTGTCCACAACCTCAAACAGTCACACTCCAAACTCCTATATGGTGAGGACCAAAGAGCTGTCGAAGAACACCAGAAACAAAATTGTAGACCTGCACCAGGCTGGGAAGACTGAATCTGCAATAGGCAAGCAGCTTGGTGTGAAGAAATCAACTGTGGGAGCAATAATTCAAAAATGGAAGACATACAAGACCACTGACAATCTCCTTCGATCTGGGGCTCCACGCAAGATCTCACCCTGTGGGGACAAAATGATCACAAGAACGGTGAGCAAAAATCCCAGAACCACACGGGGGACCTAGTGAATGACCTGCAGAGAGCTGGGACCAATGTAACAAAGGCTACCATCAGTAACACACTACGCCGCCAGGGATCCTGCAGTGCCAGACGTGTCCCCCTGCTTAAGCCAGTATATGTCCGGGCCCATCTGAGGTTTGCTAGAGAGCATTTGGATGATCCAGAAGTGGATTGGGAGAATGTCATATGGTCAGATAAAACCAAAGTAGAACTGTTTGGTAGAAACACAACTCGTCGTGATTGGAGGAGAGAGAATGCTGAGTTGCAACCAAAGAACACCATACCTACTTTAAAGCATGGGGGTGGCAAAATCGTGCTTTGGGGCTGTTTCTCTGCAAAGGGAACAGGACGACTGATCCGTGTACATGAAGGAATGAATGGGGCCATGTATAATGAGATTTTCAGTGCAAACCTCCTCCCATCAGCAAGGGCATTGAAGATGAAACGTGGCTGGGTCTTTCAGCATGACAATGATCCCAAACACACCGCCCGGGCAACGAAGGAGTGGCTTTGTAAGAAGCATTTCAAGGTCCTGGAGTGGCCTAGCCAGTCTTCAGATCTCAACCCCATAGAAAACCCTTGGAGGGAGTTGAAAGTCTGTGTTGCCCAGCGACAGCCCCAAAACATCACTGTTCTAGAGGAGATCTGCAAGGAGGAATGGGCCAACATACCAGCAACAGTGTGTGACAACCTTTAGAAGACTTACAGAAAACGTTTGACCTCTGTCATTGCCAACAAAGGATATATAACAAAGTATTGAGATGAACTTTTGATATTGACCAAATACTTATTTTCCACCATAATTTGCAAATAAATTCTTTCCAAGTCAGACAATGTGATTGTCTGGATTTGTTTATACATTTTGTCTCTCATAGTTGAGGTATACCTATGATGACAATTACAGGCCTCTCTCATCTTTTTAAGTGGGAGAACTTGCACAATTGGTGGCTGACTAAATACTTTTTTGACCCACTGTAAAGCCCCGTACACACGGTCGGACTTTTGTCCAACAAACTTTGTTTTAAGCAAGTTGGACCAACAATCCGACCGTGTGTACGCTCCATCAGACAAACTTTTTTTCATTTGGTTTTGTTTTCATCGGACAAAAGTTGGGTCTGCAAACGGACAAACTTTTGCCCAACAAAAGTCCGATGGAGCAAAGTCCTACCATGTGTACAGAAAACCATAGGACTTTTGTCCGATGGACAAAACAACTAATGTTAAAATCAACCAACAGTAGCAGAAGTTGACCAAAGGGTGGCGGTAAAGAGCAGAAAAGAGCAGAAAAACCATGTGATGTTGCAAAAAGTTTTGGGAAAGTTTGCAGAAAAGTCCTGTGGTGTGTATGCTATGGGTGTGCCCGGCCAACTCCGACAAAAATCCACGGAAAAGTCAGATGGAATTCCGACCGTGTGTACGAGGCTTTAGATGACATACAGTATAAGAAGAGGCTGCACAGCTAAATATGAGAAAAATATGCTGTTATCTGCTGGAACTATTGATCTATGGCACGGTATCTTGAGAACAAACATATTTCTTTTTCATTCTGCTGTCTCTTTGTGGTGTAACGTAGTGTTTTTTGTAACATTTTATAATGTTACTCCTGATAAAAAAAAATGCATTGGGACATGCTACATAGTAACCAATAAAACTGCACAGCAGGTGCATGCACAGTTCCATTGGTCCAGTGAATAAATTGGGAAGGTGGGTTGTCTCTTGCATGGTCATCAGTAGATGAAACCTCTCAAAAAAGGCCAATTTCCATCACATAATAGCTCAGATCAGTAGATAAACCCTATACTGCGGCATTGAGATTCTAGTTTTAGTAGTAATGGTATATACACAAATTAGTGCTCAATCACAAATTATAACAAAAATTACAAAGAAAAAAATGATCCATATAAACTTTCAATAAGTGTCCACCATAGTGATTAATTATGACTCCAAAAGCAAGTTTCCATAGATGCCTTAATATGGAATCTTGAAAATCCACGCTATTATACAATGTATAACAAACAAAGCCTCTTACCAGAGAAGATGGGTCCCAGATTATAGGGATCAAAAACACCTAATTTTATTATGATCAGCTGCAGTACTCCACTTCTTTAGCTCTGTCAGGAGACCAGGTAATGTTGGTTCACCTGGATATGGAAATGCTTCCAATGTATCCCAAATATTCCAAACTCCAATGGTAGCCCTGCTGAGTGCTCACTAGGAGATATCAAGAAGGGAGAGACTCCATAGTGCAGTACGTTTTAAGAATATTTATTGAACAGTTCCATTGCACTTTACAGAATAAAGGAAAGACTTCAGCAAAAAACAAAGCTGCGGACCTTGTCCTGCAGGCTAGAGCGTGTTGACATCACAGATAATAGCTCTACCCGATGCGTTTCGCTGTAAGAAGCATCGACTGGGACCGGAGACTATCACTAGTAGTAATGGAAGCTGTGAAATAAACCATCTACTATGTTATTTTGTATTAAGGCATTTATGTTATATATTTCTAGATGCTTTGGTAGTTAGTTTACTGTACATTTACCATCTCTCCTCAGCTCCTGAGCCACCAGAAGACCACTGGTCAATGTATGCTTATACAGTATCTCTGTTACTAATGCTTTTAATTGTTTTTATGGGTATCACTGGCAAAATATAACATTGCTAAACCTTGCATTCCTCTTATTCTTCCATCCATCTTTCCCTCACTCTGCATCCAGTCTCACGGGGGAAAGGACGCAATTGTCTCTGCCGCTATCGATGGCTCCGGTAAGCACCAGAGACGACCGAAGCACGGCAGGAGCGGGGGGGGGCCTCTCCCACCCCTGATAAAAGTGATCTCGTGGAAAAATTTACCACGGAGATCACTTTTATCTGAAAGAGGACCGTCCGCTGTTGAAGAGGATACTGGGGTTATGGCAGATATCTGCTGCCATAACAACCATATTCCACTTCAAACAGCTGATGTATAATGACTGCGAGCAGTCCGCAAGTAGTTAATGTATATGTGTTGAGTTATATTAAGGGGACAGCTAATTTACACAGTTATACAGGCTGTACACTCACTACTTTGCATTGTAGCAAAGTGTCATTTCTTCAGTGTTGTCACATGAAAAGATATAATAAAATATTTACAAAAATGTGAGGGGTGTACTCACTTTTGTGAGATACTGTAACTCTGTTACTAATGCTTTCAATTGTTTTTATTGGTATCACTGGCAAAATATAGCCTTGCATTCCTCGTATTCTTCCATCCATCGTTCCAGTTATTAGCCACTTATATTTAAAAAGTACTTAGTACATTTCACCATTTTAATTCAACATTCTTTTTTTAGTTATTGAATTAAATCAGAAATAACCCAGATGTAGCGGCGGTATCAGCAAACCTAGTGAATGTGTTAATGACTAACACTTTGTATCGGCCGTTCAGAGTTATTAATGATTTGTCTGGAGTGGCAGAGGAGGGGATTTTAAGAACTTAGGGGTGACAAATTGTGTTGGAGAAATAAGGAGGAACTAAAGAAATTTAATTTCCTACAATATAATTCAGCACAAGCTGTGTAAACATTTGAGTTCATAAAGAAAGAAATAGTTGAAAAAGAAAACAAATGTTCTAACATTCATGGCAATATTACCATCCACTGCCAGGCCCACCTCTTGATACATTCTATACTGGTTTAAGGATTTGTGAAAGATTTTGGATTAGCAGGACTAGCATGTGTTATGTCTATTGACAGAGAACAACACGGAGGGTCAAAAAAATGAAACTTGTGTTGAACTTTCAAAGTGTAGAATTCTACTTGCTTAAGTCTCTGAGATTTTTGTCCTTAGAATTGCAGATTATAGTAGTTAAGTATGCTCTAGGGTGCCATGAATGTTAAACATTATACTATTTCTTTTGAAAATTAGTATATTAGCCTATTAATAATGAACACTGCTACAACAGAATTTCAAGGTTCTTTGAAATGTTATTAAGTTAAGATTCTAATTACATAGGGGCATATCTTATAAAGCAGTGATTGTGACTTTCGCTAAACATTCACTGATGACAGATGAATGATTTACCGGCAGTAATGCACCCATGCGTAAAAAAACTAAAATAATATTTACTATGTTTATTTTATTCTTTTTGTTCATTTATATTGCACCAAACTGACTGTACAAATTACCTAGCTAGGATGATTCACTGATAGTTAGGAAACCAGTAGCCATCAGCACCCTAACAACCAGCCTGCTTAGGAAGCTGTCACCTTTAGCATGTGGTAAATAGTGTTGCTAAATGCACCACTTACTCCTGCAACAGAGGTTTGGTGTTTGAGTGAATACCCTATTTAGTAAATGAACAAAAAAAAGGGCAAAACAATTCTGTTATAACTATAGCACACAGACCCTTCCGCTCCATCCATTTTTGCAGTAAGGCTACTTGCCCGTTGTCCAACTTCAGATATTGAGAGGCGAGCGGTGTTAGATTTTTGGGCCTTGCGGCAAGTTACCTCTCCAGAGTGGATCCCTGGTCTCCGTTATCTAGGCAAAAGTCCCTTTTTTTAATAAAGCCAATGTCCACACAGGTGTAAAACCTAAGCAGCAAGGTTTTATTCTTTTCTTGAGGTAAAACATGGAAGAGAGAGAGAGTAGAAATGACAGAGTAGGGGAAGGTTCAGGCACGCAACGCTTAGATAACACTTTCGTCGCCACTCAAGCCTGAGTGGATATTGCTTACCCGGATAGTCCCTATGAGAGCAGTCCTAGCAGCCGGAGTGGAGCACGGATGTCAGAGATGATAGATCCCCCTTTAGGTAGGCCTCTCCCCTAGATAGCAGTACCGTCGCTATCTCCGCCGGGACTGATCTTCCCCTGGAACTCCTTCCCTAAAGATGGGCCCCCCTAAACCGGGCAGCCTGGGATCCCTCTGCAAAGCGTAGGCCCTCGATAGGAGACCTGGGCCTACTATACAGCAGTAGAGCATCGGGCTAAAGGTGCCCGAGACCAATCACACGCCTCCCGTGCCATGAGGGCCACGAGACACACTCACTGGACCAGAGGTCCCCCCTGAACTCCTTGGGTTCCCCCTGGAATTGCCTCACGCCTAATGGCGTCTGCCCCTTTTGTACCCTCTCCCAGCATGCACAGCGGGTAGACCACGCCCACTGCATGGCTGCCAAGAGAGGACACCCAATGGCATTGCGATACCCCCTGTGGTTCAACCTGAGCCAAAGACGACAGCACCATCTCCAGGCAACAAGGAACTATACTGCCAGGCAGCTCCGCTCCCAGAGCAGAAGCAATTTAATATATAAACAGGTCTGAGCCGAACTATTAGGTCAGACCACCCTTAAATTTGCACATATAGCGTCCCATAAATTGGGATGGGCGCTACATAACATTTTGCAAATAAATATTCTTTCTTCATAAATGTAAGGCAACATGTATACTGCTACATTTGGTGAATACATACCTTGATGAAAATAACCCAAATCAGTGTTTATTATTTAGTCTGTAGGAAAGTTATAGTGTCCACAAACTATGGTATATACAGTATACTGTGTATCTGAAAATGTATCAATCCTATCTCCTATCTCATTTCTTGAGACCCGGAAGTGCCAAGACAGTACAAATACTCCTCAAATTACCTTTTTGGAAAGTAGACAGTCAGGTATCTAGTAAGGGGCATGGCACATTTTTTCAGGTTGTAATTGTTTGTCACAATTTTTTTTTTTTTACATACTGTCACCAGTGCAGTACAGCATCATCATATAACTGATGTGACGGAGGCCATAGACACTGACTGGTGACAGTTCTGTATGTTAAATTTTTTTTAATACTTTTTCAATTTTTTTTTATATTTTTTTCTTTTTCCTTTTATTTTTTTACATTTTTTTTAACTTACTGTGACCAGAGCAATACAGTGTTACCATAGTAACACCATGCAGCCTCATCAGTGGCTATCAGTGCAGCTTCATTAGTTCCCATCGGTGCAGCCTCCTCAGTGCCCATCAGCGCAGCCTCCTCAGCGAAGAAGAAAAATTACTTATTTGCAAATTTGTTAAATTTTATAACAAAAACGAAGAAAAAAAAAGGTTTCCAAAATTTTGATCATGTTATGTAAAGAAAAAAAAAAACAGTAGTGATTAAATACCACCAAAAGAAAGCTCTATTTAAAAGAAAAAAAAATGATAAAAATGTCATATGGGTACAGTGTTGCATGACCAAGCAATTGTCGTTCAAACTGCGACAGCACTGAAAGCTGAAAATTGGCCTTGGCAGGAAGGTGTGAAAGTGCCCAATACTGAAGAGGTTAATCACCCAAAGTAGGTCTGTTCATCTATGTAAAATAGTGTTGCACATGCATGGGCAATTAAGCAATTTGTTGCCAGTCTCAATTTTATTCAAAGCCTACTCTTGTCGGCAGTTGAACTCATATTAGTAAGCTTTACAAACAATCAATTTTGTGTCTGTTTTGAGCAGTGTAAGGAAGGCATAAGACAAAAGCAATTGCTGTAAATCATAGAATCATTAAACTTTGAGGTTGAAATTTTTATTCTTGTGTGAGTTGACTTCAAATACCCACTAAAGGTTTGGGTAAATGTAATTACTTTCTTTTACATAATTCATATAATAAAAACGTTAAAGTGGAAGTACACCCTCTTATCGTTTTCAGCCAAGGGAGCTGCCATCTTTGCCTCGGTTTAATCTTCAACTTCCATGATGCTGCACATGTGATCAGTGATGACACCAGCCATTGGATAGTTTGACAGTTTGGTTGAGAGCACAGCCAATGGGAGTGTTACATTTCCGGCAAGTGTTTTTTTAAACTGTTAAATGGATGTGTTTACTTCCGCTTTAAGATCACACTGTACCCTTAAACACAGCATGACATGATGGTGGGAAGGATAGTATGAACCAGTAGGTCCAATAAGAGTGCTGGGTGGCAGGGTCACAATGGCGATCTCGCCAGAGGTAAGGAATGCTACCACAGTCCACCTTCGGAGCAGCAGGAGAAAACTCCTTTTTCTTCTCTGTTCTTTATAACTTCTAAAAGCATTGTTGATCTCCCTCCAATGCTGCCCATCATTCAAATGGAGGCTGAAAAGAGGACCGATGCATTACTGAGGGACATAGTCTCCACCCTCTCCCCTTCAACTCTGTCAGAGCCATCTGTGTCACCTGCTCCAGCAGCTTTTCCACCAATTTAGGGAGACTATGCTGTTCCAGCAAATTTAACCTCCCAGAGTCCAAGCCAGGAGAGGCACAGTGGCCACTAGGTCAGGAAGAGGAGGAACTGCTGTGTGCCAGTTTTTTTACAAGGGATCAGAGGACCCATGACAAAAGCTCTCAGCATGGACGTCTGCCGCAGGAGGTGAATACAGGTGTTCTCCCCCATGATAGTCAGGATGCATGTTCTGTGGCTGAAGAGAGTATTATTGTTGGATCAGTCAGTCAGTGAGTCATTGGGGTGTTCAGGAGTACACTCAGGTACTTCTGGGATCGGGAGGATTCCTTGCAGCATGCCTTCAGGCAATATACAGCCTCCTGTAGGCAGCGATTCTATATTGTCTAAGCATGTTTCGGGGTCCTCAGTTGAGCAAAAATCTACACCCTTTCCATCTATCTTCACTCCCGGACAGGGTAACGCTTTACCATGTGCTGCACCTGTTTCATTGTCTCACAGATATCATCCACTGGCTTGGAGGTTACATTGGGAGGGAATGTTATTTTCAGTGCAGATTCCTGTACTTTACCTTTGCTTTTTCTCCTACATCTTCTTCCTGCGCACTAGGATTTGTGTCCATGGCAGTTGCTTCTCAAATGAAACAGCATCGGGTGATGGCTTCTAGAACAACAAGCACCATCACATCTGCTCCAGCCTCTCCAGGTGGCAGACGTGATGTCCCCAAGCATCCTTCAGGTGAGCGCAGAGACATTTACATTAAAAGCTCATAATCTTCTACACTACCATCTACATAACAGGTGTCAAACTGATGGACCTCCAGCTGTTGCAAAGACAAAAGAGAAAGGTCTGGCATCACCAGTGACACACCTCCATCCCTAAATTGTAGAACAAAAAAACAGAAACAGAATTGAGATAAGCACAGTTTGGCCAATAAACATAATAGGAGTAAACACAGTCTGGAGGAGACTGCAGGACAGCAGGAGATATGAAAACCTCCCTTGTTGCACATCGCAGCTCCCAAACCTAAAACAATACACCGCTACCACCAGCAGGGAACAGCATAAAGGACTGGAATGTTAAGCCCTGTACACAGGGCCGTTTTTCCCGGCAGGAAAACTGCCATGAGAGCTTTTGGCCGGGAAAGCCGGCCGTGTGTATGCTTCATCGCAGTTTTCCTAACAGGAAAACTGCCGGGAATCCCGGCGGGAAAAAAGAGCTGGAATCACGGCGGTTTTTAACCTGGCAGTTTTCCTATGGGAAACACTGCGGTGGATCATACACACGGCCGGGATTCCCGGCCAAAGCTCTCACCACAGTTTTCCAGACGGAAAAAAAACCTCTGGTGTATACAAAAGGAAAAATAGAAAAATCATCTGACACCTATAGGTCAATAGGCACCACATCCCTGATAAATAGAAGATACAGATAAAGGAGAAGTGGGACTTTTGAGGTGCATTCAAACACAAAAAAACATGTGTTTGAATGCACCTCAAAAGTCCCACTTCTCCTTTATCTGTATCCTCTGGTGTATACAGGGGGAAAGTTACCAAGCAGGTTCTCGGTTTTTCCCCCAGGATTCCCGGCGGACTTTTTACCGCCGGGAATCCCAGTCATGTGTACAGGGCTTAAGCCTAAAATGAGGATTTAGCCTATGTGTTGAAAGTAACCGGCTAAGACATGAATGTGGGTTAGGTGTGTATATTATGTTATAAGGCTTGTGGTGGCAACAGACCAGGTTGGGCTTTATTGGTGTCTTCCACCTGAGCACCATCACATCTGCTCCAGCCTTTCCAGGTGGCAGAGCTGATGTCCCCAAGCATCCTTCAGGTGAGAGTACAGACATTTACATTACTAGCACATAATCTTCTACATTACCATCAACATCACAGGTGTCAAACTGACGGCCCACCAGCTGTTGCAAACACAAAAAAAAAGGTCTGGTGTCACCAGTGACACACCTCCATCCCTAAATTGTACAACAAAAAAATAGAAACAAAATTCAGATGAGCACAGTTTGGCCAATAAACATAACAGGAGTAAACAAAGTCTGGAGATTTATTCAAAAATGATCGTACATACATGAATAGCATAGATAAATGTCAAGCCGATAGGATGATACACATAGTATATAGTATTGCCATAATACCGTATATACTCGAGTATAAGCCGAGTTTTTCACCACTTTTTTGTGCTGAAAATGCCCCCCTCGGCTTATACTCGAGTCACCTTTTTGCGCCTGATCTTCCGGAATTTGGGGACCTGGTACCAGCCGGCCGTAGGTCCCCTGGACCCCAAACTTGGCACACATGTAGCCCCATTGTGCAAAGTTTGTTGTCCTGGGGACCTACGGCCGGGGAGCACCGATTTTTTTTAAACCGGGCACCCCTTCTATAGACTCCCATGTTAAATGGTAATTTCTTTGGTGATTTTAG
This sequence comes from Rana muscosa, assembly GCA_029206835.1. Classification (NCBI taxonomy): domain Eukaryota; kingdom Metazoa; phylum Chordata; class Amphibia; order Anura; family Ranidae; genus Rana; species Rana muscosa. The sequence goes on from CM055121.1 coordinate 495,497,028, forward strand.
GGACCGGGTACCGGTCAGTTGTAAGTCTCCTGGACCCGAAACTTGTCACACATGTAGCCCCATTTCCCCTCTACAATTGTGCAAAGTTTGTTGTCTGGGAGACCTACGGCCGGGGAGCACTGATTTTTCAAACCTGGGCACCCCTTCCATAGACTCCCATGTTAAATGTCAGTCTAGGCATGGGCACAGTGAGGCATGGGCACAGTGAGGCATGGACACAGTGAGGCATGGGCACAGTGAGGCATGCACATGGACACAGTGAGGCAAAGTGAGGCACAGTGAGGCATGCAGATGGAGACCCTAGGCTTATACTCGAGTCAATAAGTTTTCCCTTTTTTGTGGTAAAATTAGGTGCCTCGGCTTATATTCGGGTCGGCTTATACTCAAGTATATACGGTACATGTAAAATAATATAATACACAAACATCTAAAAGGTCCGACGCATTTTGCGAGACACAGCTCGCTTCTTCAGGGGTGGATGCGTGTGTGGTGTATCTAAAATAAATAGACAAAAAATATGTATATTACAGTAATAATAGTTTTGACAAATGGCAAGAGGGGCCTTGGAGTAGGGGCATTTTAGATGCTTGTGTATTATATTATTTTATATGTATTATTGCAATTAGTATACAGGTCCTTCTCAAAAAATTAGCATATTGTGATAAAGTTCATTATTTTCTGCAATGTACTGATAAACATTAGACTTTCATATATTTTAGATTCATTACACACAACTGAAGTAGTTCAAGCCTTTTCTTGTTTTAATATTGATGATTTTGGCATACAGCTCATGAAAACCCAAAAATCCTATCTCAAAAAATTAGCATATCATGAAAAGGTTCTCTAAACGAGCTATTAACCTAATCATCTGAATCAACTAATTAACTCTAAACACCTGCAAAAGATTCCTGAGGCTTTTAAAAACTCCCAGCCTGGTTCATTACTCAAAACCGCAATCATGGGTAAGACTGCCGACCTGACTGCTGTCCAGAAGGCCATCATTGACACCCTCAAGCAAGAGGGTAAGACACAGAAAGAAATTTCTGAACGAATAGGCTGTTCCCAGAGTGCTGTATCAAGGCACCTCAGTGGGAAGTCTGTGGGAAGGAAAAAGTGTGGCAGAAAACGCTGCACAACGAGAAGAGGTGACCGGACCCTGAAGAAGATTGTGGAGAAGGACCGATTCCAGACCTTGGAGGACCTGCGGAAGCAGTGGACTGAGTCTGGAGTAGAAACATCCAGAGCCACCGTGAACAGGCGTGTGCAGGAAATGGGCTACAGGTGCCGCATTCCCCAGGTCAAGCCACTTTTAAACCAGAAACAGCGGCAGAAGCGCCTGACCTGGGCTACAGAGAAGCAGCACTGGACTGTTGCTCAGTGGTCCAAAGTACATTCGGAAATCAAGGTGCCAGAGTCTGGAGGAAGACTGGGGAGAGGGAAATGCCAAAATGCCTGAAGTCCAGTGTCAAGTACCCACAGTCAGTGATGGTCTGGGGTGCCATGTCAGCTGCTGGTGTTGGTCCACTGTGTTTTATCAAGGGCAGGGTCAATGCAGCTAGCTATCAGGAGATTTTGGAGCACTTCATGCTTCCATCTGCTGAAAAGCTTTATGGAGATGAAGATTTCATTTTTCAGCACGACCTGGCACCTGCTCACAGTGCCAAAACCACTGGTAAATAGTTTACTGACCATGGTATTACTGTGCTCAATTGGCCTGCCAACTCTCCTGACCTGAACCCCATAGAGAATCTGTGGGATATTGGGAAGAGAAAGTTGAGAGACGCAAGACCCAACACTCTGGATGAGCTTAAGGCCGCTATCGAAGCATCCTGGGCCTCCATAACACCTCAGCAGTGCCACAGGCTGGTTGCCTCCATGCCACACCGCATTGAAGCAGTCATTTCTGCAAAAGGATTCCCGACCAAGTATTGAGTGCATAACTGAACATAATTATTTGAAGGTTGACTTTTTTTGTATTAAAAACACTTTTCTTTTATTGGTCGGATGAAATATGCTAATTTTTTGAGATAGGATTTTTGGGTTTTCATGAGCTGTATGCCAAAATCATCAATATTAAAACAAGAAAAGGCTTGAACTACTTCAGTTGTGTGTAATGAATCTAAAATATATGAAAGTCTAATGTTTATCAGTACATTACAGAAAATAATGAACTTTATCACAATATGCTAATTTTTTGAGAAGGACCTGTATACTATGTGTTTCATCCTATCGGCTTGGCATTTATCTATGCTATTCATGTATGTACGATCATTTTTGAATAAATCTCCAGACTGTGTTTAATCCTGTTATGTTTATTGGCCAAACTGTGCTCACCTCAAAGTTCCAGGGTGAAAGTCACAATAGCGAACCCGCCAGATGTAATGGATGTTACCTCAGTCCGCCCCCGGACCAGCAGAAGAAAAGTCCAATACTCACCCCTTTTTCTAATTTTTCTGTTTGGTTTTATTTTTTCTTGTGTATGTACATATGAATATGTCCATGTGTATTTTATGTTAATATATTATAAAACTTGAATAATAATAATAATATTAATAATAACCTTTTTATAATAAAATTGTTATACTGTATACTTTTCCCTTACTTAAAATATATACCATTCCAACAAACAAAAATTGTAAGTGTTGTTTGTTATTAGGGTTCAAATGCTAATACGAGCTGTTGTTTTTTTAGGGGAGTAAGATGAACACTACATCAGTCAAGGTTTGCAGTCATATTTTGATATCTAAAAAGGATCATCCACTAAAGAAATAAAATGTGCTTGGTGTAAGATCATCTTTTATTTGAGGCTTGAAAGCAGATGAAATGTTTGCTCTGCCTAAAATTGACATTTCAGTTATGAGGTGGTCAGGTACTTGAATTGTCTGTTGACTTCTTATGTTTGTTGTCATGCCTACCAGCAAGATATTTGCAACTGAATTATCAGAACTTTCACCCAAATCAGGCATTGAATTCTTTTTTTATAATTTACACTTTGAAAAACACAGCTTGCACGGGGAGACTTTTACTGCAGGAAGAGGGAGGCACCTTTTCATTAAGAGCAGACTAGAAAACTCTAGTGGAAAGCTCTCATCGTGGATAATGTGATTGAAGAATGTACAGTAAGCCATCAGTGGGTCATTAAGCTCCCTAGCCATATACCTATAAAATGTTACTTGGATGGACTGACATTTTAATGCAGTCAAAGCATAGCACAGCAAATGAATGTCAGTACACGTGTAAAATTTACAAGTATTTTGTCTAAATCAAATAAATTCTGAAGCTGAAAGTGTAAAGTACAAATAGCAGATATGTGTTGAATATGCATTTCATTTTTCTTCTTACAAAAGTTTAAAAAAAATGAGGATGCTAAAAGATTTTTTACAACTAATTTATTGCACGTGTTTTGACTTGTTTATTAATCCATGCACTGCTCAACTCAAGTGAACCTTAAAGTGGTTGCAAACCCTCACATATGCCTAGTGAAGGAACTGACCTCAGGTGATACACAGAAATTAAACAAATCCTCCTACACAAGTTGTACCTGTTTATCTGCAGTATTCTCTTCTCTACAGCTATTCAAAGTTCAGAATTTATAAAGTTTGTCTGAGCTGCCAGAAAATGGGGAGGAGATGTCAAATTACACACTGCAGAGCTCAGTGGGGAGAACTCTGACAGCTGATCGGAGGGAAGGGACAACCCCCTTCTCACGCAGAACAAAATAACAGAGATGAGGCTGTCAATCAGCTTAAGCTCCCTCCCCTGTCACCTTTTTCTTCTTGGTGTCAGGAAAACTTGTACGAAATAATTCATGCTGATAGCAGAGAAATGAAGCACCAGACAGAAATTACACTTAGTTATCTCAATTGAGACAAGTACACATTCTAGAAAGATATGCTTTGTTCTTATTTCATGTCTGTGGTTTACAGCCACTTTAAATCAGAAATTGTTCCCTAGGCTGCCTATAAATAGAAAAAGATAAAATAGAATGCAGACATGTGCCTGTGATACAATGCAGCCCCTTCCAATCAATGCTTATGCTTCAAGCATTTCTGGTTCCTCGGCTGTAGTTTTGGACTAGCCAAATATTAGCAAGTCTGTGTGACCCAGAAGAGATTGATCTTGGTCACAGGTAAATACCTCAGAGGTAATATTAATCTTTACTCAACATAAGCAGCAACAGAGGCAGGAGGACCTAAAGTCAGTTTTTGTGTTTTACAGAAGAAAAAAACACTAAGCTTGGTTCAAGGGCTTTCCATGTGTAACCTCTGTAGTATCAAAATGCTTTTCATTCACTCTTTTTTGTGTTATGGAGATAATCTAGCAAGGCACCATTTAACAGAGTGTTCAGTAATATGTAATGCACAAGGCAGAGGTTAATAGTGTGCACAGAAGCCATTAGCCCTGGTTCACACTGGTGCGATTTGACATGTCAAATCGGCGATATTTGCCGCAAATTGCGGGCAATGGCACTGTCCTAATCGGTGCGATGCCGCATCTGCGGCGCTGCACCGATTTCAAAAAGTAGTTTCTGTACTACTTTTTGCGATTTCGGCCATGATTTACATTGACATCTGTGTCAGATGTCTTTGTGATCGCGGCTGAAATCGGGACCGCCAGTGAGAGTGAAATCGTGCGAGTTCAGCTTCACTCCCACAGCCCAGTGTAAACCTGGGCTTAGTAAGTATTGGAAAGTGCAAGAGTCAGAAGTATGTAAATCAGTAGTATGTAACAGAGTACATGGGTCAGCAGTAGGTAACGTTCAAGCAGGGGTCATTAGTAAGTAACACAGAGTACAGGGGTCAGCAGGATGTAACACACAGCTCAGAGGTATCGATTAAGTTATGCATAGTACAGGGATCAGTAGAAAGTAATGGTGAATTCAGAAGTCAGTAATATGTATGAATATAACAATTGTATATAAAAATAAACATACAAAAAATTAACAAAAGTTTCTGAAGCTAAAAATACTTTACCGACTATTCAAACAGCAGAAATATAAAGCACTTCTGATTTGGCATAGTCTCTTATCCATTGTTTGGACAAAAGCTTGACTAGGCATGAACTTCTTGTTTGAACAAGTACTGTTTTATGGAAGTCATTGAAAGACCCTTGGATTGGCCACATATTTTTCTACAGTTGCTACTGTGTAGGTAAAATGTGTCAGAAAAGGAAGGAGAAATCAAAAACTTTTAAAAGGAGAACTTGCATATATTTGTTTACTGACTGCACAAACTCACTATCGTAAATGTTGAAATAAAATGATAATAAATAAAAATAAATTAAAAGCCTTTTTTCTTGAAGCATTATTTCAGTGCAGAAAAGCATATGGACTAGACATCGATATGTTCACAGCCCTTTAGCCATGGTGACCGATAAGCCTGGTGTTCTAGACAGGTATTCTCAACAACATGTATGTAAAAAAAAAAAAATAATAATAATATGTTGCCTTTTAGTGTAAGCTTTTTGCTCAATCTGTTTTCTTAGTGACAAATAAAATCTGTTAATTATGTAAATTATTGTTCCTGCTTCCTGTTTTAGATGACAACAATACCCACAGGTCTATAATCTGGTGGCAGCATTGCCAGCATAACATGCACTCTTCCAGGCTGGGACTACAGGATGTCATATGGCAGTGATCCCAAACCTTTGGCACCTCATGGCAGCCAATTTTCTCAGGGACCAGTGGGGGGGGGGGGGGGGTTCTGTCTGTGTTTGGTGGATGGGCAAGGAGATGAGATATTCTGTCCTCAGCCCCCCCCCCGCACCACAACCCTCTTTTACAGTACAGTCCTATCTTTATATAAGTGTCCTCAGTTCCCATTCACACCACAGCCCCCTTTACATTACAGTGCCTCTTTACAGTGCAGTCCCCTTTACATCAAAGTTCCCCTTTACATTAAAGGGGGCACTGTAATGTAAAGGGGGGAGGGCTGTTATGTAAAGGGGGCACTGTAATGTAAAGGGGACTGCAATGTAAAGGCAGCACTGTGATATAATGGGGGCTTCACTGTAAATGGGCACTGTAATGATTACAGTGCCCCTTTTTAGTGCAGTCCCCTTTATATTAGAGTGCCCCACTTACAGTGCAATCCCCTTAATATTACAGTGCCCCTAGAAATCACAGCCTCCTCCATCACAGTTCCCATCCAGTCTTCCCCCCCCCCTTTTCCTCTCTCCCTATTCTAATCTCTGCCTCCCCTGCTTAGGATCACTACCTTTGGCAGGACAGAGGCTGTGCTCAGTCCCGGTGTCCTCTTGTGGCTCCTTCGCCTGCCTGCCCGACGATGTCATCCTATCAGCAGGCCAGAGGTTGGGAGGAGCTCTCCATTCCAATCTTCAGCTCCTCCCGCTAAGTTTAAGCATCATCATATTGCTGGTGAAGTTGTGGTGTGCTTTAGGACAGCGATCCCCATCCCCCTGTCCACAGCCTATTGGTGACCGGGCTGCACAGCGTGAGGTGAGTGACGACCACGGTCTGCCCATGGCTATCACAGACCTGGACACTGTAAAGTTCAAAGAAAACGGGTATTTATCAGCTGTTTTTATATTTATTTATTTAATGTTTTTATTATTTTAGTAACATTTTAACTATTTAGATGTGCATTACGAATTGCTTCCAATGTGTGGTTTCACATATATGCTAACAAATATTTTATGAAATATTTTTTTCTTTATATTCCCAAAAAAGTGAACCTGTTCTAATAGTAAGTCTTATGAATGAATGCTTTTACTGCATATCAGACACAACAAGGTCACAATACACACCTTTTCTTCTACTATTATTCCAAAAGCCCTTAAAAGCTTCTATGCAAATAGTGACCATAAAGTCTGAGCATTAACAAGCCTCCCATGTGACAATTTTCACGCCTTTGGACAGTGGCATTGCTAGGGGGTGGCTTCTGGGCCCCTGAATCTGGGGCCCATGGCCCAGAGTCTTTACTGGGTGCAGCGGTGCAAGGCCTGCCTGCCCTGGGGGCGCTTTGAGAGCAGCGGTGGCTGTAAAAAATAGGGCTGCGGCCCTGGGCCTGCATGTCAACTGCGCATCCGCCGCTTGGGCAAGCCCGTACACGTTCAGTCATTTTCGAACAGGCGAGCACATGCGCAGTGATGTAATGGGTGGTGCCATTTTTAAATTTAAGGCAGCAGTGGAACTCTGTGAAGTCTCCTTGGTGGTGTGCACCTCTCATCACGACCCGGCAAGACCCCTTCACAGCCTCTGACATCTGTATCATGTCCACAGCCTCTGTGCTGTACCAGGTCCCCAGCCTCTGTCTTGTATCAGGTCCCCAGCCTCTGTCCTGTACCATGTCCCCAGCCTCTGTCCTGTACCATGTTCACAGCCTCTGTCCTGTACCATGTCCACAGCCTCTGTCCTGTACCATGCCCCCAGCCTCTGTCCTGTACCATGTCCCCATCCTCTGTCCTGTACCATGTCCCCAGCCTCTGTCCTGTACCATGTCCCCAGCTATGAGATGAGATACATTGTGTAAATATTGTTTAACTCAACACACAGGCATTAATGTCTAAACATTGGCAACAAAAGTGAGTGCACCCCTAAGTGAAAATTTCCAAATTGGGCCCAAAGTGTCAATATTTTGTGTGGCCACCATTATTTTCCAGCACTGCCTTAACCCTCTTGGGCATGGAGTTCACCAGAGCTTCACAGGATGTCACTGGAGTCCTTTTCCACTCGCTCCTCCACCTTCCTTCCATTGGAGGATGCCCCACAGATGCTCAATATGGTTTAGGTCTGGAGACATGCTTGGCCAGTCCATCACCTTTTCCCTTAATTTCTTTAGCAAGGCAGTGGTTGTCTCTGGCCCAGTCTCCGAAGGGAGGGGATTATGCTCTGCTTCAGTATGTCAAAGTATATGTTGGCATTCATAGTTCCCTCAATGAACTCTAGATCCCCAGTGCCAGCAGCACTCATGCAGCCCCAGACCATGACACTCCCACCACAATGCTTGGCTGTAGGCAAGACACACTTGCCTTTGTACTCCTCACCTGGTTGCTGCCACACATGCTTGATACCATCTGAACCAAATACGTTTATCTTGGGCTCAACAGACCACAGAACATGGTTCCACTAATCCATGTCCTTAGTCTGCTTGTCTTCAGCAAACTGTTTGCGGGCTTTCTTGTGCATCATCTTTAGAAGAGACTTCCTTCTGTGATGACAACCAATTTGATGCAGTGTGCGGCGTATGGTCTGAGCACTGACAGGATGACCCCTCACCCCTTCAACCTCTGCAGTGATGCTGGCAGCACTCATACGTCTATTTCCCAAAGACAACCTCTGGATATGACGCTGAGCACATGCACTCATATTCTTGGGTCGACCATGGCAAGGCCTGTTCTGAGTGGATCCTGTCCTGTTAAACTGCTGTATGGTCTTGGCCTTCATGCTGCAGCTCAGTTTCAGGGTCTTGGCAATCTTCTTATAGCCTAGGCCATCTTTTTCAGATCCTCAGAGAAGTCTTTGCCATGAGGTGCCATGTTGAACTTCCAGTGACCAGTATGAGAGAGTGAGAGAGATAACACCAAATTTAACACACCTGCTCACCATTCACACCTGAGACCTTGTAACACTAACGAGTCACATGACACCAGGGAGGCAAAATGGTTAATTGGGCCCAATTTGGACATTTTCACTTAGAGGTGTACTCACGTTTGTTGCCAGTGGTTTAGACATTAATGGCTGTGTTGAGTTATTTTGAGGGGACAGCAAATGTACACTGTTATACAAGCTGTACACTCACTACTTTATATTGTAGCAAAGTGTAATTTCTTCTGTGTTGTCACATTAAAAAAAATATATTAAAATATTTACATAAATGTGAGGGGTATACTCACTTTTGTGAGATACTGTATATACGGTATATATATATATATATATATATATATATATATACACACACATACATAAACACACACGTATTTATTATATACATGTGTATATCCACCCAAGCGTATGACTTTCTTTACTTTACTGCTATGGGCTCTAGCCCCAGATCTTTTGTAGACCTAGCAACGCCCCTGCCTTTGAATAAATCACTTACACAATAGGTACATGTTCATATACAGTATATTGCGGTGACCGGCATTTTATCACAATGGAAGAATGCTAGTCACCACTAGGGCACACAGAAAACAACTGTTTTCTATGTGCTCTATTCGCACTGCAATGCAGTTGGGAGCTGCAATGGAATACAGACATGCTGCATTTTATTGCAGTGCCTAGGAAGGCACTGCATGTCACTGTACAGTAGCACAATGAACAGTGTGGGTGTACAATGCCATGAATTATGTGTCACTTTTGTACAATACAAATAAAATTTGTACAAAACAAGAAGAGAACTGTGTGATGTGGTAAAATGTGCATCACACCGCCCCCTACCGCCTGCCCACTGCAGCCGGAATGAAGCATTGCCCACAAACTAAACCGCTGTTTAGTGTGTGAGCAGTGCGAACTGGCCCTAATTGTTAAATTGTGGGATATAGGTGTGCTTATGATCCAGATCAAGCATGTAAAATGTGCATTGTTTGTGCCACACAACCCAGATCTGGTTGGTTCTTCTCCCTGATTTTACTTATCATTCAGAGCTGAAATCAATAAGAAAGGCCAGCCAATCTGAGTAAAATCAGCACACATACACTTGTTAGACACACAGTTAAATTGGAAACAAATATGAACATCAAATTAGACCTGTTGTGCTGCCAACATCCCTAAGAGTGAATCAAAGGAAGAAAAAAAAAACAGATGGGACTTTGAGGGCAACAATGAAGTAATGTACAGTATATAAAATTTATTGTTACAATTTATACAAAATATACAAAAATGTACAGATTTAAAACCATTGATGATAGAAGAGTACGTGGGTCCCATGAAGAGGTCCAGAAAGACTGACGCGTTTCGGGACACGATTCGTCCCTGGGGCTAATATCCAGACGAGATCACACTATACAATACAGATAAAATCGGTTTTAACAAAACACATATTTCAACATTAGTTGTCTGTACAGATTGGTTCATGGAAACACAGCATTACATAGCACAAGAAAACATACCCCAAATTATCAACATGTAGATTCGTGGTTGGACCGGCGGGCTCCCGGAGGCAAACGGCACGGAAGTGTCTCACTCGCTCAACAGCACAAGAGCAGGGTGAATCCCCTCAACTCCCAACAAATCCCAAGGCACCACCAGAAAAATGGGCACGGTAGCCACGATGGTACAGTCCTGCAAGTTCTAATAAAGATTGACATTGACATGTTAGTTTCAGAATAGGACGGTATTATTAGAAAATGAAATTGACAATGTCTATACAAAATTACAACCCTTCAGAAGCTTACCCACTTTTAAAGTTCATGAAGAAAAGATCAGGGGCCGCCTAGATCAGGTGACCGTTGATATTTTAAGCAAAAAATAAAAAAAGTTCTGGAGGGACAAGATGTAATTTCAGGAGGGTAAAGCCTATAAATGGCAATTTAATTACCCCATTCAGCCTCATAAAAATAAGGGACTATTGAAACCAATGACTGATCGAGGCTCTAATTCGTCTATTAACTCTTCTGTTTCATCTTCTTCCCAAAATCGTAACAGGAATAGGAGTAAGAAACCAAAGCGTCCGCTCTCTGGGGAGGATTCCAATGCGCCCAAAAAAAGAATTATTGATATTCAACCCTCTACTGCTTCTTCTGGGACGTGTGGTAACTATGATGACCTACATGGTGACTCCTCTGCTCGGGTATCTGGGTCTTCCAACTTACAGTAGGTCTTTTCACCTCCCAACACATGGGTGTACAGTTGTCTCATGATGGGCATAGAACGATCACTGATCAGGTCAGTAATGGAAGGTTTTTTCCACAGGGACCGGGATCCACCCCGGGAACGTAGGGATAATGCCATTTGATGATGTCCCGGCAGTCAATTGTGCCATGGACATCATCAAACTTTCTGATCATGATCTCTCTATTGAAGAAAGAGCTGTGTTATCGAAGGGATTAAGTTTTTGCCCTGATTCACGCCTCAATACTTTTGAGATCATTAAGGATCTAAACCTCTTTGCAAGGAAATTATTGGTCACAAGTCTGTACTCCAAAAATAAGGATAGACCTTGTCCCTCAACAACCCAGCATGATAGGGATCTGGATGTCTTGATGTCCTTGTCGGACGATCGGGACTCCTTAGATCTCATCGATGCAATAGATTTGGAGACCCTACTACAGGAACCCACCATGTCAGATACATCTCTCCCTTCGGTAAACAGTTTGAAGAATAAATCTGATAAGTTCCCTTCCCTTCAGATGAACCCTAATCTAGCAGCTTTTGTCTCATTGGCATCAGCTGAGATTAAAAAATTACATAAACAGGGACCTTTGAGCAATTTAACACCCAGGGAACAATTGGCTTTGGATACATTAAAATGTTTTAATTCTCTTACAATTAATCCCTCTGATAAAGGGGGCAATATTGTAATAATGATCAATATAAAACCATGTGCCAGAAGATATTATCCAACAAGGATTGGTACAAACCAATCTCTAAGTCCAGTATTGCCAGATTTGAGATCCAGTTCTATGCATTGATTGATGGCGTATTTTCCCAAGGTGTCATCAATCAGGATGTTTGGGAATTCTTGCGGATCAAACACCTGAGAATCCCAACACTATATTGCCTTCCTAAGGTTCATAAAAGTCTATCTTAGCCTCCTGGTAGGCCTATTGTATCAGGGAATGGGGCTATCACAGAAAATGTAATTACGGTATATATCTGGATACGTACCTCAGACCGTTTGTGATTGCTTTACCCTCATACACAAGGGACACTATTCATCTCTTACAAAACTTAGAGGGTCTTCGTGTATCGGAACATGCTCTGTTAGTCGTCGCTATTGATGTTGAGGCTTTGTATAGCTCAATTCCCCATCATTTGGGTATAGCGGCTATCAGACATGTTATTTCTCAAGTGTACAATGCCAATTACAAGCTTGGTGAATTCATTATGATGGCCTTGGAATTTATTCTCGGCCATAGTGTTTTTTCCTTTGACGGTTCCTATTTCCTCCAGGTGCAGGGGGTTGCGATAGGGACATCTTGTGCCCTATTGTATGTACCTGTACCTGGGGGAATGGGAGAAGTATTTTCTGTCCAATAAGTCTGCTGACTCCTTCATTCATCATGTGGCGGCCTGGTTCCGCTACATTGATGATATCTCATTGATATGGGAGGGCACAGCGGCAGAATTGGAGGAGTGTATGTCCAACATGAACCAGAATGAATTCAATCTGAGGTTCACGGTTACCTCTAGTGAAACCAGTATCACCTTTCTGGATGTAACTATAACAAAGAACATAGACGGTAGTCTATCAAGTGGACTTTATCGTAAGGCTACAGCTGGGAACACAGTCCTTCATGCGACTAGTTCCCATCCCCTAGCCCTGGTAAAATCAATTCCGTACAGCCAATATTTGAGGCTGAAATGGAATTGCTCTAGCCAGGATACTTTGCTCCAAGAGGCCAATGCCTTGAAGGATAGACTGTTATTAAGGGGTTACTCCCATACATGCCTGAAGAGAGCCTTCAAGCGTGCCAATGGACAGGAAAGACGCAAACTTTTGTTCGGCCCGAAAAGGAAAAGTGATGACACTCAAATTGTGAGAATCATCACAAAATACCACAATCAGCATCAAGCTGTTAAAAACATTACCACCAAGTTTTGGCATTTTCTTTGTATAGACCCTCAGTTGAGTCCATTTGTTACTGAGGTACCTGCAATCACCTATTGGCGTGCCCCTTCACTCAGGGACCATTTGGTACAGAGTGAATTTTGAAAAGACCCTTGCAAGAGAATGGGTACATTCACTTGTGGGGGTTGTCCACTCTGTCAATATATGAACACCCGACAGGGCAACATTTTACCCAATGGACGGCCATACAAACCTCGTCATTTCTTTAACTGCAAGACCGAGGGAGTGGTGTATCTTCTGACATGTCAATGTTCCAGATTCTATGTGGGGAAAATCAAACTACAATTTTATAAGAGGGCTTCTAGGCACATTAGCTCTATGAAGATGGCTAACCCGGAGCTGCCATTGGGCAGACACGTGATTCAACAACACAAAGGAAAATTTCCTAAGATTCAGTTTCTGATTCTGGATAGGATCCATCCCAACTTGAGGGGAGGGGATTGGAATAAGGTGCTGCTCCAGCGGGAAACCCGCTGGATTGTGGCCCTTGGTGCTACCATACCCCCCGGACTGAATGAACAAATTCGTTTTAGACCTTTCCTAGAAGGGTTTGCCTCAGGAGGATGTGAAAAAGAATGAACACACCCCTCTATGTGTATGACCCACTCATCTTTGAGTACACTGTATGTGTAATCATGCCGTTACCTTGGTATGATCCGCATGCCATCTGTTTGTTGTATTTCCCATACTCATTATGCAATGTCAACATCTTTTTCACATTCTCTTGTTTGTTTTTTAACATCTTTCCATCTTTCCCTGTGCATATTCGTGTTTTGGCCGGCGGTTTGCTCAGAGTTGGCTGCGGTGGCTGTGTTCGGGTGTGGGTTTTCATGCCTCCCACCTGGTGCACGTAGGCCACCTTTGTGTGGCCTATATGACATGGTTGGCCTGACCATGGGGTTTCGCTTCGGTTTTGTGCCTATGATTGGGTCTTGCGTGCGCCGGTGGGCGTGGAATGCGGGATGTCCTCATCGCGGAGCCCTTCCATTCTTTTTTGGATGGGTTCGGTGCGGGGGGCGCCCACGCATTCTGCGCTCGGGATCCCATTTGCTGCCCGATCATGGATCATGGTATTCTACCATGTTACATTCGCTCACCTAATCTAATCCAATTTAACAGTTTTTCTCCTTTTTATGCAATTGGCATCATGATCAGTGATGTTCTCACTTTTGCATCGCTGATCAGTGTGACCGTTGCTACTTTGATGAGATAGGTACAGAGATTTTTTGGTTTCAAACAGACACACCCCGGGGAGGATCATGTAAATTTGGTCCGTCCCATTTGTTTGTGAGACAGGTATTGGTGTCCCTCCCCCTTTCTCCCTTCAAATACTGGCAGCTTTCATGGCGGTCCCGTCGCTATTTTGGACGGTGGAGGCGCGCCACGCCAGCATTAAACCTTTCTGCTTGAACACCAAGGTAGGTAGTATTTATGGGTAGGGGAGGGGAAGTTCTTCCTTCCTCTCAAACCTAAATCATGTTCACCCTTTGCGTGACACATGTATGTATGCCGCAAAGGTGATCTATTTACTTTGGTCCATTTATACTTATGTACAGATTGCAAGATAAGCAAGATTGCAGATTGCATGACCAAACAAGCAGTTTTGGAGAAATGGGGGAATATACTGATCAAGCTCTGGTCCTTGTCATTTGGATGCCACAATAAGCCGGTACAGTGCCCTTTATCTGTCACTTTCTACTATGTCCCGCTTTATAGGCATACACAATTGACAATGGAAGTGTTTAATATTCTGAAACTAACATGTCAACGTCAATTTTTATTAGAACTTGCAGGACTGTACCATCATGGCTACCGTGCCTATTTTTCTGGTGGTGCTTTGGGATTTGTTGGGAGTTGAGGGGATCCACCCTGCTCTTGTGCTGTTTAGCGCGTGAGACACTTCCATGCCGTTTGCCTTCGGGAGCCCGCCGGTCCAAGCACAAATCTACATGTTGATCATTTGGGATATGTTTTCTTGTGCTATGTAATGCTGTGTTTCCATGAACCAATCTGTACAGACAACTAATGTTGAAATATGTGTTTTGTTAAAACTGATTTTATCTATATTGTATAGTGTAATCCCGTCTGGATATTAGACCCTGACGAAGGGATGAATCGTGTCCCAAAACGCGTCGGGATATCTGGACCTCTTCATGTGACCCACGTACTCTTCTATCATCAATGGTTTTAAATCTGTACCTTTTTGTATATTTTGTATAAATTGTAACAATACATTTTATATACATTACTTTATTGTTGCCCTCAAAGTCCCATCTGGAGGTTTTTTCTTCCTTTGATTCACAGTTAAAGCGGGGTTCCACCCGCAATTTTTTCTTTTTCTTAAAGTCAGCAGCTACAAACACTGTAGCTGCTGACTTTTAATAAGGACACTTACCTGTCCTAGGCGCCTGCGATGTTGGTCCCCCGAGGCCGATCCCTCGATCCTGGCAGGTTCCGGCGCCGCCATCCTCACTAAGGAAAACAGGCAGTGGAGCCTTGCGGCTTCACTGCCCGTTTCCTACTGTGCATGCGCGAGTCTCGCGGCGCTTTGTGACTGGGCGGCTGCTTTCTGGGATACACACAGTTCCCAGAAGGCAGCTCGTCCCATTCACAAGAAGGCAACGTGAGGAGGACGAGGAAGACCACCTGCCACAGACTAGGAAGAGGCAGATTAGGAACATCCGCATAGCAACCGCCATTTCTGGTAAGTAAATGTTTATTTATTTTTTCTATTTTTTTTTCTTTCTTTTTTTTTAGGGTGGAACTCCATTTTAACCCTTGATTGCTCTCCTGATCACCCATGTCAACCAGCCAGTGTCATTAGTACAATGACCATGTACAGTATTATCCCTGATCACTGTATAAATGTCACTAACGACGTCAGATAGTGTCAGTTAGTGTCCCTCCCAGCCAGTGTCCTTTATTGCTTGCCACACTATCACAGTCACACAAAGTCAATAATCACAGTCGTTTGTCTGTCCAAAACAGTTTCCTGGTCACGATCAGAACTATACTAGTATCCCCAATAGTATAGTGTCCCCAAAAATGTGTATTTTGTTTTTTACCAAAGACATGTAGCAGGATCTATTTTGGCCTTACATTATGAAAAAAATTTTTTTATTGGATATGTTTTAAAACAGAAAGTAGATTATATCCTTTTTTTTTATATAATACAAAATCAAAAAATCCAGTGGTGATCAGATACCACCAAAAGGAAGCTCCATTTGTGTGAAAAAAATTAGATCAATTTTATTTGAGTTCAGTGTTGCATGACCACCCAATTGCCAGTTAAAGCAGCGTAGTGCTGAATAGCAAAAATGGTCTGGTCATGAAGGGGGTAAACCTTCTGGAGCTCAATTGGTAAAAATAGATATGCAAGGCAAAACATTTATATATACCGTTAATATAAAAACAATTATAAATACCTTTTTTGATCACATGACCTCTGTTCTCAGCTGTATGAGGGGCTTAGCGAACTGGGTCGAAGACTGCAGGGCTTGTCATCAGGAGCCAAGAAGAATGCAGTACACTGATCTTCCCAGTGAAGATCTTTGCAGGGGAGTGTGTGAGCACAAGTCTTGGCCATTGGAGGACAGGCAGGCTGTGTTCTCAGCACAACCAGAAAACCGACCACTCTGATATGGATAAGCTCTCATGCCTCGTGTAGTCGGTTTGAGGTAGGAAAGTGGTGAACTGGCAGGATCATCAGGGATTTCACACAAAGGAAGCAATACAAAGAGAACAAAATTATTTTTAACACAAGTACAAAGTACAACAGACACATATCAGGAATATGAAATGTTGGGATAACATACTCATAATGTCAAGTATTGTTTCCACAAGGTTGCTAAATATTTCTGAAAATAATATAATAGTAAAATTATATAAATGTTTAAAAAAAAAATCCTATCTTTATCATCACAGTTGTTTGCATTTCACAACAATAGACAGCTAAAATTCAGAAGGGGGAATGGACCGTTTGTCTCAGCTGTTGTGTAGAATTTTAATTATGCATTACTATTTCTTGATTTTCTCAGTACTTTCACACTTATTATATAACAATTAAAAGGTAATTCTTCATGTTTAGTGAGTGCAGCAATACTAAGGCCATCTGTCTAGTATGTTGGCTTTGGAATGGATTTGTCACATGGCTCATATCAGTGTTTAAATATCATACCGTATCCAATGTTCATAGGTGACATCATTGCCCCAGGTTCCTCTGGACACCTCTCTGCCTTTGCTATTAGCAAGAGGTTCAGGAAGAATATACCGTATTTATCGGTGTATAACACACACCTTTTCCCCCTGAAAATAGTGTGCAAATAATGCGTGTGTGTTATACGCCAATATTTTATTTTAAAAGCCAATTGGCCGAATCCCACATCTTCTAAATTAACCTGAGACCTTGCTTGCCAGTGAAGGAGATGGGGAGGAGGAGAGACACCGCTGTACATGTGCCGGTCATCTGAGGTCTGTGTGATTATTATGCACACACTATAGATGACACTTGCAGGGGGGGTGTCAGACAGGGAAGGGAAAAAGATTAATATTTGCAGTGATTTGGGGGTGGGGTGGGTAAGAGGATACTGTATTTGCTAGGGGGCATTTTGGGAGGAGAGGGGACTTGTGCTAGAAGGGGGGATTGATATGAAATCTGACCACCCCACATCACAAGTCCTCTCTCCTCCTAAAGCACTACCTAGCACATACCGTATCCTCTCACCCACCCGCCCCCACCCCCCAAATTAAAGAGCTGCTGCGTGCTACACAGGGGACAATCATGGACTCGGGGCCCCCCACTAGAGATGCAAAGCAATCGCCCCAGGTGCTCTCACTACTGTCCCCCTGCCAGGCAAGTTACGGGAGACAAATGGCAGAACTTTTTCCAGGACTGGGCTCCAGGACCCAGGGCCAGTTCACACCATTAATCACATGGGGGAATTGAGGGGTGTGGGGATCAGTGCTAGGATGGGGAAGAAGAGGGTATGTGCTGGGTGCTTCAAAGTTCTTTATTTAAAATTTACGGTATGTGGCATCATGTGATGCTCAATAAAAGACTGGTAGATGTTGCCCTTACAAAGTCTGTTACTTTATAACTAACATTTTGGAAAACAAAACAAAAAATACTAGTTGCCCTCCCCTGCCCTAGTAGCATTTTTTATACAGTAGATTAGCAATGACACTGGCCGTGTCAACAGGTAATGGTAGAATATATGCAAATGGTTGTGTGTTTGCATTCCTTAGAATATTAGCATGTGTATTGGAATGGCTTAATGTGCCGTTGTAAATACAGCTGTTTAATAATGCATTAGCTCTAGCTGTTCTGAAGTCTCTGGAGGGATGGTTACAGCAGGATGGCTGAATATGACCTAAATAAAGCCTCTTGTCTGATACACTACATGTGTCATAACAGTTATCACCCCTAACATGTCCGTAAATGTCACGGTTACCTGACATTCTAATTCAGTTTAGAATAGATACATCAAGTAAGATCTTTTTTTGATATACATTCTTAGTCTGCTTGAATGTTGCAAGATATAGACAGAAGGCGCCACAGCCTCTGCAACAGCACACTCTTTTACATAATTACAGGTGTCTATATAATACATTCAGTAAAATAACTGCTTGTTTTATTTCATCAAATCCCAACCTAATTTGTTCTATTTTTTATTTTTTTTTATCTTTATTGAAAGAGTATTTTAATACAGATAGCAACAGATAAATACAGATCTCTGTACACAATGCCAGTGGTTACCAATTGGAGATTGGATCAGGCAAAGGAAGGCATTAATTAGACATTTTAGAAGCAAACAAACTCGGGAAGGTGGGTAACATTTATGCTGTAACTCAGTATATGTATAGTATCTAAAATTATTGTAATCTCCTTGTCAACGTATTTTATTGGACATATATATTAGTCACATACAGATCATATGTAAAAATTATTGTATTCTATTTAAATGACAAAACACTCTCCAATTTATAAACATTCAAAGTGGAAAGCTGTGAAGCCAAAGTGGAGTAAACATTTTTTTAATTATAAAACAGTAAACTAAAAAACGTTGAAATTATCATTATGGGGAATTAAAAGAGTGACCATTTATGCCTATAAGCAGCAGAGGAAAATAGCTTTTTTTCGGTAATAATTGGCCACAATTTTTTATCAATCAGGAAAATAGAAATCCTATATAATGTTATTTGCATAGCACAATATTCTAGGCCATGTGAACACCAGAAAAAAAAAAAATATATATATATATATATATATATATATATATATATATATATATACACATACACAGTGCCTTGATAAAGTATTCATATCCCTTGAAATTTTTCACATATTGTCATGTTACAACCAAAAAAGGAAATGTATTTTATTGGGATTTTATGTGATAGACCAACACAAAGATGAAGTAAAATGATAAATGTTTTTTCCAATTTTTTTCAAATAAATATCTGAAAAGTGTGACGTGCACTTGTATTCAGCCCTCTTTAGGCCCCTTTCACACTGGGCGTGGGAGGTGATGACGCAAATCTCGTCACTCGTAGTGTGCATGAACCTATTTTCAATAATCTTGCGTCATCACTCCTATGCAATATGTTGATTTGTTGGTGCAGGAAGATTTCTATCAGGATTGGTCTGTGGCTTTTGGGGCGGGATTTTACACTCCAGCTGCCCTGTGTCACAGACCACTAATTATTTTTAGACACAGCATTTAAATAGCGTGATGCAAGCTAGCAGGCTATCACCCCAGTTGAAGGGCTTTCGCTCAAAACATGTCGGGTTTTTAGCTTGCTGTTACTCTTGCCATCACGCACATTTGCCATTTTTATACCTCGAGGAAACAATTTTTTATTTGCACCTATTAATGCTGCATGTAAATGTTACTTTTCATCATGATGCTATGCCAATAAAGGCTATATATTTTTTTACATCATATCCTGGAGTTACTTTCACCATGTGGAGCCATTCTTTCTTCCTTCCATGACATCTCGCTTAAAGGTGATACCCCTAATGGAAAGCTTACTGAAGTGTACACCTCTCATGTAAGAACCATCGGGAGAGGTCCTTTTAATCACAGTTCCTGTGCCTTCTGGAAGTTGGAGTTGAGACATCCCCATTGGAGTAACTGCCTTGGAGTTCCTGTCCATGCTCACTTACATCTAATTCACGGTAAGAGTATTTATTACCTACCTGTCTATCGTGGATGCTGGAACGTACTCCATATTCATCCTGGGTGTTTTCACGCAACACATCTGTAACGTGGATATTTTTCACAGTGGATTCGTCACGTCCATCGGGGAATAACATAGACTCCGTTTTCATCCACATTTATTATAGAACACTTCATTGTGTGTTATATACATTGGTTTGGTCTATTCTATTAGGCGTACCATTGCAATATATGTTTTTATGCACATTATTGTATGTCCACCTCACCATTATTATTTTGAGTTTTTTCAGTGGAGTCACGATTGGGTATTCTTTCTTGAATTTAGTTTCATAGAAACTTACTCGGCAGTGCTCCTAGATTTAGCGCTGCATTTTTCACCTTTTATATCCTCATCGCAATACTATCTTATTGTTTATGTCAGCAGCTACACTCCTCTTCACTGTTTTTTTCACTAGTAGCGCAATTTTTTCCCCATTTTTTTGAGTGTCCTGCAGATGTAGCCATTAAAGGGTTAAGACAAACCACTTATAGGACAGGGGTTCTTCCAATGGGCAGTTTTATTTTTTTATGTAAAACCTTTACCCCAAAAGAAAAAAAAACGTTGCTGTAACTGCTTTTGAAGTATTATCTGGAGTTTGGCTTCAATTTGTGTATTTGAATCTGCTAGTCCAACTAACACTCTGCTCCCACTCTGGATAAAGGTGCATACATACAGTACCTTTGGGAGGAAACTAGTACAGGAGGTGGGTTACTGGCCAGATCACCAGGTGATAGGAGAGGGAAAAAAACTCTGAAAAAAACTGTGAAACCTTGGCCTGTTCAAGGTTTCACAGACTGGAAGTTTGATTGCTTCCCCCTGCCTCTGGAAGATACTTCCAGAACATAAGGAATGAAAATTCAAATAACTTGCCTGAATATAGTATTTATCATGCTCCAGCGAATCCCTACACAGGAGTGTCCAGAAGGGGGCTGAAAAGGTGATAAATAGTCTAAACCACTGGATAGCTGGGTTTCTTCTCACAAGGAGGCTTCCAGAGCCTTACGCACTGTTTCACTGAGGCAGTCCATGAACTGTGCAGCTGTTCTATAGGCATCTGCGGTTTGAGGGCTGAGGGCCTGGATGGATCTGCTTAAAAGCTGATTGCAGGACCTCACCACAAGGAATCTAGTCTGGAGAAGGGCTGTCTCACTCACTAGATCATGTTCAGAGGAAGTTTTAAGCTGGCAGCTGTACTGTGAACTTGTGAGTAAAAACCATAATTAGATCCCTGTGACTGTGCAGTGTCTTGGAAATCACATTGGTAACCAAATGCCAAAGAAACTTGCCTCATGATCTTCAGCTGTGAGGCCTTAAACTGCTCTAAAAAGGCATACCCTAAACTGTGTTATTGGAGCTGGTGTGAATGGGCTGGTGCTTTTGGGTTTGGGCAACCTCTGTACTTTCAGGGAAGAACCAGTTCATATCAGTGGCCCCTATAGAAGTAACACTACAGTAAAAAATAACATTTGACTTTAGAATCACTTTAATTTCACACATCAGGTAAAGTTATGAGGCTGTAGGCACAGGAGTGCCTAGGCACCATCACATATTAGGAAGTGCACTGCTATATTTGCAGGAGAAATGTATTACAAAATGTACAGGGAACAGCCTAGGTACAATTTTCTAAATTTTCAATAAAATTGAAAATCACTTTGATGAATTTGGTGCTACCTTAAATCTTCTGTGTTGCCAGGTCCTTGGTTTCTTTGGAAAGAGATGGTGTTTTTTAAATAAAAAGCAGGAAAAAAAAAGAAAGAAGATGTCACATATGGCCCAACAGTGTGATTGGAAATCAGGAATTCCAACTATTTTGCAAAATCCCCCATGCCCTTATTTTGACTTTACTTTACTCTACATCTACATAATTAATAGACTATGTGATATCCTACTGGATAATCTATTTATTATAGTTAACAAGGGTAGTAGGGGGACTCACATTCTAGAAGATACTCCTTTACCGGTTTATTTAAACCTGTTTACCCACAGAGGACTATCTGACCTGTATTGTTATAGTCCACAACATCTTCAAAAGAAGGCACAAGGAATGCTTTGCTTGGGCACACCTAGCATTCACTAGTTACCCCTGCAAAAAACTGTAGATAAGGGGCTGTGTCTTAGGCTGGCCATACATTATACAATTTTCATGTGCAACATTCCTTTAGATTTACCAAAACCCTATGTAGCGGGGTCTCCTTTAAGGCCCTATGGACTACGTTACCCAGAGCCCCGCTTGGCACCCAGGGTGCATTTGGCCACTGCAGAGACTCATGGGTGGGGCTATAAAAGGAATGGGCGAGGCTAAGCTCGGCCTCTTTGGACACTGCGCTGCAATCAAGGGGACTCCCTGTGCGGATCTGTTGCAGTGCAAGGCCCGAGGCCTGGGCCTTGCATACCTTCCAAAGAGCCTTCCACCCCACTGCTGAGCCTGGGTGACACCTGACTTCTTTGAGTTGCTGACATCAGTTGGACCAGAGACCTGATCGTTGCAGGCACTGTGTGTGGAAACACAGTGGTGGAAGTCCCGGACTGGGATCGCGTCCGGAGGGGTGAGCGAGCATCTGCATCAGCTCACTTATTTAATTTGTACTTTGATTAGGCCTAGTGACTGCCTTGGCCCATCGTGCTGTACTTATTATCCCGCCGGAGACTAGTGGCGGAACTGAGTCGTGTAGTCTCCGGTGAAGCGTTCCTCTTTTATTAACCGTTATTGGATTACAAATACTGTTCCTGTATGTGCACCACCATTCATCTGCATGCGAAGAGTTGTTCTCACAGAGACTGAGCTTTAGCTGAGTCAGGCCTGACCAGGGGTTTAAAATGTTGTTTGGTGCGCCACATTGCGCAAAGAGAAGATAGCTGCACGTGGCGTGTGATTAGTATGTTTATTGCTGCAGGGCTCTGCATATATGCTATGTGTTATGTTTAACCTATACCTTTATGCCTAAGTAAATCAGATATAGTTTACCACTCCTGGATCAGTGTTTATCATTGCATATATTATCTGCCTATCCTGCTGTGAGATTGTGTATAACCAGGTATAGAATTATATGCAGGAAACATTCCCTAGACTAACTGTGCCATAGAGGGTTGAGCAGATTGCCGGGGGTTGGCGGTGCTGTATACAGGGCCCGAACCAACTGAAAACCAGCGGCTCTCTTAACTGGGGGTAGCGCTAGACATATAATAGGGGGTCAACCTTAAACACTTTCAATTTGTATGCAATCAGGCAGGCCCTTCTACTACATAGTTGAAGGTAAATCTAAAGAAAATTGGATAAGAAAATTGTATGGTGTATGGCCAGCTTTAGTGCCAATCAATGCAAATCTCTGACCCACTTCTTGGACAGGACACTTACCCTCCTGCTGGTAGATTGAACCCTTCACTATATTGTGTCAAATTCCTGGCTGTAGGCCCACTCACAACATCCCTGGCTGTAGGCCTTAATATTCCGCAATAAAGGAATGTCCACACATGAAATATATTTTTCTCACTTTACTGTAATTTCTCAAAGAAGGCCGTGACATCTGACATCACATTGACATAATGACAGAACTCTTCAGCGAGGAATGCCATACACAGTAGCAGATATTCTGTAGCTATCATTTAGGCATAGAACACCAGCACATCATTTGTTAGTAGACATGTGCACACTGAAATATTTCGTTTCGGAATTTCGTTTTCGTCCACAAAATAAATTTATTTAGTTACTCCCGAAATTCGTTTTTATTTATTTCGTTTTTCGTTAAAAATTGCATTCGTCCGAAAATCTGAATTAATTAAGGTCGAATCTCTCATTGAAGGCTTATGGTGTCTGTCGAATGTTCAAAGAAGATTCGACGGAGCAGCGAAACTGTACGACTCTGCAATCATACATTTCCGGTCGAATGTTCCGCCCACAAGCAGTGATCTTTTCTCTCTATGTCGAATCTTTTCTCTCTATAATGTCGAATCTTTTCTCTCCTATGTCGAATCTTTTCTCTCCTATGTCGAATCTTTTCTCTCTATAATGTCGAATCTTTTCTCTCTATAATGTCAAATCTTTTCTCTCTATAATGTCAAATCTTTTCTCTCTATAATGTCAAATCTTTTCTCTCCTATGTCGAATCTTTTCTCTCCTATGTCGAATCTTTTCTCTCCTATGTCGAATCTTTTCTCTCCTATGTCGAATCTTTTCTCTCCTATGTCGAATCTTTTCTCTCTATAATGTTGAATCTTTTCTCTCCTATGTCGAATCTTTTCTCTCCTATGTCGAATCTTTTCTCTCTATAATGTCGAATCGTTTCTCTCTATGTAGAATAATCTTGGACTAATAGAGTTAAGGTTAGGCGCATTCGACCACAGGTTCGATAGACACAGATTGTTATCGTCAGCGTCACGTCGAATCTCCTATCTATATCGAACCGTTGTAGCAACGAAAACGAAAATAAAGCATTTGTTTATGTCGGATCTTTCGGTTTTCGGATTCTGTGCTTTCGTTTTCGTTTGTTAAAACGATAACGAAAATAGCTGAAATTCGGACGAAAATGCATTCGGACGAAAACGAATGCACATGTCTATTTGTTAGCCATCTTTCTTATTCACTTACTCTCCTTGGGAGAACCATAGAGTTGGAAACACTTCCCCAATGTATACTAAATCCACATTCTTCAGCTGTTTTCACTAAAAAGGGCCTAACACCCAATTACCACTTTCCCTGTCCCAGACCAAATGGCGGACAGAGCCATCTAGTGACAAGCAAGATAACTGCCTGCTAACATGTATTTTGAGCAAATGGATGAATATACATTAGAGTTGTGCAGACCAGTTTTAACCTATGCTTAAGGGAGGGCAAAGAATACCTTACAATAGGAAATTGTTTAAATTATAATTTCCAACACAACACTGTAAGGCATGTATGTACTCAGTGTTCCAAATCTGAATGATTGAAACTATTGAGTTAAATAAAACCAAAGTACTGTACTCTTTTGTTGAAAAAAATGAAAACCTTAAACCTTAATAAAATCATAATGTTGCAGAACTATAAACTTTGGCATGTGTCCAATAAAGTTGTAAAACCTTGCTTTATAATTCAAAGTTTTATGTCTTTTGGTTTTACTAGGGAGGCTGTCTATAAACAATGTTTCAACATAGTGTTGGGGTGGTGATACTGTACATGTAACTAAATATTCCTATATAATTGCAAGGGTCAAATCTCAACCACGACACTACCTGACTGGAGTTTGCATGTTCTCCCTGTGTCTGCGTGGGTTTCCTCCAGGTACTCCAGTTTCCTCCCACACTCCAAAGACTAAGGGCTCTTTCACACGGACAGACCGTTCAGGTCCGCCTGTCAGATTTTTAGGCGGACCTGAAATGATGCTCCATGTACCCCTATGGAGCCACGGATGTCAGAGGTGACATGTCTGCTAACATCCGACTCGCTCCGATCCGCCAAAGTGTGACGGAGGAAAACCCTATTTTCCATCCGTCTGGCAGATCGGATCGGGTGACAACGGACTCTACGGTCCGTCGTCATCTGATCACCCATAGGGGAGAGCGGCGCTCTAACAGGTCGGTCCCTGCACAGTGTGCGGAGACAGACCTGCCATCTGCCTGCTCAGCAGGGATCGACGGAGCGATCCCCGCTGAGCAAAGCGGAGCCCGCACACGGACCGTGTGAAAGGGCCCATACTGGTAGGTTAATTGGATTCTGTTTAAATTGGACCTACTATGTGTATGTATGAATGTGAGTTAGGGACCTTAGATTGTAAGCTCCTTGAAGGCAGGGACTGATGTGAATGAACAATGTATATATGTAAAGCGCTGTGTAAATTGGCAGCACTTTATAAGTACCTGAAATAAATAAATATAATAAAATACAGTTACATTATACAAGATGATTAGTGACACTTTTTAAAATTTTTATTTCTTTTGTGCTATACAAAACATTATGAAATAAGTGAGCTTTGCACATAATTTAAATAATAAAGCCCATTTTAGATTACTGTGGGAAATCGCATAGAGTTTTTTTTTTTGTAATCTCACTTCCAAATTATATTATTATATAATACTAGACATATACCGTAAGATTCTAATTAATAGCATACCTACCCAATATTTAAAACATCCTTAAAATCTAATAGTCAATTTATTGGATTACTGAAGATTATTATTTATGACTAGCAACCTATTACACAATTATGGATACATTTAGATGAATTTTAGTATAAAGATATCACTGTGTACTGAAGCTATAACAGTAAAACTGTCTAATCCATGTGAAATTATACCTAGGGCTTATTTATAAATGAAATGATGGTCAAGTCCACCGACATCTACCCAGTATTCTTTTAGCAACATTCACCCTATTCATAAAGCAAAATTGGTGGACATTTGCTCAACATTCAGACATTTGGTGTGTAGCAACAGTTTCAGCACTATGCGGAGCTCCAGCCAACGATGTGCCGGCTGGATTAAAAGCCATTTTGACAATTTACTGTACTTGTGACATTCAGTGGATGTTCACCAGCTATCACATTTGCCTGGCGAACATTTATCATCTCATTAATGATGACTGTGAAATGCTAAGTAGCTCTAAAGGATTTCCCGGTAAATATTAACAATTATGCCTAAACTTGTAGCAGTATTAAATCCTCAGCATATTTTAGCTAAACACACTGAGCACAATACAATAAAACATTCCCTAGCACACTATTTGATAGGCTTCATGTACACTGCAGCTGGTAAACTGACATTTAGGAGCAGCTGGGCGTTTTTTTCAGCTGCCCCAGGATCCTCCTCTGTGTTATCTTATCTGTCCATGTACACATGGTCGTTTACAGTCATTTCTAGGCAGTTGAGTTTAAAAGCATTTTTTGGAAAGCAAAAAAACTGCATTCAGAACAGATGTTCAAAGGCATTTGAAACGCCAAACGCCTGTACCAGCTTGTAAACGCATGTAAATGTGGTAATCCGCATTTAGCCACGTTTCGTTTACAAGCTTTTTACATTTTTTACTATTTTAAAAAATTAATTAAAAAAAACGTCGGTTACGATCTGTCAAATTAAATCATTCAGGAGAGGTTGTAAAACATCCCGTGTACATTAAGCCTTACCCTAGCACTATAGTTTACATCTTTCAATGCTGCTGGCTCCTGCTATTTCAATGCTGCTTCCCTGAACTTCCGGTCTTCACAGGAAAGAGATAACACTGGAGAGTGTTGTCTCAAGTCAGTCTATTATCATGGAAAAAATAAGAAGGGGGGAGAGTGCCTTGCCATCCTAGGCTATGGGGCTGTGTGTTTCGAGTGATGCACACAGTGTAGGGGGACACAAATCTAGTACATGCATGCAAGCGTGGCTCCATAGGATGCTGCAAGAGAAACGTGCAACCCTGAAAGAGGTTATAGCACTAGCTTAAATGAGAAAAAAGGCAGAGATTAAATGATAAAGAAACTGCATACTCAGTAAGTGATTAAATCAGCTGCTGGGAGTGCTTAAAATACAAAGTTTATATCACTTAAATAATTCGCTTCATCTTCATTTTATTTTTATTTTAGGTTTCAGAAAGTTTAACCTAGAATTCAGTTTTAAAGATGTGAGTAACATTATAATGTGATATACCATAATTACAGTTTATTTTGTGTACAGAGTTTCATTTTCTATAATTATTCAGCTCCATTAGGGATAAGTCGAGGTTTCGGTAAGAACCTAGGTTCGCACCGAACATCGGCTGTTTGGACATTTAGACATTTAGACAAACGTCCCAACTTTTGCCCATTCGGTCCCCTGTTCTGTGGGAGCCAAAAATCACATATAGAAGTGGTATTTCTAATGCTTCTATATATCACAGCTTCCCGCCGTCACTGGTTTCTAGAAACAACTGAGATCATCAGGAATCTCCACCCCTTTTAAGTAAAGGGACGGGGATGACAGTGATATCACTGGCAATATTTGGTCAATGATATCACCATCATCCCCACCCTTTCTTTTATAGCTGGTAACAGTACAGGGAGCTGTCATTTGAGTAAGTGTGCCATCAGGATTGGTCGTGTGCACTGTTTTTTTTTTTTTTTTGGGGTGGGCCCTGGACATTATGATTGATGATGGATTTACAAGGAAGAACATTTTTTTTTTTCTTAATAAAGGACTTGTCAAATGTTGCCAAATGTTTGGGTGCCTTTAGGTCTAGGTCAGGGATATGCAATTAGCGGACCTCCAGCTGTTGCCAAACTACAAGTCCCATGAGGCATAGCGAGACTCTGACAGCAGCAAGCATGACACCCAGAGGCAGAGGCATGATGGGACTTGTAGTTTTGTAACAGCTGGAGGTCCGCTAATTGCATATCCCTGGTCTAGGTTATAGTCCAAGGGCCATGACAATGATCCTTAAAGAGCCCCAACACACTCTCCAGTGATATGCCCAGTGTGTTTGGGCTCTTTAAGGATCATTGTCATGGCCCTCAGACTAAAGCCCCACCCCCACTGCTTTATACAGTGTTTCCACTTGTTTGCTATCCACGACATGAAGAAGGAGCTCCAAAAGGCATTCTCCGAAACACGCCCCGCAAACTCTGAGATACCCCTCTGGGACAAAGCCCTCTGGATACAGATGTGATTTGATGAGCTTATGTATCTTCTATTTCTAGTGTTTTTAATCTGTTTTGAGGCAATAAATATTCTGAAGTTACTGCATTTAGAAGCACCGTTTGCTTGTGCTTTAGCTATAATATGTGTTGTTAAGGAGATATCTGTGGCCCTCCAACTGCTGCGGAGGACTATCATGCCTGTACCCCACAAATTTTGTTTGGCAAGAAGACATGAAAAAAGCAATTAGACAGGTTGGAAAAAAAACGTTGAAATCACTATTTCATCCCTGAGATCTTCATTTAGCGGAAGTCTCTGCAGAACACCTCGCTCATCCCCTTCCGTAGGCTAAACACAAGTCATTGCTCGTGATTTGGGTCCTACCAGGAGAAAACTTCTCTCAGGTTTGTCAGGTCATACCCTTTAGTGTCTATCAATAGCCTGAAAGAAACCTGTGCTTAAAAATATTTAAGCTGACATCACTGATTCCTCCTTTTGAAAATTAAAAGTTGCATGACTGTTATGATGATTCTCTGGCTTTAAAGAATATGTTAACCCAAGAGAGCACAGCGTGGTCGGTTTTTCTGGCTGTGCTAGGAACTCAGCCTGCTCTCCTCCAATGATCATACTCTGCACAGCTGTTCACTGGGATGACCAGTGTGCTGCTGTTTCTCCTCCATGACCCCAAAAAACTTGTATGTGAGCCACTCAGACTTTGAGGAGGGGTGCAACACCGCCGATGGCTCGGTTCTCACAGATCCTCGAGCAGAGAGCTTCTGACTGCCAATCAGCAGCTCTCCTCCTCCACACTCCCTGGAGCGCTGAGCTGTGGAGGGGCAGGGAGCAGCCATCTCAGTTTCTCAGTGGCTCACTGTGAGGCTGAGACAGGCATCAGTCCAGGCACCTGGCGGATCCAGAATTTATTGTCGTGATGGCGCGCTGCCTGGACTGATTCCAGTGATGTCAGCAGAGAGCGGACTACAGACCGCTCTCTGCTGAAAATGGGTCACAGGAGTGCAAAACAAATTGCACTCCTGTGACCCATAGGTGAAGCCCAGCCAAAGGAGCTCAGGCTGGACTTCTCCTTTAAATTACTTTTTCCCTTTGCAGAAATAACTGTTACTCCAGTGTTGTTTTCTTATATAGATGTTATATAGATGTATAACTAGCACACCCCTGATTACCAGTGTCATCCCATAGACTTGTATAGTGGAGACTGAGGAAGGGATGCCTAACCAGGTCGGTTAAACTACAGGGTCAACTTGGGAGTGCAGACTGTTCAGCCATATTTACACAAGCTATGCAACTGCTCTTATAGTAAAGAAAAATAGTAGAATTGAAGCTATGAAAAAAAAAAGGTATTTAGTATGCAACTGCTCTTATAGTAAAGAAAAATAGTAGAAGTAAAGCAATGAAAAAAAGGTATTTAGTATAATTCCAGTAAAACAGAATCGTTATTTCTCTGGCTTCTGAAGCACATGTAGCACCCTGCTCCTGTTGGGTAGGCACTATGTGTTAAATCTAGTTGTCTGAGCTGTAGTTCAGCTCAGAAGGATTATGCTAAATTGTTGGCTCTGTTTCAGTCCAGCTGGGTTGCACGTTTTTCCACTTGACACTAGGTGTCACTGTCACCACAGGTCAAGGTTGGAAATGCAGCAGGCTGGATGAATTGGGTATTCCTTTCCCAGAAGTGGCTCAGAGGGCGTGGTCAACCCGCTGTGCATTCTGGGGAGGGGTACTTAAGGGACAGAGACCGCGCTTCAGGGATGTGCGAGCCATTCTCGGCCTCGGGGCCTGCTGGCCCGAGGCTCTGCAACTGAGAGTAGGCCCAGGAGCTCCTGGGGCCTACTAGTCCAGGGATGGTCCTACGCGGTCTTGCCTGCGGGAAGAAGCGGAACAATTGGGGACTCAATTGAAGGATGCATCCTGGCCAATTTACCTCACAGTGTTGCCGGATGGCTGAAAGATTCTGGCCCCGTGAGCTGTGTACTTTTTGAAGGAACTTTTGCAAAGTGTCAGTGTGGTTGCACGATCTTGTGGCAGAAGATTGTGAAACGACTCATCAAGTCTGTGGCAGAGACTTTAAACGAGCTTCACACCAGTTGCTAGGCCAGTGAGAGTAGGCCTATCCGGTGGTTGCTGAATCCAGTGTGGAACTGATTTGTCCTCTGGATCTAAGATTGTGCCTGATCCGCAAAGCAAGGTACCTGAACCTCCCCTATCCCTCTACCCCTCTGTTGGAACTGTTTAATAAAACTCTTGAAGAAAAAGAAACCAAGTGTTGGTGTGAACATTCATGAATGTTCTTCAAGAGGAACCCCTAAGACGAGTGTGGTGAACAGAAAGGTAATGGCAGGCCCAAATCTTAAACCAGTGGCCCCTTCGGGGGTATTGCTACACACATAAACACATTACAATTACAGACAATAGGACAGCACTACTGAAAACACAATGAAGTGATACAAAACAGTAAAACATCCACTTTAAAGGCAGTGTCCTAAAAATACTTATCTAGTTAAACTCACAAATCTCTGCTCTACCTTTAAGCTGTTACAAGTTATTATATATATATAGCTTATATAGCTTCCAATTTGCAGTTTGGTATTGCTAACTACATAGGGCTTAGTATAGTTGAATTTAGAAAACGTAATTAATTTAGCATATTCACTGGATGCCATTTTTAATGCTCCTTTTTTACAAGCTCCAAATGTCTGATTGTAAGCATTTGGGAGTTATTCGCATGTCTCTGTGGTACCCAATAACCAGAGTGGAACAAAGGGAACTAGAAAACCATCCTGGAGTAGTAGCAAGGGACCCCTTGTCCTTGTCACTGAAAGCAAATGTAGATTCTCAGTAGAATACATTGTATTGCAGTTTTAAACAACACGGCAGAAGAGTAATCTAACCAATGGGTTTAGCACTTCTCTTTAATCAATACCAGGAAAATTTAGAATGGTGTTATTCTTGTCAGTGGGATGCAAATATAACGATTGTCCATGTGTTTTCTGTATTACAGGAGGTAATGTGTTAATGTACCAAGTAGTACATTTTCTGCCTGTGCTAGGTCGGTTGAGCGGATGCACGCTGTGAAAGCCATTTGTACCCGTATTATCCTCATACAGATTTCTCCTTAAAAGATGTCTGTATCTCAGAGGGGCATTTTCATCATTACAGAGGAAGACCATGAAAGCTCATATAGCCTTTAATCAAGACTCTGCAGCCACACTGGGCTAGTAAAGCTTATTGACTTCCCAAATATCAATCAACTTCACAGAGCTGAGAGTGCCATCTATATTGTACTAGGATAGAAATGATTTACCATAGCTCACCCTTCTCTCAGTATTAAAGAAAATTTATTTTTATGAAGTACAGGTAGTAGATGTCAACAGCTAGACTATTAACCATTTATCTCCTAGTAAAAAAAAACATTTGCAGGCAGGTAGGATTTTCTGAACTTTCTTTTTTTTTTTTATGGTTTTATATAAAAAATATTGCTGGCTTGCACTGAGCAATTTTTTTCCCCCCCAAATGGGGTTTATCCTGCACCTAAGAATGATGCCAGTGTTTTTGACTATGCACAGCAAAAAAGAAGATCAGCTGATGTGTCATACACAGTAATTGGACTCTTTCATTACATTTTTTGCTTAGCTGAATAAATTACCCAAAACACTGGCTAAATCTACGCATAGCATTGCATGTACCCACATAACCCCTGTTGGCCCTCCATCTGAGCCAGAATAAAGGCTCGTACACACGATCGGATATTCCGACAACAATTGTGTGATGGACAGGTTTTGTCGGATAATCCAACCGTCTGTATGCTCCATCGGACAATTGTTGTCGGAATTTCTGACAACAAATGTTGGATAGCCATGCTCTCAAATTGTCCGACAACAAATGGATTATCCGATCTTGTGTACACAAGTCCGTCGGACTAAAATCCAAAGTACAAACATGCATGCTCCAAACCAATGCTAACCATAGCACAACATTAGCAGAAGTTGCCCAAAGGGTGGCGCTAAAGAGCAAAAAAAACACATAGTTTTGTGAATGTTGGCTGAAAAAGTTCTGCCGTCTGTATGCAGAACAAGTTCACGGCCAACGCCCTTCGGACAAAAATCCATGGATTTATCGGATGGAAATCGGATCATGTGTATGAGGCTTTAGAATGGGAATTTAACCACTTGCTGACCGGCCCATTGTAAAAATACGTAATTTGTTTGATGTTAAATACAGGAGTTATGGTAGCAGCTAGCTGCCATAACCCCATTTTTTCAATAAAGAGATCGTGTTATCCTTATTTCTATTACAAGGGATGTTTACATTCCTTGTAATATGAATAAAATGGATAAAAAAATAAAATTAAAATAAAAGGACAGTGTAAATAAAAAATAAATTAAAAAAAAGTAAACTAAATAATAAAAAGCACAGAAGTGAACACATTCGCAAGTCGCGCATATATAAACAGTGTTCAAACCATACATGAGAGGTACCGCCACAAACGTTAGAGCAAGAGCAATTGTACTAGTGCAAGACCTCCTCTGTAACTCTAAGCAGGTAACCTGTTAACATTTTTAAAAGTGTTGCCTATGTTTAAGTACAGTAGTTTGTCGCCATTCCACAAGCGTGCACAATTTTAAAGCATGGCATGTTAGGTAGATATTTACTCGGCATAACATCATCTTTCTCATTATACAAAATTGGGGTAAATATTGTGTATTGTTTTTTTAATTCATTAAAGTGTATTTTTTCCAAAAAAGACCTCTGCGCAAATACTGTGTGACATAAAAATAATATATAATCTTTGGGGGTTCTAAGTAATTTTCTAGCAAAAAATACGGATGAAATTAAGTTTAAACTTGTAAATAAAAAGCCATACGCGCTTCAATTATTATTATTTTTTTTCCGATTGATGTACAATCTGGTCTAAATAGTCAAATCCACAAACAACTGAATAGTCATAGCTCCCCTTCATATCAGTTTATGGTTGCCATACACGCTTCAATTTTTTTTTCCATTTAATCCATCTATGATTTAATCATTGCAATTGAATCTACAAAAAATTAAGTAGCTTTAAATTCCCTTCTGAACTTTTTAGACTCAGATTCGATCAAACTGAATCGATTGGCCAGGGTGCAAAATTATTGATTATTTTGCACTGGTCAGTAACACCTACATACTTTGTCCAGGAATACGATAATTTTTTAAGCAATCAGAAAATAGAGATGGGATTATTGATTTATGATCCTTAGTTACAATTGCATCTTAACTATCAACTGAAATCCACTTTCCAGTGTCCCAGTGTATCAATTGAATTAATTAGTGACTATCTATCAATTATTCTGATCAGAAGAGATCAATTGGAAAAGAAGTTGATCATTTATTAACCCCTTCACGCCGACCGTATGCAAATTTGCATTCATGGCTTGAAGGGGTTAAACCGGGGTGATGCCTGCAACTGCAGACATCACCCCAGTACCATACCGTTTTTTAGAGTCAGCGGTTGGCTTTTTAGTGATAACAACCGATGCGGCTAAAAGCCGCTTGGCTGTTATCCTAAGGAGTGGGAGTGGATGTCACCCCTCCCACCACCTTCCTCCGTTCCTACCGGGCCTCCCGTCCCACCGGGAGACCCGAGCCACCAGCCAGCGCATCTATCGGCTTTGATCGGGTCTCCGATGTAAAATCCCAGAAGCATCGTCACAACGTCACTTTCAGTTTACTTGGCTGCCAATGGCGCTGATTTTTAAAAAAATTACAGTATTCAGAATTGCTGATTTTGGCGATCTGAATACTTTTAAGTGCAAGGGAGGGATTTAAAACGGTATTCAAATCACACAAGTGAGGTATCACCGACATCACCAGAGTGAGTGCAATACAGTGGAACCTTGGATTACGAGCATAATTTGTTCCAGGAGAATGCTTGTAATCCAAAGAACTCGCATATCAAAGCGAGTTTCCCCATAGAAGTCAATGGAAACGAAAATAATTTGTTCCGCATTGACTTCTATGGCATGCAATACCGCATGTGGCCAGAGGTGGTGGAGGCGCCGGAGAGCCTCGGAAATACGCGGGACAGCTCGGCTGAACTCGGAAACCATTGGAAAGGCTCGGGAACAGAGTATTTCCGAGTTTTTCTGAGTATGTCCAAGTATTTCCGAACAGCTCCGATCGGCTCCGGCGCCCCCTGCACCTCTGGCCAAATGCAGTACTGCACACCGATGTGGCTTGAATCCTGCTCGCACTCAGGATTTTTTAAAACGTTAACCGCGTTACTCACAATCCGAGGTTTCACTGTACTTCTAGCAAAAGGCCTCCTGGTAACTGTAAAAAAAAAATGAAATCGTCTCCTATGAAGATTTTTAGGTACCATAGTTTGTCGCCATTCCATGAGTGTGCGCAATTTCAAAGCATGACATGTTAGGTATCTATTTCCTTGGCGTAACATTATCTTTCACATTATACAAAAAAATTTGGCTAACTTTACTGATTCTTTTTTCCCCAAAAAATTGCGTTTAACCACTTAACCCCTGGACCAATACGGGCCATTATGACCAGGCTCCTTTTTGCGATTCGGCACTGTGTCGCTTTAACTGACAATTGCGCGGTCGTGCGACGTGGCTCCCCAAAAAAATTGGCGTTCTTTTTTTCCCACAAATAGAGCTTTCTTTTGGTGGTATTTTATCACCTCTGCGGTTTTTATTTTTTGCGCTATAAACAAAAATAGAGCGAAAATTTTGAAAAAAATTACATATTTTTAACTTTTTTCTATAATAAATATCCCCCAAAAATATCGAAAAAAAAAAATTTTCCTCAGTTTAGGCCGATACGTATTCTTCTACATATTCTTGGTAAAAAAAAATCGCAATCGGCGTTTATTGATTGGTTTGCGCAAAAATTATAGCGTTTACAAAATAGGGTATAGTTTTAAGGCATTTTTATAAAAACATTTTTTTTACTAGTAATGGCGGCGATCAGCGATTTTTTTCATGACTGCGACATTATGGCGGACACATCGGACACTTTTGACACATTTTTGGGACCATTGTCATTTTCACAGCGATCAGTGCAATAAAAATGCACTGGTTACTGTGAAAATGACACTGGCAGTGAAGGGGTTAACCACTAGGGGCGCTGAAGGGGTTAAATGTGCCTAGGGGCGTGTTACTAACTGAGGGGGGCCGTGGCTACGACTGACACGTCACAGAGCGGAGATAGCTGACATTGTCAGTAGAGGAGCGGGGAGATGTGTTTACACACCCGCGGTCCCACTCACGGGGAAGGCAGGGGGGTCGCGAGCGCGCCGCCGGCGGCGTGCACGTGACCCCGATGATTGATACATGATTGTGCCTGTACGAGCCATTCTGCCGACGTATATATACCGTGAGCGGTCGGCAAGTGGTTAAAAGACCGCTGCACAAATACTGTATCACATAAAATATTGCAAAGCCATTTTAATTCTCTAGGGTCTCTGCTAAAATAATATATATAATGTTTGGGAGTTTTTCTAGCAAAAAATATTGAATTTAACTTGTCAAAAATAGGCTTAGGCGTCTAAGGGTTAAAGAGTGTATGGCCACCATCAGCCTGAATTTTTATGGGATTTAATCAAACTAAATCAATCAGTCAGTGTGCAATATTATCAATCATTTTGCATTATTGGCAGCACTAAAATGCTTTGCTCATGAATACAATCGTATTTTGTTTGATCAGATTGTTTTTTTCGTTTAAATTAAGTTTTATTCAGTTTTCACATAACATCAAAAGAAAACACATATCATTCTTGTTCCATCTAGGAAAAGGCATAAGCAAGAATTCATTGACAATACAGCATTACCGATGTCGAATTTTGACAATATGTTGTGGAAGCAGAAATGCAATCGATAAGTTATAATCATTAATTAAAATCTTAAACTATGGATGAAAATGAATCGCCCAGAACTGTTGGAGATGTGCAAACAGTCCAGGAGATTTTATTCACATATTTTGGACCTGCCCGGAGATAGTGGTATTCTGGAGGGAGGTCCTGAGAAAAATTGCTATAGTAACAACAATAGTTCTGGAACAAGAGGTAGAGATCTGCCTCTTAAGCCTCGTACACACGGCCGAGATTCTCGTCGAAAAAAACATGTCGTTTTTTTCGACGAGATTCTTGGACAAGAAACTTGTCCCAGCCGAGTGTACAGACGCTCGATTCAAAGAACCCGCGGTTCTTTGAATGGAGCGTACGCGGTGACGTCATCGACTACGACGAGCATGCGGTCGTCACATTCGATGCCGTCGCCGCCATCTTGGTATACCCTATCTATGCCTAGGAAGCTACCGCGCATGCGTCAAATTCATTTTGAACATGCGCGGGCTTCCCGGAGGACAGGTAAGTGTACACACACTCACTTTTCTCGTCGAGAAACATGCCGACGAGAATCTCGACGAGAAAATAGAGAGCAGGTTCTCTATTTTCTCGTCGAGATTACTTGTCGGTTTTCTTGACGAGAAACCATACACACGAACGAATTTCTCGGTCGTGTGTACGAGGCCTAAGGATTAATAGGGAAGAACATTGCCTCTTTAGCAAAGAGGACACAGGTAGGCTTACTACTTATATTATGCTAGAAAAGCGATAGTGCTAAATTGGAAGAAAGAGGAAGCTCCCTCAGCGGTACATTGGAAAAATTTGGTAAACAGCAATCTGCCACTGTATAGGGAAACATACTGTAAGGCCTCTTTCACACGGGGCGGATCCGTGAAGATCAGCGGGGATCGCTCCCTTGATCCCCGCTGAGCCGACGGATGACTGGGCG
This sequence comes from Rana muscosa, assembly GCA_029206835.1. Taxonomy (NCBI): domain Eukaryota; kingdom Metazoa; phylum Chordata; class Amphibia; order Anura; family Ranidae; genus Rana; species Rana muscosa. Next base: position 495,534,361 of record CM055121.1, read on the forward strand.
GTCCCCGCACACTGTGCAGGGACCGCCCTGTCAGAGCGCCACTCTCCCCTATGGGGAATCGGATGATGACGGACCGTAGAGTCCGTTGTCATCCGATCCGCTCCGCAGACGGAAGGAAAAATAGGATTTTCCTCCGTCACACTTTTTCGGAGCGTAGCGGAGCGGATGTTAGCGGACATGTCACCGCTGACATCCGTGCTTCCATAGGGGTGCATGGAGGATCCGTTTCAGGTCCGACCTAAAAAACTGACAGGCGGACCTGAACGGACCTCCGTGTGAAAGGGGCCTAATAGAGGACATGGACGGTGGCGGCTGGTGCTCAAAATTTTTGGGGGGGCGCAAACAAACTGAAAAAAAAGAAAATCATCAATTGCCGCCACTGTGCCCAAACGCCACCAGTTTGCCCCCCCTCAAATACAGCCAGTTTGTCCCCAAATACTGCCAGTTTGTCCCCAAATACTGCCAGTTTGTCCCCAAATACAGTCAGGTTCCCCCCAAATGCAGCCAGTTTGTCCCCAAATGCAGCCAGTTTCCCCCAAATGCAGCCAGTTTGTCCCCAAATGCAGCCAGTTTGTCCCCAAATGCAGCCAGTTTCCCCCCAGCCCTGCACTTACCTTCCTCGGGTCAGCGTCGTCCTTCTTCTGTCCTCGATGTCTTCTCCCGCCCTCGATGTCGCTTCAGGCAATCAGGTTACCGGTAACCAGACCCGGTGAACCTGATTGGCTGAAACGCCTGTCAGTCCTCTGGTTAAGTATCACCCCGTGCGTCCTCTGGTTAACTATTCGGAAGCCGATTACAGCCCTCAGGCTGTAATCGGGAAGCCTATCAGAGCCGCTGGCTTTGATAGACACTTCCAAACACCAACCAGTCCATAGTGGGCGCAGGAGCGCCGCCCCCTCTTGCTCCTGCGCCCGTCACTCACAACAATACATAGGTTCATGCATTGCATGAACCTATGTATTGTCGCCGCCGCTGCCGCCCACTATTCAGATGGCCAGCCCCCTGTTGAGCGCCATCTGAATAGTGGGCGGCAGCGGCGGCGACAATACATAGGTTCATGCAATGCATGAACCTATGTATTGTTGTGAGTGACGGGCGCAGGAGCAAGAGGGGGCGGCGCTCCTGCGCCCACTATGGACGCACCGCCACTGGACATGGAGAGAAGTGTGAGAGAGTATGGGCAAGCTGGATAGAGAACCCCATGACAGCTTCAGCATGAATAGGGTATAGAGAGAGGATAAGACACACCAGGGAATAAAGGGAGAGGAATGAATGTAAAAAAAAGAAAAAAAAGGTAGTTGTGTTAGATTAAATGAATGTTAGGGGGATGGTATTTATGAATTGTGAAGAAAGGGGATAAATGTAAATTGTGGAATGTATATGTATATTCTGTAATTGTTTTTTTTTTTGTATGAGAAGGAAAAAAATTTAAATTAATAAAAAGATTTATAAAAAATAATTGGGTTGTCAACTATAAACTGATTATTCCTTTGATCAGAAAATAAATGGATAATTTATTGAAGCAGAAAGTGTGTCTAGTAGTGGTCATCATAGGTAATCGATGTGCTGTGCGGGCAGACACGAATACACGCGCCTTCGGCAGCCTGTCATTAAAGCGAACGGGCTCAGCTAGCCCTCACACCTGTCAAAAACGGCAGCAGGAATCAGCTGATTGCTACTGCTGCCATCTGCACTGGGCAAATCGCCCGTGCAAATGTAACCTAAGACCTGCTGTGACATTAGACCCTTAGCACCAGTGACACCACAGACCTGTATGGCGTAACAAGCCCCAATAAGCACTATTAATACAATCTGTTTGATGGTGCCTAAGATTTGGGCGCTCTTGTACATGAAAAAAAAAAAAGCTGCACTTTAAAGCTGAAAACATTTGCAACATTTACCTCTGTATGTAGTTTCTACATAAAAACCTCTCTCTCTTTTTTCATAATAGCAATTGATTAAAATTCTTGTTCTACCATATGGTAAGCAGTCCTCTCTTAAACTTTTATTCTCACTAATCTTTCCATTTTTAACACAAATAAAATCACTTGTTTGTTTGCTTCTTGCTTGCTCTTAAACAGCCTTGTAACAGGAGGAAATAGCAAACATATGCCCCCCGTAACTGCTGTTCCCTGGAGGTGACCAATGAAAATACAACATGTGGTCTGCTTTTCTGGAGCACAGCCAAAATCTGTGCTCTTTAATTGGCTGTGAGGTCCCCCTACAGCTGCAAAACGTTAGTGACGGCTTATCTTCAAATAGGGGATTTTCATTTTAACCTCTTTATGGACAGTGCTGCATAGCATGCAAAGCCCGGAAACAGTGGAAAAAATTACCATCAAGATCTAATTTAATTTTTTTTACAATTATTTTAAAACTAAACAATATTGGATGTTATATAGCCTCATATTTCTGTTTAAACAATTGCCAGAAATAACAAGCATCTTGCTCACTCTGACCAGCTACACACACTGTGCACAGTCAGGACTGTGTCAGACAGGATTTTTGCATGCTGCTGTTTTAAAATTGAAAACTGGAGTGTTCATCTCCCAGTGCTTAGTTTTTGCAGGGATATTATCCCTACAATGTATACAAGAACCTGGCAGTAGATGAGCGAAATAAAATAAAAAAAGTAAATAAAAAACAATTCCTGAAAAAATGATCTTACTTAACCACTTCAGCCCCGGAAGAATTGGCTGCTCAATGACCGGGCCATTTTTTGCGATTCGGCACTGCGTCACTTTAACTGACAATTGCGCGGTCATGCAACGCTGTACCCAAAAAAAAATTACGGCATCTTTTTCCCACAAATAGAGCTTTCTTTTGGTGGTATTTGATCATCTCTGCGATTTTTATTTTTTGCGCTATAAACAAAAAGAGAGCATCTATTTTTAAAAAAACTAAATTTTTGCTAAAGTAAATATCCGCATTTTTTTTTAAAAAGTTTTTTTTTTCTCAGTTTAGGCCGATATGTATTCTTTTGGTACTAAAAATCGCAATAAGCGTATATTAATTGGTTTGCGCAAAAGTTATAGCTTCTACAAAATAGGGGATAGATTTATGGCATTTTTATTATTCTTTTTTTTTACTAGTAATGGTGGCGATCTGTGATTTTTATCAGGACTACGACATTATGGCGGACACATCGGACACTTTTGACACATTTTTGGGACCATTGGCATTTATACACACACACGTCCCTGTTCTGCCTCTCGTGCCCGCGATCGCTCGCGGCCAGGGGGCATCAGCACCCCCGCGATGCAGCGGGCGCACGTGCCTGCTATCCCGCTTAAAGGGACGACGTACAGCTACGATGGTTCGCGGGATCTTGCCGACCTGCCGCAGTATAATGACTGTGGCTGGTCGGCAAGTGGTTAAAGGGAACCTGTAAGGACAGAAATCTGGGAGCTGCAATCACTTTTTTTTTTTTTTGCAAGTTTAAAGAATAAGTTCACCTTTGGGAACATGTTACATGTTCCACCCGTTTTTACATATTCCCAATGCTGCAGCCACTGCCCGCTGCCCTCTCTCCCTGTGGCAGCAGTACAGGAAGAAGTTCCCCGTCCAAGCTGTCACTTTTTAAAAATCAGCATTGCTGTGCGGGGCTCTGCCCATGCAGCCACATCTTTCATTCAGACAGCTCTGTGTGTGAATGAACTACAAGCCTTTGCGGTTGTTGGCTTGTAGTTCTCAATGAACATGGCGCTGTGGAGCGCCATGGTAGTTCAATGATTTGTTCTTATTAGTGTGTCTGCCTGGCCGTACGGAATGTACGGGTATACAGAAATACTGATAGGTCTGCAGGAGACCTGCATGGCACCAGCGATATTCTGATCACTGGTGCAATGCTTTACACGCTCCAAAAGGAAAAAAAACGAATAAATACAAATTTTTTTACCTGCAAAAAAATGTGAATTTATTTTTTTCTAAAAGGTGAACATATTCTTTAGGGTCTGTCACCCTTATGATGTCTTCATTATTCAATTAGTCACTGATCTGAAAACAGCATGCCATCAGAGAATACTGTATACAAAAAATGTAGCGCTATACATAAAAAATAAATAAACACCCAAGTGTAGTGCTCAAAGTGAATGAGTCTTGAAAAGTCTGTACAAATAAATCCAAAAAAGTCTCTGATGACCATTCAAAAAGTGGATAGTGTTGAAGCTTCCAAGGTATAATGGTGACTTTCAAAAAAACAAGTGACTGTAATGTGACCACCACCACTCGAAAGGAGGCTTACCAGATGAAGTGGACCCAATGGACATACGTCTATAGGGTCAACTAGGCTTGATATATGTATATCTATGGATATGGGGTCCCAGCTGGCATTGCACACATCTATGTCCAAGATACAGGATCAAATGATGTCACCAAATCTCCAAGCCCGATGGAATGGTAAAATGACTCACAGGGGGACCTTCCTCCTCATGTGTTCACCTTAGAGGGTTATTATACCTATTATACCTTGGAAGCTTCAACACTATCCACTTTTTGAATGGTCATCAGAGACTTTTTCAGCACTTTTTTGGATTTATTTGTACAGACTTTTCAAGACTCATTCACTTTGAGCACTACACTTGGGTGTTTATTTATTTTTTATGTATAGCGCTACATTTTTTGTATACTGTTTGTTTTTGCTCTTTTCACAGGTATTGTAGCTGCTTATATGTGTTAGTAGCGCAAATATTTTTTTGTATTTTCATCAGAGAATACTGAAAAGTCAGAAATCCTGTCCTACATGCTTGTTCCAGTTCCCAAAATGTAAGACCTGTGTGACAGCCCCAAAGGCTGAATCTAGCCCTGCCCTTCAGAGCCAAGCCTAGCTCTGGGAAAAGATAAAAAAAAGTATTTCCATCAGAGTCTTAAAACTAAAAAGCAGCTTTGGCTGCAATACTTATCACCTTTCCAGTGCTGCACCTGTAATAATTAATTTACTGTCAACGGATGTTCTGACTTGGAGGAATCATTGTATTTAGAAGACAAAAGACATCCTGTGAGTACAGGGAATCATAGACCCATCTCCATAGGGAGCATCACCACTTTGCCCTGCTCTCACATACAATGATGCAACATCACTGAGGACCACCTACTGCCAGGGAGCAAGAGCGTCGGAACAGGACAGGCAAACCAAGCAGCTGTTTGGGGCCCCGAGCTGTCCTGGGGCCTCAGCAGAGGGCAGCACAGCAGAAAGAGGAGCCAGAGGACTTGAGGAGGCAGCAGGTAAGACATTCCCCCGCGCATATCCACTGTAATATCGTGCGATCGGCGCCCCCCCTCCCGCGAACGGCGTCAATGTCCCGCGACAGAAACCCCCCCCGACTCAACAACTTGTTGTTGTCCAAGTCCCGCGGTAGCACCCCCCCAAGTCCCGCCCCTCAACAACCTGGTGTCCTGAAAAAAAACTGCCAATGTCCCGCGGTAACATCCCCCCCCGCTTCTCAAAACTTAAAAATTTGTTGTACATTGTGCTTGGGGCCCCCAAATTCCTCCAAACAGCACTGCCAGGGAGATCTAAAGAGGAAGAAGACCCTGCACATAATGTGACCAGCCTGAAGGCATCTGATAACAGCAAAAAAAAAAAAAAAAAAAGCCAAAGAAGGTCCCATGGGTCCTATGGTTACCTTTTCATGAACAGAGGTTTATAAAGTCCATATGCCCAGATCAAATTTAACAGTTTCAGTATGCATTGGTTAACATGACAATAAGTTGATGATTAATCTTTTTTACATTTGTAGCGGGGGTCTAAAATATAGGAGGAAGTGCATGGGTGGTAGTATGATCCAATGCACCCTGATTGCTAGAGAATTGGGAACTATTTACATCTGGAGGACTCTGGTGGTGTGAGGTTCCCTGTGGCCTACAGGTGGCACTGTCGCCCTGGGACGGGGTTGAACCCACACCGCAAGACTGTGCCTTTTTGTCCTTTCCTGGCGCTTGTACGGTGGGGCGGGGAACCCGCTGTGACGCAAAGGGAGAGGAGATAAAAGGGGCGGATGCCCTTACCATGGGGTTCAGAGTTCGGAGTCGGAGGACGCGGCCGCACCCAGGCACCCTCAGCCTGGGTGCTGGCGTTTCGAAGTTCCGGGTTCAGGTGCCCTCGACCTGGCCGGAGCGGGAGATGGAGTCCATCTCAGGCACCTTTAGCCTGGGGTGAGGTACTATGGCGGAAGCCTGGAGCTCAGTACCTTCGACTGAGTTCCGCGAGGGTGGAGGAATCCGAGGGGGCCCTAACTCCTTGGGTGCCCGTGTCTGAGACGAGGAGGCCGGTGAGCGGAACTTCTCCAGAGAGTCCAGCACAGCATTGCTGGTGATGGAGAGGCCTCCGATAACTGTCTTGGATGGATGTCTTTCCCCGGATAGGGGCTACGTTAGCAAAGGTAATCCAGGTTCTGTTCAATATAGTCAGTGGCAGTGACTATTCGCCATTGGTGACACCACAGTGGTTAGCTGTATCTAAAAGGATTGTGCCTCGACCTACTCCCTACAAATACTGAACTGTTCGTTGGGTCCCAACCTGTCTGTGCTGAATGACTATTTATTGAGAAGAATAAATACGAGTTGGACCGTTTTCAGTGTGTGGAACTTCAGTTACTGGAAGCAAAGGAGGGTCATTCAGTAAAGAAATTATATATTACTAAAGCGCTAATGAAATAAATAGTGAAAAAACAACAAAAAGATAACCAAATGGTGAAAGCTGCAATCAAACAAAGGATTCCTGTGACCGTGATAAATGAATAATTAAACAAATTAATGATGCGCTAAACACCAACCTAATTATAGTGCACAAGTGACAATGTTCAAACAAATTCTCAGTGCTAAAAACAAACGATCTGCAGTGGAAACAATAAAGATATTAAATTGCCCCTAATCCACAGAATTCATGTGTAATGTGTCCAAGGGTAGCATAAATTCCAATGTGAACTATAACAAATCCTTTATGAAGCTTGTCCCCAATCCACATTCATATAGACCACTGAACAATACAATTCAAAAAAATTCTTATATACACCGCTATTAGAATTAGCAGCGAATGACTCCTAGGACAGACTCCTTCTTCTTACATATATCCCCGATCCCGGAACATTGCCATGTAGATGTAAAAAGAAGAAAGAAACAGATCATTGCGCAGTATAGTATACACAAGACATAACCTGTAACAGCTGTGGCTTGCACTCACATATCCTCCGAAACAAACAGCGCTTGTTCAGCTCAGGAGCCTAGTGACGCTCGCAGCAGCAGCAGTCTGAGTGAGGAGCACACTGGTAACTGAGCTGAACAAGCGCTGATTTTTTTTGAATTGTATTGTTCAGTGGTCTATATGAATGTGGATTGGGGACAAGCTTCATAAAGGATTTGTTATAGTCCACATTGGAATTTATGCTACCCTTGGACACATTACACATGAATTCTGTGGATTAGGGGCAATTTAATATCTTTATTGTTTCCACTGCATATCGTTTGTTTTTAGCACTGAGAATTTGTTTGAACATTGTCACTTGTGCGCTATAATTAGGTTGGTGTTTAGCGCATCATTAATTTGTTTAATTATTCAGTAAAGGAAGTGACTCTGGGACATACACACAAAGCCCGATAGTTCTGGCCTTCACCTCTACACATTGGAGGACATGGGCCATGGTGTACCTCATCCCTCCCCCCCAGTACTAACCCCTAGACAAGACAAACAAGCCGTGAATGAGAAGGGGTGAGAGGGGTGAGGCCGCTACACATTGTTTTTAAGAAATAATAATTTTTTTAAATTATTATTTGTAACTGGCCAAAATATGCCTTTTTTTGTTGTGTTATACATTATAGTTTATCATGATGATGGTGTAGATTGCTGAGGCTCCGGCTACGTATAACATTAAACCTTCCCCTCCCAAATTGAATAGATGACACAGTAATCTTTGGAGTTCAATGGCCATAGCAGTCATAATTTATCCTTTCAAACAATTGAAATACAAAAAATTCCATAAACTAAAGTCGAAATGCATAAATACATAACCCATTAACAAAAAACCTCAGCCTAATCCTACCCGGTCTAAAGATCTTTGAAGGCCTATTTCCTTTTTACCAACCGGTTGTATCTGTTACCCATGAAAGGCCCCCAGCCGCAACTTACACCGGCTCGGGGACAAGTACCACTTACAGTACCTGCCTCCGATTTTGTGTTTCCAGCGCGATGGGATCGCGCTGGAAACCGGCGATGCGAGGCTGTGCTTCTTGCGCTCACCGCCCCTCACGAGATGCAGCGCATCCATAGGAATCTATTGGGGGCGGCGAGCAGGAGGTGAGCGGTCGGAGCGTCAGAGCTCGGCGCTTGTTTTCCGCGACGGGGCTCGTGGCTGTCAATCTCGCTGCTAACAGCGGCGAGATTGACACACTATAGGCATCACCTACTGTACTTACTACCAGATACAACCAACTTAAAAACCCACGATGTTACCATTGTATTATTAGGAAGGGAAGGGGCACCCATACCTGCAGATGGGCCCAACCCCCCTAATTCTCCAGTATTTTATCCAGCATCGCCTTCAAAGACCCAATAAACCACCCGTCGCTGCATAACTAGTAACAAAAGAACCCCCAAATTTAACAGTCAGGCAAAACTCATCCCCTTAAACATCCTACTATAGAAACCAAACCACACCTGTATTAAATCAGTGAAAAACATCCCCAAACAAAACCAACTAGGGAGAGTGGGTGGGAGAAACCTTCCTTACCCTGTGAAAAGCTCTGAGTGATCTCTGACTGGACACGCCCCTATCACTTGAGGACTCAATCGTGTAAGTGAATACCCCCTTATTCATATAATACCCTTATTCACTCCACCTCACTGCCCACCCCGTCATGCTGGCCCTCCTCCCAATTTTACTTCTGCTCCGTGCCATATACTTGGCGGATGGATGTAAAGATTGCTGAGACTCTGGCTACCTATAACATTAAACAATTGACCTCTTCCCCCCCCCCCCCCAAATTGACCAGACGACACAGTCATTTTTCGAGTTGAATGGCCATAGCAGCCTTTTGTTTTATTCTTTCACATAATCTAAATACAAAAAATGACAAACAGTCCAAATGCATAAATGAATACAATACATTAACAAAAAATCTCAGCCTAATCCTACCTGGTCTAAAGATCTTTGAAGGTCTATTTTCTTTTTACCAACCGGATGTATCTGTCACCCATGAAATGCCCCCAGCCGCAACTTACACCGTCTCAGAGACAAGTACCACTTACTTACTACCAGATACAACCAACTTAAAAACCCTCAATGTTACCATTGTATTTTTAGGAAGGGAAGGGACACCCATAACTCCAGATGGGCCCAACCCCCCTAACTCTCCAGTATTTTCTCCAGCACCGCCTTCAAAGACCCAATAGACCACCCGCCACAGCACATGAGCGTGACACCTTACGGTCCTGTAGCTCTCCAAACCCAAAAAGCCCTCTGGATCCCATCCTGCAAACCCAGCTGCCACAAGTCAATGCCTACGGCATTCAAATAAACACCATCCCTTCTCAGGAAACGGCAGGTCTCCTCCTCAAGATCCCAATGACGAATCGCCAGGCCCCCATTGTGTACAATTTTTTTTGCCACCTCCTTTTTGACCTTTATTCTAGCTCTGTTGATTTTTTCAACATAACGAGCCAAACGCTAAGCAGACCGAGCCACAATGTCGGACCACACAAAGATGGTATCTGGAAAATAGGACCGAAGTCTCAAAAAATTAAGCTTAATGTCCCTGGCCAGCTCGTGTGAGCCTCGCAAGCCGGTCATTACACACAGTCATTACCCCCGACATGCAACACAACCACATCAGGGGGCCTATCCAATCGAGCGTAATGGTGCATTTCAGGCAGGACCCTGGACCATAGCATGCCAGGGACACCAAGCCACCGAACACTAAACTCTTCCCTAGCCCAACCCATCTGCCTACCCTCTGATCGAACCTCAGCCCTCCTGGCCCCCCAATTAACATATGAGTGACCCAGGATCCACACCAGGCACGTCTCTGAATCTGAAAGAAAATGAACAGGGGAAGGGGAAATACAACACCCCAAGAGACCCAAAACCCCAGAAACAAACATCAAGCATATTAGAAACCAACCAGAGTAGGAAGAACAGCAGGAAACCCGCGGAAACAAAAACCTCCCAACACCTGTACTCCCCTACCTTACAATAAGTGGGGGCACACATAGGACTGGAACCAGACCAATTCCCACCTCCAAATACGCTGAACCACCTGGTCATCCAGGCCTCATCTGACCACTTCTGTAGTCGCCCCAAATACGGAAAGAATGAGAAGAATAGTTGTCCCCACTCAATCCGGTGGAAGACAAACTTTTTTTGAACACATCCTTAAACTAGAATCGAGACAGAGCTGTCCCATCTGCATGTACAAAGAAAGCACCCGGAAGATCGGGCCGAAGGCCGGAAAAAAACCCCACTGCCTGAACTGGGCACACAGGGGAAGAGGGTACTGCACACAACTCAATTCTAGAGCCCCTCCCCAACTGATCCGTTTTCAATTTCGGAAGAAAAACACCCACGGTATTGCCCCGTAACCACACATCCTGTACCCCCAAAACACCCGAACCCCCGTTTATTCTTACTGACAAGTTCCCCCACTCAAAAGGCTCCAAAAAAGGCCAGCAAAAAGACAGCCCAGAATAAAGCCACCTCATACTCAGACGCACAAACCCTAGCCAATTGACCCACCACAGGACTGAGGACTGAAAAATAATCTAGGCACCTAGAGTCAGCTACAGAGGGCACCCTTGCGGTAACCCTGCATAGCCTGCCGAACCATAAAAACCTTTGTCACGTCCCGTTGACCAGCCAACTTAAACATGAAAGTCAGTCCAGCCAACTTCTGAGACATAGAAGAGACAGAAACGCCGTGTTTGAAATTCCTGCCAATAAAGTAAAGTAAATCGTGCGACAGCAGCAGGAGAAGATGCCGTAATACTATTAATGGCCTGTACCACCCCCAAATTGTCACAATGAAACCTAACACATTTGTTCCTAAATTCTGGACCCCACAACTCCACCGAAAACACAATGGGAAACAATTTGGGTCACCAAATTATGCACCAAACCAACTTCCATTCCAATGGCCAACACCCAGCACTCCACTGACCCTGGAAGTAGGCCCCATAACCTACCGAGCCTGCTGTATCAGTAAACAACTCCATATAAAAATTAGAAAGAGCTTGCTCTAACCAAAGAGAACAATCGTTATAGGATGCCAAAAAGGAATCACAAAGCTGCAAGTCTTCCTGATGCTCCTGCACCAAACAAATATAATAATGTGGCGCCCTGACGCCAGCAGTAGCTGTCGCCAGTCATCTCCAAAAAACATGCCCCGTTGACATAATGCAGCAAGCAAAATTCAACTTGCCCAAGAGAGTTTGTAAATCCTTAAGCTGAATTTTTTTGCTCCTCATGGCTGCCGAAACTGTCCCCTGCAGATCAGCAAGCTTATCCACAGGCAAGCGGCATTCCATTGGCACGCTATCAATGACAATACCCAAAAAACACAATTGCCTGACCAGGCCCTCAGTCTTGTCCGCGACCAAAAGGACACCAAAAAACTCAAAAACATGCTGGCAACAGGGAAGCACATATAGTACTGTCCATAGGATCTATCTATACACAAGAAATCATCCAACTAATGGATGACTGAAGCTAGGCCCGTAACAATACTGGAACCGCCCATTCCAAAAAAAGAACTGAACTTTTTGAACAGTGAACACAAAATGGCACAACCCATGAGTAATCACCCATCAACAAAAAACTGCCCTTGCCTATGTCAACCAAGCAAGTGGCAACAACCAGGATGCACAGGTAACAAACAGAAGGCCGCCTCAATATCAATATTTGCCAACAATGAACCCTGACCATACCGGCACACCCACGATACTGCTGTATCGAAAGAAGTATAAGACACCGTAAAAAGATTCGCCCCTTGGATAGGAGAGGTGATGAATGAGCTGGAACTTATTCGGCTCCTTTTTGGGCACTACGCCCAATGAAGAAACAACAAGATTGGGAAATGGCGGCAAACCAAAGGGACCAGCTATGCGACCCAAAGAAACTTCCTTAAATAATTTTTCCGTAACAACCTCTGGATGCAAACTAGATGACCGCAAGTTGTTAGCTATTGGAGCAAAAACCTGCAAATGACTGTGTATCCTAAAAACCCAATTCCAATAAAAAGAGCCGCCTCCCAATTAGGATAACGCTTTAGGAAAGGTGCTATCCTTCTTACCTTCACTGGCGTCCTCCCTATTTCCAGCGTCGCTCTTCTACCTCTTCCTTGCTTGAAGCACCTGGACAAAGGATGAGACCCTCCGCAACCTGAACACTCGTAAAGGAAACGGCACGCAGTTCCGAACTTGCATGTTCCAGCGTTGTATTGCCAGTAGAAACCCTTGTGGACCCCGGCCGGTTGTGCAGAGGATGCTGCACTGATGGCCCCACCCTGAAAGGGGGGAACTGAACTCCACGTAGACGACATCAGTTTCATCCAAAGACTGATGTCCTTGTAGTCCCACCGCAAAGAAGAGCGGACTGCTTTACGTTGATGGAACTGCTCGACATATCGTAGCCATGCAGTCCCACCGTAAACTCACTGAGCCTCACCAATAGAGTCCAAATAGCAAAATAGCGGAGAGCAATTCTCAGGTGCCTTTTATCCGATGACGATTGCCAAAATCGCAAACGCCTGCAACCAGTTTGTGAACGTACGGGGAATCAGTCAATACCGCCGTCTTTCTTCCTCCTCCTTTCTCTTATCTGGTTTAACTTTGTCCAAGTTAAACTTCTCCAACAGCAACAAAGAAAATATCTCCACATACTCACCTTTCCATATACGCTCCCTCACTTCCGGCTTCAAATGAGTACCCAAAGGTCCCTCGAAACACACATACACTTTGAATTTAGCGGAATCCACCAAATGCACCCCATCCACCCTGGCGATGCCCTTACCCGCCGTAGTGGCTTCTAACTGCCTCTGAATGTTGTGGGACAGGCAACACCGCCACTGCCACCCCAGCACTAAGAGAGCCAGCCAAAGCCGTACCTGGATCCACAGGAGGTGCGAAGGGAAGGTCAGCCCCCGACCATTGCCCCTGGATGTGGAAGCGTGTGCCACAGACCACGCAACAACCGGCGATGACTTTTTTCACCAGCCTGCACCCAAGCCTCGCAATGTGCCAGCACCTCCCTAAGGCCAGCCAACAGAGTGTGCACAACCACATCTGCACCCTGGGACCCCACCAAAGGAAGGAGAGAAGAACTTGCACTGTCAACCCCCATTGTAGCCGCTCCCCCCTGTGCCTCAGCCCCCCCAGAGCCACAGGCTCACCTGACTGCCGCTGCCCGCATCCAGCCTCAAATCCAGCTCCCTGCGCTGCCTTAGGTAGTTCCCCTTCCTCTGAGCTGCTGATTTCCCCTTCCGACAGGCTTCTTCTCCCCTGGCAGTTCCTCTTCCAGGAAGAATCGGGCCGGGCCCCAGGAGCTGGCGGGTGCCTCCTGATGATGTTATTCACATGCGCTGAACCGGAGACCCGGGCTTTGTACTGCACACTCCCACGCTGAGCTCTAAGCAGGGCAGGAGAAGCCCCGCGAGCCGCGCGGACCGCCGCACGATGCCGGAACACCCCTGGGGATCTCCGTCGCCCACTCCTTCTAAGACAGGTGGCCCTGGCTGCTCCAGGAACTAGGCAAGCACCCGCCGAACGAACTCTCCTGCGCCATGCCACGCTCAACTGCAGAGCCAGCCGCATGGTTCTGCAGGGAAGAAGATGGGGGAGGGAGGCAGGCTGTAGAAGTAGAGTCCCCCCCAGGCCTGCCGTGGATGGGGATTCCTTCGGACTCCCTAACCAGGCGAAGCAGGCTTGCGCTTGACTGGTGGAGTCGGAGGCTGCTTGGAAGGGCTCCCTGAACGGGTCCGGACCCTAGATGTTGCTTCTGGGCTAAAGCGCTCAGGAGGCCTGACCTCCTAGCACGTGTGCGACCATGAGAGGGGCCAGGAGATGCATCAGTGGAGACCTGGCTGGGTTCCTGTAGTAGGTCAGCAACAGTAGCCTGGAGCCACCCAGAGCCGCTGGCCACGGCTTATGTTTGGAGCTGGTACAACAGGACGTCCAGATCACTCATGTCCTAAACGGTTTTCTTTCACAGTAGGCGAAGAGAAACCTTCCTTACCCTGTGAAAAGCTCTGACTGATCTCTGACTGGACACCTTCTCGCTTTACACCCTACTGGACACCCCCATCACTTCAGGACCCAATCATGTAACTGAATACCCCCTTATTAATATAGTACTCTTATTCACTCCGCCTCACTTCCCACCCCCCATCATGCTGGACATCCTCCCAGTTTCACTTCTGCTCCAGGCCATATACTTTATGTATTTCACTCTGTTGTACAGCTGAAGCTGATTTTCGGGCAAGAAAAGATTGTTTGTAAAAACCTACAAGCAGAGATGAGCAACGGGTTCAGACACAAATTGTGCTGAAGAACATTATAATACAGATTGCATTATTCCAGAGGTTTAGCAGCCCATAAATTTGGGATAATGGTCATTGGATCAAGTTTCTGACCCCACCTATCTATCTATCTATCTATCTATCTATCTATCTATCTATCTATCTCTATATAAATATAGTATTCCCTTTACTTTCATTGGATATGTGAGGATGGAAACATTCCCACAGATCCAGCTGATACAGATAAGACTGAGATTGATGGCATTACCAGCCTACCAACATCTCCATAGTAATCTGTCTTGCTGCCCATCTATTACGGTTCCTTACTATCTTTATATTGCTCTTCAACCTGGGGTAACATAATAATAGGTAATACCTGTGTTATATCGTATACAACTGAGAATAACCTCAATTGGGTAATCAGAAATCTGCAGACCTCTAACATCACCATTTTCTCATTGCCAGTTGGTTAATATAAACTATCTGTAGGATAACAGCAAATTGTGTAGAACAATGCAGACCGATCTGATGTTCTGTAAACATTTATTATACAATATAAACTAAATAGGAAAGTTGATTATATACAGGGAAAATAAACATAATTTCTGTACAGTTCAGGTACTGTAACTAAATTAGGTCAATTCTTTTTCCACTTGGCACATAAAATCAATTAAAGCTTGGAGTTTAAAAAAATATATGGTCAGCACATTTGGAAACCAAAAAAAATGATCTTTTGTTGTAATTCTCACCATTTTCCTATTACTGACCTCCAGGCACTTAACACTCTGTGGTTGGCCCTCTTCCAGGTTGGCATCATTCAACCCACTTCCTGTAAGCCCTGGGCATCATGGACACCTCCGCAGGGGGTATATTATTACTTGTCCTAGAGTCACAGTACAATGCAGCAGATGGGATGGTGCAGAAGTCACTAGTGATCACCATTCTCTGTAGCATTGAGAACCGCTCACTGCTGTTGGAGAAGAGGATGGACCCTGGGTAGTCATATGACTAGCCAAAAGGCGGCTGGAAAAATATATATTCACAAATTACATTTTTTTAATTGCATGCAGGGAGGGGAGTGGAGGGATGGTATTTACTGGAATTTGGTTTTAAAGCATATCTAAAGCCATAATTTTCTTCTTGATTTTGGATAGACTAAGAAATTGTTAAAATGTAAAGGCAAAACTTTTTTTTTTGTTTTAGACAGAGTGGAGAGGAATTAGAACACCTATCAGGTTTTCACTGATGCTCGTGCCCCCATCAGGGATATTCACTCTATTTTCCATTATCATTGAAAGTATCCCAAATTTCCGCATTTTTGTTGGCATTGCAGCACTCTTAGAGGGGAAATCTTCCCTTTGGCACACTAGTTCTGGTAAACCATAGTGACACACTGGGTTTCCATCCCTTTTGAGGGATCTCCTCTCACTTCCTGTTTTGGCTATGGCAAAGGAAGTAAAGGAAATCCCCCCCCCCCCCTTTATGTAACACAGATGGGAAAAAAACTAAAACTGATGAGAGTTATAACCCTCCCCTACTCTAGCCAAAATAAATAAAAAAAAGTTTGCCTTTAGTTCACTTACTGCATAGTGAACTGCCAGTTAGAGGTGCAGGGGGAGATAACAGAGTGCCAGGGCCCAGTCGCAAGTTTGACCTTTGCGACCCTGGTAGTTCCACCACTGGCAGAAAGAAAGAGCATAGTCAGGCTCAATTGATGAGTGTTTGTCACAGCTCACTCAGTTTCAATAACCCCCACTGCCATAATCTTTGGGGGGGAGGGCATCAGAGGAGGTTGATTTCTGCTAAATCAGGATGCAGAAGCAGAAGGGACTCATCTCACTGAGGGTAAGTAATGTCCCTTGTAGTGATAGCCTTAGGGCTCTTTCACACGGAGGTCCGTCCAGGTCCGCCTGTCAGTTTTTTAGGCGGACCTGAAACGGATCCTCCATGCACCCCTATGGAAGCACGGATGTCAGCGGAGACATGTCCGCTGACATCCGCTCCGCTCCGCTCCGAAAAAGTGTGACGGAGGAAAATCCTATTTTTCCTTCCGTCTGCGGAGCGGATCGGATGACAACGGACTCTACGGTCCGTCGTCATTCGATTCCCCATAGGGGAGAGCGGCGCTCTGACAGGGCGATCCCTGCACAGTGTGCGGGGACCGCCCAGTCATCCGTCGGCTCAGCGGGGATCAACGGAGCGATCCTCGCTGAGCAAGCGGAGCTTCACGGGGCGGATCTTCACGGATCCGCCCCATGTGAAAGAGCCCTTAGACTTCTATACAGCTGTGTGTGGCTGTCATTTAGGGCAATATTTCAACTGCCATCTCCAATCCTATGAAATATAAATACTTACCTCTGCTTCAACACTCTGACGCTCCTAAGGTCCTTCTCTAGTGAAGGCATCTTCTCCCTGGCTTCATCTAGGTGCCTGTCTACAGCCATTTTGATTGACTAGTGCTGGATGGCATCACTCCTGTGTATACACAAGAGTTCAGTTGTTCAGGAGTCACTGGTTCTCAGTTCTTCCATGATTCTGAAAGCTGCTCAGTTCCCACTGACACACCTGGTTGAAAGGTGAAAACTGATCACACCTGTTTAACTTAAAGTGATTGCAAAGGTTTGTAATGTTTTTGTTTGTTTTTTTAAATAACAAACATGTTATACTTACCTCCTCTGTGCAGTTTGTTTTGCACAGAGCAGCCCAGATCCTCCTCTTCTCTGGTCCCTCTTTGCTGCTCCTAGCCCCTCCCTCCTTTGAGTGCCCCTCAGCCAGCAGCTTGCTACAGGGGTCACCCAAGCAGAGTCAGAGCGCCATGTATCCATTCAGACATGGAGCCCTGACCTTGCCCTGCCCCATCTCTACCCTGATTAGCTGACTGGCGTTGATTGACAGCCACGGGAGCCAATAACGCCGCTGCTCTGTCTCAACCAATCAGGAGGATTGTCCTGGATGGCTGAGGGGATCGTGGATATAGCTGGAGTGAGAAGGGGCTCAGGTAGGTAATTAGGGGGTG
The DNA here is from genome assembly GCA_029206835.1 of Rana muscosa. Taxonomy (NCBI): domain Eukaryota; kingdom Metazoa; phylum Chordata; class Amphibia; order Anura; family Ranidae; genus Rana; species Rana muscosa. The sequence goes on from CM055121.1 coordinate 495,551,876, forward strand.
CTGGGGGGGGCTGCTACACACATAAGGTTTTTTATCTTAATGCATAGAATGCATTAAGATAAAAAAAACTTCTGCCTTTACAACTCCTTTAATCACTTCCGGACTGCCGCACGACTATATACGTCAGCACTTTCAAGTGGGATATCTCTGTTATGGCAGCAGCTAGCTGCCATAACCCAGATATCCTCGTCTTCAGCCGGCGGTCCAGTTTACGATAATGGTGGTCTCTGCGGCGGATTTGACGCGAGATCACCGTTATCAGCGGCGGGAGAGGGGCCCCCCTCCTGCCTGTCTCCCGCGCCCTCCGCCATTTATTGGAGCCGTTGGTAGCGGCGGAGGAGATCGGGTCCTGTTTGTGGCTGGGTATGGAGATGAGTGAGGGGAAGATGGCCCCCACCCGTCTCCATACCATAGCAGGGCGGAAGCAACGTCATTTAATTCATTGCATTCAAGCCTAACTATGAGATCTGAGGTCTTTTTGACCCCAGATCTCATATTTAAGAGGACTTGTCATGCTTTTTTCTATTACAAGGGATGTTTACATTCCTTGTAATAGAAATAAAAGTGACCCAATTTATTTATTTTTAAAAAGAGTGTAAAAATAAATAAAATAAAGTAAAATAAATAGGGAATCTGGTTACAAAGGATGGTGAGATGGTAAATGTATTACATTTATTCTTGTCCTCAGTCTTCATGAGGAAATAGGGGGGCTTCAGTTAACAAAACCGCAGTGTTTTTCCTCATGACACATCACAGGAAGCACCCTCATAGCTAACAGAGGACAGAATTAGAAATAGACTTGAAAAACTTAACATTAATAAGCCACCGGGACCAGATGGCTTGCACCCGAGGGTACTTGGGGAACTCAGTCAAGTAATTGCCAGACCATTGTTCCTAATTTTTACTGGCAGTCTACTGACTGGTACCAGTTGATTGGAGAAAAGCCAATGTAGCACCAATATTTAAAAAAGGGCAAAAATACATCACTGGGAATTACAGACTAGTTAGCCTAACATCAATAGTATGCAAGCTCTTGGAGGGGATGATAAGGGACTATATACAAGATTTTAATAATGAAAACGGTATCATTAGCAGTAATCAGCATGGATTCATGAAAAATCGTTCTTGCCAAACCAATCTATTAACCCTCTATGAGGAGGTGAGCTGCCATCTAGATAAAGGAAGGCCCGTAGATGTGGTGTATATGGATTTTGCAAAAGCATTTAAAACAGTTCCCCATAAACGTTTACTGTACAAAGTAAGGTCTGTTGGCATGGACCGTAGGGTGAGTACATGGATTTAAAACTGCCTACAAGGGCAAGTTCAGAGGGTAGTGATAAATGGGGAGTACTGGGAATGGTCAGGGGTGGAAAATGGGGTCCCCCAGGGTTCTGTCCTGGGACAATCCTATTTAATTTGTTCATAAACGACCTGGAGGATGGGGTAAACAGTTCAATCTGTATTTGCAGACGATAATAAGCTAAGCAGGGCAATAACTTCTCTGCAGGATGTGGAAACCTTGCAAGTAGATCTGAACAAATTAATGGGGTGGGCAACTACATGGCAAATGAGGTTTAATGTGGAAAAATGTAAAATAATGCATTTGGGTGGCAAAAATATGAATGCAATCTACTCATTAGGGGGTGAACCTCTGGGGGAATCTAGGATGGAAAAGGACGTGGGGGTCCTAGTAGCTGATAGGCTCAGCAATGGCATGCTGACAGGAATGGTGTCATTACTGGGCTCACCTGCTGGTGGCACTGTTGCATTCGGCACCAGTGGGTGTAGTTCTGGTGGCCACCAGCGGGTGTCTCCCCACCAAGACTTTCCACCAGCCATCAAACACACCTGATCTGGGTCTGCTGGACTATATAAGCCCGCTCTTAACCAAGGCTCAGTGCTCCAGAATTCCTTCCCTTAAGCCTGGTCCCTGCCTGAACCTGATCCGTTGTCTGAATCTGATCCGTTTCCTGCCTTGTCCTGGACTCTGTTCCTTGTATCCCGTCCCTGAGACCTGTCCCCTGATACCAGCTTCCAGCTCCCCCTAGCTGACTGCTCCCAGTACCTGGCCTTCTGCTCCCCTTCTCTCTCGTCCCTGCCTTGTTTATGTATGTGTGTTCCCTTTACTTGTATATATTAGTTAGATAGTTAGATTAGGTTGTTTTGGGGTTTGTTGTGTTCTCTTGTATTCATTTCTTGTTTATGGTTTGCTGTTGCTTGAATACACGTGTGTCTTTATCTTCAATAAATATATACATTTTCACTTACTCTGTTCCTGATTCCTTAAGTGCAGCCCAATGATCTGATCACCTGTGTTGGATGTCTGTGTATGGCATCCCCCTGACACATGCAATGTTGCTGCTAACAAAGCGAACACATTAAAAAGGGGATTAATTTAAGAGATAAAGCGATAATTCTCCCACTCTACAAGACCCTGGTCCGGCCTCACCTGGAGTATGCTGTCCAGTTCTGGCCACCGGTCCTCAGGAAGGATGTGCTGGAAATGGAGCCAGTACAGAGAAGGGCAACAAAACTAATAAAGGGACTGGAGGATCTTGGTTATGAGGAAAGGTTACGAGCACTGAACTTATTCTCTCTGGAGAAGAGACACTTGAGAGGGGATATGATTTCAATTTACAAATACCCTACCTGCGACCCCACAATAGGGATAAAACTTTTCCGCAGGTGGAAGGTTAATAAGTCACATGGCCACTCATTAAAATTAGAAGAAAAGATGTTAAACCTTAAACTGCGTAGAGGGTTCCGGGTCCCCAAAATCACTAGAGAAATTACCGTTTAACATGGGAGTCTATGGAAGGGGTGCCCGGGTTTGAAAAATCGGTGCTCCTCGGCTGTAGGTCAACCGGACAACAAACTTTGCACACTTGTAGAGGAAGAGTGGGGCTACATGTGTACCAAGTCTGGAGCTGGAATCAGGCGCACAAAGTTGAAGATGGACACAGACTCGAGTATAAGCCGAGGGGGGCATTTTCAGCACAAAAAAATGTGCTGAAAAACTCGGCTTATACTCGAGTATATACGGTACTCTAAACTGTATTATATATTTTATACTAACTGCACTATATACTCTGAACTGTATAATATATACTACACTAACTGTACTATATACTCCGAACTGTATTATATATATATACTACACTGACTGACTGCACATTACACTACACTACCTGCCTAATCTCCATTCATTCACTATATACGGCCGCCATGTAAGCAGCAGCCTTATATAGTGTGGGGCGTGGACTTAGCCACTGAGCTATGATTGGCCAAAGACACCCTGCCTTTGGCTAATCATAGCTCTCACAGCACATCACGCTGTGATTGGCCAAAACATGCAGGTCAGGTGCATGCTTTGGCCAATCAGTAGCCATCAATGCACTGCGCTCTCTCAGTTCAAAGTCGCAGAATTAGGTAAAGTGAACAATAATCTTTAACAGGGTAATTTGACTGAACAGTGGCAATGTTAAATCAGGTTTTACTAAGGTAACTAGTAATAAGCCGAATCAGAATCAGTTAACACAATAATAATGTTCTTGAGTGCACTTTGTGCTTGTTGAAGCCCTTTAAAGCGGTAGTAAACCGCACCAATTGTTTTTAATGTAGAAGCATAATGTTCTAGTATCCATCGCATACTAGCACATTATGAAATACTTACCTTAAAACAAAGCCCTCCAGTGGCACGCTGTCACCGCTGAGAGGGTTTCCATATTCACCTGGTCTTCCTTCTGGATTTGTGTGCTTCGACTGTCTAATTAGCTGCACCATGATGATGTCACTCCTGCACATGCACACAGGAGTCATGGACCACGGCACGGGGCTCTGTAGGGACAGTATGGTTATGCTGTCCCTTTGGAGTGCATTCGCTGGTGACATCACTGGCTGCATGCAGTGTGAATATCTCCTAAACAGTGCAGGTTTAGGAGATATTCATGGTACCTAAAGGTAAGCCTTATTATAGGCTTACCTGGAGGTACAATTGCAAAAAAAAAAGTTTACTTTTACTTTAAAGGATGGATTTATGCATTCCTAATAAAGGGGTATCCCTGAGGATGACTACAAGTTCATAGTGCCTGACTGTCAGTAGTATATGGCTTTCGGTGAGGCCCTTCTTTAGGTAGTAAACATGAAGCTGTCCCTGTAAGGGTGTGGGGAATGAATGGTAGATGAGCTGCTAAGTAAGATCCGTCTCTGTTGTGTTCACTGTGTGTAGCAAGAGTCTACGATCTGTTCTGCTCATCACTCCCGGCAGGCAGCAGGCCCGGTCCCATGCACTTGTTGGCAGTTAGCTGTCTCAGAAGTCTCAGTCCTCATGTGCAAGTCTTCCAAATCACGTCCTCATTGACTGTAGGCACACACACTGCAACCAGTCCCTTGGCTTTTGGGTTACAACACGGCAAGGGTACTTCCAGTGTCTCAGACTCTGGTCTCTGACATGACCACAACTGTTCCCTCAGTAATAGTTTGGCTATCTCTCTGATTGCTCAATCACAGAGAGGTCACCTTGCTCCCCTCTCAAGCTCTAGTTCCTCTGGCATATGGCACAGACCCTGACAATAGATCTGAACCTCTCCCTTTACTCCCAGGACTGCCTCAGCTCCCCTTGAAAGCCAACAAACTCTTCTTTCCTGATTGCAGGGATTTCTAGGTCCTAAAGGCTGCAGTTCCATTAACTTGAATATTTTCATGAAGACTATTTATTTTACATAAACTATTTGTAAAACCAATAAGAAAGGGCCATGGCCAATTTATCTCAATTTCTGTGTCTTGTTTTTTTTTTTTTTTTTGTCAGCCTTGCTGCCTGCAGTCCCATAGAATTGCAGTTTTCCACGTTCTTCTAGTCATCAGTTACCTAATTGGGAAGATAGAAGGTAGTCATCTCAAGACAGTTGGTCTAACTATAAATACATCCATTAATAGCTAGTGGGTACACCCTGTGTGAACCACAAATGAATTGTACATGTAGTACGGTACATTGTAATGCCCCCTCATGCATGTGCACACTCAGAAATGAAGCACAAAACAAAGGAGCTCAGCTTACAATGCTGAACAGTTGCAGTGACATTATCCTGTTGTATTTCCTTGCTCAGCATTCTGACAGAGCACTTTTAATTATTTCATCTTGCGTTAAACAGACTCCTTGTAATGTCACGCTTTACTTGTAATACAAGCCTCTTATTATCATTGTCACCAAGTGGAACCAAGTATGTGAGGTAATATCAGACATTTACTTTCATCTCACACGGGGGAATGCTTGCACAAGGACCTAAATTCATACACAATAATGAAGGAAATATCGCTGTTTCCTTTCTCCCTTGTGTTTTCTCCTTCCCACGCCACTCATCATTCATCTCTATGAACACAGGTGTCATACTCATAACCCATCTACGATTTTCTAGAAAGTGAAGGCCTCATCAATCTTGTTTGTTTTTATTTGTATTCTAATTGTAATAAAGCAAAGTGAACATTTTGTACATTGCATCTTTTTTTGGGTGTGACATAAGACAAGGCTCACACCTTGCCTAATGATGTCTCAGCTACCTCTTTTTTACTATGGGCACTGGTGAAATAGCATAGGAATCCAATGCCTGCATATTTTACCTGTGTCTGGAGCTTATTGTGGTACAGATGCTATCATGAAAGACTGGGTTTTAGTAGAGTTGGGCATGAGAAGAGACCTAGAAGCAGAACGCGTCCTGTCCCCCTAGCATACTTCATGCGTGTGCCCATCTTCTGCTGCTCTTGCTCATCCCCCAAATGTTTGTGCTCTGAAAAATGTATCTAACAAAAGTTGCTAGAAACAAAATCAAATTGCATACTTCTAAAACAAACTGGGGAATGGTGCATGTGATCAGCACATGGCCAATCAGCACTGCCCAGACAGAGGGTCAGGGGTCCTGCAGCCTGAAAGGACAGTCAAAGCAGAACGAAAACTCCTCCTACAAGCTTTAACCCAATATACAGTGTATACCTTTATACCATAACTGATAAAAGTCACAGAGCAGAGAAGAAGGCACTTCTAAGTGAAGTTATAAAACGCTTTAACAACTTTAAGACCGCCCACCACACATACACTGCGGCAGGGCGGCTTCATGTAATAGATACTGTGGGATGTCCGCCAGCCATAGGTAGAAAAAGTTGTCTGGACTGCCGCACTCTGATCAAGCGTTGTATTTAACAAAGAAAATTAAAATTCCAAAAACTCCAAAGAAAAATGTACAAAATCCATCAAAAAGCAATCAAACAGGTAAGGGACATACAGGGCAAAGGCTAACGTGTTTCACATCAGGGTGTGATGCTTACTCATAGCTGTCCGCCAGCCACCCACGATCACTGCACAGAGAGGCAAAACGGGGATCTGCCTATGTAAACAAGGCAGATCCCCATTCTGACAGGGGACAACATGGAGATCTGCTGTTCCTAGTGATCAGGAACAGTGATCTCTGTGTTGTCCCAGTGAGCCCAGCCCCCACACAGTTAGAACACACCCAGGGAACACGGTTAACCCCTTGATCGCCCCTAGTGTTAACCCCCTTCCCTGCCAGTGTCATTTATACATTGATTAGTGCATTTTTTTAGAACTGATTACTGTAATAATGTCACTGGTCTCCAAAGATGTGCCACTTGGGGTCAGATTTGTCTGCTGCAATGTCGCAGTCCCACTAAAAATTGCAGATCGCCGCAATTACCAGTAAAAATATAAAATAAAAAAAAAGTCCATAAATCTATCCCCTATTTTGTAGACACTATAACTTTTGCGCAAACCAATCAATATACGCTTATTGTCATTTTTTTACCAAAAATATTTAGCAGAATATATATTGGCCTAAACTGATGAATACATTTTTTTTTAAATATATTTTTTGGACATGTATTACAGCAGAAAGTAAAAAATATACCGTATTTATCGGCGTATAACACGCACCGACGTATAACATGCACCCTAACTTTAAAGCCTCGTACACACGACCGAGTTTCTCGTCGTTAAAAACACATTGTTTTTCTCGACGAGATTCTTGTTAACCTTGACGAGTTTCTCGTCAAGCTTTCCATGCGTACACACTGACAATTCCAAATCTCGTCGTTGTTCTGCGCGGTCACGTCCAGCACGTACGACGGCAGTATAAAGGGGAAGATCGATTTCCCTGGCGCCACCCCTTGGGCTGCTTTTGCTGATCTCGTGTTACCGCGTGTGAAGTAAAAGTTTGGGAAGAGACGATTCGCGCTTTTCAGTCTTCGTGCTTTCAGTTCGTTTTCTGCGGTTCAGTTTGTGCTTGTGGGTTCGTATTTTGTCTTTCAGGGCGTGTAGGCAGGTCGTATCTGTTTTACAGTGCGTTCTTGCCCATTCGTTTCTGAATTTCAGTTCGTTCTTCATAGACCTTGCTGTTCTAAAGTGCGTTCTGTTTAGTACGTTCTGATAAGACGACCGTTTCCTAGCCATGTCGCGGGTACGTTCTCGTCGTTGAGTTCGTGCTGTGCGGGCGCTTGGTGTTGGTCTGCTTGTTTTGGACCAAGATGAGTCCATGAACGGGGTGAGGAGGAGTTCATGGACCAAGAATTGGTTGCTCCAGCGGGACCAATTCTGCCATATGCCTCTGCTGCGGGAGATCGTGGAGAATAATCCTGAGGACTACAGGAATTTTTTGCGGATGTCTGACCCCGTTTTTCAGCATCTTTTGGCTTTGGTGTCCCCCTATATTACCAGGCAGGACACCGTTATGCAGGAAGCCATCAGTGCTGAGCAGAGGCTCATCGCCACGTTACGCTACCTGGCGACAGGGAGAAGTCTGCAGGACTTGAAGTTCATGACAGGCATCTCCCCCCAGGCTCTGGGCCTCATAATCCCAGACACCTGTTCTGCCATTATACAAGTCCTGCAGGAGGACTATAATAGGGTAAGTTTTCTCCATTAACATCACATTCTATGTATTTCATGTATGCTAATGTATTGTATTTCTTTCATCCTTCCCTAATTACCATGATTGTAATATGCTGAGCATGTCCCCTATGTCCTCATGCATGCTGGAAGCTTTCTAAATGCCCCTTTTTTCTCCTCCATGCATATTTCCCTTCACTAACCTCTCCATCAGTGGCGGCTGTTGCTCCAAATGTTTGGGGGGCCACCCCCAAATTTTATATATAAACTTCCTCCATTTTTGCGACTGTGCCTATTAAACGCCACCAGTTGCCCCCTCCAATGCAGCCAGTTTGCCCCCTCCAATGCAGCCAGTTCACCCCCAGCCCTGCACTTACCTTCTTCTGGTCAGCGCCATCCTTCTTCTGACCTTGATGTCTTCTCCTGCCCTCGATGTTGCATCAGCCAATCAGGTTACCGGTAAACAGACTTGGTGAACATGATTGGCAGAGGAGCCTGTCAGTGTTTACCCAAGGAATGCCCCCCCCCCTGCGTCCCCTGGTTAACTTTTATGAAGCTATTTACATCCCTCAGGCTGTAATCGCCAAGGCTATTTGCCCCCCTGGCTCTGATAGGCAATTTTCACCCCAAAAATTACGCTGTTATTCATATGGCCGTCGCTCAACAGGGGGCCATCCACCTGAATATTGGGCAGCATTGACAATACATAGGTTAATGCAAGGCATAAACCTATGTATTGTTCTGAGTGACGGGCGCAGGAGAGAGGGGGCAGCGCTCCAGCACCCACTCTGGATGCACCGCCACTGCAATGCTATCCTGTGGCCAAACACATCTAGCCCCCCCCCAAATTTGTTTATAATGGATCATCAGAGGGGGTGATGAATATGATACTTGAGCCTTCCATTATTCTTTTTAAAAACACATTAAACGGAAATTTAGAATGATGTTGGGCTTGAATGTATTTTATTATAATCTGCTTGCAATGTTATGCGCAAAAGTACTAATATATTTTTATCTTGTTTGACTCCACAGCTTCCTTCCACACCACAGGAATGGCAGACTGTGGCATCGGAGTTTGCCACGCGGTGGGACTTCCCCAACTGCGGTGGAGCCATTGACGGGAAGCACGTCCGCATCGTGCCGCCACCCCGTTCTGGGTCCTACTACTACAACTACAAGGGGTTTCATAGCATTGTGCTGATGGCGGTGGTGTCAGCACGGTATGAATTCCTCTATGTGGATGTGGGGAAGAATGGCCGAATGTCCGATGGGGGATCCTTCATCCAGTTGGAGTTTGCCCTCTGTCTCCAGAGTGACGACCTTGCATTGCCACCGGATGCAGGGAATGTTGAAGGACTCCCCTTTCTTTTTTTGGCTGATGAAGCCTTCGGACTCGGACCGCACCTCATGAGGCCATTTCCCCAGAGGACCCTGACCCCAGAGAAGAGGGTGTTCAACTACCGGCTGGCCAGGGCCCGAAGAGTCGTAGAAAATGCCTTTGGGATAATGGCCAGCCGGTTCTGCCTTTTTATGACTCCTATTCACTTGGCGGAGTACAAGATTAACTATGTGGTTTTATGCTGCTGTGTGCTCCATAACTTTCTGAGCCGAAAATCAACAAATTATATGGCCTCAATTCTGCCTGAGGCAGGACTTTCATATGGCAATACCCTGCCGGGCCTAGAATCTGCCCGTCCTGGCTTGCCCCCCCCAAAATGCCTGTGAGGTTCGTGAGAAATATCTGGAATATTTCACGGGTAGGGGGGCAATTCCTATGCCAGGCCATGTCTAAATATGCTTGGAGAAAGAACTAAATAAAAATCTGATTAAATCTTTTAACTTTTGTTTTTTCCTGTCTCCTAGTTTGTCTTAGTGCATTTGTAGTGCCAAGTGTATTTTCCTTTAGTAAATACCAACCATTTCACTATGAACCACAAAAATATACACAAATAAGGTTAGAGCGTATTTGAAAAAGAAGCTACACTTTGTTGTTGTTCAAAAATTTTACTCTGTTCACATTCACACACATGGTAAATAGAACAGTATGTATATATTTTTTTTTGGCTGGCCACAAACCGGCATTTTTTTTTTTTAAGAAAATACAAAACCATCAGTAGCATTCAACAAACTACAACATTGGATACCTCTTGGCAATATGAGACATTCAATTACACAAAATATGTCTCTATCTGGCCGTCCTAATATGGGCTATTGGCACCCCTGGCCAAGCCAAAATTTGAATATGCACACAATTGGAAGTCATTACCAATAGGGATTTTAGACTCCTGATCCCTATTGTCAACATGTGCTATCTGCCATCAGGGGTGATCAATGGACGTGTTTTGGGGGTGCAACCCCTTCTTCAGTTCACCTACTTGAGATACGAGGAAGGGGTTGCACCCCCAAAACATGTACATGGATATCCCCTGATGGCAGATGGCACATGTTGACACACTGTGTGCATACTCAAATTTTGGCTTGATTGATTTTCTAAAAGCTTAAAAAAGGGGGAAGAACAATCTCAAACAAAAAATGGGGGTTTTGATGCCTTATTCAATTCTCCCCAAAACATCTAGGATGTCTTTAAAGGTTTGATCCATCACATGAATTCTTTGCTTAAATCTGTCCAGTTCTGTGCTACATTCCATCACTTGCTGTATGATTCGTAGGGCACTGTCAGCAGAGAAACGCGTACTTTCGTTCACCCCAACATTTTCATCCCCTATAAAAAAATACAAAAGGTATTATAACTCTGCAGGCCTACATCTCTTACCTGAAGCTGTGGTGACCAGTTCCACCACGTCATCCACTTCTCCTTCCTGCACTTCTCCTCCCTCCACCTCTTCAACTTCCTCAACACCCTCAGGTTGTGGGTCTTGGTGAGGTTGGGGTTGTTTAGAAGGTGTGGGTTTCTTGTGCTCCCTGGAGTGTTCTCCTCCCAGTCTTCTCTCCCCTATGAGAATCAAACAAAAGGTATAGTTATCACACAGAAATTTTGTCTTAAAAATAAAAACATGATACATTGGTTGGAAGTGGGGTACAAGTGTCTGTTTGGGCGGGATTTCAAGATGAAGACATTATTTTTAAAAACTATATTCTTTAATATTCACCTTTGGCTGTCAATTTTTACACATGGAGGCACCACAAAAATTCACTGATGCACCTGTGTGGGACACCCAAAAAAGGCGGTTCTGGTGGCCCACACTATAGTGCTCAAAAGTACAGATGTGGAACCAGCTGCTGAGTGTCCTCTCCTTTACACTGATTAAAGTTTGCATTTCATTCTCTTTACAAACACATCATCTAGCCAACAATGTTATAACAACTATTGAATAAAAACAGGCAGCTGTGTAAATTATTTTAACCCTGTAAAATCTATAAAAATCGTGCTTAGTGGCCGAACGATGTGTCTGTAACGAACGATTACTGTGCCAAACCAAGTTCAAACTATGACATTTTGTAAGCTACAATAGGAAAATGCAATAACATGGAACAACATGCAAGTTGTGAAATACAATAATAGGAAAAATGGGGAAAAAGTACTTACTTTTTTCAAGCATTCTCTTAATGCTCCTTAACTGCTCCGGCTCCCTCAGTTTGAGGTCAGACCACCTCTTTCTGAGCTGCTCATTTGATCGTTTCACCCCGAAATTCTTCTTCAGACTCTTCACGACTTTCTTCATGATTTTGGCCTTCCTTCGATTAGGTTTGCTATACGGCCCATGCTTTGCGTCATAATTCGACTTTAGCAATATGTCCGCCATCTCCGCGTAAGACATATTAGATGCCTTGAATCTCCTCCCTGATCGTGACGTTTCCTCAGTCTCCGGGCTTGTCTCCTCCTCGTTATTTGAGGAATTAGTAGACACCTGCTGTGAATCCGCCATATCTGTCTGTGCGCCGAAAGAGAAGGGGCGGGGAAAAGATGTTACTTAGAACGTCATGAGCAGGCGACGTGTGCGGAGCGACATGTGAGTAGTTCTACGCATGCGTGGTGTATATATAGCAAACACACGTGACTAGACTACGTTCGGTGTGCGGAGAGAGGAGTAAAAGTGACGGACGTGCGAACGAAGGTATGTGATTTTGAGACTTGAGGAAATTGGTGGCCTATACTGTCTAGAGAATGTTGGAAGATATATATGGTGAATAAGATTTACAGGAGGTTAGACTGTGTGACTGACATACATTTTTGGTGGGTTTTTTTGTCTTGCAGACCCAAAATGAATGTCTTTATCAGTGATAAGGAATTCCTTGCAGAATTTATAGACGGGGTAAGGGAGCTGCCCGCTCTGTGGGAAACAAAAAACCCCATACATCGAAAAAAAGGTGTAAGAAAAGCAGCGCTGGAGACCCTGCTCCCATTTGTGCATACCAAGGTGCCCACAGCAACAGCAAAACAGGTGGACACTAAAATTGGGAGCTTGAGAGGCACATACAGGACTGAACGCTCTAAGGTCCTGGCTTCTCAGAGGTCAGGAGCAGCAGCAGATGATGTGTATGTCCCGAATTTGTGGTACTACAGCAGGATGTCCTTTCTGGCTGACCACATTGAGGCAAGGTCATCACTGTCCACTCTTCCCCCAGATATCCCTGCAGCCAACCTGAGCCTTCTCTGGAGCAAGAGGAGGCAGCCATCCTGGAAGAAGCTGATTTGGACATCTGGAGCCAGGAATAGTAATTAATGAAAAGGTATTCTGAGAAAATTAAAGCAGGAAAAATAAGCCAATATAAAAATCCTAAAATAATTTGGGATACAAAAGTGAAATCAATATCTATAGACATTAGTCTGCCATAAATTGGGTGCAAAAAAAGGAAATCTGATGTGTTCCTAAAATTATTTGTCTTTTCTCTTGATTTACATTCAAATTGCTACATTCATGATCTCAAATTTGTGTGAAAATAATAAACCAAAATATTAAACTATGTCCCTTTTTCATACACAGGATGAAATCAGCCAGGATGAGGGTCTGGAAACTGTCAGGCAGGAGGAGGCAGGGCCCACTGTGAGCTAGGAGGTGGCAGGGCCCACTGTGAGCCAGGAGGTGCCTGGGCCCAGTGGCAGACAGGAGGTGGCAGGGCCCAGTGGCAGACAGGAGGTGGCCGGCACGAGTAGCAGCACAAGATCTCAGGTGCCTCCCATCCGCCTTCCTAAAAGAAGCAGGAGGGACAGGACCACAAGTGAGGCAGCAATGGCCCTTATTAGAGAGGCACATGCCACCCTCCAGGAGCCCACATCCCCTGAAGAGGCCATTGCCGGCCTAGTTGAGTGCAAGTTCAAGGTGATGAGCATGGAGCAATGCCTCCTATGTGAGCCCCTGCTCATCACCTTGCTGAACAAGGGGGTGATGGAGAGAATTACCCCCAATACGGCCATATGTGAGGTCGCCCAGCTTTCACAACCTCAACCTCCTCCTCCTCCTCCACCTTCTTCTTCTCCGCCACCCCCTTCTCCTCCACCTCCTTCTCCTCCTCCTGACAGGAGTACCCCTCCAGTGGCCCAGCCTCCAGCCACACGCAGAAGGAAGGCTGCAGAGAAGGCTTCAGGGAAGGCTGCAGGGAAGGCTGCCAAGAAGACCAGGAAGTGATGGCCTTGCTTCATTGTGGTCAGACAGAAGGCAGCCTGTTGTAGTACCACAGACTTGGGACATATATATCACCTGCTGCTGTTCCTGACCTCTGGGAGGCCAGCATCAGATTGTGCTCACAACTGTTGTGCTTCTCAAGCTCCCAATTTTAGTGTCCACACAGGGTTGATGTGTGCTCTGGGGTCCCAGGGATGCACAAATGGCAGCAGGTTCTCCAGCGCTGCCTTCTATTTATTTTGATCTATACATGAATAATTTTTTTTTGTTTAAGTTCATACTTGACTATGTGTTTTTATAATAATTATTTATTTCCCTTTGGAGTAAGCAGATACATTTGAACCCAAAAAAGAAAAGGGACAGATAACACAAACAAATATCATTAAAGGTGTTCTTTAAAAAAAATAGGGGGTAAACTTGACACAACAAAATTTTAAAAAATAATTTGGAGATCACTATCAAAACATAGACAAATTAAAATTAACATCTGTCTAAAAAATGTAAAACATTAAAATATTCAGAAGATCTTGCACGATATAATATAGCTAAATCTTCTTAAGAGCAGCATGAAAAAGGTTTAAAATAGATAGTCAGAACTCTGTGTGAATATCAGCAGAAAAACAAGTTCATTAGTTTTCATTATTGTAACATTCTAAAGAAGATTTAAATGCACAACATTTAAACGATGCAATAATTTACAGCGTGACGAATGTGCTATCTCCATTACGAAGGCTTGTTTTACCAGAAGATGCGCTCCCGTCTCATACTTGATTCTGAGCATGCGCGCTTTTTGAAGAGTCGTAAAAGCATACACACAAACCATTTTCTCGTCGCATAACAGGCCGACGAGAAACACGACAAGAAAATCTAGAATTCGGACGAGAAAATAGAGAGCAGGTTCTCTATTTTTCTCGTCGAGATTCACGGCAGTTTTCTCATCGTAAAACCATATACACGAACGGTTTTCTCGACAATAAAGCTCTCTCTGCACTTTTCTTGTCGGTTTTGGACGAGAAACTCGGTCGTGTGTACGAGGCTTTAGAGGGAAGTTTCAGGAAAAAAACGTTCCACAACCCCCTGCGTATAACACGCAGGCACAGTTTACCCTCTATTTTCAGGGTAAAAAAGTGAGTGTTATACGCCAATAAATACAATATATATCTTTCTTTCAAAATTGTTGGTCTTCTTTTGTTTATCGTCAAAAAATAAAAACCACAGAGGTGATCAAATACCACCAAAAGAAAGCTCTGTTGATGGGAAAAAAAGGACATCATGTCAGCGGGACATGTTTCGGAGCATGCCTAGTGGCTCCTTCTTCAAACCTTCCTTGTCATTAAAGTGCTTTATTACTGCACTTAGAAGTCTTCTCTGCTTTGTTTTTCCTATAGATTGTGCTTTCCTCTTCTGAAGTGCTACTGTGGTGCATTAATCACATTTCAAGAGCCAGTAATGTACTGTTTGTTAAAGTCTCCGTTATCCAGAGCGCCTTATTCTCCACACTCCTTGATAGAAGTCACTGGACTGGTCTAAGGCTACTTTAACACTGGGGCGGGGGGCAATGTTGCCAACTTACCAGATTGAAATTTACTGACACGACACCCAAAATTTACTGCCATAGATATGTTTTTACTGACATATCCAAAATTTACAAAATTACGGTTTTAAGTGCAAATTTCAGTATTTGGCCTACAAACAAGTACAATATGCAATTAGCACAGTGATTTAAGGTAGATATTACGACAAAAACATATTTCTTATTTTATTTTTGATAATAAATAAGTAGCTCAGGGACGGGAATCGAGAGGGCAAGAAATTAGAATGGGCAGGCACACACACATAATATTGACTTTCACAGTGACACTGACAGCAGATTGCAGTAGCACAGATGATGATGGCACCTCACCAACATGACATGTCCCCTCCTGAGTCACAGTGACCCTCTCTCTCCATGCCAGGTGGTCCCCTTCAGTCCACTACCGGCTTGCCTTCCTCCCGTTCAGCAGACCTGCACATGAGGCTCCGACTGCCCCGTTCCCTTGCACCATGACTTCACGTGACACTACCGACACAGTCTGAACACTTTAGCAGGCACTCGGATGGTCTCGGCCAAGGGTCACAGCCATATTTTTTACTGGCAACCTTATTCTTTTACTAGCATTTACTGGCAGGAGAAAATTGAATTTTTTTTACTGGCTGCCAGTAAAAATACTGGCGGTTGGCAACACTGGCGGGGGGGGGGGAAAGGTCAGCGATACCATGCCGCTAATTTTAGCGGTGCTTTACCGCTGTTATATCTGCGCTTTTCGGCCGCTAGCGGGGCGCTTTTAACCCCCCCGCTAGCGGCCGAATAAAGGGTTAAAGGCGGCCGCAAAGCGCAGATGCCGACGCGCTTTGCAGGCACTTCGGCAGCAGTGCCTTTTGATTTCAATGGCAGGGGCGGTGGAGGAGCGGTGTATACACCGCTCCTCCACTGCCTGAAAGATTCTGCTTGCAGGACATTTTCTATCGTCCAGCAAACACACCACCCTTGTGTGAAAGCACTCGGGCTCTCACACTGGAGCTGTAGGGAAGCCATTTTTCAGGTTCTTTACGGGCGCTATTTTTAGCCCAAAAGCGCCTGAAAAATGCACCAGTGTGAAAGGGGTCTAACTACTGATTAGAAAAGGTATTTTTCAGTTTATATTGAATAAAACGATTGCATTTCCATGTTCTGTGTACTGTGGGAGACTATATATAATGAATGCAGAGTAATGGGTTTAGTAAAATTTAAAGTTCACACTATTGCTCACATTCCTGAACCAGCAGGCACCCGCAGCAAAAAATACGCTACTTTTTTAGCAGATTAATTCTTAAAGGCACCCCCCACTCATCTGAAAATGCAGTGCATTCCTTGGAGCTGTCCTACGGGTGCACTTTGCAAAAGGGGACGGGACCTTTTCCCTGCATTTCCTGCATATACATCACCCAATTCAGATGAATGAGCTGCTGTGCCCACACAACATGGAATTCAGGACCTGCATTAGTGTAAACCTAGCCTTAGATTTTACTGCTGTTTGTGTGCCTGTTGGAGACATGTATCCTCTTAAAGTGATTTTTATTAAAATAACAAACATGTTATACTTACCTGCACTGTGCACTGTGCAATGGACCCCTCTTCTGGGGTCCCCACCAATGCTTTGGGCTCCACCCCCCCCGCGGAGTTCCCCCATAGCAAGCCACTTGCCTAAGACCCCACTTCTCATCACTGGCTCTGATTGACAGCAGCTGGAGCCAATGGTTCCTGCTGCTGTATCTGAGCCAATGAAGAGCGAGAGGGCCGAGGGAGCCTCAGCTTTCATGCACATTGCTGGATCGAGATCAGGCTTAGGGAAAGAGCTGCAGGGGGAGCTGCATGCAGCAGTTTTTTTTTACCATACCGGTTTTACCAGGATGAATATAGTGTAGCTCCCTAGCAGGGACACAGATGGAAATCATTATTTTGACATGGGTTCCAATCCTTCATCATACAATCTAAACCAGAAAATGTTTTACTTTAGGTGCACCTTAACATTTGTTTAATGCGTTCCATCACAATTGTTTCTATTGACTTCACAATTTGTCCTCTGCACACTTTTGCTGTTTAGGCTTTATTCACATGGGTGTATCTATGCTAATGCCTGTCCATGAACGCAGACAGTGTGGGAACACACACCCGCACCTGCACGGCTGTCAGATTGGGTCCAGAGGCTGTGTCTATGCTGCCACTGTATCCCATTAGACATGAATAGGACTGCCTGCATGCGAATGCATGGGACACCTGTGCATGCCATATAGACAGAAAAGCCACCTTCTGAATTACCCAACCACAGAAGAGACACACATACCGTAAGTCAGTACACACAATGCCTCCTGTTAAGCAGTGTGAAATACATCCTTCATATAGCTTAAGCCCCGTACACACATGCCGAATGTCAGGAGACATCAGCCGGTGAGAAAAAAAACAGCCGACAATCGGGCCATGTGTATGTCAGCCCCGAATGGCTGGCTTCTGTCGGACGAGCATTCTGGAAAACCAGCGGCTGACTGGCTCCCGATCAGCGCTGACCGGAGTGTTCTGGCGGGGGGGAGGCCGTCCCCCTGTCAGAACACAACAGCTTAGCGGGGGAGATCGATGTACTAATGACATACAGTATAGTTACTACAGTGGCTCTGACCGGAGTTGACTGTTTTTTTTTATTCAACCCGCTTGGTTGAACGAAAAAAACTGTTACAGGCATACCCCACTTTTAAGTACACAATGGGGTTTATTTACTAAAGCTGGAAAGCGCAAAATCAGGCTCACTTCTGCATAGAAACCAATGAGCTTCTAACCCCAGCTTGTTCAATTAAGCTTTGGTTATAAAACCTGGAAGCTCATTGGTTTCTATGCAGAAGTGAGCCTGATTTTGTGCTTTCCAGCTTTAGTAAATAAACCCCATTGTGTACTTAAAAGTGGGGTATGCCTGTAGTATGTACCCGGCTTAATCTTGTGAATGATTCTCTCACAGCAGTCTTTCAACAAAGATGTTGACCCTGCTATCTTACAGACAAAAAGCCACTAAATTGCCCAAAAATTATTCTTTTAATGACTATTTTCAGTAATAACATAATTGCAAATCTATGATTGTTTCTCTTTAAAAAGTAAATGTTAAAATGTAGATTTTTTTAAAATTATTATTTCAATTAAGATTATACACATTTCTTAAAACTGGATTAAAGATGAGCAGCTAAACAAACTTTTTAAAAACACATATGTGAACTGTCTTATCTACCAAAGGATTTGTAAATTGAATGAGCAGAAGCATGTTGATGAGATCACTCTACACTCGCCCACTGTCTGCATGTTCTGTGTCAGCATTGGCATTATCTGATTGCCCCCTAGTGCTGGCCATCCCTCTTCCAAACGTAGTCCTGACGTGTTGTGGATTACAGGAAGATAGGGTTCAGCTTGAAGTTGTTCTCTTTAGTTGGCACTATAATGCATACTATCTCTGGTCATTAAAGTGTTAACATCAAGTCAGCCACATACACAACAAAAAATAAGTCTCAGCTGTCTTATTCAATTTAGTTGCATAAACGTGCAACAAGTGGGCCATGTACATTTTAGCCAAAGTACATTTAATTAATAGAAAATTAAGAGTTCTAGATGAACTCCAGTGCTGCATTCCCCTAGGAAATCTTCACTGGGATGAAAGGGGTTTTGATCCTGTGAAAGGCTCTTAGGGGAATGAATCATTGATCTTCATGTATAAATAAACGATTTTTTGCTAATATAACATTGAGTGTTTGGTGTATTTATATTAGGCTTGCCAAAGTGAGTGCAGAGATAGGTTTATCCCTGCAGATAGAATTGCCCATGGGACCATAAGGCTGACACTCATATATAAATAAACATATCTTTTGGAAATATCACTGTGTTTATTTGGTGGTGATGTAAGGAAGGTCAACAAACCTTTCTACTATGGCACAGTTGGAAACAACATTTTTGTGAACAGAAATAACTGAAAGGTGCCCAAAATACACTCAGAACGTAATGACCGATGGAGATGCCAGATGCACATTATGCTTGTGTGCTCGACGGCAATTCCCATTTATTTTACTTTTATTAAAGGACCAGCCAGGAAAGCGAGCATGAATGTAAAAATAACAATGACAGCGCAAAAAAAGTAGACATTTTGGCCTCTGCTACATGGGCGATTGGCAGCCTCTGCAAAAATGTAGCACGATTAGAGATAGACATATAATCAGTAGGTAATTGATGGCAAATAGGCTGCCTTCAATATTTTCTACACATTAGTGCGTAACTGAATTTAAAGGCTAATGCCGCGTACACACGGTCGGAATTTCCGATGGAAAAAGTCCGATGGGAGTTTTTCATCGGATATTCCGACCGCGTGTATGCCCCATCGGACTGTTTCCGTCGGAAATTCCGACTTAATTAGATAGAGAAAATTTCTATCGGAAATTACGTTCGTCTGTATGCAATTCCGACGTACTAAAAACCACGCATGCTCAGAATCAAGTCGATGCATGCTTGGAAGCATTCAACTTCATTTTTCTCGGCTCGTCGTAGTGTTGTACGTCACCGCGTTCTTGACAGTCGGAATTTGGTGTGACCGTGTGTATGAAAGACAGCTTGAGCAGAATTCCGTCGGAATTCTGTCGTAAAAACCATTTGAGTTTATTCCGATGGGAAAATCATTTGTGTGTACAGGGCATAAGTCCACCTTTTGGAAAAAATAATAATTGCACATATACAGTATTTGCTGCAACAAAAAAAAAGTACATTTTTGCAAATAGGCCTACACAGAATTTCAACTGCTATTACTGGATTGACATTGCTACTACAATTACTGCCTCTCAGGTGTAATGCCAGACTCCTCAAAACTATTCCTCCAGCTTCCAATCTGTACCAAGGTATGGACTTTCAGTTGAAGAGTTGGAAGAAGTGTCAATGGACTTCACTACACATGAATTCTTTGTAGAAATATCAGTCCATATCTGCCACGATGGATTTGTGGTTCAGATCTCTGTGATTCAAAATTCAAAAATGACAGCAGCGGGATAGAAGGGGGCATTTTGGG
This sequence comes from Rana muscosa, assembly GCA_029206835.1. NCBI lineage: Eukaryota > Metazoa > Chordata > Amphibia > Anura > Ranidae > Rana > Rana muscosa. The sequence continues at coordinate 495,571,954 of CM055121.1, forward strand.
GGTGATGGGGGGGGGAGTCCAACTGGCCCCATGTTACACCCTAACTTTGGGTTAAATTTGTAACAAGGTATAAAAGGTGAGCTATGAGTAAGCATCCTGTGATGTGAAACGCGTTAGCCTTGTCCCTGTTTTCATTTTAAGTTTTGTATGCTGTGCTGTGGATTGTATTCTTCATTAAAGAATGTCTTTTACGGAGTGCGGCAGTCCAGGAAATTTTTCTCTCTTTCTAATTGTGCAGAGCCTGCACCTGTGTGTTCACAGTAGGGCGGGAGCATTCACAGAATCAGAGGCTTGGAGAGCGGTAATCCCCATTTTCCCAAGGTATAAAAGGTGGAATTAGCCTTCAAGTCAATTTATTTTGCTAAAGCGTTGTGTATTAAAATTTCTGTTTTTTACATACAAAGCATGTTTTAACTTTTTTTTTTTAATCCTTTGTTTTGTTTCAGTGCAGACAATCTTCTGCAACCTCTTTACAGCCCTCTCCAGTCTACTTACAGTACATGCAATGGCTGCATGGAATTTCTGGTGAGTGTCCTGATGGTGACAACAGTGGACCATGTATGTGAAATGTTTACTGAAACAAACCCTTGGAATATCCATGTAAAAGGGTACCTTTGCAATGGCAAAGTTGGGACACAGGAACATAGTGTTTTCACCATATAAAAGGATGCGCCTAAACAAGGACCTTGATAGCAGGATCAGCAGGAAACTTTGAAATGACATCTTTACTCCAATAAGGGCCCTTTCACACTGATGCGCTTTTGATGTGCTTTTAAAAAAACTGCACCAGAGATACAGCATTCATGACTTTTCACAGCACAGTGCACCTGCAGAGTGAACAGTTACATAGGATTTAATGAGGACTAGTTTTAATGTGCTTTTGTTACCCTGGAAAAGCACAGCAAAAGAGCACTAGTGTAAAAGGGATCTAACTCTGGCTCTGGCTACAGTGTAGTTTCCAGAGTGAGAAGAACATTGTTCATCACTCAAAGCAAACCTGTATTTTGCCCATACTAGACAAAGTAACAGGTTACTTTACTGAAAGCAAAGCAATCAATCATTGCTTACCTTTCCGATGCTACCTTGCTACCAGAGCCCCTGAAGCCCTGTGTAGATTTCAACTCTCCTGGAGCCTATGTTCACACTGACTGGTTTGAAATCATGCGAGTTTGGCTGAACTTGCACAATTTCAAACCGGCAATGCAGTTTGACTTCAGGAGTGATTTGACAGACATCTGCGTGGGCTTCTGCACAGATGTCTATACAAATCACCACCCAAAAGTAGTACAGGAAATACTTGTGGGAATCTGTGTGGCACAGCACCGATTCGGATGGTGCCATTGCCGGCAATAGCCGCCGATTTGGCATGCAATTTGACATGTCAAATCGCATGCCAAATCGGACCGATGTGAACGTGGGCGGAATGTCAAAATGTACACAAACTTATGTGCACTTCTTGTGCAATCACATGAGACTGTTGGGGCCTGGGGGTTCACCTGCACAGGTTCTGAGGACTGCATTGTGGGCAGGAGTTTGTTTACATAATATAACAAAATAGCTGCACGCTACCACCTGATGGAGAAAAAAATTAAATATAGATTTGCTGCTGCTATCACCTATGTGTTCCCACAAAAAAACAGAATCAAGTAATAAAATGTGATAGCGCTGCTGGTAAACCAAATAAATACACTAAATCAACATATATGACCTCCTCCAGATGAAGCCACGAGGTTGGTGGCATAACTAGTAGAGGTGGAGCCCTGCGGTGGAATCCTTTCACTATAAGTGAGATCCAATGGAATTTGTATATATGCTTTAATTATTTAAATAAATGTGAGTGTATCTTAAGCTGGGGTGGTGAGGTTCTGTCAATTCAACACCTTGGGTACTGCACTATTAGTGGCAACTTTGTTTTTTTATATCACCTTGGAACTGTCAGAGAGTAATGTGGAGCCAATTTTGAAGTAGCCAGATTGGAAGGATACTGCACTTTATGCAGAGCGTGTCTGAATCTCAAAGGGCACACCAGGAATCGCTGATGACCTTTGTGGACCCATTCTTCAAGGAGAATTGCGATGTGTGCAAGGTGTGTTTGACCCCTTGCAAGGTCTAACAAGGAGGTGAGCGTGCAATGCACTCGGTGACGGGAGCACTTTATAGAGTGGTGTGGAGTCTCAGTGAAGCACATTGGATTAGAAAAGTCTCTTTTTGCACCTTTATAGGAAGATTTTTCACATATATGTCACAAATGGACCCCAATTGAACTTTGTGCACTTCATGAACTTTATTGTTGTTTATATGTTGATTTAGTTTATTAATTTGGTTTACCAGTAGCGCTATCACATTTTATTACTTGAGTTTGTTTACACATTTCCTTATACTCTAGACTCTGACATTGGATCAGGGCATTGGGAAAATGAGGGGAGAATCAAATGAAGTGGATCTATTGCCAGTGGTGGCCCGTAATGCCGGGCACAGGGGGCTCTGCCCCTCTATTCTTGTGTCCGGCCCCCTAATCTAAGTGCGAGACGCCAGACGCATGGAGTCCAATGGGGTTTTTTTTTTTTTGAAGCACATGATTAGAGGCTCTACAAGGCTTCAAAAAAGGGTGGGCTCGGGGTGGAGACAACTGCGCCCTGAGCCCACCCTGTTGTACGGCTGACCAGTCTGACTGGGAGGGGGGGTGGCTGTGGGTGCATTGTTTGCCGCCCCCCTAAAAATGTACTACCAGCCACCACTATTTTTTACTGTGACTTGTAAAGAAGATAATAAATATTTAGTCTGGGTATACACATAGAGTTTCTTCTCCCCCACTCTCTTTCAGAATACACTGGTCAATGTGGCTGACTGAATGCTACTTTTTCAGCCCAACCATTTGACAGAAGCCGATCTAATGATCAACTTCTGTCAAACAAAGAGGGCTACACACAGATCAAAATTTGACTGGTTCCTTCGATACATGTATACGCAGCTTTACCTCCCCCACTGCTCACGCTGCTAAATGCATGCACACTCTAATCAAAATGGCTTTCCTCTTTAACTCTGTTAAGAAACCAACATTTTCAGCAGTGCCACTATTGCTGCGCTCAGTGGGTCCTCCAGTTGACCCCAACAGTAATGTCCTGTCAATACATACTGTATACCTGTCATGGGAGTTTGCTGATCTGTTCAGGGTTTGCGTTTATTTGAGAAGAAGGTGAGCAGTGGACCTCTATCCCCCAACCCAGACTCTGAGCTCTATCACCCAAAAATGGTGGTACACACAGCACTATGAAGAGTCCACAGAGAAAATGATTTTGAGTTGAACTTTATCCTACTATTTTCAACATACTTATGTCAAGCATTTACAATCCAGGAAGCATATGGTGTTTCCATGATCTGGGTCTAGGTTTGCTTTATTGTAAACCTGTCAGAGATCAGGGCAATTCAAAGTTAAAATATGATAAAAAAAAATGTTGAGTTGAAAGCCCACGTAAACCCTTGCTAATTGCATTACTGTAATGCAGTTAGTCTGCATAAACAATATTAAATATGGGGCTTTTGTACTTTGTTTAGTGCCGCAACAGGTGGTAAAATACCCTGTGCTGGCTGCACATATAGTCAAACTAGAGTCTAACTGCAGCTCTTTCATACCCCCTTTCTCTAGAAATCTGAGAAAGAGACGCATATTTATTACTGTATATATAGCATGTCTGCATTACAATAATAAATAAGGAGGATTTATTTGGGCTTTCACTTTTAACTGGTGAAAAATTAATGATCACTAGATACAAGATTTGAGTTACTGAAATCATATGGAAATCTTGATATTTTTTTGTACATGCCAAGCTTGGTCCATACCATACCCCACTACTAGAGGAGTATGGTATGAACCCCCAGTTGGTTCATAGAGTTGACCATCATAATAAAACTAGAGAGAGAAACAGGGGTGGAGCCTGTCTCAATTTTTGCAAGGAAAGTTAAGCTTTGCAGATAATATCAGCTGCCTACAGTAAATCATTGAATCTACTGATAGTTATTCTTATTTTAATTGAAGTTAACCTCTGCTTATGTATTGTTTCATTACATGCCCATTTGGAATATCCCAGTTTTGTCACTGATTTACTAACTAATAAGTGTGATGCCGCGTACACACGACCGTTTTTAATGTCATTGAAAAAAACAATGTTTTTCTCGTCGTGATTCTTCTCAAGCCTGCCTTGCCTACACACTATCGTTGAAAAAAATGCTTGAGTAAAGCGCGGTGACGTACAACACGTACGATGGCACTATAAAGGGGAAGTTCCATTTGGATGGCGCCACCCTTCATGTTAGTAAAGTTTGTTGAGAGACGATTCGCGCTTTTCAGCCTCGTGCTTTTCAGCCCGTTACAGTGTGACGAATGTGCGATCTCAATTACGAACGCTAGTTTTACCAGAACGAGCGCTCCCGTCTCATACTTGATTCTGAGCATGCACATTTTTTTTCACATTGTTAAAGCCTACACACGGCCGTTTTTTCATCACGAGAAAAACGACGAGGTGAAAAACGACGAGAAAAATTAGATCATGTTCCAATTTTTTCATGGCCATTTTTCATGTCGTGAAAAATGATCTGAAGCCCACACACGATCATTTTTAATGACCATTTTAAAAAATTGCATTTTTCTCGTCATTAAAAACGGTCGTGTGTACGCGGCATAAGAGAAAAAATAAATACATGCTTCTAAAAAATCTTCCCTACTTTTCTTCTTTTTTTTTTGCATTCATTTTAACCCCTTCCCGACGAGCCGCCACAGTTATACTGCAGCAGTTTGGCACAGTTGCGCGAGCCGTCATAGCTGTACATCAGCTCTTTAAGAGTGCACACGCCCGCAGCGTATCCCCTGAGCCGATGCGCTTGCCCGTCGGCCGCGATGACAGATCGAGAACCAGGATCTGTGTGTGTAAACACATAAATCTCGGTTCTGTCAGGGGAGAGGAGACAGATCGTGTGTTCCTACTAAGTAGGAACAACGATCTGTCTCCTCCCAGTGAGCCACATTCCCCCCACAGTTAGAAACACACATAGGGAACACAGTTAACCCCTTGATTGCCCCCTAGTGTTGACCCCTTCCCTGCCAGTGATATTTATACCGTAATCAGTGGCTATTTTTAGCTCTGATCGCTGTATAAATATCACTGGTCCCAAAAAAGGGTCAAAAGTGTCCGATGTGTCCGTCGCAATGTTGCAGTCCCAATAAAAATCGCATATCACCGCCATTACTAGTCAAAAAAAAAAACATGATAAAAATGCCATAAATCGATCCCCTATTTTGTAGACGCTATAACTTTTGCGCAAACCAATCAATATACGCTTATTGCGATTTTTTTCACCAAAAATATGTAGAATAATACATATCAGCCTAATCAGATGAAGACATTTGTTTTTTTTTATAATTTTTTGGGATGTTTATTATAGCAAAAAGTACAAAATAGTGTTTTTTTTTCAAAATTGTTGCTCTTTTTTGTTTTATAGCGCACAAAAAAAAAACGCAGAGGTGATCAAATACCACCAAAAGAAAGCTCTATTTGTGGGAAACAAAGGAAATAATTTTTTTTGGGTACTACATCGCACGACCGCGCAATTGTCACTTACAGCGACGCAGTGCCGAATCGCAAAAAATGGCCTGGTCATTAAGGGGGCAAATCCTTCTGGGGCTGAAGTGGTTAAAAGGGACTGCTGGCAACGTCCCATGGAAGTTCAATTGAAAAGCTAGATGAGTGCTGGAAATACTACGTCTACTATACTGCTATCATTTTAGAGTATAACTGCATTGTCACAAAAATTTTTACAACTGTCATGTCCCAAGAGCCCCTTAAAAAATACCAGGATGCTGGGTTGGTTATCTTTACTGAAGCCCTGTTTTCATCAACATTGCCTGCAGCTGCCTGCCTCTGAGAAATTCCGTCTGTGCTGTTGGAAGCTTGTTCAGCCTAATGTAAAGCAGGTCTTCTGTCTCTAAATAGCACCTTCTAGTGGTGGCTGGGGGCAGCCTACTTAGAGCAAAAATAAAAAACATGCACTGCGCTGTGGTGGGGCGGCAGCTGACATACCAAACTTATAGTAATATACCAAACTTTTAAGACCCCTTCACACTGGGGCAGTTTTCAGGTGCTTTAGCGCTAGAAATAGCCTCTGCAAAGCACCTGAAAACCACCTCCCATTCATTGCAGTGTGTCTTTTCACACTGGGGCGGTGCGCTTGTGGGATGTTACGAAAAGTCTTGCAAGCAGGCGGCTTGGGGCGGTTTGGGAGCGTTGTATTTATTGCAATGAATGGGCAGCGCTTTGAAAGCACCACACAACTTGTCCAATCTTGAATGTAAATCAACAATAAAAAAACAATATAGTGAAAAATATAGATTTAAATGCAAAGTCCCATGATAGGATCAGCAATATAAACTTATTGGTGAAAACACAATAGTTCAGTGCAAAAATGCGCACAAAACATTGGTGGTGACTTGAAAAATGAAGAGGTGATCCAGTACAGTGCTCCAGAATCATCCATCGCACCCCTGTGAAATGGGCACTCACCGGAAAAGCTGGCTGCCATTACAGCAGCAAACACGCACTCAGTGTAGATCTGCCATCTGTTGTGGGGAAGGCTGTTCAGCAACTCGCACCATCCAGATGTAGCTGTAGTAAATAAAGCTCACCGGGAGCCAGGTGAAGTCTCCATAATGTAGTATTTATTGGATTTGTATGTTAAAAGCCAAAGTAAAATGAATCATAAAAACATATGACAATGAGTGCCACTACCAACCCGGTATCGGACAGTGGCCTGACATCAGCACTAGTGTCTCCTCCCTGATGTGTTTCATCCATTGGGATATTATTAAGGGGTCCTTACAGCAAAAAAAAATGCAAACGCAGAACCATACTATATAGCAAATATATTTTTAGCTAGGCTACATAACAATTTTTGATTACATTAATTATCTACTATAGAGTACATTGATTTTTTTTTGGTAAATTTGATGAGTAATTTAGGACAGAAACACAATGCTCAAAATCAGTTACAGTACAATAGTTAGTAGTTCTGTATATGCATTATATACAGTGTCAGTTTAGGGAAGTGCTGTTAATTTTATCATTTATTTTTATATTGGTTATACTTCATACCTGGGAATGTAAATTAATAGGCCTGAGAATAGAGGTGGGAATAGGGGGTGGGGTAGGTGTGGGGCTAAAAGCAACCTGCATAGTGCACTGCACCAAACCATATCTATTGCCAAAATAGTGTCAAGGGTTGTGGCACACCACATCGACGAGTTAAAAAGGGGTGCAAAATATGGTCTAGCAGTGGCTTCAGTGTGAGCAAAAAAAAAATATGCATCGGTGGTGTCACTGAAGGCATAAAATGCCTCTGTGTCAGTGTCAAGGGGAGAAAAATGTGCCTTTGTGTCAGTGAGAGGAAAAAAAGGTGCTTCATCAGTGTCAGTGAGATAAAGGAGTGACTATGAAGCTGCTTCCCCATTGGCTGCACCAGTAAAGAGATGTCTTTCCTTCACTGTTCCGTTGCTTGCAAATGAGATTTTGCAGCATTTTGAGACAGGGAGGGAACACTCCATTAGGCTAAATGGCTGCCTTAAGCCAGCCATAGACGGTTCTGCAGGAACCAGCCAAGATTCGGACCATGTATTGGGAGGCTGAATGTACCGATTGATCAATCAACTTGGGTACAACCAGCCTGCAATTATTGCTAGCGGCTGTTATACCTGCTAGCAATTATCACTGTGCTCTCCCAGCAGGGACAGCTTCTCCCTCACCTTTGGTCAGACTCAGTTTGGTAGTTCTACCACTTGTCTTGTTTATGTGTTGTCTTTGACTTTTATGTCCTCCGAGTGGACTTTCCCCATTCAAATCCAGAAATATATGCCATTAGAGCAGTGGTCTCCACACTGTGGTCCTCGGGCCAAATGCAGCCCTTGCTTGGCTATATCTGGCCCTTGGGGGGGGGGGCAGTGATGAGGCACCATGCTTTTCACTGACATCAACAGTGAAGCATAATTAGTCCCATTGACACCAGCAATATGGCACTATTCCTCTGACCAGTATCAATAATATGGCCCTATTCCCCTTCCTACTGACCACAGGCACTATATATTATTTTTTTCTCCCACTGACCACCAAGCTTAAGGCTTTGTTTACTCTCACTGACACTGGCACATCTTCTTCTCCCACTGACCACAGTCCGGCCCTCCTACAATCTGAAGAAAAGAAAAGAAGAAATAGATTACTGTGACATGTGCCCACCAAATTATCCATAGGCAAACAGTGACATAAGTTTTCTCATGTGTGACAGGAGTATAGTCAATGGATGGAATCAAATTCTATCAAATTGCACACAAAACTTGGAAACATGGAACTTTTCTTACAGCCTCTGTTATAAGTGTAGCACAGAATATAGGACAACTAGTTTATCATAATGTTTTCAGCATTTTTTAAAGATTGTGTAGATGTTTTTAACTGGTTGTTATTTTTTTTAAACACAAGAAACATGAACCCACTATATAAAAAGTGCTAATTTGTACTTCAGAAATGAATTAGTGTGCTTTAAGTGCACTGTGATGAAATCTGGATCTCGGGAAGAGAAATTATCTATTTCTCCTTCCCATCAAGAGCCTGTAAGTTATGCTTGTTTTTCATTTTAGAATGAATAAATAAATCCATAACAGAACGTAATACATAGAGAATAATGTGCTGAATCGTTCCCAGTAAGACCCAAAAATAACAGTATCAGCAAACTGAGTGTCTATTTGCATGTGATAAAAAGCAATGTGGAGACGTTTTAATTAAGAAGATTTAGGCAATATATGATTTATTACTGAGATAGCTTGCTTACTATATGCAAGGGGCATTCATTTAGAATAGTATTAGCATTACTGGATGCTGTCACTATATATACTGTGTATGTAGTTGGTTTCTTTCCTTCCCCAAAATATAAACAATTCAGCAGCTTTCCATGTAAGTAGTGCTTATAATAAGCAGTCTATTGTCTACTAAATAGTATAAAAAGGGAACATTACAGAGAGACAGGAATTTTCCTGTTCGAGGTCATCTGAAACTCACAGTCACTCATAGATGTTGAACATAAAGTCACCTAACTACATGGTATACATACAATATCCTATGCAACCATTAAATAGCAGGTTTTAAGTAAAATTTTCTCTGATAAAGTCCCACCAGGTGACACAACGCACCAGAAGGTTTAGCCCCGCCCAGGGATGCACATAATCATGCTAAGGGAGAGAAGTCCAGCTGTAAGAACGCTAAGCTGACCACACAGCGGTATTCTTATATGAGCATATTAAACGGTTTTATTGTGAGTAGATTTTATTGAGATAAATAAAGCTGTTTATGCAATAGATCCCTGTCATGTCACTAGGCAGAACAGGCAAATGCCTTGTTTACAACTCCCCATTCTGCAGCTCCATGTCACGATCGCGGGACACCGGCAGACATCGAGTCCGTGGGACCCGCGGGCATGATCACTGAGTATGCGGCGCGTGCATCCACTAAGCCACGATTTAAAGGGGACGTACCTATATGCCAATTTGCGCAGCCATGCCATTGTGCTGACCTACATCATCGTGCGCTGGTCGGCAAACGGTTAACCAAGACTTATATTTAAGATAACCCTGACCCTGACCCTAACCCTAACTCCTAACCCTAACCCTAACCCATAACCCTAACTCCTAACCCCTAACCCTAAGTCTCAACCCTAACCCTAAGTCTCAACCCTAACCCTAACTGACCTTTGACCTATGAACTTTAACCCTTAGTGCATCTCCACTTAGTGACTCTCCCCACCCTAAACAAATTTTATGTTTAAGCATACATCATAATTAAGTAATTTACTAAAAATTTAAAATATGCGTATTTCTCTTTTTGATTTAAACAGGAACACAACTCATACTGCAGTTATAATTAGGGATGAGCTTCGAGTTTGAGTCAAACATTGTTCGCCCGTTCGCCGAACAGCGAACAATTTGGGGTGTTCGCGGCAAATTCGAAAAGCCGCGGAACACCCTGTAAAAATGTCTATGGGAGAAATCTAAAGTGCTAATTTTAAAGGCTTATATGCAAGTTATTGTCATAAAACATTTTTGGGGACCCGGGTCCTGCCCCAGGGGACATGTATCAATGCAAAAAAAGTTTTAAAAACGGAATTTTTTTCGGGAGCAGTGATTTTAATAATGCTTAAAGTGAAACAATAAAAGTGAAATATTCCTTTAAATTTTGTACCTAGGGGGTGTGTATAGGTGACCCCGCCCCCCTCTGATGTAACACAGGTTTCCGTTGGATCAGAGGGGGGCGGGGTCACCCGCACGTCACTGGGGAAGCCAGGGTTTTCCCTTGCGTCAGAGGGGGACGGGGTCACGTGATGGGTGGCCCCGCCCTCAGCTACATAAGAGCTGTCACTGGCTGAAGCCACGTCATTCCCAGGGTGTCTCCGGTGGAGACAGGATGCTTGCTGTTCCTCGCTGCGCTGGACATCATTGTTGAAGCCTGGACCTGGAGAGGAGAGATCATCCATCGCTGGACCCCGGAGAGGAGATCACCCATCGCAGGATACCAAGAGTGGATTACCACCACTGGAATCTTTTTTTTATTTATTTTTATTTTTAATAAAGGACTTATCCCCATGGTGTCTGTGTGTTTTTTTACAATTTTTTACACTTTCTTTGTGAAATGGTAGGGGTACAATGTACCCCTTACCAATTCACATAGGGGGGCTGGGATCTGGGGGTCCCCTTTGTTAAAAGGGTCTTCCAGATTCCGATAAGCCCCCCGCCTGCAGACCCCCACAACCACCGGGCAAGGGTTGTGGGGATGAGGCCCTTGTCCCCATCAACATGGGGACATGGTGCTTTGAGGGGTCACAGACCCCCAAAGCATCCTCCCCATGTTGAGGGCATGTGGCCTGGTACAGTTCAGGAGGGGGGCGCTCTCTCGTCCCCCCCTCTTTTCCTGCGGCCTGCCAGGTTGCATGCTCGGATAAAGGGTCTGGTATGAATATTTGGGGGAACCCCACGTCATTTTTTTTTTATTTGATGCAGGATTCCCCTTAATATCTATACCAGACCTAAAGGGCCTGGTAATTGAATTTGGGGGGACCCCCACGCATTTTTTTTTTTTATCAATGACTTTTCTCTGTATTGCCGGGAGCCGACAATTCATTTATAGCTGCGAGTGCTTTAAAATGACTTTTTTTCCTTCAGAAATGACACTTTGTGCAGGGACAGTTCTAAGCACGGGAAACAAGTGCTGCTTTACAGGCATAATATACACACCCCCTAGGTATGAAATTTAAAGGAATATTTAACTTTTGTTGCTTCACTTTAAGAATTATTAAAATCACTGCGAAAAAGAATCCGTATTAAAAAAAAAATTGCATTGATACATGTCCCCTGAGGCAGGACCCGGGTCCCCAAACACTTTTTATGACAATAACTTGCATATAAGCCTTTAAAATTAGCACTTTAGATTTTTCATGCTCGAGTCCCATAGACTTTATCGGTGTTCGGATGTTCGAACAAATTTGTTGCCTGTTCGCAAGTTCTGGTGCGAACCGAACTGGGGGGGGGTGTTCGGCTCATCCCTAGTTATAATAATATTTCAATTTAAATCTATAAGCTACAAGGACTAATTGGTTTCCGTTATATGTATGTTCAAATATTTTATTTCTTACAGATAAATAGAAGTTATACTTTACCAGAAATATCAAAATCTTTTGTCTGAGAAATGTCAGCTGTTTGTCCTCTCCTCAGTATACCTCCTCACTTTCTGGTTTTCTCTCCTTCCGTCCTCTCGTATTGTTCTCCCTTACTGCTATTTGTCTACAACTTAGATCCCCAAAGAAAGTAGGTGTGTATTTGCTTTCTACGTCATTAACAATGTCAAATTCCCATAATTTCCCTCAATTACCTAAAGGGGCAGTATTGGATAAAACATTGATTTTGGAATTATACTTAAAATGTCAAAATATCACTTCAAATAACCTTTGACCTGAGCCTAGAAGAAAGTTATAAATATGATAAGAGTTAGGATATATGGCTATAGTAAGTTTGAACAAGGCAATTAGCTTTCCTCTAAATAAAAAGTTAGGTAATTTAGTGTATTTTCACACTTAGAATTCCTATACATTTAAATCATTCAAACATACTACTCTCATTATTAATAATATATATACTGATATATTTCAATGAGTACCATCCAACATTCTATCATGAATATATGTATGAATACTGTAAAAATACATAAACAAAATATGTGAAATTATTAAATTAGGCAGGCATATAACTGCTCGCTATAATGTAATAATAATACAATAGAAATTATTGCTAACATAATTACTTGTTATGAATACTACTTGTTCATAAAACAACTTTTCTTTAAATAAGCCTTTTTTTATTTTCCCAGTAATGAGAGGAAAAAAAATCAACATCTCTGTTCATTGTTCAATTTGAGACATGACTCTTTATTCTCATATAACACATACGGTCCATGGCCATCCTTATCTTGCCTGGATGTCTGGAATTCACAATTTACAACCTGGGAGAATAGACAATCAGACTTTTAACATCTCGCGTAAGAGATTCTTTTCATAAGCAATGAACTTACATTCATTCTTCTAACAGAATAAACAAAATGGTTTTCTATGTGCTCATGAAATAATATATGAAATGAATTGCATAGGGCTTATAAATTAATTATTTTTATCCTCAATAGTTCTGACAACATGACGAATATGCATGAGAATTGCTTGCTATTTGGACTATAACACTTTATACACTGGACTTATGTGTATAAAATGGTCATGTGGTTACAAATGATATTTTTTTAAGTTTTAGTACACTAAAGTTATAGAGGGCTGCTGAATTTATATACATCTGTGTGTTGTGGTAACACTTTTTTATCACCGCAATGCGTGGCAGTGCATTGAGGTGTCTTTCATTTTAAATAGCATCCTAACACATTTTCCAAATTCACCACAATACACATACAGTACATATGCATTCCAAGGCATCACAATGCACAAATGGGAACCATAGATGGGTGCACTACATAAAAAAAAAATATACCCCACATTAAAAGTTTGGTCTTACAGATATAGCTTTTATAACCTGAGAAAGCAACACCTAATCTTATTGATTGCAGTCTCTAAGTCCAACCTGTGTACTGTACACACACCCTGTTGTACTCATTCTCTGCATAACCCATGGAGTTACTGGTGCTGGGGTGGCATAGGCAGTCACTGCTGAAAATATTCACAATAAACATAAAATCATAGTCGTTTCCAGTAATATTCGACAACAAGTGAAAAATAAATAAAGTGTTTGTTAACCCCCAAAAAAAATACAGATCCTGGTCCCTTAACCACTTGCCGACCAGCCACAGTATATATATATACTGCGGTAGGTCGGCTCTTCTGCGCAAACCGGCGTACCCATACATCGGCCCGTGCATGTTAAACTGTGCCGCGGGTCCTGCGGACTCGATGTCCGCCGGCCACTTACGATCAAAGAGAGGCGAGGCAGAACGGGGATCTGCCTATGTAAACAAGGCGGATCCCCATTCTGTCAGGGGACAACTCTGAGATATGCTGTTCCTAGTGATCAGGAACAGCGATCTCTTTGTTGTCCCAGGCAGACAAGCCCCCACACAGTTAGAACACGCCCAGGGAACACAGTTATCCCCTTTATCGCCCTCTAGTGTTTCCTGCCAGTGTCATTTATACATTGATCAGTGTATTTTTATAGCACTGATCAATGTAATAATGTCACTGGTACCCAAAAAAGTGTCACTTGGGGTAAGTTTTGTCTGCCACAATGTCGCAGTCCCGCTAAAAATCACAGATCACCACCATTACCAGTAAAAACATAAAAAAATATAAAAGTTTATAAATGTATCCCCTATTTTGTAGACATGATCTAACTTTTGAGCAAACCAATCAATATACTCTTATTGTGATTTTTTTTTGCCAAACATATGTAGCAGAATACATATTGGCCTAAACCGATGAATACATATTTAAAAAAAATAAAAAACAGTTTGTTTTTTTAAATGGTCCATCTTTTTTTGTTCATAGCGCGAAAAATTTAAAACGCAGAGGTGATCAAATACCACAAAAAGAAAGCTCTATTTGTGGGAAAAAAAGGACATCAATTTTGTTTGGGTGTAGCGTTGCACAGCCGCGCAATTGTCAGTTAAAGCGGCGCAGTGCCGTATTGCAAAAAAATTACCTGGTCATTAAGGAGGTAAAACCTTCCAGGGCTGCAGTGCTTGTGCTATGTAATCTGCCCCTCTCTAAACTGTAAAAAAAACCTGCCTGATCCTGCCACTTCCTGTATCCCCCTTCCTGCGCTGACCACGAAAATCAGGGCTGCTGAGCCCTGACCACCGTGATCAGCGAGCGTACGTCCCTACTCTGATCTCATCTCTCCCCCTCACCCCTCCTTCCTGCCTGTCAGCACCGTGTCTGTGTCTCTGTCTTTGCCCCCTTCCCCCCCCGATGCAATTAGTAAAAATAAAAATAATACAAATAAAAACTTTGAAATGGTAACTGCCAGCCCCTCCTATTATAGCCTGGCATACCACACTCTATTATTCTTTTACAAAAACGAGGCATGTAAATACCTGTCTAGAGCGATCTTCAGGCTACTGCAGGAGGGGCTGAGCAGCCAAGTGACCTCCCCAGCTGATGTCAGAGGGAGATCTCAGCCCCTCCTGCAGAAGCCACCCATCAGAGCTGTACAACGACACTCGAGTCTTGTGACCAGCTTGAAGATAGCTCTAAACAGGTATTTACAAGTTTTTATAAAAGACTTACACAGTGTGCTATGCCTGCCTATAATAGAGAGGCTGACATAGACTTACTTATATGGCTTAATAAACACTTTAATGATCTCCAAATATTCATTCAGTGCATGCTGAATTTTTTCCCCCATAGTTGTAAACACCTGAAAATTATTTCAAGGTTTCCTCTAGTGTAAAATAGGTTAAGTAAGGTTGTTTTGGACCAGTAATAGAAAATGTGTGCTGCTCAGGCTACAAGGGAAAGCAATACTGTGTCCACCACTGTGAGCGCAGGCCAGGAAAGGAGCTTGTCTCAACTGTTGAGCAAAGGATGGATACCATGAAGCCGCACATCAATGCAGACCCCCTGATATTGCAATGAATGTCAGTAAGTCTAAGCCTGGGCTCCCATCAGGCCACGCCCTCAAGGTTGTTTTGGAGTGTTGAAGGAAACCAGAGTAGCAAGAGGAAACCCATTCAAGCACAGGAAGAATATGCAAACTCCAGGTAGGCAGAATCTTCGCTGGGATTCAAGTGTTGCAAGGCACAAGTGCCAACCATTATTTCACTATGAACTGATATTTTTTACTTTATGACAAATTTTAGCCTAACTATAGTTATTTTGAAAAACAGTGATAGCATACTTACATATCTCATACAGCTCACATAAACCAAAACCGGCAAACTATCAAAGTGTTCCAAGAGAACTAAATTAAAAGGTGACCACGTTGGTTTATCCCAAGACTTTGTATACAGAAATTCGTAAGGGAGCAGTCATTTTCATGTATATCTCTATCATAAAAACTAGGAACAATTAAAGGCGGTTATTCACTTTTAGGATCAGATTCAAATAAATGGAGACATGAAAAAGGAAGGAAATAGGAAATAGACATGCCCCCAGAGACACCCAAGTGGTCATGGAGGCCCCAAAGAGGCCAGGCAATATGTTTCTAAGATGAGAGGTAAAGTAAGGAAAACAAGGACAAAGCAAAGAAGAAGAGTTAGCGGAGAAAGGGGGAGAGGGAAGGAGGTAGGAGGGAAGATTGGCTCGCAACCTATGCCAAGTGCACCATAAGACATTTCCTGGGAGTCCCTATTATCACTCAGAGAACCATTCTGGAGTGAAGGAGTCATCTCAATGATTTTGTGATTGAGGTCCCAGTACATCACAATATTCAGGAGAACAGGTAAACTTGTTGCAGAAGAACCAGATTTGACAAAATGATTTTCCATATGATTTGCCAATGCTATGATTTCCTTCAGACTGATAGGGGGAACCACCACCTGCTTTCAAAATTTTGGAATGCATGCTTTTGCTGCAATCAGTAGGTGTATTAGTAAGGGACGTGATGATGATGTAAGTCTTAGTGGATTACAGGAGCCCTCCCGATACGTAGTTCGAGAATGATTATTTCAAATGAAACCACCATTTATTCAACTCAAGATAACACCAATTTAAGATCTGGGCCATATGTGTCACCTTCTGATAGACCTATGTCACCCAAGGTCTCGACAAAAGTTGTTGGTTAATCCGATGAGCTTTACCAGCACATAATAATTTAGTTGTACTTGTTTTAACTGTTATTCTTTTAGTTTAGTTTTTTTTATGTTTATTTTAGGTTTACATGGTTCTTCTTATTTGTCAGTCACTGGGATTATATGATGTTAGGTATGACCCAACATAACAGTCTCACTGCTAGATTCACTAAATATATAAACTGATAAGCCAACATATTATGCCCACTGATGGGTAAAGTGAATAACATTGATTTTTCTTGTTATAATGGCACCTGAAAGTGGGTGGGATATAGTAGGCAGCAAGTGAACATGTTTGTCCTGAAGTTGATGAGTTGACAGCAGAAAAAATGGGCAAATGTAAGGATTTGTGTGACCTTTGACAAGGACCAAATTGTAATGACTGGATAGCTGGGTCAGAGCAACTTCAAAACTGTAGCTCTTGTGGGATGTTCCCAGTCTGCAGTGCTCAGGTGCATGTATGAAGTAAAGGCTGGACCACGCAGTCCAATCCAATGAAGAGCTACTATAGCTCGAAATGCTGAACATTTTAATACTGGTTCCAATAGAAAGGTGTCAGGACTAGGGATGAGCCGAATACACCCCCCAGTTCGGTTCGCACCAGAACATGCGAACAGGCAATAAATTTGTTCGAACATCCGAACCCCGTTAAAGTCTATGGGACACGAACATGAAAAATCAAAAGTGCTAATTTTAAAGGCTTATATGGAAGTTATTGTCATAAAAAGTGTTTGGGGACGGGTCCTGCCCCAGGGGACATGTATCAATGCAAAAAAAGTTTTAAAAACTAAAGTTTTTTCGGGAGCAGTGATTTTAATAATGCTTAAAGTGAAACCATAAAAGTGAAATATTCCTTTAAATTTCGTACCTAGGGGGTGTATATAGTATGCCTGTAGAGCAGCGCTTGTTTCCCTTGCTTAGAACAGTCACTGCACAAAATGTCATTTCTGAAGGAAAAAAAGTCATTTAACAGTTCTCACGGCTGTAATGAATTGCCGGTCCCGGCAATACAAAGAAAAGTAATTGAAAGTCACTGATAAAAAAATTAATAAATAATGCGTGGGGGTCCCCCCAAATTCAATTACCAGGCCCTTCAGGTCTGGTATGGATATTAAGAGGAACCCTGCGCCAAATAAAATAAAAAATAAAAAGGCGTGTGGTTCCCCCCAAATATCGATACCAGACCCTTCAGGTCTGGTATGGATTTTAAGGGGAACTCTGCGCCAAATAAAAAAAAAATGGCGTGGGGTTCCCCACAAAAATCCATACCAGACCCTTATCCGAGCATGCAACCTGGCAGGCCGCAGGAAAAGAAGGGGTGGGAAGAAACCCCCCTCCTTCCTGAACCGTACCAGGCCACATGCCCTCAACATGGGGAGGATGTTTTGGGGTCTGGACCCCAAAGCACCATGTCCCCATGTTGATGGGGACAAGGGCCTCATCCCCACAACACTTGCCCGGTGGTTGTGGGGGTCTGCGGGTGGGGGGCTTATCGGAATCTGGAAGACTCCCAAAGGGGACCCCCAGATCCCGGCCGCCCCCCTATGTGAATTGGTAACAGGGTACATTGTACCCTACAATTTCACAAAGAACGTGTAAATGTTTTTAAAAAAACAAACAGACACACAGACACAGACACAGACACAGTTGGGATAAGTCCTTTATTAAAAAAAAAGAATAATAAAAAAAAACCTCCAGCGGTGGTAATCCACTCTCGATCTCCAATCCAGCGATGTCGGTATCCTGCAATGGATGATCTCTCCAGTCTCCAGCGACGATGTCCAGCTACGAGGAACAGCACACGATCCTCTCTTCACCGGAGCGGAGACACCCAGGGAATGACGCCGCTTCAGCCAGTGACAGCTCTTATGTAGCTGAGGGCGGGGCCACCCGTCACCTGACCCCGTCCCCCTCTGACGCAAGGGGAAACCCGGGCTTCCCCAGTGACGTGATGGATGACCCCGCCCCCCTCTGATGCAAGGGAAACCTGCGTTGCATCAGAGGGGGGCAGGCTCACCCGCACGTCGCTGGGAAAGCCTGGGTTTCCCCTTGCATCAGAGGGGGACAGGGTCACGTGAGGGGTGGGCTCGTCCTCGGCTACATAAGACCTATCAGGCTTTGGCGGCGTCATTCCCGGGGTGTCTCCGCTCCAGTGAAGAGAGGATCGTGTGCTGTTCCTCGTCGCTGGAGCCTGGATAGATCATCCATCGCAGGATACCGACATCGCTGGAGTGGAGATCGAGAGTGGAATACCACCACTGGAATCTTTTTTTTTTTTTTATTCTTTTTTTTTTTTAATAAAGGACTTATCCCAACTGTGTCTGTGTGTTTATTTTTTATTTTTTACACTTTCTTTGTGAAATGGTAAGGGTACCCCATTACCAATTCACATAGGGGGGTCGGGATCTGGGCGTCCCCTTTGTTAAAGGGGTCTTCCAGATTCCGATAAGACCCCACAACCACCGGGCAAGGGATGTGGGGATGAGGCCCTTGTCCCCATAAACATGGGGACATGGTGCTTTGGGGTCCAGACCCCAAAGCATCCTCCCCATGTTGAGGGCATGTGGCCTGGTACGGTTCAGGAGGGGGGGCGCTCTCTCGTCCCCCCTCTTTTCCTGCGGCCTGCCAGGTTGCGTGCTTGGATAAGGGTCTGGTATGGATTTTTGGGGGAACCCCTCTCCATTTTTTTTTAAATTTGGCGCAGAGTTCTCCTTAAAATCCATACCAGACCTGAAGGGTCTGGTATGGATATTTGGGGGGAACCGCACGCCATTTTTTTTTATTTGGCGCAGGGTTTCCCTTTAATATCCATACCAGACCTGAAGGGCCTGGTAATTAAATCTGGGGGGACCCCCATGCATTTTTTTTAATTATCAATGACTTTCAATGACTTTTGACTGTATTGCGGGGACCGGTAATTCATTACAGCCGCGAATACTTTTAAATTAGGTTTTTTCCTTCAGAAATTACATTTTGTGCAGAGACTGTTCTAAGCAAGGGAAACAAGCGCTGCTTTACAGGCATACTATATACACCCCCCAGGTACGAAATGTAAAGGAATATTTCACTTTTATTGTTTCACTTTAAGCATAAGGCCCCTTTCACACTGGGGCGGTTTGCAGGCGCTATTGTGCTAAAAATAGCGCCTGCAAACTGACCCTAAACAGCGGCTGCTGTTTCTCCAATGTGAAAGCCTGGGGGCTTTAACACTGGAGCGGTGCGCTAGCAGGACGGTAAAAAAAGTCCTGCTAGCAGCATCTTTGGAGCGGTGAGAGGAGCGGTGTGTTTACCGCTCCTCCACCGCTCCTTCCCATTGAAAGCAATGGGAAACTGCGGTAATACCGCCAGCAATGCGCCTCTGCCGGCGGTATTACCGTATATACTCGAGTATAAGCCGGGTTTTTCAGCACATTTTTTGTGTGCTGAAAATGCCCCCCTTGGCTTATACTCGAGTCACATTTTTGCGCCTAATCTCCCGGACTTTGGGGACCCAGTACTGGCCAAACTTGGCACACATGTAGCCTCACTCTTCCTCTACAAGTGTGCAAAGATTGTTGTCCGGGGGACCTACGGCCCGGGAGCACTGATTTTTCAAAGCCAGGCACCCCTTCCATAGACTCCTATGTTAAAAGGTAATTTCTCCGGTAATTTTGGGGACCCGTTACCAGACGGTCGTAGGTCCTCTGAACCGAAACCTTGGCACACATGTAGCTCCATTTCTCCTCTATAAGTTTGCAAAGTCTTTTGTCTGTGGAACCTACGGCCGGGGAGCACCGATTTTTCAAAGAGCGGGCACCCCTTCTATAGACTCCCATGTTAAATGGTCATTTCTCCAGTGTATTTGGGGACCCGGTACCGGCCGGTCGTAGGTCCCCTGGACCTGTCACTTGGCAGACATGTAGCCCCATATCTCCTCTATAAGTGTGCAAAGTATTTTGTGTGGGTGACATACGGCCGAGGAGCACCGATTTTTAAAATCTGGGCACCCCTTCCATAGACTCCCATGTTAAACGTCAGTTTAGTCATGGACACAGTGAGGCATGGGCACAGTGAGGCATGGGCACAGTGAGGCATGCACATGGACACAGTGAGACAAAGTGAGGCACAGTGAGGCATGCAGATGGACACCCTAGGTTTATACTCGAGTCAATACGTTTTCCCATATTTTTGTGGTAAAATTAGGTGCCTCGGCTTATATTCGGGTCGGCTTATACTCGAGTATATACGGTAACCCTTTTTCGTCCGCTAGTGGGGGTTAAAACCGTACTGCACCGCTAGTGGCCGAATACCGCCGCAATTCCGGCGGTATAGCGCAGCTAAAAACAGGGGCGCTATACCGCCACCGCACCCACCGCCCCAGTGTGAAACCAGCCTTATTAAAATCACTGCTCCCGAAAAAACTTCAGTTTTTAAAATTTGGGTTTTGCATTGATACATGTCCCCTGGGGCAGGACCCGGGTCCCCAAACACTTTTTATGACAATAACTTGCATATAAGCCTTTAAAACTAGCACTTTAGATTTCTCCCATAGACTTTTACAGGGTGTTCCGCGGCTTTTCAAATTTGCAGCGAACACCCCAAATTGTTTGCTGTTCGCCGGACGGGCGAACAGGCAATGTTCGAGTCGAACATAAGTTCGACTCGAACTCAAAGCTCATCCCTAGTCAGGACACTCAGCTCATTGCAGTTTGTTGCATTTGGGGCTATGTGCCGTCAGACGGGTCAGAGTGCCCACAGACAAAATTGTCTACAATAATCTAATCGGTATATATAATGTATATACACTGTATAATCTAAGGAAATAAATGAAGAACACATAGACACATAGGCAACCAGTAGTGTATGAGCTGGAGATAAAAAAAAATGCAGCTCATTCTTTTTTCTTCTTTTTTGTCTCTGTGTCGAACCAGAGAAAAAAAGCAAAATCTTTCTGCAATAATCACTTCTACCATTGCACTCACACATGCTGTCAGTAAAAATACTCTTAAAAGTAAAACCTTATATATAAATTATTATTGCAAATAAACCTTAGATGTTTGAAATGTTGTTCTTCCCATCCTGGCATTCAAAGTAACGGAATCTTATGAAATGTACACAAAAAGTAATACTAAGCAGAAACACTGTGGTACATAGACTGTCACAAAGTGTTGAAATATTTCAGCCTGATGCCTAACGCATTGTTAAGTATCTATTGACAGACACTAGCTTAAATGTCTCTTATATCAATCAGCAACGGCTACAGCTACCGGATAATATGTAAGGGTAAGGTGAGGTATGATAAATCTCAGTTTTTTCCCCACACAGAATAAAAAGATTTAAAAAGAAGCACTATTCTGTGTTTGCTTCTACATGTTTGGCAGAATGTTCACATTCCATTGTATTCACATACTGTACATTCACTTTTTTTCTATATATATGTAAAGGCAAGCTGTTAATTTCCCTGTGTATTTGGCATGCAAAGTACTATAATATGGTACAATCCATGGCGACTAATCAGCTTTAATAACATACAGACTATTAAAGTGAAGCTGTCACATTTGAGGCAAGATCACAAGATCATGGGGTTGGCTGAGACACTACAGAAATCACAATTACACTTTATATTAATGCTTTATTGCCAAGTTATCAGCACTGAAAGATTTGTGTTTTTTTTGCACTTTTTATTTACACCTTTAACAGGTTTGTAAAGAGCAGCCTGTTTGTTATGCAGGAGCTGAAAAGAGTACAATCTCTGTATCTAATCACTCTGGAGCAAGAATCAACATGGCAGCTTCCAGAATGAATACAATGTAACATTGGGGTGCCTTGAGGTTTCTTCAGGGGTGCCTTGGCAAAATGTCTAAACATTGATCAAAAATTGTATACAAGCCAACAGGTGGATCAAGCCTGCCCTTAAATTACACAAATCCAAGGGTTTTGATTATGCAACATTAAGACTAAACACTTGCATCATAAAAACCAATGACTTTATCAGTTGATAAGGAGGATGTCTCTTACCTCCACAGCATCCTTGTTTGACCCTCCTGTACTCCTCCCTATGAGCACTGGGGTCACATTAGCTGACTGATGGAGAGAATTGAGGGAGAAGAGAAACATTGGAATACTAGTAAGTTCCAGCGTGAAAAGGTGTATTTGCTTTGGAAGAATAAATCACCTCTAACATTGGGTGTCCTACGTGTGGATGTTGCTGGATTGTGTAAAACTGTTAGAATGGAAAGGGTGCCTTGAGATTGTCTATAATTTTAAAGGGCACCTTGACTGAAAAAAGGCAGAGAAACACTGATAGAGACTAACCTTTCTGAATCAGGGTTTCTCCGGAGGTTGTTAAGGGTTTCTTAAGCAGTGGGCATTTCCCAACTCTCAGATAAGTAATCACTGGCACCTATGATCTTCATAGACATCTGTAAGGATGAGGGGGGGTATTGGGTTCTTCCCAAGGACCAAGTGTAAAGCCGTGTACACACAATCGGTTTTACCGATGAAAAGTGGACTTTTTTCATCGGACAAACCGATCGTGTGTGGGCCCCTTTGGTCTTTTTTCCATTGGTATAAAAAAATAGAACCTGTTTTAAATTTTACAGATGGAAAAAAAAAACAATAGCAAATTCCAATCGTCTGTGGGGAACTCCATCGGAGAAAAAACCCACGCATGCTCAGAATCAAGTCAACGCATGCTCAGAAGCATTGAACTTCATTTTTCTCGGCTCTTCCGAGTGTTTTACATCACAGCGTTTGGGACGGTCGGTTTTTTGACTGATGGTGTGTAGGCAAGACTGATGGAAGTCAGCTTCATCGAATTAGTGATGGAAAAATCCATCGGTTTAAAATCCATAGGAAATCCGATCATGTGTACAGGGCTTTAGGAGCATTATTCCCACAGTCCATCACACTAAAGCTAGCCATGCTGTACACATTTTTTTATTTATTTTTATTCAGCCAGATAGCTCCAAATTAGACTTCTACATCCACACTAATTTGGTGATAGGAGGAATCCCCCCTCTGGGACATTGTAACTTGAAAATGGCACCTACTGCTGTCAGAATACACGGGTCAGCATCTGCAGCACATTGGCTGCACAGCTGATTGAGAAAAATGTTTTAACGTGTCCCTTCAACAGATGTCTATCAAATAATCTACTTATGCCAAGTGGGGATGGCCACACACTAACTGAAATTGGGCTGGTCCCTGCTGAACCAGTTGAAGCTTGATCAGTGTTTGCCCATTTTTATGCACTGTGAACTGTAGCTACAGTCATTGTTAGCAGGGGTTCCCTGAGCTTGTAAAGTTTTTTCAAGGATTCCTCAGTGTTACAAAAGGTTGAGAAAGGCTGATCTAGAAGACTTTGGG
Organism: Rana muscosa; assembly: GCA_029206835.1. Lineage (NCBI taxonomy): Eukaryota > Metazoa > Chordata > Amphibia > Anura > Ranidae > Rana > Rana muscosa. The sequence continues at coordinate 495,595,659 of CM055121.1, forward strand.
GTTGATTTACTAAAGGCAAATAGGCTATTCGTTTGTAATTTTCCTTGGCTTGAACCTAATGAAAAGTAATTTTGCAAAAAAAATTTAAGAAAATATAAAAAAATACAAATAAAAACAGCACTTTTGTTTGCACATAATTGAAGGAAGTTAGAGCTTCACCTCATCCAATAAGCTTAGGGGAAATACCTGTGCAAAGTGAACATTTCCTTACAAAATTAACATAATTCTCTGTACTGGCATCTCCCCAACTAAAATATGGGTTTTGGGTGGACTGACCATTTAAATCTGCCTGTTCTTAGTTTTGTAACAATCTGTTTTACATGAAGAAAGAATTTTACACGTATGTTGTTATGTATTTCCAGCATCCTTTTACCATTAAATTGTACTCAGGAAAAAAGTGGCGATTACTGCATGTGATAAATGTATGATGTGTTTAATGTGGAGGCGTATAGATGTGTAATTTATAAATATAACTTGTGTCCATATGTACAGCATATGTGAGTGTTGGTTACACATTTCTTTGACAAGGCTTTACATCTTGTGTTTTCTATTTGTATCTAATATGGAAGATATATATCTAGATGGCATTTAGTGCTGACTGTACAATTACTATGTAGTAGTCACTAAATCTGTCATTTTTGTGTGTATTCCTATCTCTAACAAATTAATTTGTTATGCTGTTTGTCAGTTATATACTGTAAATGAATGTGTATGACCTGCAGTGCATGCCTTTTGTTAAACACATTCAGATTTGATGCTTAGCATATGTGTGTCAGCATTGTATAGGAGATATTTCCTCCACTTCACTATACTGTATGACTGCCATCAAAAGAATGAAGGCCTCTTGAGCCCCTTAGGGAAAGAGAGCCTTGACTGATGGGGACATGGCCAGGTACAGGACAAGGCAGTGGTGATCAAGGATTGGTTGTTAGGGGGGATGGGATGGGCCTGAGCTCGGGTAAAAGTATTGCCCCAGGGAATTCTGGGTCTTTAAGGGAAACGTGTTTGGAAGAGCTGCCCACCCTCCCGCCCCTATTTTCTATGGTATGTCACAGCTTGCTGCGGTTTCTTGACCTTGCCAGCTCAAAATGGCTGTAATAGGCCATGCCCTTGATGGAAATCGGAAATAGGCGGCCTGTCCAGCACTTATGGTAAGGACAGGCCCCTCCCCCCCTTGGTATTGTGTGCTCAAAGTACAACTGTGACTGGCACTGGTTGAAAAGTGTTAACATGTTATGTTTGGATTTAATAAAGCTGTGGCCTTGCCCTTTCCAACCTAATGGTTGTAAGTGTGTTTATTCAATAGGATGAGGGGGCAAGGGGGAAGGTTTTATATATACCATATATACTCGAGTATAAGCCGACTCGAATATAAGCCGAGGCACCTAATTTTACCACAAAAAAATGGGAAAACGTATTGACTCGAGTATAAGCCTAGGGTGTCCATCTGCATGCCTCACTGTGCCTCACTTTGCCTCACTGTGTCCATGTGCATGCCTCACTGTGTCCATGCCTCACTGTGCCCATGCCTCACTGTCACTGTGTCCATGCCTCACTGTGCCCATGCCTCACTGTGTTCATGCCTCACTGTGACTAGACTGATGTTTAACATGGGAGTCTATGGAAGGGGTGCCCGGGTTTGAAAAATCGTTGCTCCCCGACCGTAGGTCCCCCAGACACCAAACTTTGCACACTTGTAGAGGAATAGTTGGTCTACATGTGTGCCAAGTTTGGGGTCCAGGGGACCTAGGGCTGGCCGGTACCGGGTCCCCAAAAATCACTGGAGAAATTACTGTTTAACATTGGAGTCTATGGAAAGGGGTGCCCGGCTTTGAAAAATCGGTGCTCCACGTCCATAGGTCCCCCGGACACCAAACCTTGCACACTTGTAGAGGAATAGTGGGGCTATATGTGTGCCAAGTTTGGGGTCCAGGGGACCTACGGATGGCTGGAATCAGGCGCACAAATTTGAAGTCAGAAACAGACTCGAGTATAAGCCGAGGGGGGCATTTTCAGCACAAAAAAATGTGCTGAAAAACTCGGCTTATACTCGAGTATATACGGTATATCTATGTTACAGTTAATTGTACCTGGGCTCATTGCGCCTCAGCAGTCAAGGATTATGCTGCTATCAATGGTTGCAGTAAATTACTCATAATAGATACCAATAGGACCTGCAAAAAGTCTAAGAAGACTAAAGGGCCTAAGCTCCAGGGGCGGAGTGAAACACATTGGGGGCGTGGCCTGGTTGGAGTCCAGGCTGAGGTTGCCACTCCATTCATTGCAGTAGGACATCATAGATCTGTGACTTCCAGGGATTAATCCCTTTCTTTTTTGAACATCTGTGAGCCCTGCTGTGCTTTTTGAACGCTCCCCCACCCTTCTGGGACCTATGAAGTGGCAGCGGATAACTGTCAAAACTGCTTCCCCACCCAAAGAAAAGTTTCATAAGAAGAAGAGGAGGGGAGAGGAGGGCATACATCAAAACTTTCCTTTTAGGGTTAAGTTATGTGTTAAGTTCTGGGGGTTGCATATTGGGCTTAGGATAAATGTTAGGTTTGGGGTTGGGGGGTTTAAGATGGCCATACTCCAGTATAATTTGTATTTGAAATGTTTGTTTTCCCCTGACTTGCACTCTTGAGAGTATACATATTTAATAGGAACATTTTTCCTGCACATATAAGCATGCCCAGATTTCTAGGGCTGCTTCAAATATTATTTTTCATTAGTAGGATAAAAAGAAAATACTGCAAATGAATATTCACTTTCAGCCAGCAAACCAACAAGTGAAACTCTATCTATGTCCCTGCAGATGTTACGCTAACAAAGACAGAGGATGTAGTGGGTACTTACTTTCCCAGGGTAATTTTTGAATTTTTCAGTGACACCAGTGGTGTGTGTTCCCGGGTGGCGCTGTCACCATGGGCTGACGGATGGATATCGCTGTGTGCTGAACCTCCTTTTTGTCCTCTCTCGGCAGAGGTATGGTGGGGCGGGGAACCCGCCATGCTTGCTGGGAGAGGGTATAAAGGGGCGGGCCATCTTGGTCACGGGGTCTTAGTCCCAGGCACCTTCAGCTTGCAGACGGTGGTTCGTGTTCGTCCTCTAGGCGGCCTAGGCCTAGAGGACCACCGGAGATCGTGTTCCACCTCAGGCACCTTTAGTCCTGGGGTGAGGTACTTGGATGGAGGTCCGGAGCTCAGTGCCCAACACTGAGTTCCGCGAGGGAAGGATCCTAAGGCACTCCGGGGATGGATGCCTGAATCCGAGGTGGGCGTAATGGACCGGGAAGAGCTCCTCATCTGAAGACCCGATGCAGCATACTGCCGGTGACGGGTGAGTCTCTTGTCGGAGACCGTCCGGAAAGAGAACTTCCCTCGTGCGGAGACCATAGCCCACTCTCCAGGAGGAGAGTGGAGGATCGAATTTGTGTCTGGGCCTATTCGCACCCACACATCCTTTTCTGTTCTATAGCCAAGGGAGTCCATGTTATGTTCTACAATAAAGGTGTGTTGGACTTTAATAGTGTGGGGCTCAATTTCTGGCAGACGAGGTTCACGGAGACTCTCGGAGGGAGGATCCAGGGGCACAGCACAGACCCGAAGGTAAAAACAACAGAGAAATTGCTGATACCACATGCACACCTGTGGTGGAAGCCTGGCGTAGCTCACCCTCTCCCTCCCCTATCATACCCCTAGACCAGAGACAGTGCGAGCTGAACTTTAATAGAGGGGACTGGGGAGAGGGTGCCCGCTACATATATATATATATATATATATATATATATATATATATATATATATTGTAACCTGGGGGGCAGGTAGTAGGTACAAAAGCTCCCTGGGATGAGCAGGCACAGATACCAAGTCCATTGGATCAGTGAAAACACAGTGTTGTTTATTGGTGCTATATAGAAAGTCTAATGACAGGTGCTGTACAGTGTGGTGAAAACAAACAGAAGAAAAAGTAGCAAAACAAAAGCCTAGCCGTGTCTCGGCTCTAACTATACGGTATTTACAAGCCCTCACTACCAGGCTGGACAAGCCTAACGCTTGTCAGCTTCCACATTCACAGAGTAACAAGTTTTACCAACCTTCTTGCTCTCACAGACCAATGCTGTCTGTGTTTCCCAGGCTGAGCAAAGGCTGTCTGCTCAGGTGAGCTTTTAATTAAGCTGGTGGAGAGAACCAACACCTGAAGTGGATCCTGGCTCAGAGATCCCTGAATGTATATGAGAGGAGCCTGGGAGATGTATAAACCCCGAACAGGACTTTCCCAAGCTCTCTCTGGGACGCTCTGCCACACATCCTCCCCCCTTGTTTCAACCCCAGGGTTGGAACACCTGTAGCCCAACAGGAGTGATCACGGGACAGGGCATCTACATTTCCCATCTCCACACCTGGCCTGTGTTTTACCGTAAAGGCGTAATTTTGTAGGGCCAAAAACCACCGGTTCACCCGCCTATTAGTCTCCTTCTTTTGGGCCATCCATTTCAGGGGAGCATGGTCAGTTATCAACTCAAACTGGCGCCCCAACAAGTAGTACCTGAGCGCGTCCACGGCCCACTTTATGGCCAGACACTCCTTTTCAATGACTGCGTACTTCTTTTCATGGTCATTGAGCTTTCTGCTTAAGTACACCACAGGGTGTTCTTCCCCATTGTGTACCTGTGAAAGTACTGCCCCGATACCAACATCAGACGCATCTGTCTGGACCAAAAAGTTTTTGGAGAAATCTGGGGAGTATAGGATTGGCTGTGCACAAAGAGCCTTCTTCAGGACTTGAAAAGACTCTTGTGCTACTGGAGACCATTTCACCATTACGGAGGCTTTCCCTTTCGTAAGGTCTGTCAGTGGGGCAGCTATAGCTGCAAAATTTGGGATAAATCTTCTATAGTACCCCGCAATGCCAAGAAAGGCCCTGACCTGCTTCTTGTTTGCAGGACGTGGCCACTCCTGGATGGCTTCTATTTTATTCACCTGGGGCTTTATGACACCCCGGCCAATAGTGTAGCCCAAATACCTGGCTTCCTCTAGCCCAATGGCACATTTTTTTGGATTTGCCGTAAACCCTTCTTTGAAGAGGGAATCCAGGACAGCCTGGACACGGGGCAAGTGAGACTCCCAGTCAGTGCTATGCACCACTATGTCGTCCAGATAGGCTGCAGCATACTGTCTGTGAGGTCTTAGGGTCCTGTCCATAGCCCTCTGAAATGTTGCAGGGGCATTTTGCAACCCAAAAGGCATTTTCTTATACTGAAACGACCCCTCCGGGGTCACAAACGCAGTCTTTTCTTTGGCACTACCAGTCAGGGGTATTTGCCAATATCCTTTGGTCAAGTCCAAAGTGGTCAGATAACGGGCCTTGCCAAGTCGGTCTATAAGCTCGTCTACCCTGGGCATTGGGTATGTGTCAAACTTTGTTACCGCATTAAGCTTTCTGAAGTCGTTACAAAACCTCCAAGTGCCATCCGGTTTTGGGACCAATACAATGGGGCTAGACCAGTCACTATTGGATTCCTCAATAACATCTAACTCCAACATCCTTTTAACTTCCTCACCGATGTCCTTTCTTCTAGCTTCAGGAATTCGGTATGGTTTGAGCTTGACACGGACCCCAGGTTCAGTAACAATATCATGCTGAACTGCTGACGTCGTGCCGGCAACTCTGAAAATTTCTCTTTATTCCTTATCAGGAACTCTCTAGCTTCCTGTTTCTGGGAACATGACAGGGTATATGGAATTGTGACCTCAGGGATCAGAGGGGATTCAGTACCCTTAAGGGTTACCGGGAGAGACCTGGCAGTTAATGCCAGTCTATCCTTCCAGGGCTTTAACAGGTTTGTGTGGTAAATTTGTTCGGGCTTCCTTTTACCTGGTTGATATACCTTGTAATTGACCTCCCCAACTCTTTCAATTACTTCAAAGGGTCCCTGCCACTTAGCCAGGAATTTGCTCTCAACAGTGGGAACTAACACGAGGACCCTGTCACCAGGTGAGAAAACACGAAGTTGGGCCCCCCTGTTGTATATCCTCTGTTGGGCTGCTTGGGCCTGCAGTAAATGTTCTTTTACTACCGGCATGATTGCTGCAATCCTATCCTGCATTTGAGAGATATGCTCAATAACACTTTTGTGAGGTGTCTGCTCCCCCTCCCAAGTTTCCTTGGCTATGTCTAGGAGTCCCCGAGGGTGTCTCCCATAAAGCAGCTCAAATGGAGAGTACCCCGTAGAGGACTGGGGAACTTCCCTGATGGCGAACATCAAGTACGGTATCAGGAAGTCCCAGTTTTTCCCATCCTTGTCAACAACCTTTTTTAACATATTCTTTAATGTCTTATTGAAGCGTTCCACCAAGCCATCCGTTTGAGGATGGTACACTGAGGTACGCAACTGCATCACCTTAAATAACTTGCACAGCTCCCTAGTTATTCGTGACATGAATGGGGTACCCTGGTCTGTAAGGACTTCTTTCGGGACGCCAACCCGACTGAACACCATAAACAGCTCTTTGGAAATGTTTTTAGCAGACGCAGTGCGTAAGGGAACGGCCTCAGGGTAACGGGTAGCGTAATCCATGATCACGAGGATATGTTGATGACCGCGGGCAGATTTGGGGAGTGGACCCACAAGGTCCATGGCAATCCTCTCAAAGGGCACTTCCATAATGGGCAAGGGCACTAACGGACTTCGGAAGTGGGGTTGGGGGGCTGATATCTGACACATAGGACAGGATTGACAATAATTCTCGATATTTTTCCATATCCCAGGCCAGTAAAACCTGCGTAACACCCTTTCAGTGGTTTTCTCAACCCCTAAATGGCCTCCTAGCAAGTGCCCATGGGCAAGTTCCAACACCACCCGTCTGTATAGCTTAGGGACTACCAACTGTTCAACCACTTCATCATTAGTTTTACATACACGATACAGTAAATCCTCATTGCTGCAGAAATATGGAAAACAGGGCCTGTCCCCTGGTTCGACAGGTACCTCATTAATCACCATTACATTTTCCCAGGCCCTGGCAAGGGTAGGGTCTTTTCTCTGCTCCGTACCAAAATTTTCCTTGTGCACATTAAGATCGGTAAACTCTAACGTATGCTCAGATTCAGCAGACGGCTGTCCAGCTCTACTGGTTGTGTGGACTTCTTCAGGCTCCCCCAGCTCTCCTGCGATAACTGAGAAAGGATCACCCGGAGAGCCCTGAGAGGAGTCCTCTGAACTCACAAGGTCAGTAATGGCCATGAGTTCTGGCTCTGTGACTGAGTTAGGTACTGCGACTGGGTCGGGACAATCCCACAGTTCCCAAAACTTAGGGAAGTCCCTACCAATGATAGCCTCGTGCACCAAGTGGGGCACCAGTCCGACCGAATGGGTCACCGTACCTAAACCAGTTTTAAACTGAACAGTGGTTATTGGATACTCGCGGGTATCCCCATGTATACAGATCACAGCAACATTTTTTGCATGAAAATTCACAGTTTCAACCATCTCAGCTGTAACCAAAGTAACTAGACTTCCCGAGTCCAGCAAGGCCGTAATAGGCTTATTATTAACAGTCACTTGACACATGTGTTTTCCCACATTTGGCACTGCAGCGCATGAAACAGCAGCAAACATAGACTGCCTTCTAAAAGATAGATCACACTGCATTGGTTCATCTGTTAATGGACAGTTTGCTGCAACATGTCCCAGTTCTTGGCAACGAAAACACCTGATGTTTCCCAAATTTGGTTTGCTGACAGGCAGTGGCTTCCCTTGTTTGGGACGCCAAACTTCAGTCCTGGCACCAAAAATCCTCCCCCCTATTTCCTTGCCATGCTTACCACCCACTTCCCCTGGAACAGTCTTACCGGTTGCCTAGGGAGACAGTGGCTTTGGGTGGAAAGTCCGTGCGGCTGTAGGGGTGGTGACCAGGTTCTCTGCAGCAAAGTACCTCTCCACGAGCTCCACCAGGTTGTCTGCCGACTTGGGGTCTCCTTGACTCACCCACTTCTGCAGGGGAATTGGTAGTGACCTCAGGAATTGGTCCATGACCACACGCTCCACTATTTGTGGCGCAGACAGGGACTCCGGCTGTAGCCATTTCCGTACCAGGTGGATCAGATCAAACATCTGCGATCTTGGGGGCCTCTTATCTTGGAAGAACCAGCTGTGGACCCGCTGAGCTCGAACAGCTAAGGTGACACCGAGTCGTGCCAGGATTTCCCGCTAGACCTTCTCATAATCTCCCGCTTCTGCTGACTCCAGATCATAGTAGGCCTTCTGCGCTTCTCCAGAAAGTAAGGGGGCGATCAGTCCTGCCCACTGGGTTTGGGGCCAACCTTCCCTCTCAGCTGTCCGTTCAAATGTTAGTAGGAAAGCCTCTGGATCATCATCTGCCGTCATCTTTGAAAGAAAGCGACCCACATGGATGGTTGAGGGCTTGTCTCCAATATCCTTCATTATCGCAGGTGACCCCTGTGCTAGCGTCTCCACAACCTCAGTAAGGGTTTTTCTATCTGCTTTTGCAGCAGTGGCAAGCTGTTCAAACAGCCTCTGCGATTGCTCCTGTACAGCACCAATCTGTTGGAACAGCACCTTGGTTTGCTCCTGTGCGATAGCGTTGGCTTGCTGTAATGCAGCGTTAGTTTGCTGTTGTGCAGCGTTTGCTTGCTGCTGTGCAGCGTTTGCTAACACCATTTGTTTGAGGATGTCCTCCATGTTGTCACTTTAGGTACTGGCCTTTTAAGTAGTAACTTACTACAGCTGGTCGCAGCCTCCACCATATGTAACCTGGGGGGCAGGTAGTAGGTACAAAAGCTCCCTGGGATGAGCAGGCACAGATACCAAGTCCATTGGATCAGTGAAAACACAGTGTTGTTTATTGGTGCTATATACAAAGTCTAATGACAGGTGCTGTACAGTGTGGTGAAAACAAACAGAAGAAAAAATAGCTAAACAAAAGCCTAGCCGTGTTTCGGCTCTAACTATACGGTATTTACAAGCCCTCACTACCAGGCTGGACAAGCCTAACGCTTGTCAGCTTCCACATTCACAGAGTAACAAGTATTACCAACCTTCTTGCTTTCACAGACCAATGCTGTCTGTGTTTCCCAGGCTGAGCAAAGGCTGTCTGCTCAGGTGAGCTTTTAATTAAGCTGGTGGAGAGAACCAACACCTGAAGTGGATCCTGGCTCAGAGATCCCTGAATGTATATGAGAGGAGCCTGGGAGATGTATAAACCCAGAACAGGACTTTCCCAAGCTCTCTCTGGGACGCTCTGCCACAATATATATATATATATATATAGACTGTTGTTAGTAGATTCAAGACATTAAATCAAAAAGAAAAACTCTTCTCAGTGCACGTGTCTATAAGTGACAAATCCAAAATAAGTGATCAAGCACACCACTGTGTCCTCCACCAGTCTCTATATGTGCACACCTCACATGACGACCCACCATAGGGTCTAATGTCACCTTCCCCTCAGGGGTATAAATCCAGCAATCTGTTGTTCCTCTACCCTTATAAGAACTCCCAATCACCCAAATGCTGTTCCTCGTAGTTATATGTCATAAGGCAGGAAAAAACTCAACTCTGGGGGAGATTTACTAAAACTGGAGCATTCAGAATCTGGTGCAGTGGTGCATGGTAGCCAATCAGCTTCTAACTTCAGCTTATTCAATTAAGCTCTGGCAGTAAAAATGAAAGCTGATTGGTTTGCATGCAGAGTTGCACCAGATTTTGCACTCCCCAGCTTTAGTAAATAACCCCAATTGTGTTTTAACGTTTAAAAACAACTTTTAAAAAAAACACAGTAAAGAACTCACATTTACAGATGCACTGTCCTGGTGCATGCAGGTAAAAACGCATGTATGATAAAGATGGACAATCCCTGAATCACTGAAACATCCGCAGATCGTCGGCCCTGTGTCCCCAGCGGCTCGTGAATGTTTAAATGAAAATTTAACTGCAAATTGCCACCTTTAGAGCCAATTTAAGGTTTAAGCTTCAGCTACAGATATCTTTTTATTTATTTACTTTGTATTAATAACTCATAGTCTGTGAAGGTAAAGTGGAGTGGATGAAATATAATACCAACATTTTTAAGTGAAAATATTGTCTAAGGCACAGGTGTCAAACACAAGGCCCGCGGGCCGAATCTGGCCCCCCCAGGCCATTTCATGCGGCCCTCACACCTCTCCGGCAGCTGCAGGAGAGCTCCAGCCCTCCTCTGGTCCTCCTCCAGACCCCTGCTTTCTGCTTTCAAGCAATGAATCCAGCTTCTTCCCAGCAGAAAAATAAGGAAAGGGGGTGCACTGTGATGTAAGGGAAAGTAGGGGACTCAACTTCTGATGGTGGGGTGGCTCTTGACATCTAATGTAAGGGGAGGGGATGCGCTGGACATCTAATCTTACAGATACAACCGGCCCTTTTGAGGACAATCATAATACTGATGCGGCCCACAATGAAAATGAGTTTGACACCCCTGGTCTAATCTAAGGTGTCTCCAAGCCCATAAACACACAGAAGCTTTGCAGTCAGGTTAGTGTTACAATTTGGTACCCATATTAATGTTGTAAAGCCTGTTTCATTTTGATGAGTGCACGTTTATTTGTTCTCTTTCTAATCACCTTCTCTTACACATTCCACAGCCAAGCCTGTAACCGTGCCAAGTATGCCTTGTACATCAGGCTACAAATGCCATTTACTTTCTGTTTGTCATTATATAAATGTCTGGGGTGTTCATATTATTTATATAACAAATGCTTGCTGTCTCAGAGAGTTTAGAGTAGCTCCCCTAGTGAGCATGTCTAGGCTTCTAAGTACAAGAGGTTTACGGCATGTTAATTGCTGTTGTTAATACATTCTTCCCACATTGTAAGCATCCCAAGGGTGTGTGCCGTCCATAGATCATTACAACACACAGTAAAAATAATAATTTTTTATGCTTACATCTACCAAGAATTGTTCACATAAATATAGGTAAAGGTTCCATTTGAACTTAAAAAACAGAGCTAGTGTAGAAAACAATTTGGTGTATACAACTTTGTGCTATAATTTTTATTTTTTATTTTTTTCTGGATTACCCTGCTTACCTGCATTAAAATCAGTAGTTAATCATATAGTGCAAATTTTTTACCACTGATATACTCATTTTTTTTTCAGAACGGTACTAGAACATGCATACATAAATCCCCTGATTGTACCTTAAACTGTGCAGAGATTGTGCAGATATGAGCCTTATCTAAAGGAAGCAAACAGCTAAGGTAATCCAGCCTGCCTAGTGCACTTTTTACCAAAATCAACTATAGACATAAATTTGATCCATGCCCAATCAGGCCTATTTGTTCAGGACGGGGCAACAAGATCATGTCTTTGGGCAGCAGCAGACAGTCCCAGCTGCTAGATGATGATCATCTATGAAAAGCACCTAGACAGACTAGAAACCTCTTCCCTAATGATTTCTGTGCTCCCTGAGACAAGTGGCACCAGAGATATCTGCCATTCTGACCTACCTCCACCTTTAATCCCCTGACATGCACTCCTGAGATACCCAAGTATACATATTTAACAGGAAAATTCTGCCTGCACATATGCCCATGCTCAGATTTCTAATGCTGCTTTACATGTTATTTTTCATCATCAGGATAAAAAGAAAATACTAGAATATATTTCCCACTTTCAGCCAACAAGTGGATCTCTAACCAAATCTCTACAGATGTTGTGCTAACAAATACCTTAATGAGACAGAGAAGGGACCCCCCCCCCCCCCTCCATAACACAGTATGTTGGGAAGAAACCTGGTATTAGTAGTTTCCCGAAATGATGTAATATAAGTGCTCACTTTAAAGCGGAGTTCCATCCACAATAGGAAGGACACTTACCTGTCCTAGGTGCCTGCGATGATGGGCCCCCCGACGGCGATCGCTTGGTCCTGGCGCCTCCATCCTGACTAAGGGAAACAGGCAGTGAAGCCTTACGGCTTTACTGCCCGTTTCCTGCTGCGCATGCGCGACACGCACGACACTTTGTGAATGGCCGGCTGCCTCCTGGGATACACACAGTTCCCAGAAGGCAGTGCACCCCATTCACCAGAAGACACCGCGCTGGAGGATGAGGAAGAAGACCACCGCGGTGGATGAAGAGGCAGAAGAGCTACTTCCGCATAGCAACCGCCCTTTCTGGTGAGTATAATTTTTTTTTTTTCTATTTTTTTTTCTATTTTTTTATGATTTTTAGGAAAAAAAAAAATCAGGGTGGAACTTCACTTTAACTATACGATTAAACCAGTCAAGCAGGCCCCTTGTACCACATACATATCTTTCTGTAGATCTAATAGATATTGTATAGTCAGATTGTAAGTATATTGTGAACTTTAATGTATTGGAAGACTTCAAATGTCCTCAGAATTTGTAAGGTCACAGCTAGCCTATTACCTTTTGGCTGATGTTTACTTTTTTTGTCATGTACAGCCATTGGCTTTAATGGTACTCTAAGTTCTCCTTGCATTAAAAAGTTTAAAGACTATGTAAACCCTAATCTTTATTTCTAGCAGTCACATCACCATCATTATATTAGGCTCTTATCCTCTACAGGGCTGGTGCAATGGGCAGTACTAAGTTGTAGTGGGTCACGTTTTCTACTGAACTGCTATACACTGTGATGACAGCGAGGCTCCATAGATGAGCTGCTGTCAATAAAATGTCTTATGCCACGTACACACGATCATTATTCACGGCGGTTAAAAAACCGCTGTGAATAATGACAGGAAAAACGAGGGAACCGCTTGGTTCCCTACACACGGTTGTTTTTCCCGTCATTTTTTCTCTTGACGAGAAAAACGACCGTCTGTGGGCTCCGCGGCAGTGTCTCCCTATGGGAAAACTGCCGCGGAAAAAAATGCTGGAAAAAACGATGAGAAAATTTAGAACATGTTCTAATTTTTCTCGTCGTTTTTTATGCCGTTTTTCTCAACGAGAAAAACGACATAAAGCCCACAGACGATCGTTTTTCTCGGCGAAAAAAAAAAATGCAGTTTTTCTCGTCGAGAAAAGCGGTCGTGTGTACGCGGCATTAGTCTGTCCTGCAGCACCAGCACCAGGAAGAATCAGTGATCATAGTAATGGGCTTTAGTTTTTTTTTAAATCAAGGGGCATGTGGAATGTAGTGGCATCATTGCAGAGACTAGATGAGCCTGCAGATTATTGCCACAACCAACCAAAAAGAATAGAATCAACAAGTTTTTAAAACAAAATGAAGTTATTTAGTAAAAAGGTACACAACTGTTTTTAAAATTCAATTGGAAGGATTTAAGATTTACAGAACAAGCAAGAACAAACAGAAAGATTGGGTAACAGAGCAAGCATTTACTTAATGAACGGTGGTTTCTAACCAAAAGGCCTATTTTCATTGTCACAAGTTGGTGATCAGAGGTTGGTGAATGATCCAGCTACCAAACATATTTATTTGCCTTAAAATGTACATATGCCCATATACATGGTTACTGGTGTGTTCAACTAGTGTGCATATACAGTCTACAAACACAGTAGACAATCCTGAGAAATATAGCCTATCAGCCCAAAAAATCTCTTATCATACTGACTTTTTTCCCTGTAGAAATGTGTTGCAGAATCCCTTCTCCTATTAAACATGTAGCGCCCACCCCATTTAGGGGTGCTATATACTCAAATTTAGGGGCTGGTCTGAGATAGTAGTTAGGCTCAGACCATTCTCAATTTATAGGTTGTGCCGTTTTATTTCCAGGATGGTATACTGGTGTGCAGTTCCCTGTGACCTATAGGTGGCACTGCCATAATGAGTCGGGGTTGAACTGCTGGTATTAGTGCTGTGCCTTGGGTGTCCTCTCTTGGCAGCGGTACGGTGGGTGTGGTCGACCTGCTGTGCATGCTGGGAGAGGATACATAAGGGGCAGATGCTGCCTGGGAGGGGTCTTCGTTCCAGAGTCGGAGTCCTGGTGCGTGGTGCATGGCCCTCCAGTCCATGGGGCCATGTGTGCATCAGTCCCAGGCACCTTTAGTCCTGGGGCTGCAAGTTCAACACTGGGCCCAGCACCTTTAGCTGGAGCCCGCTAAGAGGAGGAGAAGTCCCAGGGTGTCCCTCGCGAGGTGAAGGAAGGGGCCCGGTAACTCTCTGGAGGGATTCTTCTATCCACCAAGAGCCTAGTGATGTGCTGCTGCTGGCATATGTCTTTAAGTATCCAGAAGCTAAGAGGTTCGGGGTCTGATAGATTCTGTGGCAGAGAGTCTCCCGAACGCATCTAGGAAAAGAACTTGATCAAACGTCCGAGCATCACTTTGGCTACTAGGATCTACTTTGTAGGAGACTATCCAGGTGAGCTAAACCTACTCTGGGATAGAGTAGTGATTGTGCTATCCATTGTGCCTGGACTAACCTCCCAAACCTTGCTGTCCTGTCTCTCTTCCACCCTTTACCTATCTGCTGAACATTGAAAAAATAAACTCAACGTTGGAGTTTAAAGTGGTGTGGACATTGGAATTACTGGGGGAATACAGAGACTTGTCCCTATATCCTAGGAGATGAGAACCAACTGACGGAAGAACCTAGCTGTGGGACCCAAATACATAACACCGCTTAACCTCCTCATCCAGGAGGGTACGGGCATATAGTACGGTGTGCTTTTTTCCTGCAATTGAGCCAAAGCAAGGGAAAAGGGTCCGTGTGCTACAAACAAAAGCTGGATATTGAGCAATTCCTGATATCAACAGTTTACTCTATCCACTTAATTCACTATAGACTAAGTGGCAGAGTAGTCAGCTTGGAACAGAAACTACAGTTACATATCTTTATAATTGTTTCAGGCATTGATGACCAGAAAAGCTCCAAAAAAAGTCAGTTTTGGTGCTTAAACAGAACTCTGCTAGAAATAATTAACATTAGCGTGCATCAGGTTATCTATTTTCCAGGGAAAAACAAAACCATTGGCCTAAAAATGTGCATAAAGAAATACTACCTGTCATTATAAAGATCATCTCCCAGCAGTCCTTGTTGTAATGTTCCAAAGACAAATGCACAATTAAGTACTATAATATAGCTCCTGTAAATGTTGAGCACAAATATTGTTAAAGGACAGAGTCGCCATTGACTTTAGGAAAGTGTCCAGTAACAGTTACATATAGTGCATGCATCTCTGAACAGACTGCAGTCCGCATGAAAATGTCTGTAATTATTCTCTACAAAGACTGTGACAGTTTTCTTCTAATTGTAGAGATGAATAATGGTTCCTTGAAGTTTGTGGTATTTATCTGTATGCCAATTTGTATAAAAAGTGGAGGATTGTAGAAATAATTCAGAAGTACAATGAATACAGCACTAGCTGAACACTAACTGCTAAGCAAAGCTATACTAATAAGATATGCTATGTAGGAAGATTACACAAAGGTTATCATATATTTTTATGTCCCCTCAGTTTTGATGTATTAATTCATCTTGAGCCTGAAAATTAAACAATATAAGATGTCAGAACAAACTTTCCGTGGCTTGTACTAAATCTAGCGTGGTAATTCCAGTTGTGACTTTGTTTGACCCTGTCTGTATAATTTGATCTAGCCAGAGTTTGCTTTAATAAACTTTGTTTCAAAGCAATGTATGTGATATTAGAAAGTGTTGTGTATGCAGACAAGGTTATAGTATAACATAATCCCAAATTAACAGTTACACCAAGTAAACCCTCCCTCATGTCCTGTTTTATTAATGCCCTGGGTCTACCTCCATCACCAAATCCAGTTTACAAGGCTTTGCAAGTCACTGATGTATGCAATTAACATTTTTCATATGTAAATAATTAAACTCTTAAGAAAGGTAAGCTTAACACAAATTGCAGAACACATTGTTTATATTGAAGGTAAGAGACAAGAATTAAAATAAGTGGTGGATTAAGTGGGAAAGAAATTGGGAAGTCACGTGGTCATGTATTGACGCCTGACTTGGTAGACTAGCAATAAACCTTTTGTATAATATAATCTCTTAGCTGGGACTTTCAATACATGTGGTGACATACATACATTGGGGAGAAGTTAACATGGGAATTGCAGCATTGTGGAAAAAATGAAGTTAACTTTATTTTACAGCGCTGCTTTTCTCACTTTATTTTTTCCTTATATTATAAAGATTAGGTCTAGCATAGTAAAGATGGCAACCATCAGTAATATTCACTATTTAAAAATAACTCATGGTTTTAAAAAGGAAGGACTGCGGTTGATTCACTAAACCTGGAGAGTGCAAAATCTGGTGCAGCTCTGCATAAAAACCAATTAGTTTCTAACTTTGGCGTTTTCAATTAAAGCGTTACTAAACCCACAACAGTAAACATCAGTCTGTATATGCAATAAAGCATGCCTGTCATACACACTTTGCAAAAAAGAGGGGAGTTTGTGGGACTTTAAATGAAGCATGGGGGAATGCTTCCATCCCGGTTTGCTGAAAGCAGAGAAAAGGGGGGGGGGGCAGGCAATGGGACTGGTGCATAACATGTATGACAGGTGACTTGTGCATGTGCAACAATAGAACCTACATGCATGCATAACAGTGACCATATAAGATCAAACAAAGACTGTAATTCATCATAAATACATATATGAAAAGGAGCAGCACAGGAAAGCATGATACAGAATGTGAAATCGTAATTGTCATAAAAATTATCATAAAAACATATCAGAGTGTGGTCCCATTGCAGCAATTGGCTGCATCCTTGATGCCCGACGCGTTTCTGTGTTTCTGTGTGAACACTTCCTCAGGGGCGGATGCTAGGGACATCTAAAATATTGAAGTATGATAACATGCGATTAGAAACGTATATGCACCAAAAAGGACAAAATGTCAATTTAGGTACTTACAGTGTATGTCAAGCCAAGGTATTGTGTGAAAGGTGGACCAAGGGATAATGTCTCTCCCAGGAGCTGGGGTGGTGAATCATCCAGCACACAGCGAGCACACACAGGCATCATCTCCAGAGCACAGACCGCCATCTCCACAACACAGCCAATGATGAATATATGTGGAGAAAGGGTATCTAAAAATGGATAAGGGGGTCCATTAAGATTGACCAGTGATGGGAGTATAATCAAAAGTGGTCGATGTGCTTAAAGCAAAGGGTATTACCTGGATGTTCAAAGGATAAAGGTCTATCACAACTGTGGCGTCCAGACATGTGTGTGGGGATGGCTGCCGTGCCCGGATAGACGCCATATATGCGCCCCGCGCGCACCAGACGTCACCACCGACGTCACGTGTGTCAGACAGTACATGGGGCGGGGCTCCAGCCTGGGCGGTGACGAACACGCCCAGACAAGGCGCCACTGCGTCCAAGTCAGCCGGCTACGATGGATAGGCGTTCACGCAGCGACGCCAATGAGTGATGTCACATGGGGGAACGAGACGTGACGCTGATGCAGTGTGGGCATCCACCCGACTCCCCAAACTGACCCCGCCCTGATAGGGCGGGGAGAGAGGAAAAAAAAAAAAAGGGGGGGGGCAGCCAGAGCGCATCACAGCTCCTGGGATAAAGGCAAAACTAGGTCCAGACTATAACACAGTTATAGCCCAGGCTGGATAATTCCTGGTGCTGCAAAGTTTTCAACAAACTGATGTTGCAGAAAAATTAACCCTATGTGGGTGGACCATATTGGTACATTCCCTCAAGGGGCACCCCAAAAAAAGCAGGCAGGGGAAAACTGCCTACTACTGCCAATTAACTCCATCCCTGTGTATATAGCAAAAAAGAGGGGAGTTTGTGGGACTTTAAATGAAGCATGGGGGAATGCTTCCATACCGGTTTGCTGAAAGCAGAGAAAAGGGGGGGGCAGGCAATGGGACTTTAAATGAGGAAATTGACAGAATGGGGTGGGGATGAAAAAACATAATGTTTATTGCAAAATTACAATACTGGTGCATAACATGTATGACAGGTGACTTGTGCATGTGCAACAATAGAACCTACATGCATGCATAACAGTGACCATATAAGATCAAACAAAGACTGTAATTCATCATAAATACATATATGAAAAGGAGCAGCACAGGAAAGCATGATACAGAATGTGAAATCGTAATTGTCATAAAAATTATCATAAAAACATATCAGAGTGTGGTCCCATTGCAGCAATTGGTTGCATCCTTGATGCCCGATGCGTTTCTGTGTTTCTGTGTGAACACTTCCTCAGGGGCGGATGCTAGGGACATCTAAAATATTGAAGTATGATAACATGCAATTAGAAACGTATATGCACCAAAAAGGACAAAATGTCAATTTAGGTACTTACAGTGTATGTCAAGCCAAGGTATTGTGTGAAAGGTGGACCAAGGGATAATGTCTCTCCCAGGAGCTGGGGTGGTGAATCATCCAGCACACAGCGAGCACACTCAGGCATCATCTCCAGAGCACAGACCGCCATCTCCACAACACAGCCAATGATGAATATATGTGGGGAAAGGGTATCTAAAAATGGATAAGGGGGTCCATTAAGATTGACCAGTGATGGGAGTATAATCAAAAGTGGTCGATGTGCTTAAAGCAAAGGGTATTACCTGGATGTTCAAAGGATAAAGGTCTATCACAACTGTGGCGTCCAGACATGTGTGTGGGGATGGCTGCCGTGCCCGGATAGACGCCATATATGCGCCCCGCGCGCACCAGACGTCACCACCGACGTCACGTGTGTCAGGCAGTACATGGGGCGGGGCTCCAGCCTGAGCGGTGACGAACACGCCCAGACAAGGCGCCACTGCGTCCAAGTCAGCCGGCTACGATGGATAGGCGTTCACGCAGCGACGCCAATGAGTGACGTCACATGGGGGAACGAGACGTGACGCTGATGCGGTGTGGGCATCCACCCGACTCCCCAAACTGACCCCGCCCTGATAGAGCGGGGAGAGAGGGAAAAAAAAGGGGGGGGGCAGCCAGAGCGCATCACAGCTCCTGGGATAAAGGCAAAACCAGGTCCAGACTATAACACAGTTATAGCCCAGGCTGGATAATTCCTGGTGCTGCAAAGTTTTCAACAAACTGATGTTGCAGAAAAATTAACCCTATGTGGGTGGACCATATTGGTACATTCCCTCAAGGGGCACCCCAAAAGAAGCTGGCAGGGGAAAACTGCCTACTACTGCCAATTAACTCCATCCCTGTGTATATAGCAAAAAAGAGGGGAGTTTGTGGGACTTTAAATGAAGCATGGGGGAATGCTTCCATCCCGGTTTGCTGAAAGCAGAGAAAAGGGGGGGGCAGGCAATGGGACTTTAAATGAGGAAATTGACAGAATGGGGTGGGGATGAAAAAACATAATGTTTATTGCAAAATTACAATACTGGTGCATAACATGTATGACAGGTGACTTGTGCATGTGCAACAATAGAACCTACATGCATGCATAACAGTGACCATATAAGATCAAACAAAGACTGTAATTCATCATAAATACATATATGAAAAGGAGCAGCACAGGAAAGCATGATACAGAATGTGAAATCGTAATTGTCATAAAAATTATCATAAAAACATATCAGAGTGTGGTCCCATTGCAGCAACTGGCTGCATCCTTGATGCCCGAAGCGTTTCTGTGTTTCTGTGTGAACACTTCCTCAGGGGCGGATGCTAGGGACATCTAAAATATTGAAGTATGATAACATGCGATTAGAAACGTATATGCACCAAAAAGGACAAAATGTCAATTTAGGTACTTACAGTGTATGTCAAGCCAAGGTATTGTGTGAAAGGTGGACCAAGGGATAATGTCTCTCCCAGGAGCTGGGGTGGTGAATCATCCAGCACACAGCGAGCACACACAGGCATCATCTCCAGAGCACAGACCGCCATCTCCACAACACAGCCAATGATGAATATATGTGGGGAAAGGGTATCTAAAAATGGATAAGGGGGTCCATTAAGATTGACCAGTGATGGGAGTATAATCAAAAGTGGTCGATGTGCTTAAAGCAAAGGGTATTACCTGGATGTTCAAAGGATAAAGGTCTATCACAACTGTGGCGTCCAGACATGTGTGTGGGGATGGCTGCCGTGCCCGGATAGACGCCATATATGCGCCCCGCGCGCACCAGACGTCACCACCGACGTCACGTGTGTCAGGCAGTACATGGGGCGGGGCTCCAGCCTGGGCGGTGACGAACACGCCCAGACAAGGCGCCACTGCGTCCAAGTCAGCCGGCTACGATGGATAGGCGTTCACGCAGCGACGCCAATGAGTGACGTCACATGGGGGAACGAGACGTGACGCTGATGCGGTGTGGGCATCCACCCGACTCCCCAAACTGACCCCGCCCTGATAGGGCGGGGAGAGAGGAAAAAAAAAAAAAAAAAAGGGGGGGGGCAGCCAGAGCGCATCACAGCTCCTGGGATAAAGGCAAAACCAGGTCCAGACTATAACACAGTTATAGCCCAGGCTGGATAATTCCTGGTGCTGCAAAGTTTTCAACAAACTGATGTTGCAGAAAAATTAACCCTATGTGGGTGGACCATATTGGTACATTCCCTCAAGGGGCACCCCAAAAGAAGCAGGCAGGGGAAAACTGCCTACTACTGCCAATTAACTCCATCCCTGTGTATATAGCAAAAAAGAGGGGAGTTTGTGGGACTTTAAATGAAGAATGGGGGAATGCTTCCATCCCGGTTTGCTGAAAGCAGAGAAAAGGGGGGGGGGCAGGCAATGGGACTTTAAATGAGGAAATTGACAGAATGGGGTGGGGATGAAAAAACATAATGTTTATTGCAAAATTACAATACTGGTGCATAACATGTATGACAGGTGACTTGTGCATGTGCAACAATAGAACCTACATGCATGCATAACAGTGACCATATAAGATCAAACAAAGACTGTAATTCATCATAAATACATATATGAAAAGGAGCAGCACAGTAAAGCATGATACAGAATGTGAAATCGTAATTGTCATAAAATTATCATAAAAACATATCAGAGTGTGGTCCCATTGCAGCAATTGGCTGCATCCTTGATGCCCGACGCGTTTCTGTGTTTCTGTGTGAACATTTCCTCAGGGGCGGATGCTAGGGACATCTAAAATATTGAAGTATGATAACATGCGATTAGAAACGTATATGCACCAAAAAGGACAAAATGTCAATTTAGGTACTTACAGTGTATGTCAAGCCAAGGTATTGTGTGAAAGGTGGACCAAGGGATAATGTCTCTCCCAGGAGCTGGGGTGGTGAATCATCCAGCACACAGCGAGCACACACAGGCATCATCTCCAGAGCACAGACCGCCATCTCCACAACACAGCCAATGATGAATATATGTGGGGAAAGGGTATCTAAAAATGGATAAGGGGGTCCATTAAGATTGACCAGTGATGGGAGTATAATCAAAAGTGGTCGATGTGCTTAAAGCAAAGGGTAGGGATGAGCTTCGTGTTCGAGTCGAACATACGTTCGACTCGAACATCGGCTGTTCGATCGTTCGATGAAGATCGAACGATTTGGGCCGTTCGCGCCAAATTCGAGTGACGCGAACGGCCCACAATGCACTACGCCATCGCAGTGTCATCCAGGCGCTGTGATTGGTCAAGCATGCACTGTGACCCCGCATGCTTGGCCAATCACAGCGCCGGCAGCGAGGAGAGCAATGATTGGCCACAGGCAGGATGCCTGTGGCCAATTATTGCTGAGGGTGTTTAGTACACGCCCCACACTATAAAAGGCCGCCAGCACGGCGGCCTAGTGTAGTGTGTTCCGGAGCAGGGAAAGAGAAGCATAGGCAGGGACAGTGACATTTATTTTTTTCTTGCTTAACCTGGATTCCTTTAGTTTAGGGAAAGAGAAGGATAGGTAGGGAGAGTGTCAGTGTGTTTTACTGTGCGAATCCTTGTTTCTAGGGACAGGGAAGGACAGTGAGGGAATTCTCCTTGTGCTATAGTGTGCTTTAAAAAAACATTTTTTCTAGGGACAGAAAACTATAGGTAGGGAGAGTGTCAGTGTCTTTTACTGTGCGAATCCTTGTTTCTAGGGACAAAGAAGGAAAGTGAGGGAAATTCTCCTTGTGCTATAGTGTGCTTTAAAAAAACATTTTTTCTAGGGACAGAAAACTATAGGTAGGGAGAGTGTCAGTGTGTTTTACTGTGCGAATCCTTGTTTCTAGGGACAGGGAAGGACAGTGAGGGAATTCTCCTTGTGCTATAGTGTGCTTTAAAAAAACATTTTTTATAGGGACAGAAAACTATAGGTAGGAAGAGTGTCAGTTTCTTTCACTGTGATAATCCTTGTTTCTAGGGACAAAGAAGGAAAGTTAAGGGAATTCTCCTTGTGCTATAGTGTGCTTTAAAAAAACATTTTTTCTAGGGACAGAAAACTATAGGTAGGGAGAGTGTCAGTGTCTTTTACTGTGCGAATCCTTGTTTCTAGGGACAGGGAAGGACAGTGAGGGAATTATCCTTGTGCTATAGTGTGCTTTAAAAAAACATTTTTTCTAGGGACAGAAAACTATAGGTAGGGAGAGTGTCAGTTTCTTTCACTGTGATAATCCTTGTTTCTAGGGACAAAGAAGGAAAGTGAGGGAAATTCTCCTTGTGCTATAGTGTGTTTTAAAAAAACATTTTTTCTAGGGACAGAAAACTATAGGTAGGAAGAGTGTCAGTTTCTTTCACTGTGATAATCCTTGTTTCTAGGGACAAAGAAGGAAAGTGAGGGAAATTCTCCTTGTGCTATAGTGTGCTTTAAAAAAACATTTTTTCTAGAGACAGAAAACTATAGGTAGGGAGAGTGTCAGTTTCTTTCACTGTGATAATCCTTGTTTCTAGGGACAAAGAAGGAAAGTGAGGGAAATTCTCCTTGTGCTATAGTGTGTTTTAAAAAAACATTTTTTCTAGGGACAGAAAACTATAGGTAGGAAGAGTGTCAGTTTCTTTCACTGTGATAATCCTTGTTTCTAGGGACAAAGAAGGAAAGTGAGGGAAATTCTCCTTGTGCTATAGTGTGCTTTAAAAAAACATTTTTTCTAGGGACAGAAAACTATAGGTAGGGAGAGTGTCAGTGTCTTTTACTGTGCGAATCCTTGTTTCTAGGGACAGGGAAGGACAGTGAGGGAATTATCCTTGTGCTATAGTGTGCTTTAAAAAAACATTTTTTCTAGGGACAGAAAACTATAGGTAGGAAGAGTGTCAGTTTCTTTCACTGTGATAATCCTTGTTTCTAGGGACAAAGAAGGAAAGTGAGGGAAATTCTCCTTGTGCTATAGTGTGCTTTAAAAAAACATTTTTTCTAGGGACAGAAAACTATAGGTAGGAAGAGTGTCAGTTTCTTTCACTGTGATAATCCTTGTTTATAGGGACAAAGAAGGAAAGTTAAGGGAATTCTCCTTGTGCTATAGTGTGCTTTAAAAAAACATTTTTTTCTAGGGACAGAAAACTATAGGTAGGGAGAGTGTCAGTGTGTTTTACTGTGCGAATCCTTGTTTCTAGGGACAGGGAAGGACAGTGAGGGAATTCTCCTTGTGCTATAGTGTGCTTTAAAAAAACATTTTTTCTAGGGACAGAAAACTATAGGTAGGAAGAGTGTCAGTTTCTTTCACTGTGATAATCCTTGTTTCTAGGGACAAAGAAGGAAAGTGAGGGAAAATTCTCCTTGTGCTATAGTGTGCTTTAAAAAAACATTTTTTCTAGGGACAGAAAACTATAGGTAGGGAGAGTGTCAGTGTCTTTTACTGTGCGAATCCTTGTTTCTAGGGACAAAGAAGGAAAGTGAGGGAAATTCTCCTTGTGCTATAGTGTGCTTTAAAAAAACATTTTTTCTAGGGACAGAAAACTATAGGTAGGGAGAGTGTCAGTGTGTTTTACTGTGCGAATCCTTGTTTCTAGGGACAGGGAAGGACAGTGAGGGAATTCTCCTTGTGCTATAGTGTGCTTTAAAAAAACATTTTTTATAGGGACAGAAAACTATAGGTAGGAAGAGTGTCAGTTTCTTTCACTGTGATAATCCTTGTTTCTAGGGACAAAGAAGGAAAGTTAAGGGAATTCTCCTTGTGCTATAGTGTGCTTTAAAAAAACATTTTTTCTAGGGACAGAAAACTATAGGTAGGGAGAGTGTCAGTGTCTTTTACTGTGCGAATCCTTGTTTCTAGGGACAGGGAAGGACAGTGAGGGAATTATCCTTGTGCTATAGTGTGCTTTAAAAAAACATTTTTTCTAGGGACAGAAAACTATAGGTAGGGAGAGTGTCAGTTTCTTTCACTGTGATAATCCTTGTTTCTAGGGACAAAGAAGGAAAGTGAGGGAAATTCTCCTTGTGCTATAGTGTGTTTTAAAAAAACATTTTTTCTAGGGACAGAAAACTATAGGTAGGAAGAGTGTCAGTTTCTTTCACTGTGATAATCCTTGTTTCTAGGGACAAAGAAGGAAAGTGAGGGAAATTCTCCTTGTGCTATAGTGTGCTTTAAAAAAACATTTTTTCTAGAGACAGAAAACTATAGGTAGGGAGAGTGTCAGTTTCTTTCACTGTGATAATCCTTGTTTCTAGGGACAAAGAAGGAAAGTGAGGGAAATTCTCCTTGTGCTATAGTGTGTTTTAAAAAAACATTTTTTCTAGGGACAGAAAACTATAGGTAGGAAGAGTGTCAGTTTCTTTCACTGTGATAATCCTTGTTTCTAGGGACAAAGAAGGAAAGTGAGGGAAATTCTCCTTGTGCTATAGTGTGCTTTAAAAAAACATTTTTTCTAGGGACAGAAAACTATAGGTAGGGAGAGTGTCAGTGTCTTTTACTGTGCGAATCCTTGTTTCTAGGGACAGGGAAGGACAGTGAGGGAATTATCCTTGTGCTATAGTGTGCTTTAAAAAAACATTTTTTCTAGGGACAGAAAACTATAGGTAGGAAGAGTGTCAGTTTCTTTCACTGTGATAATCCTTGTTTCTAGGGACAAAGAAGGAAAGTGAGGGAAATTCTCCTTGTGCTATAGTGTGCTTTAAAAAAACATTTTTTCTAGGGACAGAAAACTATAGGTAGGAAGAGTGTCAGTTTCTTTCACTGTGATAATCCTTGTTTATAGGGACAAAGAAGGAAAGTTAAGGGAATTCTCCTTGTGCTATAGTGTGCTTTAAAAAAACATTTTTTTCTAGGGACAGAAAACTATAGGTAGGGAGAGTGTCAGTGTGTTTTACTGTGCGAATCCTTGTTTCTAGGGACAGGGAAGGACAGTGAGGGAATTCTCCTTGTGCTATAGTGTGCTTTAAAAAAACATTTTTTATAGGGACAGAAAACTATAGGTAGGAAGAGTGTCAGTTTCTTTCACTGTGATAATCCTTGTTTCTAGGGACAAAGAAGGAAAGTTAAGGGAATTCTCCTTGTGCTATAGTGTGCTTTAAAAAAACATTTTTTCTAGGGACAGAAAACTATAGGTAGGGAGAGTGTCAGTGTCTTTTACTGTGCGAATCCTTGTTTCTAGGGACAGGGAAGGACAGTGAGGGAATTATCCTTGTGCTATAGTGTGCTTTAAAAAAACATTTTTTCTAGGGACAGAAAACTATAGGTAGGGAGAGTGTCAGTTTCTTTCACTGTGATAATCCTTGTTTCTAGGGACAAAGAAGGAAAGTGAGGGAAATTCTCCTTGTGCTATAGTGTGTTTTAAAAAAACATTTTTTCTAGGGACAGAAAACTATAGGTAGGAAGAGTGTCAGTTTCTTTCACTGTGATAATCCTTGTTTCTAGGGACAAAGAAGGAAAGTGAGGGAAATTCTCCTTGTGCTATAGTGTGCTTTAAAAAAACATTTTTTCTAGAGACAGAAAACTATAGGTAGGGAGAGTGTCAGTTTCTTTCACTGTGATAATCCTTGTTTCTAGGGACAAAGAAGGAAAGTGAGGGAAATTCTCCTTGTGCTATAGTGTGTTTTAAAAAAACATTTTTTCTAGGGACAGAAAACTATAGGTAGGAAGAGTGTCAGTTTCTTTCACTGTGATAATCCTTGTTTCTAGGGACAAAGAAGGAAAGTGAGGGAAATTCTCCTTGTGCTATAGTGTGCTTTAAAAAAACATTTTTTCTAGGGACAGAAAACTATAGGTAGGGAGAGTGTCAGTGTCTTTTACTGTGCGAATCCTTGTTTCTAGGGACAGGGAAGGACAGTGAGGGAATTATCCTTGTGCTATAGTGTGCTTTAAAAAAACATTTTTTCTAGGGACAGAAAACTATAGGTAGGAAGAGTGTCAGTTTCTTTCACTGTGATAATCCTTGTTTCTAGGGACAAAGAAGGAAAGTGAGGGAAATTCTCCTTGTGCTATAGTGTGCTTTAAAAAAACATTTTTTCTAGGGACAGAAAACTATAGGTAGGAAGAGTGTCAGTTTCTTTCACTGTGATAATCCTTGTTTATAGGGACAAAGAAGGAAAGTTAAGGGAATTCTCCTTGTGCTATAGTGTGCTTTAAAAAAACATTTTTTTCTAGGGACAGAAAACTATAGGTAGGGAGAGTGTCAGTGTGTTTTACTGTGCGAATCCTTGTTTCTAGGGACAGGGAAGGACAGTGAGGGAATTCTCCTTGTGCTATAGTGTGCTTTAAAAAAACATTTTTTCTAGGGACAGAAAACTATAGGTAGGAAGAGTGTCAGTTTCTTTCACTGTGATAATCCTTGTTTCTAGGGACAAAGAAGGAAAGTGAGGGAAAATTCTCCTTGTGCTATAGTGTGCTTTAAAAAAACATTTTTTCTAGGGACAGAAAACTATAGGTAGGGAGAGTGTCAGTGTCTTTTACTGTGCGAATCCTTGTTTCTAGGGACAAAGAAGGAAAGTGAGGGAAATTCTCCTTGTGCTATAGTGTGCTTTAAAAAAACATTTTTTCTAGGGACAGAAAACTATAGGTAGGGAGAGTGTCAGTGTGTTTTACTGTGCGAATCCTTGTTTCTAGGGACAGGGAAGGACAGTGAGGGAATTCTCCTTGTGCTATAGTGTGCTTTAAGAAAACATTTTTTCTAGGGACAGAAAACTATAGGTAGGAAGAGTGTCAGTTTCTTTCACTGTGATAATCCTTGTTTCTAGGGACAAAGAAGGAAAGTGAGGGAAAATTCACCTTGTGCTATAGTGTGCTTTAAAAAAAACATTTTTTCTAGGGACAGAAAACTATAGGTAGGGAGAGTGTCAGTGTCTTTTACTGTGCGAATCCTTGTTTCTAGGGACAGGGAAGGACAGTGAGGGAATTCTCCTTGTGCTATAGTGTGCTTTAAAAAAACATTTTTTATAGGGACAGAAAACTATAGGTAGGAAGAGTGTCAGTTTCTTTCACTGTGATAATCCTTGTTTCTAGGGACAAAGAAGGAAAGTGAGGGAAATTCTCCTTGTGCTATAGTGTGCTTTAAAAAAACATTTTTTCTAGGGACAGAAAACTATAGGTAGGGAGAGTGTCAGTTTCTTTCACTGTGATAATCCTTGTTTCTAGGGACAAAGAAGGAAAGTGAGGGAAATTCTCCTTGTGCTATAGTGTGCTTTAAAAAAAACATTTTTTCTAGGGACAGAAAACTATAGGTAGGAAGGGTGTCAGTTTCTTTCACTGTGATAATCCTTGTTTCTAGGGACAAAGAAGGAAAGTGAGGGAAATTCTCCTTGTGCTATAGTGTGCTTTAAAAAAACATTTTTTCTAGGGACAGAAAACTATAGGTAGGGAGAGTGTCAGTTTCTTTCACTGTGATAATCCTTGTTTCTAGGGACAGGGAAGGACAGTGAGGGAAATTCTCCTTGTGCTATAGTGTGCTAAAGCATTCCTCATCAACCATCTTTGAAATCCTTGTTTTTTTGGACAGTCAGGGAAATTGTCGTTGTGCTATTCTGTGCAAAAGCAATCATCCTCAACCATATTTAGAAATCCTTAAGTAAAGGGACAGAGAAGGACACCTGAAGGTAGCCCTTATTGCTTTTTTCCCATCTCCCTGTCGGCCATCTATTAGAATGTCTGGAAGGCAAACAAGGAGAGGCAGACAGTCAGGAGGCAATAAAAGAGGGCAAGCAGGCTCTGTGTCTGGAGGCAACAGTGCTGGTCGTGGACGCGGTGCATTGTCATCAGCACATGGCCATGGGACACGCTTGTCCTTCTTTTCGGCAGCTGGACATGTTGAGCCACATCATGCCGAAGAATTGGTAGAGTGGATGACCAAGCCCTCCTCCTCCTCCTCATCCTCTCTCACCCAGGCTCAGGGTACTGGGAAAGCAGCTGCCAAAGCGTCCTCTTCCCTGGTATCAATGTCAGACTCATCATCAGTCACTCCTTCCCTAGACCCACCATGTCCTCCTCCTGAGGAGTCCCCCGAACTGTTTGAGCACAGTGTTGGGTACATGCTCCAGGAGGATGCCCAGCGTTTCGAAGGGTCTGATGATGAAACCCAGCTACAGGATGGCAGTAGCGTGAGAGCAGACAGAGGGGATGCTCAAGAAGGACACCAATCTGGCAGTCATGTTCCAGCAGCTGCAGCATACTGCCAGATTGGCTCCAGTGATGAGGAGGGAGGGGATGATGAGGTCACTGACTCCACGTGGGTGCCTAATAGGAGAGAGGAGGAGGAGGAGGATGAGGAGGAGGCACATCTCCAACGAGGCAGGATGCCCTTTGGTGGCCAGCGTAAGGGCAGTACACCGACGGAATCACAACGCAGAGCTCCGCCTGTGCAGGGCGCTGCCTCTGCCCGTCATTCAAAAAGTTCTTTGGTGTGGGCCTTTTTTGAGGCTAGTGCATCAGATCGCACAGCTGCTGTTTGCAACATATGTCTCAAGCGTATATCGCGTGGCCAAAACATCAGCCGCTTGGGTACCACATGCCTGACCAGACATATGTTGACCTGCCATGCAGCTCGTTGGCAAGCCTACCTCAAAGACCCACACCAAAGAACAAAGCGGACCTCTCCTTGCACCGCATCAGCTGGGATCTCCAACCCCACTATAACTTCAGTCCTCTCTGAAACATGCACTGAGAGGAATGAAGGTGTAGAATTAGGTGTGTCACAGCCAAGTACTTGCGGCCACTCTGCTAGCAGTACACCGACGTCCGATTCTAGCAGGCAAATTTCCCTGCCCCAGCTGCTGGACCGTCGAAAGAAGTTCACTCCCAGCCATCCACATGCCCAGCGGTTGAATGCTAGCTTGGCTAAATTGCTAGCACTTCAACTGCTGCCTTTTCAGTTGGTAGACTCGGCCCCCTTCCGTGAGTTTGTGCAATGTGCGGTTCCTCAGTGGCAGGTTCCCAAACGCCACTTTTTCTCACGGAAGGCTATTCCGGCTCTCTACCGGCATGTGGAAGGCAATGTCTTGGCCTCGCTGGACAGGGCGGTCAGCGGTAAGGTGCATATTACCGCTGACTCATGGTCCAGCAGGCATGGACAGGGACGTTACCTTTCTTTCACGGCCCATTGGGTCACTCTTTTGGCAGCTGGGAAGGATGCAGGACAAGGTGCAGTAGTGTTGGAGGTTGTTCCACCGCCACGCCTCCAAAATGCTACTACTGGTTGTGACACACCTCTCTCCTCCACCCCTCCTCTTCTTCTTCCTCCATGGCCTCTTCCTGTGGTTTGTCCTCGGAACCAGCGGTGCTCCGTAGGCGTTCAAGGGGCTACGCAAGTACGCAGGCAAAAAGATGCCATGCCGTGCTTGCGCTGGTGTGTTTGGGGGACAGAAGCCACACTGGGGCAGAGGTCCTGTCTGCTCTGCAGGGCCAGGCCGAGAGGTGGTTGACGCCACGCCAGCTTAAGCCAGGAATGGTGGTTTGCGACAATGGCACCAACCTCCTCTCCGCCCTCCGACAGGGACAACTGACCCATGTGCCCTGTGTGGCTCACGTCCTTAACCTGGTGGTGCAGCGGTTCTTGGGCAGGTACCCGGGCTTACAGGATGTCCTGAGGCAGGCCAGGAAAGTCTGTGTGCATTTCCGCAGATCTTATAATGCCAGTGCTCGCCTGGCTGAGCTGCAAAAGGAGTTGAACCTGCCCAAGAACCGCCTTATATGTGACATGCCCACCAGGTGGAACTCAACGTTGGCTATGCTGCAGCGGCTGCACACGCAGCAGAGGGCCATCAATGAGTGCCTGTGCGACTACGGCACCAGGACAGGGTCAGGGGAGCTTGGTTTTTTTTCTCCACGCCAGTGGGGCATGATCAGGGATGCATGCACTGTCCTGGCACCATTTGAGGAGGCCACGAGGATGGTGAGCAGTGACAGTGCATGCATCAGTGACACTGTACCTCTTGTCCACCTGTTGGAGCACACGCTGCGTGGAATAATGGACAGGGCACTTGAGGCAGAACAGAGGCAGGAAGAGGAGGACTTCCTTGCCTCTCAAGGCCCCCTTTACCCAGACAGTGTTCCTTCTGTCCCACCCATCGCACAGGAAGAGGAGGAGGAGGAGGAGGAGGAGGATTGTGTCAGCATGGAGGTGGAGGCTGGCACGCAGCATCATCAGCAGCAGTCTTTTAGGGATGATTTACAGTCCCAAGAAACCAGTGGACTTGTACGTGGCTGGGAGGAGGTGGCTGCGGATCATGTCGTCCTTAGTGACCCAGAGGACTCCGGAGCGAATGCCTCAGCAAACCTACGCTGCATGGCCTCCCTGATCCTGCAAAGTCTGCGGAAGGATCCTCGTATTCTTCGGATCAAGGAGAGGGACCATTACTGGCTGGCCACTCTCCTTGATCCACGGTACAAGGGTAAGGTTGCGGACCTTATGTTACCGTCGCAGAGGGAGCAGAGGATGAGACAACTCCGGGAGGCCTTGCAGAAAGGTCTGTGCAACGCGTTCCCAGAGACTGGGAGGTTACAAACTCCTGGTCCTGGACAACGAGTTGCTGAGGCTTCGGCCAGTCAAAGAAGGAGCGGTGGGGAAGGTGGCCGTCTGACCGATGCGTTCAGACAATTCTTTAGTCCGCAGCCCCAAAGTATGATCGGTTCCAGCAACCATCGCCAGCGTCTGATAAACATGGTGCAGGAATATCTAGGGGCAAGGTCAGACTTGGACACCTTCCCCACCGAAAATCCTCTGGCTTACTGGGTCTTGAGGATGGATCACTGGCCAGAGCTTGCACAGTATGCAATTGAGCTACTGGCCTGTCCTGCATCCAGCGTTCTTTCGGAACGCACATTCAGTGCTGCTGGAGGATTTGTCACGGATCACAGGGTGCGCCTGTCCACCGACTCGGTTGATCGACTGACTTTCATCAAGATGAACCAGTCTTGGATCACCACCAGCTACCACACACCTGATGCTGATATAACAGACTAATTGATTTTAACATGTCACATCCCTTCAAGACTGATGCTGATGCTGAGTGCCTGTGCTGTTATGTTGACTGGCTATCCTCCTCCTCCGAGTCCTCAATGATACGATTGATGATGATAGCTTGGAAGATCATTTTTGTTTATGGGTGCCGCCACCAGTGGCTAAGGCCCAATTTTTCAGCCCCTGTTTTACAGGGGCGTGTAATTACAATTTTTTTAGCAATAATTTGCCATAGGGCTCATTGCTGTGCTCCAAGTACAGTATCTGTGAGGGGTTGGAGTGTTGTGGCACCAGTGCCTAAGGCCCAATTTTTCAGCCCCTGTTTAACAGGGGCGTGTCATTACAATTTTTGAAGCAATACTTTGCAACAGGGCTCATTGCTGTGCTCCAAGTACAGTATCTGTGAGGGGTTGTAGTGTTGTGCCACCAGTGCCTAAGGCCCAATTTTTCAGCCCCTGTTCAACAGGGGCATGCAATTACAATTCTTGATCTAATAATTCACAGCAGGGCCCATTGCTGCACCCACCAAGAGTAACTCTGAGGGCTTACAGTGTTGTGGCAACACCACCACCACCACCACCACCACGAAAGGCCCAATTTTTCAGCCCCTGTTCAACAGGGGCATGCAATTACAATTCTTGATCTAATAATTCACAGCAGGGCCCATTGCTGCACCCACCAAGAGTAACTGTCAGGGCTTACAGTGTTGTGGCACCAGCACCACCATAAAAGGCCCAATTTTTACTACCACTGTTCAACAATTATATGTAATTAAAATTCCTGATATAATAGTTGACAGCAGGGCGTTCCAGCACCAACCAAGAGTAACTGTGAGTGCTTACAGTGTTGTGCCAACACCAACAACTAAGGGGCCTATTTCTGCAGAGTATATACGGCAGGTCCCTACTTTCAAACATCCAACTTACAAACGACTCCTACTTGCAAACGCAAGAAGACAACAGGAAGTGAGAGGAAATCTACCACTAGGAAGGAAAATTCTCTCCTGTAAGAATAAATATGGGAGAAAGGTGTCTCCTCTGTACTGATGCTTTATCAGCAATCCTTGTTTCAAGAAAAACACCACATTTCAAAAACAGTTGTCATTGGGACGGAAAGTGAGGTGAAATGTTCTGAACAGGGGCACAGACAGCAAAACAAATGTTACAGGGGTGATAACCCTTACCTATGTTTTCCAAAAAGTTTAAAAATTGATTTTTGGGCTGGAGCTACACTTAAACAATGTACCTGTTCAAAATTACAAACAGATTCTACATAAGAACAAACCTACAGTCCCTGTCTTGTATGCACCGCCTGTATACGGCTGTTCAGAGTATATAGGGCCTTTTTTATTTTATGTGCGGGGTTCCCCTTAATATCCATACAAGACCCAAAGGGGCTGGTAATGGGCTGGGGTAGGGGGGGGGGGGGGGTCATGGGGTAGCTATGCCATTTTTCTTAAAGATTTTCATCCATATTACCGGGACCAGACATTACATTAAAGCCGCAAGCAGTTTTAAATGGCTTTTTTTTCCTTTAGAAGTGTCATTTTGTGCAGGGACAGTTCTAAACACGGGAAACACGTGGCACTTCACAGGCATACTTTAGACACCCCCCAGGTACGATATTTAAAGGAATATTTGACTTTTTTTTTTTCACTTTATGCATCATTAAAATGACTGCTCCCGAAAAACGACCGTTTTTAAAACTTCTTTTTGCATTGATACATGTCCCCTGGTGCACAACCCGGGTTCCCAAACCCTTTTTAGGACAATAACATGCATAATAGTTGTTATAATTAGCACTTTAGAATTCGAACGTTCGCATCCATTGTATTTAATAGGGTTCTAATGTTCGTACGAACTTTCGGTCCGTTCGCGGGTTCTGGTGCGAACCGAACCCGGGGGTGTTCGGCTCATCACTAGCAAAGGGTATTACCTGGATGTTCAAAGGATAAAGGTCTATCACAACTGTGGCATCCAGACATGTGTGTGGGGATGGCTGCCGTGCCCGGATAGACGCCATATATGCACCCCGCGCGCACCAGACGTCACCACCGACGTCACGTGTGTCAGGCAGTACATGGGGCGGGGCTCCAGCCTGGGCGGTGACGAACACGCCCAGACAAGGCGCCACTGCGTCCAAGTCAGCCGGCTACGATGGATAGGCGTTCACGCAGCGACGCCAATGAGTGACGTCACATGGGGGAACGAGACGTGACGCTGATGCGGTGTGGGCATCCACCCGACTCCCCAAACTGACCCCGCCCTGATAGGGCGGGGAGAGAGGAAAAAAATAAAAAAAGGGGGGGGCAGCCAGAGCGCATCACAGCTCCTGGGATAAAGGCAAAACCAGGTCCAGACTATAACACAGTTATAGCCCAGGCTGGATAATTCCTGGTGCTGCAAAGTTTTCAACAAACTGATGTTGCAGAAAAATTAACCCTATGTGGGTGGACCATATTGGTACATTCCCTCAAGGGGCACCCCAAAAGAAGCTGGCAGGGGAAAACTGCCTACTACTGCCAATTAACTCCATCCCTGTGTATATAGCAAAAAGAGGGGAGTTTGTGGGACTTTAAATGAAGCATGGGGGAATGCTTCCATCCCGGTTTGCTGAAAGCAGAGAAAAGGGGGGGGGCAGGCAATGGGACTTTAAATGAGGAAATTGACAGAATGGGGTGGGGATGAAAAAACATAATGTTTATTGCAAAATTACAATACTGGTGCATAACATGTATGACAGGTGACTTGTGCATGTGCAACAATAGAACCTACATGCATGCATAACAGTGACCATATAAGATCAAACAAAGACTGTAATTCATCATAAATACATATATGAAAAGGAGCAGCACAGGAAAGCATGATACAGAATGTGAAATCGTAATTGTCATAAAAATTATCATAAAAACATATCAGAGTGTGGTCCCATTGCAGCAATTGGCTGCATCCTTGATGCCAGACGCGTTTCTGTGTTTCTGTGTGAACACTTCCTCAGGGGCGGATGCTA
The DNA here is from genome assembly GCA_029206835.1 of Rana muscosa. Taxonomy (NCBI): domain Eukaryota; kingdom Metazoa; phylum Chordata; class Amphibia; order Anura; family Ranidae; genus Rana; species Rana muscosa. Next base: position 495,629,893 of record CM055121.1, read on the forward strand.
GGGACATCTAAAATATTGAATTATGATAACATGCGATTAGAAACGTATATGCACCAAAAAGGACAAAATGTCAATTTAGGTACTTATAGTGTATGTCAAGCCAAGGTATTGTGTGAAAGGTGGACCAAGGGATAATGTCTCTCCCAGGAGCTGGGGTGGTGAATCATCCAGCACACAGCGAGCACACACAGGCATCATCTCCAGAGCACAGACCGCCATCTCCACAACACAGCCAATGATGAATATATGTGGGGAAAGGGTATCTAAAAATGGATAAGGGGGTCCATTAAGATTGACCAGTGATGGGAGTATAATCAAAAGTGGTCGATGTGCTTAAAGCAAAGGGTATTACCTGGATGTTCAAAGGATAAAGGTCTATCACAACTGTGGCGTCCAGACATGTGTGTGGGGATGGCTGCCGTGCCCAGATAGACGCCATATATGCGCCCCGCGCGCACCAGACGTCACCACCGACGTCACATGTGTCAGGCAGTACATGGGGCGGGGCTCCAGCCTGGGTGGTGACGAACACGCCCAGACAAGGCGCCACTGCGTCCAAGTCAGCCGGCTACGATGGATAGGCGTTCACGCAGCGACGCCAATGAGTGACGTCACATGGGGGAACGAGACGTGACGCTGATGCGGTGTGGGCATCCACCCGACTCCCCAAACTGACCCCGCCCTGATAGGGCGGGGAGAGAGGGGAAAAAAAAGGGGGGGGGGGCAGCCAGAGCGCATCACAGCTCCTGGGATAAAGGCAAAACCAGGTCCAGACTATAACACAGTTATAGCCCAGGCTGGATAATTCCTGGTGCTGCAAAGTTTTCAACAAACTGATGTTGCAGAAAAATTAACCCTATGTGGGTGGACCATATTGGGACATTCCCTCAAGGGGCACCCCAAAAGAAGCAGGCAGGGGAAAACTGCCTACTACTGCCAATTAACTCCATCCCTGTGTATATAGCAAAAAAGAGGGGAGTTTGTGGGACTTTAAATGAAGCATGGGGAAATGCTTCCATCCCGGTTTGCTGAAAGCAGAGAAAAGGGGGGGGGGGCAGGCAATGGGATACACACTTTGGAACCTAAGGGGGGAATCCTCCACATTGTGTAAAAAGTTTGATCTTGTCTTCTATAATCATTCCCTTCTTCCACTGTCCCCAATCCATCTCATTATAGAACAGAGCCTTGGGGGCACTCTGCACATGCTCAGTTTGGTGTGTATTGCTAGAGAGTTTTTTTGTTTTTTGGGTGCTTGTGATCAGCACGGGGCCAATCAGCACTGTCCAGACAGAGGGTCAGGGGTTCTGCAGACTTATAGGACAGTCAGAGTAGAATTATAACTCCTCCTACAAGCTTTATACAGGCACTGATAGACTTCACCAGACTGCTATATACTGCTGATGAGAAAAGATATTTAGCAGTTTATATTTACTAAAATAATTGCATTTCCATGTTCTGTGTACTGTGGGAGATCAGATATAGTGAATGCAGGGTCCTGGGTTTAGTAACACTTTAAGCTTTGACAAAGAAAAAAACTGGAAGCTGATTCGTTTCTATGTAGAGATGCACCAGATTTTGCACTCTAGTGTTAGTAAATCAACCCCACCGTGTCTATGCACTAATGCGACCCATGTCTAACCAGCAAGATCCAAGTTGTTGTTATATTTTTAAAGTACTGTGATGGTCAAGGATCCACAATCATATGAGCACAAGAATCCAGTCACAATACATTGACAGCTATGGGTTATGAGAAGAGTTGAGCGGACACCTGGATGTTTGGGTTCGACGGGTTCGGCCGAACTTCGTAAAAAAGTTTGAGTTCGGGACCCGAACTTGACCCGAACTTGACCCCAAACCCGAAACCCATTGAAGTCAATGGGGACCCGAACTTTTTAGGACTAAAATTGCTCTAAAAAAGTAATGGAAAGGGCTAGGGGGCTGCAAATGGCAACAAAATGTTGTTAAGAGCATGGCAAGTGCTCTGCAAACAAATGTGGATAAGGAAATAACTTAAAATAACATAAAATACATAATAATAATAAATAAGAATCTTGACCTAGGAGGACGAGGTCCATATGGAGTAGGAGGTTGAGGTGGCGGTGGATGTGGTGGAGTAGGTGGAAGCGGCGGTGGAGGAGGACGAGGTAGCCAACATTGTTTTTTGTTTTTAATTAATTATTTTTTAAATTAGGGTACACCCCAAAAGAGTGAGAAAGATCAAAAATACAACAGTGGCTGGGTAAGGCCTGTATACATGTCTATTTTGCACAAGGTACGGACAAGTCCTGTGGGATCCATGCCTGGTTCATTTTAATGAACGTGAGCTTGTCCACATTGGCTCTGGACAGGCGGCTGCGCTTGTCTGTGATAACGCCCCCCTGCCGTGCTAAATACACGTTCAGATAATACACTGGCTGCAGGGCAGGCCAGCACCTCCAAGGCGTAAATGGCAAGCTCAGGCCATGTGCCCAATTTGGAGACCCAGAAGTTGAAGGGGGCAGACCCGTCATTCAGTATGTGTAGGCGTGTGCACACATACTGCTTCACCATGTTGGTGAAATGCTGCCTCCTGCTAAGACATTCCATATCAGCTGGTGGTGCTGGTTGTTGTGGCGTGCTGACAAAGCTTTTCCACATTTCGGCCATGCTAACCCTGCCTTCTGAGGTGCTGGCGGTGCCCCGGCTGCTTTGGCAACCTCTTCCTCCTCCTCTGCCTTCGACTTGTGCTTCCACTGTGCCCCCGCTGTCAGGTGGGAATGCCACCAGCAGCGCATCTACCAGCGTGCGCTGGTACTCGCGCATCTTACGATCACGCTCCAGTGAGGGAATTAAGGATGGTATGTTGTCCTTGTAATGGGGATCCAGCAGGATGGCCATCCAGTAATCAGCACCAGTTAGAATGTGGGCAACTCGGCATTCGTTGCGGAGACACTGCAGCATGTAATCGCTCATGTGTGCCAGGCTGCCCAGAGACAACGAAAAGCTGTCCTCTGTGGGAGGTGTATCATCTGTGTCCTCTGTATCCCCCCAGTTACACACCAGTGATGGCCATGAGCTGGTCTGGGTGCCACCCTGCTGTGAACATGGTTCCTCCTCCTCCATCTCCTCCTCCTTATCCTCCACCTCGTCATCCTCCAGAACTGTGCCCTTGCTACCGGACAATTGTGTAACTGGCGTTTGTTGGTGCAGGAACCCACCCTCAGAGCCACTTGTGAATGACTGCCCTGAAAGCCTTGGAAATGATCCCTCTTCCTCCTCCTCCTCCTCCCCCTGTGCCACATCCTTTTCCATCATCGCCCAAAGCGTTTTTTCAAGGAGGCATAGAACTGGGATAGTAACGCTGAGAACGGCGTCATCGGCACTGGCCATTTTGGTGGAGTACTCGAAACAGCGCAACAAGGCACACAGGTCTCGCATGAAGGCCCAGTTATTGGTGGTGAAGTGGTGCTGTTCCGCAGAGCGACTCACGCGTGTGTGCTGCAGCTGATACTCCACTATCGACTGCTGCTGCTCGCACAGTCTGGCCAGCATGTGCAAGGTGGAGTTCCACCTTGTGGGCACGTCACATATGAGGCGGTGAGCGGGAAGGCCGAAGTTACGCTGCAGCGCTGACAGGCGAGCAGCAGCAGGGTGAGAACGCCAAAAGTGCGCACAGACGGCCCGCACTTTCTGCAGCAGCTCTGGCATATCGGGGTAATTTTTCAGGAACCTCTGGACCACCAAGTTCAGCACATGCGCCAGGCAAGGGATGTGCGTCAAACCGGCTAGGCACAGAGCTGCTACGAGATTTCGCCCATTATCGCACACCACCAGGCCGGGCTTGAGGCTCACTGCCACCAACCACTCACCGGTCTGTTGTTCCATGTCCCTCCACAACTCCTGCGCGGTGTGGGGTTTTTCCCCCAAACAGGAAAGTTTTAAAACTGCCTGCTGTCGTTTACCCCTGGCTGTGCTGAAGTTGGTGGTGAAGCTGTTACGCTGACCGGATGAGGAGGCGGTAGAGGATGAGGAAGCGGAGTAGGAGGAGTTAGCAACAGGAGGCAAACTGAAGTGCCCTGCAATCCTCGGTGGTGGAAGGACATGCGCCAAACTGCTATCCGCCTCAGGCCCAGCCGCCACTGCATTTACCCAGTGTGCTGTTAGGGAGATATAACGTCCCTGACCGTGCTTACTGGTCCACGTATCTGTAGTTAGGTGGACCTTGCCACAGATGGCATTGCGCAGTGCACACCTGATTTTGTCCCCCGCTTAGTTGTGCAGGGAAGGGATGGCTCGCCTGGAAAAGTAGTGGCGGCTTGGCACGACGTACTGTGGGACAGCCAGTGCCATCAGGCTTTTAAAACTCTGCGTCTCCACCAGACGGAATGACAGCATTTAAAAGACCAGGAATTTTGAAATGCTGGCATTCGGGGCCAGGGATCGCGAGTGGGTAGGGGGGTACTTCCTCTTCCGCTCCAGTGTTTGGGAGATAGAGAGCTGAACGCTTCCATGGGACATTGTGGAGATGGTTGGTGACCAAGGTGGTAGTGTTGCTGGCAGATCCTCTGTTTGCGGGGTGGCAGATGCCACTGTGACTACAGAGGTAGATGAAGAGGCCGAGACTGCAGCAGAAGAGGAAGCAGGAGGAGCCAGAGACCTTTCTTGTTTTTTGAGGTATCTACTCCACTGCAGCTCATGCTTTGCACTTAGATGCCTGGTCATGCAGGTTGTGCTCAGGTTGAGAACGTTTATGCCTCGCTTCAGGCTCTGATTGCACAGCGTGCAAACCACTCGTGTCTTGTCATCAGCACATTGTCTGAAGAACTGCCACGCTAGGGAACTCCTTGGACCTGGCTTTGGTGTGCTCGGTCCCTTGCTGCGTTGGGCAGTAGCAGGCGTACTGTCTAGGGGACGGACGCTCCGCTTTTGCACCCTGCTCCCTCTTCTGCTGTGCTGGTGGCTCTGTGCGACCACCGCCTCTTCCTCCGAACTACACAGGTCACCTGCATCACGTTGATTCCATGTGGAGTCGAGGACCTCATCATCCTCCACATCATCTTCCACCCAGTCTTCACCCCTGCTCTCCTTGTCGGTCTGCACAATTGCGAAAGCAGCAGCAGTTGGCACCTGTGTTTCTTCATCATCCGAGACATGCTGCGATGGTCCTCCCATGTACTCATCTTAAAACATAAGTGGTTGGGCATCGGTGCACTCAATCTCTTCCACTTCTGGGGCAGGGCTAGGTGGATGGCCCTGGGAAACCCTTCTAACAGAGTCATCAAAAAGCAAAAGAGACTGCTGCATGATTTGGGGCTCAGACTGCTTGGCTGATTTGCAAGGGGGTGAGGTGAAAGACTGATTGACATCGGCTGCAGGTGCCAACTCTGATCTTTCAGCAAGAGACTGGGTGGGAGACAATGTGAAGGAACTGGAGGCCTTGTCAGCAACCCAATCTACTATCGCCTGTACTTCTCCTGGCCTCAACATTCGTAGAGCCGCATTAGGCCCGACCAAATACCGCTGCAGGCTCTGTCGCCTACTCGCACCTGAGGAAGGTGTTCCACTTGTGCATGTAGCTGGCACAGATCAACCACGTCCTCTCCCTGCAACAGGAGCTCCACCAGGAGCACCACGACCGGGGCCACGTCCCTTATTTGACGTTCTCCTCATATTTCTCAAATTTAGGATCTTGCCCTAAATGGGTGTTTTTTGAATAGCAGAATAGAACAACAGTATCTAAAGGGTGTATCTCACACGTAAAGATATACAGAAAATGCACCCAAATTTTTTTTTTTTACCTGAATTATTATCTTTTTGAATAGCAGAATAGGAGAACAGTATCTAAAGTGTGTATCTCACACGTACAGATATGCAGAATACGCACCAAATTTTTTTTTTTTGCCCTAAATTATTATTTTTTGGAATAGCAGAATAGGAGAACAGTATCTAAAGTGTGTATCTCACACGTACACATATGCAGAAAACGCACCGATTTTTTTTTTTTGCCCTAAATTATTATTTTTTGGAATAGCAGAATAGGAGAACAGTATCTGGCTCTGCCTCGATGGGAATAATTTGGGATACTTTGAAAGCATTCCTGCGGGGAATCCTAATCCAAAAAATATCGCTTATTAAAAAACAAACGCGTGCCATAGAACTTGCGGCGAGTGAAAAGGTAAAGAGCTTAGAGATCTGTTATATAAATAACCCAAGCCAGGAGGAACATAAGAAATGGCTAGAAGCACAGGAGGAATACAAAAAAATAATAAGAAGAAAGGCGGAAAATAAAAAACTATTTCAGAAACAGAACTTGTTTGGTGAGGGTGAGAGAGTGGGGAGAATTCTCGCCCTGGCCGCGAGGGCTGACAATTCCCCTACTATTATACCGGCGATTCATGATGAGAATGGGGAGATTAAGAGAGACACACCAGAAATAATGCAGGTGTTTAAAAGGTATTACCAGAATTTGTATAGCAGTAATTGGCATAACAACAGTGAAGGGGAAATGGTCACTTTTTTTGCAGGCCTGAAAATACATCGGCTGACAGAGCAAGATAGGGAAGAGCTGGAGGCACCACTGACACTGGGAGAGATACAATTGGCAACTAAAGAAATGGCGGGTCAAAAGTCACCGGGTCCTGACGGTCTCCCAATAGAAATATATAAAACCTATAGTGAGGTGCTGCTTCCAAAATTGCTAGAGGTATTTAACTGGGCGGCTGAGGCAGGGAAAATGCCTGGGTCCATGGAAGAGGCAACTATAATAACACTATTAAAGGAAGGGAAAGATCAATTAGAGGCAAATTCCTATAGACCGATATCACTCCTGTGCGCTGACACCAAAATCCTGGCTAAAATACTGGCAACAAGGTTAAATAGGATAGTTACAAAACTGGTACATCCTGATCAAACAGGATTCATACCAGGAAGGTCCACTAGCTCTAACATCAGAAGAACATTCCTAAATATCCAGCTGCCAGTAGTAGAAAGAGAGGCAAGAGCAATCTTGTCCCTGGATGCCACAAAGGCATTTGATAGCCTTGAGTGGCAATATCTGTGGAAGGTGTTAGAAGAGTACAGATTCAGCCCTAAGTTCACTCAATGGGTTAGGTTACTATATGGGAATCCCAGGGCAAAGGTAAGGGTCAATGGTGAGTGCTCAGACTGGTTTAGACTGGCCAGGGGGACAAGACAGGGATGCCCGTTGTCGCCCCTGCTTTTCGCCATGGCCATAGAACCACTAGCCACTGCAATAAGGGCATCTCCGGGGATAAAAGGATTCAAAAGAAAGCTAGGAGAGGAGAAAGTCGCATTATATGCGGACGACATCCTACTCTTTCTGGGGGATACACAGGCCTCACTGGCGACAGCAATGAATATTATAGGGGAATTTGGGAGATTTTCCGGTCTAATAATAAACTGGGAGAAATCCGCCCTTCTGCCGCTAGAGCCCTTGAAAGGGCAGATAGATCAAGTGAAGGTAGTGCCCCAGATAAGATACCTAGGAATAAACATGACAAAGGATCCTGGGCAATATATAGGGGGAAATCTAGTGCCATTACTGACAAAGATGAAACAAAAATGCAGGTTCTGGAATCGGCTTCCCCTATCTGTAGTAGGAAGGAGCAACCTGATAAAAATGGTGTGGATGCCGCAAATCCTATATATTCTACATAATTCCCCAGTATGGATCCCAAAACGGTGGTTCAGGAAGATAGAAGGGGTTTTCAGGGAATTGATCTGGAAGGGGGGAATAGCGAGAATCTCGCTCCGAGCCTTGCAATATCCAAGGGAGAAGGGGGGTCTCGCACTCCCGAACCCCAGATTCTATTTCTTAGTGGCCCAGCTGCAGCACATGAGGAATAGTAATCAGAGAGGACCCAGGGTAGTCATGAATGACACAAGTCATTACACGGAAGTTGAGGCAGTGGAGGCAGATTCATTTCATTCTAAATGCCCCACAGTCCAATTAATGGTAAAATGTTGGAAAGAGGGGAAGAAGATTCTAGGATATACAGGTTTCTCTGAATTCTCCCCTATCTGGGATAATAGCAACCTACAAGAACTTAAAATCATGGGAAAGGTTGATGAGTGGGACAGATTAGGGATACATCTACTGGAACAACTATTTGCTGTTGGTAGAATAAAAACATTTCAAGAAATAAGAGAGGAGTTCTCGGTTCCAAATAGATCTTTTTATAGATATTTACAAATCAGACATGCGCTGGGTGCACAATTTGGGTATGAGATGCCGGAATGGAATGGTATGGCCATCTTCCGAAACTTGGTAAACACTGAGGACACTAGAGGAGTAATCTCAACCATTTATGACTCCCTAGAAAGGGCAGATCGAAGCGAGATCATGGCTAATAAAATTAGGGAGAAATGGGAGAAGGATGTTGGCACAATTTCACAAGATCAATGGGAACAAATACTGGGTATAGGCCCCAAATTGTCAATGTCCCCCTCCCAGTATATGTCTCAGTTATATCTGATACATCGGACATACTACACGCCCCAAAGAATGTTCCAATTTGGCAGGAGATCAGACCCAGGATGCCAGAGATGTGGACAGGATAAAGGAGACCTAATACACATGGTCTGGAGATGCCCCAAGCTGTACCAATATTGGAAGCAAATAGTCGAAAAGATCAATAGAACATTTGGAACATTATTACAGCCGGAGGCGAGGCTATGTGTGCTGGGCTTGGTGGAAGAGAGGGTACCCTCAAAGGGCGAGAGTATAGCGATTAGGAGATGCCTGTTTCAGGGAAGGAAACTTATTGCACAGAAATGGCAAGCGGTAAACCCACCTACAGTAACAGAATGGGAGGAGGTAATAAATGACACAATAAGAAAAGAACAATTTATATACACTAAAAGAGGTAACAAAAAGAAATGTAATAATATATGGAATAAATGGATTGATGGGTGGGCACGGTGGATGAGGGGGGGGGGGGGTTGGGGAACGGGAATGAGTTGGAGAATGTATAACATAGGTCAAGGCATATTTGTATTGTAACACAGGATTGAAATGGATGTATGTATAAATGTTGTGATAAAGAAATAAAAAAATATTTGATAAAAAAAAAAAAAAGAGTGTATCTCACAGTAACATATGTAGTGCTGGTGCACTGAGCTTGCATAAAATGCCCACCGACGCCAACCTAACTAACAGACAGATAAAAGTTATCTTTTCTCTGGCACTGGGCTCAGGGCAGGAGAAAAAGATTGTGCACTGTACCCACACAACAAAAGCAAGGTAGATCGCTGAGTAATTTGATTTCTGAATCAGGACTCCTATCTAATTCTCTCCCTCAAAGCAGCAGCAGCAGCAACCTTGCCCTACACTATCTAAAGCAGAGTGACGTGCTGTGCTATGTGCCTCTAGCTTATATAGAGGCTGGGTCACATGCTGCACTGGCCAATCACAGCCATGCCATTAGTAGGCATGGATGTGATCGCTTCTAAGGGCACACGAGTTAAACGAATGTTGATTGGCTGCCCTGCAGCTTTTTAAAATGCGCCATTACATTGCCGAACACTGAACCCGGGTACCAAAAACCCAAAAGTCCAGTACGAACCCAAACTTTACAGTTCGGGTTCACTCAACCCTAGTTATGAGGATTATTTTTTTCCCCCAAGGTCCTTTTAATAATCTCTCAAAAAGTGCATTTGCATGGAAACAACTGTTTAACCTAAATTGCTAGAAAAAAAAAAACATTCTTGCCTTTATTTATATTTTCTGTGTGTTGGTGCAGGTACAATATAGATTTACATTCTATTTGGGATAGTAGTTTGTAACTCATGTAGGTGTGCCCAACCTATTGCATTAGGGTGTGCACCCCAAGCTCAAACACACATGAGTGTGTGTGTGTGTATGTGTATATATACAGTATCTCACAAAAGTGAGTACACCCCTCACATTTTTGTAAATATTTTATTATATCTTTTCATGTGACAACACTGTAGAAATTACACTTTGCTACAATGTAAAGTAGTGAGTGTACAGCTTGTAAATTTGCTGTCCCCTCAAAATAACTCAACACACAGCCATTAATGTCTAAACCGCTGGCAACAAAAGTGAGTACACCCCTAAGTGAAAATGTCCAAATTTGGTCCAAAGTGTCAATATTTTGTGTGGCCACCATTATTTTCCAGCACTGTCTTAACCCTCTTGGGCATGGAGTTCACCAGAGCTTCACAGGTTGCCACTGGAGTTCTCTTCCACTCCTCCATGGCGACATCATGGAGCTGGTGGATGTTAGAGACCTTGCACTCCTCCACCTTCTATTTTAGGATGCCCCACAGATGCCCAATAGGGTTTAGGTCTGGAGACATGCTTGGCCAGTGCATCACCTTTACCCTCAGCTTCTTTAGCAAGGCAGTGGTCATCTTGGAGGTGTGTTTGGGGTCTTTATCATGATGGAATACTGCCCTGTGGCCCAGTCTCCAAAGGGAGGGGATCATGCTCTGCTTCAGGATGTCTCAGTACATGTTGGCATTCATGGTTCCCTCAATGAACTGAAACTCCCAGTGCTGGCAGCACTCATGCAGCCCCAGACCATGACACTCCTACCACCATGCTTGACTATAGGCAAGACACACTTGTCTTTGTACTCCTCACCTGGTTGCCGCCACACACACTTGACACCATCTGAACCAAATACGTTTATCTTGGTCTCATCAGACCACAGGACATGGTTCCAGTAATCCATGTCTCTAGTCTGCTTGTCTTCACCAAACTGTTGCAGGCTTTCTTGTGCATCATCTTTAGAAGAGGCTTCCTTCTGGGACAACAGCCATGCAGACCAATTTGAAGCAGTGTGCGGAGTATGGTTTGAGCACTGACAGGCTGATTACCCACCCCTTCAACCTCTGCAGCAATGCTGGCAGCCCTCATATGCAGCCCTCATACGTCTATTTCCCAAAGACAACCTCTGGATTTTACGCTGAGCACATGCACTTGACCCCTTTGGTTGACCATAGTGAGGCCTCTTCTGTTAAACCGCTGTATGGTCTTGGCCACCATGCTGCAGCTCAGTTTCAGGGTCTTAGCAATCTTCTTATAGCCTAGGCCATCTTTATATAGAGCAACAATTCTTTTTTTAAGATTCTCAGAGAGTTGTTTGCCTTGAGGTGTCATGTTGAACTTCCAGCGACCAGTATGAAAGAGAGAGAGAGAGCGATAAGACCAAATTGAACACACCTGTTCCCCATTCACACCTCTGACCTTGTAACACTAATGAGTCACATGACACCGGGGAGGGGAAATGGCTAATTGAGCCCAATTTGGATATTTTCACTTAGGGGTGTACTCACTTTTGCTGCCAGTCATTTAGACACGATTGGCTGTGTGTTGAGTTATTTTGAAGGGACAGCAAATTGGCACTGTTATACAAGCTGTACACTCACTACATTACATTGTAGCAAAGTGCATTTTCTTCAGTGTAAGAAAAATATATAATAAAATATTTACAAAAATGTGAGGGGTGTACTCACTTTTGTGAGATACTGTGTATATATATATATATATATATATATATATATGTATATATGTATATATATATATATAGCAGTAGGGAAATTTACTACTTTTAGACCTTCATTAAAGGCTTGGAGCTAATACCATGCAAACCTCCCCCCCCCCCCACCCGCCCAATTCCTTTTTGTTTTTTACATTTGTTTTTTCATTTGAAGGGGGATTTTGCATTAAATTATGCAATGATGAGCCAAGCATTTGACTTGCCATCTGTCAAATTGGACTGCTGAGTTAAATTTGCCTCAACAGCAAAGCAAAGATTTGCTACAGCAATATGCGTATGAACTTACCTGGCCATATTAGATTTTAGGTGGGCAGTCACCAGGGGGGTTAACGTGCAGATCAACCACCTATTTTTAAAACCCCATTGCAACCCATGTGAAAGTCCTGTGTTGCTAGCTGTTTGTATTTTGAAGCGAAGAAAAAAATATTGTTAATGCAGTACATTTTTGGACTATTTCTGCAAACATTTCTACAAACTTTTTTCCAAACTTACAGATGCAAAAGTCAAAAGATGAAAGAAAAATAATGCAAATCTCTTCATATTCCCTCAATCATGTTTGCAGTAGAGAGGTGAATTATTCACATGGCTCTCACTGTCTCCTTTGGATGTGATGGTTACTGCTAAGGAACTCAGCTTTAATGCAGTCCCTCTAGATATTGAACTTGAGCCATTGTAGCTATCATTGATCTCCATAGTGGTTGCTGCTGTCAGTACACATTGACGGAGCTCTGATTTCAGCTGTCTTGGGGATCAATTTCTTTTATATTTTGGGCCATGTACTATGTATCTGAGGGAAAGATGACACAAATAGCAAACTCACTGATGTGCACTTACCCTAATATCCTTGAGTAAAGGAGTTTGTGTAAGAAAACAAGAAATTAAATGCAGATGGAAATAAATTGATTAAGACATTATAAATGTAGGCTTAAAACCCTCTTATGTAATTGGTTCTGCAGCCAACAGAAAACACTAAAAACATGTTGTAATAACATCAGCAAAGCATGTTTCAATTTTCTCAATCTAGAAGAAAGGTCCTCCTCCAGTTCTAAATGCACCTAAGGAGGTATGAATGCTGGTTCATGGAGTATTTCTGTTTGTTATAACAAATGGATCCTAATAGTTTACAGATTCTAAACTAGTAAAATAGAGCTGAGTATATATATTTAGTATATATATTTAGTTTGTAGTAACACTGTTGCGCTGTATCACATGCAAGTTTAAAATAATTATGACAAAATTGTGCCCATTACCACATACATCAAAACAAACACCAGTGTCCATGAATGAAATATCATTATTAATGGGTCAGCTGCTATCCATAACAGAGTGCTGTAAAAAAGCACACACAGCTTCTTGCCATAATACAAGCAGAGCTTTCCCTTTTGGGTGGAGCTCTGCTTTATGCTGTGCATACACTGTGAAAAAAAACTGTGAAAATTGAACAATGGTGCAGTACTAAAAAAATATACTTCCTACCTCTAACATAAAGGATTGTGAAATTATACATCTCAGTCACCTAAACTTAGTGGTGACATAACAAACCCCACTTATTCAAAATGTAATATATCACAACTCAGTACATTTACCATATAACAATATCTCACCTACATCCATAGCAAATAACATCATACAATAATGTACATTACCATATATTGCAATAAATGTCCTTAAAGTGTCCAAACAATCAAAATTGTCAATGTAAAAGTGTGCAATTCACCTCCATGTGAAAAAGTGCAGATATTCAGATCTTTTGGAAATTGCAGAGCATATCACTCGTGCTTCCCATTGTGAAAATGCACACTAGATTTGACCCAAACTAACATATGTCAAACAGGTCAAAATAGGCTTATGTAGTTTCCCAGGTTCCTACTGATCACAGATCCACCTCTGGGTAATTCAGAATTACTCATGAAGGTGAGAAAAAGACTCTCAGACAAGTCCCAGCAATCTCAATAGGAAATTCAGTGTTTCTCACAATCAAGGAGAGAAAAAGAGCCACCTTGTGTAAAACTATACAACTAGCTTTATTAAAAAGATTAAAATCCACTTACCGTATATACTCGAGTATAAGCCGACCCGAATATAAGCCGAGGCACCTAATTTTACCACAAAAAAACTTTGAAAACTTGCATCTGTCCATCTGCATGCCTCACTGTGCCTCACTTTGCCTCACTGTGTCCAGGTGCATACCTCACTGTGTCCATACCTCACTGTGTCCATGCCTCACTGTGTCCATGCCTCACTGTGCCCATGCCTCACTGTGCCCATGACTAGACTGACATTTAACATGGGAGTCTATGGAAGGGGTGCCCAGTTTTGAAAAATCGTTGCTCCGCGCCCGTAGGTCCCCCAGATGAAAAACTTTGCACACTTATAGAGGAGAAATTGGGCTAAATGTTTGCCAAGTTTTGGGTCCAGGGGACCTATGACCGGCCAGTACCGGGTCCCCAAAATCACTGGAGAAATTATCATTTAACATTGGAATCTAATGAAGGGGTGACGGTTTTGAAAAATCGGTCCTCCCCGGCCGTAGGTCCCTCAGACAACAAACTTTGCACACTTGTAGAGGAAGAGTGAGGGCTACATGTGTGCCAAGTTTGGGGTCCAGGGGACCTAAGGTCGGCCAGTACCCGGTCCCCAAAGTCCGGGAGATCAGGCACAAAAAGGTGACTCGAGTATAAGCCGAGGGGGGCATTTTCAGCACAAAAAAATGTGCTGAAAAACTCGGCTTATACTCGAGTATAAGTTTTACTCTTAGGTATTAGTAGGGACTCTTAGGGTTTTGTATGTCTGACCATAATATTCTAAAGCCGCGTACACACGGTCAGAAATTCCGACAAGAAAAGTTCGATGTGAGCTTTTGGTCGGAAATTCCGTGTGTAGGCCCCATATGACTTTTTCTGTCTGCATTTCTGACAACAAAAATTTGAGAGCTGGTTCTCAAATTTTCCGACAGAAAAAGTTCCCATCGGAGATTCCGATCGTCTGTATGCAATTCAGACATGCATGTTCAAAATCAAGCAGAAGAGCCAAAACTGCCTATTGAACTTCATTGATCTTGGCTCATCGTACATGTTGTACATCACCGCGTTCTTGGTGGTCGGAATTTCCGACAAGATTTGTGTGACCGTGTGTATGCAAGCCAAGTTTGAGCGAAATTCCGTCGAAAAAAAAAACCATCTGCGTTTTTTCCAACGGGAATTCTGATTGTGTGTACACGGCATACGATTTACACAGCCCTGCCAAATGTAAGAGCAAGGTTGGCGAGTTTTCTTCACTATAATGCTACTGCAATACGGCTCTAGTGTGAGCCCATGAAATATAAGTCTATGCAGTATCAGTGGGCTGTGCTCAGATAAGCCTACAAAGCTATGCAGCATTAACTGAAATACACTGCAGGCAGACGGGTGTTCAGCTCTGTTACAGAGCAGGCAACAGTGATGGATTTACAAACAACCAATCAGAAATTTATGTTCGTTGAGAAAATCAAGCAAGTGTCTTGCGCCCAAAAGCAAATGCTTGCATTTATTTGTCTACATGAACTTTTAAAATTAGTTCAGCGAAAAATGTAGGAACCATTAAACTTTTCAAAATTACAATACTTCAGTACTCTCTACAAGGGGAAAGCAGAAATAAAACAGTTTTTGGGAGTATTTCACTTTATGAAATGTTTGTTCTAACAATAATTAAATCACTGTTTTTGCTGTCAGTTCTTTTATAAAATAAAGTAGACAGACTTCAAACAACCTAAAAAACACATTCTGAAGTCAGACACAAGCCAGGACTGTTACACATAGTCTAATCTAATAAAAACATACAGCTTTGAACTCAAAGGCTTTCCACAAGAGGCTCTTTGTAACAAATGTTACACTCTTTCCACAACATTCTATGTTGATATATCAATGGTTTAGGAATAATAGCATTTAGGGAAGATATTATCTGTTTGTTAGATGTGTTCTTCTAAGCTTAACCCATGGGTGCAACTCTGTAGATGTCTGTGTCTTCCTGCACAGACATAGCAGTTTACTGTGTGAAGGGAAAGGAGAACCACTGTGTGAAAATCAAGTGTCACCATATTTGATTACATTGTATCATGTCAATGGGCTTGATTTACGAAAGGAAACTAGGCTGTTCGCTTTGCATGAAGGAGCCTATTGAATGTGGTGTAATCTCACTTTCCAAAGAATGCCTAAAAATGTGCAAGGAAAATTAAAAAAACAATATTTTTACTTGAACATAATTAGATGATGGAAGTTATCAGAGCTACACCTCATTCATGAAAGTGTTTGTAACCCTAAAAAAAAAATAGTCCTGTCCTTGAAAGCATGAACAACAGCACAGTGCTTGTGTTGTGTAATTTGGCCCCTTGTATACTATAAAATACCTGGCTGATCCTGCCTGGTTCTGCCCTCCCCCTGTAAACTGACCACGGTTTATCATTGTTGCTGAACCCTGACACTGTGGTCTGTTTACGTGCCTCTGTCATCTGTAGCTCTCCTCTGTCCTCCTCTCCCCCCTTCCCTGCCTGTCAGCTGTGAATGTAGCTATGATTTCTAAGTCTTCTTTATACAATCCCCTCTGTTACATTAAATAATGTGCCACAGTGTATGTGTTTTATTTAAATAAGCCGCTGTATACCTTTTTCATAGCGCAGCTCGGCGCTCACATGACCAGCCGCTCTAAAATAAGGTATATAGCGACCTATTTTTAAAAACCACATACACTGGGGAACATTATTTAATGTAACAGAAGGGACTGTAGAAAGAAGAATTGTGGCTTAACAACCACTTTAAGCTTTGGGGAAAATTCCCTTGAAACTGCAACCTTGAAAAGTGAAGAGTCTATTTGCTGTTAGTTAATCAACTACAATGTATTCCCTCCATCAGGCTCTTTGGCATTCAACACTTCCAAACTTCCTGTGTTTCCCAGAAGCATGCAGTGGCTCTTCCTCTGACCCCCCTCCCCCCCCCCCCCCCTGGACACAGCATGACAAGAGAGTTTTTTTTTTATTTAGAAAAAAAAAATACAATTGTAGCAAAAACAAGAATTATAATATATATATATATATATATATATATATATATATATATATACACACATTATATTGTCAAAAGTATTGGGACACCTGCCTTTACACACACATGAACTTTAATGGCGTCCCAGTCTTAGTCTGCAGGGTTCAATATTGAGTTGGTCCACCCTTTGCCGCTATAACATCTCCAACTCTTCTGGGAAGGCTGTCCACAAGGTTTAGGAGTACATTGAACCCTACAGACTAAGACTGGGATGCCATTAAAGTTCATGTGCATATAAAGGCAGCCGTCGCAATACTTTTGGTAACATATTGTATATATAAACACAGGGATAATGTGTCTGAGAACTATCTAGAGCATGGATATGCAATTAGCGGACCTCCAGCTGTTGCAAAACTACAAGTCCCATCATGCCTTTGCCTCTGGGTGTCATGCTTGCTGCTGTCAGAGTCTCGCTATGGCTCATGGGACTTGTAGTTTGGCAACAGCTGGAGGTCCGCTAATTGCATATCCCTGATCTAGAGTTATCTGGATGGAATTTGTATGTTTTTGTGCACATGGTTTAAATAGTTTATATTACTAGTGGATAATAATATACAAATAATTTTGATATTTTTCATGATAATAATAATAAAAACAATTTTCCTAAATATGTGGTACTAAACCAGAAAGACTTTTCATATACGTAGGCTTTAACATGTTCATTTAATTTTCAAAGTACTTTTCTTTCTTAAATCTGTAGCTTTCATTAGGACCTTGTTCACACTTTTTGGTTTTAACACATGCATTGTAAAGAAAGAAAAAGCATGTGTCATAAGAAGCAATTTTTTGGTGTATTATCATGCACTATGGTTCCCAATAGAGTAATGAAAATGTGTGTAAATGCACTACAATGCATATTTAAAAATGAACTAAAAATGGATATGGATAGATGTGAACCTGGCCCAAAATAGTACCTTATGAGCCTTAGACAGCCTTTGTTCAGGCATTTCCAGATATGGGCGCCCCTGGTTGAGACTACAGGTGTTCCTGGTGACACACATTGGGAAGAATTGTTTCACAGTTGTCAATTTTAAAAAGCTAGTTCTGAATAATGTGCAAACATCCCTGGAACAAGTGCATGAAGACAGCATGTAGATAGGAAGTGACTGTAATAGGAAGCACCAAGATGCAATAAAAGGATAAAAAAAAGGTGAAAACAGCATTTTATTTTTTTTAAAACAGTTGGTTATACGGTGCTTTAGCAAACAACATTTCATCAAATAAGGGATTAGATCTGTTTTACGCATGTGTTTTCTTCTGGCTTTAAATTGAAAAACATTAGTGTGTCTCTGGATTAGATATGGAATGGCAGTTTTAATTAACTGGAGGATGTGTTCTGTTACACCACTGTGAAAAGTTACTACATTTATTTCCAGAGTCAGTCACTACAAAGACAGAGGTGTCAGAAAACCCCTTGCAGCTGACTTAGAATCTTTTCCTTTGGTTTTATAGATCTTACTCTGCACTTTGTTTATAACATTTTCCTAATTAAGCTATGTATATTGAGGCCCCACATCAGTGACCTTCCTCTCCCTTCCTGTTGTCTGGATCACCTACTGTCTACCTTCAGGGACATTTCCCACAAGAGAATCATTAAAACAGCAACAGTGCACAGTTGAAAGAATTCATCATGTTGGTCCAACTCTTGCCAGACCCCTGGCCCAAGGGCTAGTGTTCATTACTGTTCCCTGTAAAGAAAAAAAAAAAAAAAACGTCTCTTGAAGAAATAAGGACAAAGTGTTTTCCCATACACTAAGGTTTACACATCGGATTTCTGCTTTAGTGTGCAGTTCTCTTTTACACATGATCATACTATACACCATTCACAAAACTCTTTTTTTTTTTTATCTCTCCGTTTATGTAGCAGATATAGGCACTAAACCTATTAGTCAAAAGAACACTCTTAGAAATGTTACCCATTTATAATGTGAGCAGATCAAGGAGTAAGGATTATCCATTTGTTAATGACCTCCTGTCATCCACTGCTGTTCCTTGGTATTAGCCTTTCTAAAGTTTCATGATCATGATAGTGGAGCTTTGTTCTTGGTTATCCCTTGGAATGTAAACAGGTAAAACATTGCTGAGCTGCCTAGTCACTGATAGGAGTGATGTGCCCACTAGAGGAGTGACCACTTTCAGTGGGGATATAGAATCATAAGCTGGAGTCAGCATAATGTGGAAACTTTTTCTTTTAATAAGCAATAGATTCAGGAGGCAAATGGATACAGATAAATTGGAAATACTACCTAATTATGGAAACAAAGAACATATTTAAAAGGTACTTCTCCCATTTTCTGT
The DNA here is from genome assembly GCA_029206835.1 of Rana muscosa. Lineage (NCBI taxonomy): Eukaryota > Metazoa > Chordata > Amphibia > Anura > Ranidae > Rana > Rana muscosa. The sequence goes on from CM055121.1 coordinate 495,648,791, forward strand.
GTGATAATTAAATTAACATATGCAACAGTACACGTAAAACTAATTAAGGAAAGTCTTGGTTTTACTCTTCTTTGCAATTTTCGACAAACCACAGTCTTGTAAAAGTTGTAAATTGCTTCTGCATGGAGACACATTTTAAGCAGTGGAGTAGAAGAGAAAGCCAAATTATAACCCTCCAAATACTGATATGTAAAGAAGATTTTTGTGCAAATGGGCAAACATTTTCGGGACAATGATAACAAAATATTGGAGCTGGACTTTGGCTACCAGTATATGTAAAGTTCAAAAAGAGATTAAAGCAAAAGCGTTTGGAGTGGCTTTGTATGCCTTACATATATTTATTTACATATGATGAAATATAATGTACAATACAAAATATGGTTCACTCAAAATATAATCTGTATTTCTCTTTTTTGCATAGACAACAATTTCCCTGAAGAATACCAATAATTAGAAGGGTCGAAACGCGGTGGGATATCATGTGAAACACCACGGTAATATAATAGGTTTCATGTAATATGTGTTGTCTCTTTCTCCATTGATGGGTTGTATTTTTTATGTCCAAGCCATGATTGCCTTTTACAATTTTTCATTTATTTACACAAGTACTTTTTGATATAATAAAATATTTTTTTATTCAAAATTGACTATTACTCGAGTACTACTTTTGGCTGCTAAAAAAACCGCTGAGGGAATTTCTATTCTATATGTATGCCTTTTGTTTTCCAGTACTTAAGGTGTTAAAGTAAAAAAATTGTGCAGAAATACAGGGGTTGATTTACTAAAACTGAAGAGTGGAAATTCTTGTGTAGCTGTGCATGGCAGCCAATCAGCTTCTAACTTCAGCTTGTTCAATTAACTCCACTTTCATGGGAAAAAAAAAATAGCAAAAAAATTATAATAATAATAACACAAAATTCTTTCCAGAAACATGTTTGTAATCCAAAGCACTCTTATATCAAAGCAAATTTTCTCAAAATAAATAATTGAAACTCAAATGATGTGTTCCACAACCATTTATTCATAGGTCCTTCAGTTTATAATCCATATAAAAAAGATTATAGCAATGTGATCGTGTAACAATAAAATGTCCATCCACAAATGGAAGCCTCCACAAAGGGATTGGAAGCAAAATCCAGCAGGAGCTACAGTGTATAAAAGAGAAGAGAGGCGCCTCTAAGTGTAGCAATATGGTTACATTTAATGAAGGTAAAACATAGGTTGATGATTAAAAAAGGCACATCTAAGTATGGAGGCATCTGGGATAAAGCTGTCCACATAGACCATCCTCCGCACTGCCTACTCTCATCGCTGTCAGTCTGCAATCTTGACCTGGAAGACTACCCTGCAGTAGAGCGATCTGAAAGAGAGGCTTGAAGCGCTCGTGAAGTGTAGCGTGGAAGGGATGACGTTGTGGCAGTGCGGAGGACGGTCTATGTGGACAGCTTTACCTCGGATGCCTGCATACTTAGATGTGCCTCTTTTAATCATCAACCATGTGAGTTGCTAAATGTTGTACCTTCATTAAATGTAACCATATTGCTACACTTAGAGGCGCCTCTCTTCTCTTTTATATTCAGTTGTGATATGACGCTACTTGTATATCAAGACATCGCTTGTATATCAAGTCAAAATGTATTTAAAAATTTTGCTTGTCTTGCAAAACGCTCTCAAACCAAGTTACTCTCAAACAAAGATTTTACTGTATATACAATTGCATCACAAGTCATATTATATTTGAATTCTATTAGAAATTACCTTTTCTTTTGAATCTGCAGCACTTTAATTTTCTGTAAAATGCAATGCAATATGGCTACTTGGATGTGTTCTGTACACAGAATGTGTACAGAACGCCCCCCAGAAACAATTTCCTGCTTGTGTGATTGGCTCACTGATTTTCCCATAAGTCTACACTAGGATACAAGTCAGATTTTTGACATCCCCTGCAACAAAAAATGTAATTTTTGGAGAGAAACTCCCAATAGGAAATCAAGTCTAAAGAGATGCAGACCCTGTAATTTTCATAGGAGCCCCGCAGGTGCATCAGCTGGTTGATAATTATGAAACCACTCCCATTAGATTCAATAACCACATAGACACAGACAAACACACAGGGATTTCTTCAGCATAACATAATGTAGGAAACTGCAACAACTATTGTTAAAATTCTTGCAATGTACATACTGTAGAGTTACTCTTGACAAAAAAAAAAATGAAAACTGATGTATTACTGTGCAGGGCTAAACTAGATTTTGCAGGTTTGTAAATCAAACCCACAGTTACATGGTGCAACATTTTTTTTAAATCCATGTAGTTAAACCCATTCTTTGCTGCATACTAAAATATGTAGGTAAGAAAAATTACAAGAACTAAATAGTGACCTGACTGGCTTGGTATTGGGTTAACAACTTGAAGAAAGTTCCAAATATTTGTTTCAGTGTGGTCTAATGTGTTGCTAAAAGCTGTTAGTTTTTCTGGTAGCTGCAGGCATATTTTTACAAGTTTTTTTTTTTTTAATCTAGTCCTTACACTTTTATATAATAGTCTAGCCTGAGCTATTTTTACCCAATTAACTACCTGACCACAACATTTTCACATGGTGTATTTTTTATTTGCTTATGGCACAGATCCCTTTTATAAATGAAAGTTTCCTGACCAGAGTTTCTAGACTTTACAGTCTTCATAATTAACTCATTTCAGATATACATACATGCTGATACTTTATGTATATGCATTTAATCCCTCATATGGTGGGCATAGTTGCGTAACTACAAACAATATAACATACAAATCAGCTTATCGGCTTATTGCTAACTACATAGGATTTTTTTTGATCAAAGTATCACATCAGCAATGATGAACACCATCAAATTGCATTACAAAACAAACTTCATGCCTGCAAACCTGCCCGTTTTTTCACCTCAATGCATCCTATGCATTAAGGTGAAAAAACATCCGATAATTGCCGACCCCCCAGTCCCCCGTTTACTCACCTAATGTAAGAGAAACCCGGGTAAGAAGCGCGCATTGGCGCACAGGCACAGGCATACCAGGATGTGCACAAAAAAGGGAATGCACTGGCGCATGCGTCATCACGGGCGCGAGTCGACACACAAAAAAAACGATCACCGCTTCCTAGCCGAGGCCGAGCCGTTTTTTTGAATGCAGAGGCCGGGCGTGACGTCATAACATCGCGCCCCCGGCCTCCGAACGATCATAGAGACTCCGGCGACCATCTGGTCTGCCGGAAATCTCTATGGTAAGAAGCGGGGGCCAGCGGATCCTGTCACCGACTCACTGATCGCACAGGTGAGTCGGTAGAAGCACCGGAAGGCGGCGGGAGGGGGGGACGTCCTCTCTCGCCGCCTGTAAGAACGATCAAGTGGTGGAACAGCTGCTATGATCGTTCTTACGGTGTACAGAATCGCCGGCTCTAAAAAATTATATCTGAATGATGCCTGTAGCTGCAGGCATCATTCAGATATCCCGGCTCAAACTCAAGGACGTCCATGGACGTCCGTCTGGTACGAAGTGGTTAACCTCAGCGGAGATGCGCTTTCCCTCTCTGCACAGGGTCCCGGCTCTTGATTGGATAGACTGATAGCAGCACAGCCATTGGCTCCCATTGCTGTCAATCAAATCCAATGATGTGGGCACCGGGGGCGGGGCCGAACGGCATTCGTTACTATGGACGCCGAATGCTGGACTCAGGAGCACGCCTGCAAGGAAGAGCGCTTCTCCTAGGGGGTTATTTAATGTGGGAGGAGCCGTGAGAGCCACCGAGGGACCCCTGAAGTCAGGATCAGGGCCACTCTGTGCAAAACGAGCTGCACAGCGGAGGTAAGTATGACAAGTTTGTTATAAAAAAAAAAGGAAGCCTTACACTTTAAGCTGGCAGCCCCCGCACAGCCTGAAGGGAAGATCAGTGAACTGATATCTCTCCTTCTCCACCCCTCTAAGCCCCCTATGCAGCTGAGAACAGAGAAAATGGGGTTGATTTACTAAAGGCAAATAGACTGTGCACTTTTCAATCCTGCAAGTGCAGTTGCTTCAGAGCTTAGTAAGTGAGCAGAAGCTCTGCTGACTTCCATCATTCAATCATGTGCAAGCAAAAATGCAACAAAAGCAAAAATGTTGTTTTTTAATTTCCCTTGTTCGTGATTGGGTATACTTTGCAAAGTGATGCTTTACCTCATTTACTAATCTTTGTAGCCACTGCACTTTGCAAAGTACACAGTCTCTTTGCCTTTAGTAAATCAACCCCAATTTGATCAATTACAGTATATAAAAGAAAAAAAGTAATTTTTAAGTGTTATATATACCAGTGTTTCTCAACTCCAGTCCTCAAGGCGCCCCAACAGGTCATGTCTTCAGGTTTTCCATTATTTTGAACAGGTGATTTGATCAGTTTCACTGCCTTAGTAATTACCACAGCAGTTTCATCTGAGGGAAATCCTGAAAACATGACCTGTTGGGGCGCCTTGAGGACTGGAGTTGAGAAACACTGATATATACAGTAGGTGCCGCCGATATTGTGTCAATCTCGCCGCTTCTAGCAGCTATATTGACACCCTATGAGCTCCGTCGCGAGAGCCAGCGCCGAGCTGTCTCGTTATCGGGAAAGGAAAAAATGTTCCTTTCACGATGAGCGACACGCATTGCCGATAGGCAGGGATCTGACGCGGATTTCCGCCAATACCAGGCACTGCGTTTGGTATGAATCCTGAGCAGGAACTCCACACCAATTTTTAAAGAAAAAAACGGCGTGGGTTCCCCCTCCAGGAGCATACCAGGCCCTTGGGTCTGGTCTGGATTTGAAGGGGAAGCCTACGCCGATAAAACGGCGTGGGGGTCCCCCCTCAAGATCCAAACCAGACCCTTATCCGAGCACGCAACCTGGCAGGCCGCAGGGGAAGAGGGGGGGATGAGAGCGGCCCCCCTCCCTCCTGATCCGTACCAGGCCACATGCCCTCAACATGGGGGGTTTGGTGCTCTGGGGCAGGGGGGCGACCTGCGCCCCCCCCACCCCAGAGCACCCTGTCCCCATGTTGATGAGGACAGGGCCTCTTCCCGACAACCCTGGCCGTTGGTTGTGGGGTCTGCGGGCGGGGGCTTATCGGAATCCGGGAGCCCCCTTTAATAGAGGTGCCCCCAGATCCCGGCCCCCCCACCCTATGTGAATGAGTATGGGGTACATCGTACCCCTACCCATTCACCTGGTGGAAAAAAAATGGCAATAAAAACACAACACAGTTTTTAAAAGTATTTTATTGCACCGCTACGGAGGTCTTCTTCCGACTTCGGGGGTCTCCGGTGTCGTCGCCGCGTTCTCCGGTTCTTTCTTCTGCCGGGCCACTGCTATCTTCTTACAGCTCTTTTGCTAGCGGGGCCCGGTCTTCTCCGTCGCCTTCTCCCCTCTTCTTCTCTCCGGTTCTTTCCTTCTTCCGCCGGGCCTCCGCTAACTTCTTTTTAGCTCTTTTGCTAGCGGAGGCCCGGTCTTCTCCGTCGCCTTCTTCTTCTCCTGCTCTCCGGTTCTTCTCCCGCTCTTTCTTCCGCCGGGCCTCCGCTAACTTCTTTTTAGCTCTTTTGCTAGCGGAGGCCCTGTCTTCTCCGTCGTCTCGTCCGGCTCTCCGTTGTCCTTCTGCCGGCCCCTCCACTAACTTCTTGGTAGCTCTTTTGCACATGTGCCCCGAAGTATGTGACTGTGACGTCATGGGAACATGTGACTGTGACGTCATGAGAAGCCTATATTAACCACTTGACCACTGGGCACTTAAACCCCCTTAATAACCAGACCAATTTTCAGCTTTCGGTGCTCTCACATTTTGAATGACAATTACTCAGTCATACAACACTGTACCCATATGAAATTTTTGTCCTTTTTTTCACACAAATAGAGCTTTCTTTTGGTGGTATTTAATCACCGTTGGGTTTTTTATTTTTTGCGCTATAAGAGAAAAAAGACTGAAAATTTTGTAAAAAAATGATTTTTTTTTCGTTTCTGTTATAAAATTTTGCAAATTACTATTTTTTCTTCATAAATTTTGGCCAAAATTTATACTGCTACATATCTTTGGTAAAAATAAGTACAAATTGGTGCATATTATTTGGTCTTTGTGAAACTTATAGAGTCCACAAGCTATGGTGCCAATATCTGAAAATTGATCACACCTGAAGTACTGACGGCCTATCTCAATTCTTGAGACCCTAACATGCCAGAAAAGTACAAATACCCCCCAAATGACCCCTTTTTGGAAAGAAGACATTCCAAGGTATTCAGAAAGAGGCATTGTGAGTTTTTTGAAGTTGTCATTTTTTCCCACAATTCTTTGCAAAATCAAGATTTTTTTTTTCTCTTTTTTTTTTTTCACAAAATTGTCATATTAGCAGGTTATTTCTCACACACAGCATATGCATTCCACAAATTACACCCCAAAACACATTCTGCTATTACTCCCGAGTATGGCGATACCACATGTGTGAGACTTTTACACAGCGTGTCCACATACAGAGGCCCGACATGCAGGGAGCACCTTCAGGCGTTCTGGAGCACCCAGGCCAATTCTGACATTTCTCTCCTACATGTAAAAATCATCATTTGTTTGCTAGAAAATTACATAGAACCCCAAAACATTATATATGTTTTTTTAGCAAAGACCTTAGAGAATATAATGGTGGTTGTTGCAACTTTTTATCTCGCACGATATTTGCGCAGCAATTTTTTTAACGCGTTTTTTACGGAAAAAAAATGTTTTGTGCTTAAAAAAAAAAAAAAACAGTAAAGTTAGCCCAATGTTTTTGCATAATGTGAAAGATGAAGTTACGCCGAGTAAATAGATACCTAACATGTCGCCCTTAAAAATTGCACACACTCGTGGAATGGCGCCAAACTTCGCTACTTAAAAAATCCCCATAGGCGACGCTTTAAATATTTTTACTGGTTACATGTTTTGAGTTACAGAGGAGGTCTAGGGCCAAAATGATTGCTCTCGCTCTAACGTTCGCAGAGATACCTCACATGTGTGGTTTGAAAACCGTTTTCATATGTGGGCGGGACTTACGTATGCGTTCGCTTCTGTATGCGAGCTCACGGGGACAGGGGCGCTTTAAAAAAAAAAAATATTTTATTCTTCATTTTACTTTATTTATTTTAGTTTGACATGTTTTTCCGCCCTAAACATTTTTTTGATCACTTTTATACCTATTACAAGGAACGTAAACATCCCTTGTAATAGGAATATGGCATGACAGGTCCTCTTTACAGTGAGATATGGGGGGGGGGGGTGTCAATAAGACCCCACATCTCACCTCTAGGCTGGGAAGCCTGAAAAAAATACAAAAAAAAAAACAACAATCCTGGCTTTGATTGTAGCGGTGAGTCGGTAGAAGCACTGGAGGGCGGCGGGGGGGGGGGGACATCCCCTCTCGCCTCCCGTAAGAATGATCAAGCGGCGGAACAGCCGCTATGATTGTTCTTATGGTGTAGGGAATCGCCGGCTGAAAAAGCTAATATCTGAATGATGCCTGTAGCTGCTCCCATCATTCAGATATCCCCGCACAAAGTCAAGGACGTCATATGACGGCCGGAGGGCGGGAAGTGGTTATTGCAGAGTATTGCCGGGCATTGCGGAGTATTGCCGGGCATTGCGGAGTATTGCCGGGCATTGCGGAGTATTGCCGGGCATTGCGGAGTATTGCAGGGCATTGCGGAGTATTGCGGACTATGGCAGGGTATTGCGGTGTATGGCAGGGTATTGCGGTGTATGGCAGGGTATTGCACGGGTATTGCACAGGGTATTGTGGAGGGTATTGCACAGGGTATTGTGGAGGGTATTGCAGAGTATTGTGGAGGGTATTGCAGAGTATTGTGGCGGGTATTGCAGAGTATTGTGGCGGGTATTGCAGAGTATTGTGCAGGGTATTGCAGAGTATTGTGCAGGGTATTGCAGAGTATTGTGCAGGGTATTGCAGAGTATTGTGCAGGGTATTGCAGAGTATTTTGCAGAGTATTTTGCAGGGTATTGCAGAGTATTTTGCAGGGTATTGCAGAGTATTTTGCAGGGTATTGCAGAGTATTGTGCAGGGTATTGCAGAGTATTGCACCAGGGTATTGCAGAGTATTGCACCAGGGTATTGCAGAGTATTGCACCAGGGTATTGCAGAGTATTGCACCAGGGTATTGCAGAGTATTGCACCAGGGTATTGCAGAGTATTGCACCAGGGTATTGCAGAGTATTGGCAGGGTATTTTGCAGAGTATTGGCAGGGTGTATTGCAGAGTATTGGCAGGGTATAGCACAGGGATGGCTGAGCAGGGATGGATGGATGGATGGATCTGTGACTGCAATTGTCACAGATCCAGCCCACAGTGCTGCTGCTGCCATCCGCTCCCTCCCCCTCCCCTCTCACACTGTACCGATCGGTACAGAGAGGGGAGGGAGGAACCGGCGTCATCAAATGACGCCGGTCTGTTTACAAGTGATTGCTCCGTCATTTGACGGAGCGATCACGTGGTAAACGGCCGCTATCAGCGGCGATTTACCGCGATTCGTGATCCGCCGGGTCCTCTGGACCCGGCGGTCACGGAGTTTCCCGTGTGCGCGCCCCAGGGGGCGCGCGGGAGCGCGATTCTGGGAGGACGTTATATAACGTCCTCCCAGAGTTAAGCAACCACCTTGTCGACGTTATTTGTCGGCAGGTGGTTGTTAAGTGGTTAATCTCTGCGGACCGAAGATTTATCATTACTGCGAGAGGAAGCGACGAGTCAACATCGAGGAGGAGAAGAGGGAAGAAGACGCCGACGGCGACGACGGAGAAGACCGGCTCCTCCACTAGCAAAAGAGCTACCAAGAAGTTAGTGGAGGGGCCGGCAGAAGGACAACGGAGAGCCGGAAGAGACGACGGAGAAGACCAGGCCTTCGCTAGCAAAAGAGCTAAAAAGAAGTTAGCGGAGGCCCGGCGGAAGAAAGAGCGGGAGAAGAACCGGAGAGCGGGAGAAGAACCGGAGAGCGGGAGAAGAAGAAGGCGACGGAGAAGACCGGGCCTCCGCTAGCAAAAGAGCTAAAAAGAAGTTAGCGGAGGCCCGGCGGAAGAAGGAAAGAACCGGAGAGAAGAAGAGGGGAGAAGGCGACGGAGAAGACCGGGCCCCGCTAGCAAAAGAGCTGTAGAAGATAGCGGTGGCCCGGCAGAAGAAAGAACCAGAGAACGCGGCGACGACACCAGAGACCCCCGAAGTCGGAAGAAGACCTCCGGAGCGGTGCAATAAAATACTTTTAAAAACTGTGTTGTGTTTTGGGGGTCGCCCCCCTGCCCCAGAGCACCAAACCCCCCATGTTGAGGGCATGTGGCCTGGTACGGTTCAGGAGGGAGGGGGGGCCGCTCTCGTTCCCCCCTCTTCCCCTGCGGCCTGCCAGGTTGCGTGCTCGGATAAGGGTCTGGTTTGGATCTTGAGGGGGGGACCCCCACACCGTTTTTTCGGCGTAGGGTTCCCCTTCAAATCCAGACCAGACCCAAGGGCCTGGTATGCTCCTGGAGGGGGAACCCACGCCATTTTTTTCTTTAAAAATTGGCGTGGAGTTCCCTCTCAGGATTCATACCAAACGCAGTACCTGGTATTGGCGGGAATCCGCGTCGGATCCCCGCTCAATACAGTGTCGCGTCTCCTCGCTATTGCAGCGAGCGCGACACGTGTCGCCACCCTGCTGCCGAGATCTCGGCACTCCTGTCGCCGAGAATCTCGGCGATGGGAGCGCGAAAGAAATACAATATCAGCGGCACCTACTGTACAGCATATACACAGAGGTTTTACCTTTCATTAATATTTTAAACTGAATATTTTTTTTTTACAGGGTAAGGGTAGGGTTAAAGCAGGTCTAAACCCTAAATGGAAAACATTTAGTTAAAAAAAAAAAAAACACTGAACATCATAAACAATTTTCATGTTTTGGGGTTTTCTCATCCTTCTTTGCCTCTCAATGCCACTGCCTCTCTAAGCCAATTTATGTCTACATGCACTTCCTCCAGAGGTATATGGTATAGAGCATACCTGAGCAATGTGTTATTTGAAAAAGTCCAATCAGCCCTCCTTAGAGCCCATTCACACAGGGGCAACTTTAGATCCGACTTCAAGTCGCCCCAAGTCGCCCCTAGTCACCTCAAGTCGCGCTACATGAAAAAATCAATGTAAGTGAATAGATCCGTCTTAATGCACACTAGTGCAGTCGCTCCAACTTCAGAAAAGGTTCCTGTACTACTTCAATCCGACTTCTAGGCGACTTGTACCCATTCATTTCAATGGAAGTCGCCTCCAAGTTGGATCCCCTGTCTTAACTGAAGCAACTTTACAGGAAATAAAAATAGTATTCTCGGCAAACCCCTCCCTCCCCCTTCCATCCCACAGAGCTGATTACTCTTTGATTGGCCACTGGCAAAGTCCCCTGTCCTGGAGGCGACTTCAAGTCGTGTTGTAAGTCTCCCCAAGTCGCGCTGAAGTCGCCCAAAGTCAAGCTGTGATTCATACTCAAGTTGTGTCCAAGTTGCCTCCCAAAGTCACGCTGGAAGTCGTGTTGCCCCTGTGTGAATGGAGTCTTATTCTCTCAATGAACTACAGAATACCTCTCCTTCCTGGAGATGAAGAGAGATGTTTTTCCAGTTCAGCAAAATAGGGCTGGGCTATACTGAAAACATCCCTCGCAATTTCAGCACATCAAAGGCACCGTGTTGTCTGCCCACAAAAGGAAATTAGGAGTTGAGTGCATTTCTGGAAAATTAACAGGTATTTGTCTAGATTTGCATAAAACGTGGGGTAATGTGCATGCATTTCATAGATTTGTTGCTTGTTTTGTGGCCTGACATACTTTAACATTTACTGTAGGTTAAAGTGTAACGTTTAACACTTAACCATCATGCTTACATTTTACTTAACCCTGAAAGGGATTTCTTAACACCTAATGATGAACTATAGTGTAAAATTCATCTTAAAGCGGAGTTCCACCCTAAAAATGAACTTTCTATTAACAGCTTGCCTTTAATGTAAAAAAATAAAATAAAATAAAAATATATTTTTTACTCACTTCTATATGGCTGTTACTAGGCAGATTTCGTAATCTGCCTAGTTCCTGGTCCTAGGTGGTTCAACTTCCTGTCCTAAGACCCCATTGCCTCCTGGGAAATGATGACACTCATTTCCCAGGAGTCTCTGGACATTAGTGTGCCTAAAAATCACCCAGCATGCACCTCTCCCTGAAAACCAGGAAGAAAAAGGAACTGGTCTTCACATGCCCACACATATGATGGATACGGCCACAACATGAGCTGGTGGATATAAGGCAAGTGTTTGCAATGATTTCTGGAACGATTGGGGAGCTATTATTATGTTATAGGGACTATTTCATGTGATTTATTTTAGCTTGCAAAAAAAATAAAAAATTATGCCCAGAACCCCGCTTTAACATTAAAAGGTCCTTGCAATAATTCTACTCACAATTTTAGCTTTTTTTTATTTTGGCTTACAAAGCAGCACATCATCCCAGAGAATGCCTTATTCTCTGCACCAGGGTTGTGCTAAAATTTGGAATTCCTATTCCAACGTGATGAAAACAGTGACTTCATGGCATTTATGGAAGTCTTGAAACACAGAAATGAGTGGTAACTCATTCACTAATATGAGCAACAGAGGGAATTTAGTGACATACAAGTGAAGAGCAGAAAATGTCAGAATAATGCTGCCTAATAGGGATGAGCCGAACACACCCCGGTTCAGTTCGCCCCAGAACCTGCGAACGGACCGAAAGTTTGCGCAAACTTTAGAACCCTATTAAATACAATGGACTCGAACGTTCGAAATCAAAAGTGCTAATTATAAAGGCTAATATGCAAGTTATTGTCCTAAAAAGGGTTTGGGGACCCGGGTCCTGCCCCAGGGGACATGTATCAATGCAAAAAAAAGTTTTAAAAACGGCCGTTTTTTCGGGAGCAGCGATTTTAATGATGCTTAAAGTGAAAAAAAAAGTGAAATATTCCTTTAAATATCGTACCTGGGGGGTGTCTATAGTATGCCTGTGAAGTGGCATGTGTTTCCCGTGTTTAGAACTGTCCCTGCACAAAATGACATTTCTAAAGGAAAAAAAAAGTAATTTAAAACTGCTTGTGGCTTTAATGTAATGTCTGGTCCCGGCAATATGGATGAAAATCATTGAGAAAAATGGCATGGGTACCCCCCCAGCCCACTACCAGCCCCTTTGGGTCTTGTAAGGATATTAAGGGGAACCCCGCACCCAAATTAAAAAAAAGGCCCTATATACTCTGAGCAGCAGTATACAGGCGGTGCAAACAAGACAGGGACTGTAAGTTTGTTCTTAAGTAGAATCTGTTTGTAATTTGGAACAGGTAAATTTTTTAAGTGTAGCTCCAGCCAAAAAATCTATTTTGAAGCTTTTTGGAAAACATAGGGAAGGGTTTTCACCCCTGTAACATTTGTTTTGCTGGCTGTGCACCTGTTCAGACCTGTTCAGCTCTCTGCCTGTGGTTTTATTATGAGAACACCACAAATTGTATTCAGGTTCCTTTAAGTGACCGCTGTGCGAAGAACAGAAGTACACTACATGAAATTAATGCAGCTCCCTGCCTGTGGTTTTATTATGAGAACAGCACTAACTGTATTCAGGTAAGCTTTAGGTGAATGCTATGCAAAGCACACAGTACACTAAGTGAAACGCTGACTGCAGCTAGCACAATCATCTGCCTGCCTTTCACAGTATAGAGAATAACAGGAACGGATCTAGCTAAACTGAATACAGTGTATAAATATATATACACAACACCTAGGATGCATATATATCCTCTACACACTGTAACTGCAGCTAACTGACTCACCTGCCTACTCTAACTCAAATCAAATTACCGTATATACTCGAGCATAAGCCAAGATTTTTAGCCCTTTTTTTGGGGCTGAAAGTCCCCCCCTCGGCTTATACTCGAGTCAGTGTACCTTGAGCGTCCATTTTTTAAATTTCGCGCTCCCTCCTGGTCCCGTGCGGTTCCGTGATATGCGATTGACACTGTGTTTAGTGATCCGCCAATCACGGACCTTCTCCTCTTGTTCGAGGATGAAAGAACGTCCGTGATTGGCGGATCACTAAACACAGTGTCTGCTGGGAAAGTCCAGGGATGAGAAGATGGCCGTGATAGGCGGAACACTGAACACAGTGTCAATAGCCTATCACGGAACCGCATGGGACCAGGAGGAAGCCACGAATTTAAAAAAATGGCCGCCCGCAATGCGATGGACATGGGAGGTGATCCTTAGAAGCCTGATCTTCGCTGTAGCAAGCAGAAGGTGAGTGTGGAGGGTAATGAGGTAATGGGCACAGTGAGGTAATGGGCACAGTGAGGTAATAGGCACAGTGATGTAATGGGCACAGTGAGGTAATGGGCACAGTGAGGTAATGGGCACAGTGAGGTAATAGGCACAGTGATGTAATGGGCACAGTGAGGTAATGGGCACAGTGAGGTAATAGGCACAGTGATGTAATGGGCACAGTGAGGCTGCAAATGGGCACAGTGAAGCTGCAAATGGGCATTGTTGACCCTCTTTTCCTTACAGTAGCTGCTGCATTTTTACCCTAGGCTTATACTCGAGTCAATACGTTTTCCCAGTTTTTTGTGGTAAAATTAGGGCCTCTGCTTATACTCGGGTCGGCTTATACTCGAGTATATACGGTACACTGTCTCTGTCTCTTTACTTTAAACAACTCCAACACACTACACAAGGCCGCCAAGCCGGCGGCCTTATATAGTGTGGGGCGTGTACTAAACCCCCTGAGCCATAATTGGCCAAAGCCACCCTGGCTTTGGCCAATTACGGCTCTCTGTTCAGACGGCGCTGTGATTGGCCAAGCATGCGGGTCCTAGTGCATGCTTGGCCAATCATCAGCCAGCAATGTACTGCGATGCTGCAGTGAATTATGGGCCGTGACAGGCCACTCGAATTTGGCGCGAATGGCCCATAATTTTCGATGTTTGTCGAACGATCGAACAGCCGATGTTCGAGTCGAACATGGGTTCGACTCGAACACAAAGCTCATCCCTTCTTCCTAACATGGCAGTAGTATCCAAAATCTATAAGCCAGAATTAACCTGCGCAGGATGGGGAACAATGAGCTCACTTTGGAGGAGTTTGCCTTCCTCTGAATCACTGAATCAATTGTGGGTATCTGATAGTGTATATGGAGGTTTTTGATTTGTGTTTTTGTTTTTGTTTTCTTTTTTGGGTTGGGCTGAATGGACTTGAATGTGTTTTTTTTCAACCACATTAACTACGTAACAGCTTGGAAAGATTGTCAGGTTCAACTATAATAATGTTTACGTTTCCCAGGGCTTTTTTTCAGTGGGAACGCAGGGGAACGCAGTTCCGGCACCTCCTGGACTGACTGTATGTAATGGCAAGGGTTGCTGGGGTTGTGCTGCAGGGTATTTATGCTCACTGCTGGGAATCTATTTTTTCAGTGGGGGTCTAATGTTGCTGTGGAGGTCTATTGTTGCTGGTGGGGGACCTATTATTGCTGGGGGGGTCTTATGTTGCTGGGGGGGTCTAATGTTGCTGAAAGAGATCTACTTTTGGGGGAGGGGCCTACTGTTAATGGCAGCCAGAGAAACTATTAATGCTGGCTGTGCGGAGATCTGTTGATGCTCCAGGGAGTCTATTGTTGCTGGCAGGGAAATTTTTGCTGTGGGTGGTCCATTGTTGTTAGGGAGATCTATTGTTGCTGGCTGCAGGGGATCTATTTTACTGCTTTTCTTAATATCATTACCAAATTCCATACAAATTACTTAGCACCACAAAATGATACTTGGTTCTATATTGTCTAAAAGTGACAGTACTGGAAGGTGGGTAGGGGCAGAGAAAAGGGGTGACTCGAAATGGGGGAGTTCCTGCACCTATTGTCTGAGAAAAAAAGCCCTGACGTTTCCTATAGATATAACAGTCTGGTTGCAAACAAGTGGCATGGGGTTAGGCACTGCAAATGGCAGTGCCACTACAAAAAATAAAAAAAAACGTTTTCCAGCTCCATAAGAACCAGCCCAAGTGGGATGCTGTCCCATTTAGCAGCAGTAGTAATAAAACTGCCAAATATTTCACTTCTCACAGCAACTGGAGGTTTGGCTTGGAAATTAGGGAGCACTCCAGTTAGTTTTCCTTTTCACTGAATACAAGCAGACTGAACCTGAAGCTTATCTCTATATACTGTATATAAAATATATATCTTGTGAGGCACTGACTGGTAGGGTTGTGGATGGTATGAATGTGTCAACTACACATGGTAAGGGATGGCAAGGTTTGTATCTTTTATGGAGAAAACAACATTTTTGTATTCTCACATGTTAATAAGTTCTAGATTAAGTCCTGGGGCCTGGAGGCTTTGTAGAGCTTTGAGTGGGATACATCCTCTATCCCTAGGTCAAAATATTTTATTTAACTAGACCTCATTAATTAGTCTCCACTGTGACAGGTCTTTTTATATGTGAGCTGACTAGAGCTACTGTAAGGGCTCTCTCTCTCTCTCCCATTCTCTCTGCTATGAGAGCCTAACTGCTGAAATAACACTAGAAAAGTTGAGGTGCTTCGTGTTTGTTTGGGGAACCCTGTAAGTCACTATAGCAAGATACAGACTGGAGTAGAGTGGGGTCATGGAAGCCTTCACGGAAGCCGGAAACAGGCTGGGATACACTGGGAACACTGGAGGAAAAAACTGCATGGGGAATACTGTAGTCACTGAGATAATGCAAAGAGGCACTGGAGTTCACAAGAGAAGTTGATGAGGAACACAAGAGATGTACCATGTACCAGCCATGTACCAGCTAGCCTTGTAGCCATGTCCCAGCTAGCCTTGTCTGGCCTAGTGCACCCTCTGTGTTTGTCTGTGGCGCCAACGGAAGCAAGAGGACAGCAGCCACACATGGAGAGAAGGACCTAGTGCTGGAATGTGGAACTTATGAGTGTGAAAAGTTTAGTTGGTGGTTCAAAAGAGCAGGTGTTTTACTATGGACTTAATGTACAAAGCCCTACTGCATTGAATTATGTTTGTTTACCGCTTACTGCAAAAAAGTGCAGGACAAACCTGCTGGACTGTTTTTTGTGTTCCTGTCTCCTTACTACTACCACTACAACCTGAGCCTGTCCCCTTTGCAATATGCAATACAGGCATACCCCACTTTTAAGTACACAATGGGGTTTATTTACTAAAGCTGGAAAGCGCAAAATCAGGCTCACTTCTGCATTGAAACCAATGAGCTTCCAGGTTTTATTACCAAAGCTTAATTGAACAAGCTGGGGTTAGAAGCTCATTGGTTTCTATGCAGAAGTGAGCCTGATTTTGCGCTTTCCAGCTTTAGTAAATAAACCCCATTGTGTACTTAAAAGTGGGTTATGCCTGTATATAAAAATATATGTATATACTGTACACACAATATACACATACACAAACACACACATTTTTTTTTTCAGAGGCTATTTTTCCATGACACTAAATGATGTAGTAAAAACTTGATATGCCCTGTGAAGGTCTTCGAAGACCTGCTAGACTATAACTGGGAGAATATATTTCTGATAGGCACCTTGTGGTCACTATCCACTAGCAATTCAGTTAGAAATGAGAAGCAAGCTGTGAAAATCATTTTCATTGTATGCCGGAAATGAAATACCCTTCTCTAGTTTCCAGCTTTGCTTCTTATAGAATTGTGCTGTGTGTTAGCAAATGTGACTGTTAAATCAATCAGAAAACTGAAAGTGCAGAAGCGATGTGCCAGGTGGATACCAGTAATAGAAAGAAAAGCACCATGGAACACACCATAAAAGGACATTAGAGTGATGGGGTGCCATGAAGTCATTTTTTGAAGACAAATCATGGCAGTTGTACAGCAGCTCTACTTTGGACATTCCAACAACCAAGTAACAGAAGCACATCACAATATGTAAGACTTCTGATTAAAATCATTGTGTTTTTATATTTCAATCATTTTTATTTGAAGAAAACCAAATATGAATACAGAAAAGGACATTGCATCAAAATATATGACATTGAAACATGAGCATAATAAACCTCTAATCTAGAGACTGAAGTGTATATATCACATTATTAATAGCAAAAATAGCTATCTTGGGTGCTAACTTAGTTGGATAAAACTATCATATTGGCTATAGTAAATGCAAAACTGGTTCAATTATTAAAAGACCTAATATCCAGTTATAACCAGATTCCCAGTTGGCTCATCAATAGTAAACACTGAATCAATTTTATTCAGTAAAAAATTCACTGGTATAAGCAATCATAATGTGTAAAAAAAATAATAATGAGCACTTCCTCAAAGTAGTACAGTGGTACTTTGGTAACACTGTATTGCTCTGGTCACAGCTTGTTAAAAAAAAAAAAATAGAAAAATAAAAGGAAAAAAATTTATGAAAATAAAACCTATGGTGTAGGGCCTTAGGAGATTTAAATAAGCTCTTTTGGCAATAATTCTTCTGTAGGTCACAGGAGTGTACTTAGTTCTGCACTCTTGTGACCTAGATTCAGCAGACAGCTGGAATGTTGAGATCCACCCAGATGCCTAACCGGAAGCTGGCTAAGCCTCCCAGTGTGCCGCTGAGAGCCTGAGCCTGCCCCCTCTACTGTCTGGTGTTCCAGTGATCGCTGGAGAGGCAGAGCACAGAGCGGTGACTGACAGTCACCGCTCTGTGCTCAGAGCGGACCCGAGAACTGTTTTTGATCACTCAGTTCTCGTGAAGAGGTGGCAGGGGACAGCAGCAGATTGATGCTGCATCTACATGCAGTAGGTGAGTATGATTGTTAATTTTTTTTTTAATCTCACACTTTTAATCTGTAAAACCCCAATGAATTAAGTTATTAAAAGCTATACCATTATTTAAACTGCAATAAATCTAGTATATGACTCAAGGGACAATATGGAGTTTAACCAGTTCCTGCTCGGCCTACAGACAATTGATGGCTGGGATGTACATTTGTCGTTCTGGAGTGTACGTCATATGATGGTTTAAAGATGCTGTACTAGATAATGTGAACACTAACCCATGAGGTGGAAATTAACTGAACTGTAGTGATACTATCCAAATTATACCTGGTGCAAACATGGTTTAAGGCCTCTCTTTACTTGCATTGTACTGTGCCCTTTTAAGGACTACATTTCCCAGAATCCATGGCGAGGGAGGGGGGCAGATGTGAGTAGGGGATTTCACACAGGCAACGCTCTGCTCACACAGCAGGGAAGTGAGTGGTGAGAACCTGCTTCATAACACACAGAAATCCCAGCTCTGTCACTGTCACTCACACCACACTGGGGATGGTTAGGAAAAGTAAGAGAGAGGTGCACACACCTGGCTAGACTCATAATAATTATATGAATATCACTGAAACCCATATTTTAATTTAGAGTCCAGACATCTGTCCAAATGCTCACGAGCATACCATGATCAAATAGAATATTTCACGATAATGCATCACATAACCTAATAAATCACTACTGAGTGCTACATGTGTTCTTTGCCTGATCAGCCATGCCACCTGTGGTGTCACTCGTCACTCTACATCCTCCTCCAGTGCCACAGTGGCTCCCAGTTTGAGAATAGCTGTGATAAATAAACATTCACTTTGCTAAAAAAGTTTTTACTCTTTTAGTAAATTAACCCCACTAAACAGAAATTTCCTTGATGAAAAAAGGGCATTATTAACCCCATCTTGTCTATCTTCCATCCTTTCAGAGCTGCCTTGCACCACCTCCCATCAGAGCAAACCACTTTAACACAGAATGACAGATATGGCAATTCAGTTTAGTGACAAACAGCAGGGTGCATCGTCATATGAGAAAGTGATACCCCAAACCTACAGTATCTCACGAAAGTAAGTACACCCCTCACATTTTGTAACTATTTTATTATATCTTTTCATGTGACAACACTGAAGAAATTCCACTTTGCCACAATGTAAATTAGTGAGTGTACAGCTTGTATAAATTTGCTTTCCCCTCAAAATACTCAACACATAGCCATTAATGTCTAAACTGCTGGCAACAAAAGTGAGTACAAACGTGAGTACACCCCTAAGTGAAAATGTCCAAATTGGGCCCAATTAGCCATTTTTCCTCCCGGTGTCATGTGACTCCTTAGTGTTTCAAGGTCTCAGTTGTGAATGGGGAGCAGGTGTGGTAAATTTGGTGTTATCGCTCTCACTCTGTCATACTGGCACCTCATGGCAAAGAACTCTCTGAGGATCTTAAAAAAAGAATTGTTGCTTTACATAAAGATGGCCTAGGCTATAAAAAGATTGCCAAGACCCTGAAATTGAGCTGCAGCATGGTGGCCAAGACCATACAGCAATTTAACAGGACAGGTTCCACTCAGAACAGGCCTTGCCATGGTCGAATAAAGTAGCTGAGTGCACGTGCTCAGTGTCATATCCAGAGGTTGTCTTCGGGAAATAGACATATGAGTGCTGCCAGCATTACTGCAGAGGTTGAAGGGGTGGGTGGTCAGCCTGTCAGTGCTCAGACCATACACACTGCATCAAATTGGTCTGCATGGCTGTCGTCCCAGAAGGAAGCCTCTTCTAAAGATAATGCACAAGAAAGCCCGAAAACTGTTTTCTTAAGACAAGCAGACTAAGGATATGGATTACTGGAACCATGTCCTGTGGTCTGATGAGGCCAAATAAACGTATTTGGTTCAGATGGTGTCAAGTGTGTGGGCGGCAACCAGGTGAGGAGTACAAAGACAAGTGTGTCTTGCCTACAGTCAAGCATGGTGGTGGGAGTGTCATAGTCTAGGGCTGCATGAGTGCTGCCGGCACTGGGAAGCTACAGTCCATGAATGCCACCATGTACTGTGACATACTGAAGCAGAGCATGATCCCCTCCTTTGGGAGACTGGGCTGCAGGGCAATATTACAACATGATAATGACCCCAAACACACCTCAATGAAGATCACTTTCTTACTACAGAAGCTGAGGGTAAAGTTGATGGACTGGCTAAGCATGTCTCCAGACCTAAACCCTATTGAGCATCTGTGGGGAATCCTCAAACAAAATGTGGAGGAGCGCAAGGTCTCAAACATCCACCAGCTCCGTGATGTCGTCATGGACGAGTGGAAGAGGCAACCTTTGAAGCTCAGGTGAACTCCATGTCTAAGAGGGTTAAGACAGTGCTGAAAAATAATGGTGGCCACACAAAATATTGACACTTTGGGCCCAATTTGGACATTTTCACTTAGGGGTGTACTCACTTTTGTTGCCAGAGGTTTAGACATTAATAGCTGTGTGTTGAGTTATTTTGAATTTACAATGTTATACAAGCTGTACACTCACTATTTTACATTGTAGCAAAGTGTAATTTCTTCAGTGTTGTCACATGAAAAGATATAATAAAATATTTACAAAAATGAAAATGTGAGGGGTGTACTCACTTTTGTGAGATACTGCATATAGATATAAGATTTGTTACATAAGCTTTACAAATGGCTTGGATTTTTGTCCCCAAAGAGATTCTATATAATCAGTATAATAGCATCTCTGACTAAATCCAAATAATGCTGAAATAGTGCACAATTATTTATGTAGTCTGATAATACCAAAATATAGACAGCAGCAAGCCACTGGAGTATTTTATACTTTAAATACAATTCTAATAGTTAGATTAATATGTACCCCTGCTAAGAGAACACTCACACCTACCGGCTACTTTAATATGCATGCCATGCAATGTGTCTGTCTCCTTAGGCTTGCTGTTGGCGTGTGATTTAATGTGGCAGTTATGAAAGCTTCTCAGGCTGAGATCGATTCGCATGATAATGAAGCTTATATCGCAGTCTCCTAACTCTCAAAGGATACACCTTGTGCTTCAGCTGCTCCTTCTACAAGTACCACTTCACAATGAACAGAAAAACACTTTTGTTGGAAAAGGAGATATGAAGGGGAGGAGAAAGTGGATTTTTTGCTGTTTGCTAATACAGTTGTGCTACCAGTGATGAGAATGAAAGGTAGCAGGACAGGTTCACATACAGTGCTTTAGAATGGAGCCAGGCAGTGGATATGTTTCACCAATTGGTCTCCCAGCTGAGCTATATGAAGTACAGTTAATGAATTCAAAACTCAAGAGTTCTTGACAGCAGTAATGGATAATATACCATAAGTAAGAATATAATTGCCGTCTTAATTCCAGGTGTTGCTGTTCAAGCCAGATTGCCATGAAAGAGCTACTCAAGGAAACATGCAAAATAATTCAGTGAACTGCTAATGCTAATCCAGGAAACAAATCTAACTATTCATGTTGAAGTCAAAATGGTCTCTTATTTTATTTTTAGTGTTATACAGTCCAGTACTGGTTTGTTTCCTTTACAGCCTCAGTTCAAAACATGACTTGCTGGAGGTAAACTAGTTGTGATTTTGAAACCTGTTACCCAGTGGCCAACTTACCAAGAACAATAGGGCTGCCATCATTACCAGGACAGCCAAGTTGGATACCACCCAATCTGCTACAAGCTCAAACAAAGAGAATCCAGTTTACACTTAATAATTGTGTAAAAAGGGGGAAAAAACTGCGCTAAACTCAACCTGAAAAAAGAAGTGTAGCTGCTAACACTCAAACAAAGTCTAAAGGGCAATATAACAATATAGTGTAGCTCTAAAATGTGAAACTACATGAGTAGTGAAGTTTTATGTGCTGTATGTGCACAAAAATAATAATGAAACGACAATTGTAAATATAGTCATGCCCCAGTTGATGCATTTTTATGCAAAACATGTCGGGTACATGAACCTGCTTTCTAGCTACGCCGCAATTTTGTTACGTTTTGTGATCACCGCCTTACAAGCCTCTGCATGGATGCCTGTAGAATTTTTTTTTTCTTTTACCATGTGTGTTCTTGTAATATTTTTTACGAATAAATGAGATTTTTATATCTTACCATCTGATCTTGCACTATGTGGAACCTCCTTTTTTCTTACAATTCTTTTATACGGCTGAGTTTGCATTTCCGGATGTACTGACGTTTTGGATTTCCATATCGCCATTCTGAAGAGTTTGGATTTCTTGTGCCTATCCCATTTATCATCGTTCCACGAGGACTTATCCAGAGTCTGCACCCATACTTTCTGCCTGTTTGACCCACCACCGCTGGTGAGTGTGTCCACGCATAGGGGTAAGAGTATCCATTTCTTTCCCCCATCCCTGGTGTTGGAGTCACGTCCCTGGGTGTTGCAGATTTTTTGAACACACGCTCCCTAGAAGCTTGAAGCCTTATTGGATTCTGATTGTGGGGACTATGCACTGAAGTCTTTGTTACATATTTTCTTCCCTAGTCTTAGTATATATACTAGGTACCTTTATTGGACTCTGTTATTTTTCCATCATATATGGTTATCATACCAATGGGGACAATGCACTGAAGTTTTGTACATATAATTTTGTGTTATTCCAGTTCATATACTGGACATCTTCACTGGATTTTGGTACCACTTTAAGTTACATGATTATGTATTATGCATACATGATGTTATAATTTGTATTTGCATCAGGGTGTTTTTATTTGGATCTATCCAATTAGGCCCTTCCGGCCACACATTCCTTATCACCAGCCCGAACCTTTACATGCGTTTGGGCCTTCTCACTTATTTTAGGCGCTGCATTTTTAACTTTTTTCTATTTCTTGCAATTGTAAATATACAAAGAGTGATGGTAAACCACTGTGGCAAAAATAAGATAAAAATTTGTGAATATGAGTCCACTCAAACACAAAAAACACAAGTGAATATAAGTCCACTCAAAACCAAAGTAAGTGGTGATGATCCACAAACAATAGGCACCGAAGTTCAAAAGGGACAAAGGGAGGAAGTCCACTTCAAGATGTAATTCGGAGTATGCAGTCAAAATGAACTATTCGGATACCTGTGGTTAACCTCCCTGGCGGTATGATTCTGTCAGATTCAGTGGCGGCTGGTGCTCAAATTTTTTGGGGGGGCGCAAACAAACTGAAAAAAAAAAAAAACATCAATTGCCGCCACTGTGCCCATTAAACGCAGCCACTGTGCCCAAACGCCACTAGTTTGTCCCCAAATGCAGCCAGTTTCCCCCCCATATACAGCCAGTTTCCCCCTAAAATACAGCCAGTTTGTCCCCCAATATACAGCCAGTTTCTCCCCCATAATACAGCCAGTTTCTCCCCCATAATACAGCCAGTTTCTCCCCCAAATGCAGCCAGTTTCTCCCCCAAATGCAGCCAGTTTCTCCCCCATAATACAGCCAGTTTCTCCCCCATAATACAGCCAGTTTGTCCCCCAAATGCAGCCAGTTTGTCCCCCATAATACAGCCAGTTTGTCCCCCATAATACAGCCAGTTTGTCCCCCATATGCAGCCAGTTTGTCCCCAATATACAGCCAGTTTGTCCCCCAAATGCAGCCAGTTTGTCCCCCAAATGCAGCCAGTTTGTCCCCCAAATGCAGCCAGTTTGTCCCCCATATGCAGCCAGTTTCTCCCCCATATGCAGTCAGTTTCTCCCCCATAATACAGCCAGTTTCTCCCCCATAATACAGCCAGTTTCTCCCCCATATGCAGCCAGTTTCTCCCCCATAATACAGCCAGTTTCTCCCCCATATGCAGCCAGTTTGTCCCCCAAATACAGCCAGCTTGTCCCCCCCCCCAGCCCTTCCTCGAGTCAGCGCCGTCCTTCTTCCGTCCTCGATGTCTTCTCCCGCCCTCAATGTCACTTCAGCCAATCAGGTTACTGGTAACCAGACCGGGTGAACCTGATTGGCCAGGAAACGCACCCCTGTGCGTCCTCTCATTAGGTATTTAGAAGCCGATTACAGCCCTAAGGCTGTAGTCGGGAAGCCTATCAGAGCCTGCTGGCTCTGATAGGCACTTCTAAAGGCCAATCAGACGCTGTTATTCAGATGGCCGGCGCTCAAGGGGCCGGCCCTCTGAATAGTGGGCGGCAGCAATACATAGGTTCATGCAATGCATGAACCTATGTATTGTTGTGAGTGACGGCCGGGCGCAGAAGCGAACGGTAGCGGCGCTTCTGCGCCCACTATGGTCGCGCCGCCATGTGTAAAAAAAAAAGACATAAAAAAAAAAAAAACTCTTAAAGAGCCCGTTTTTTTTTATTTATTTATTTTGGTGACCACAGGAGGGGGGGCGGCGCCCGGGCGCCCCCTATGGACGGGCCGCAACTGGTCAGATTTTAGGTGCTGAAAGCGGTACCATTATTCTGCATGGAAATTTGGCGTTTTATATTGTAGGCCTGTAATTCTTAGGAATAACTCACTTAAATCTGTCCAAACAAGAGTCTAGTAGACATCCCGGGTATAATAAAGTTAAAAAACCCAAATAATAAATTATAATATAATAAATAACTATAAAATAATTATAACCAATAATAATATAATAATAATAAAAGTGTTTCAGTGTTTGATGACGAATTTCCCAACAAATCACTATCGCTCAATTCTGCAAGTGATTCTAATTTATTATCGCTGTTTTCTAGCTGGTCTAAAACCACTTTTGATGTAAAGGGACACTTTTTGGTTGCTATGGACAATCTCCAGTTTCCAGGCAGAAAGAACAGTTTTTATTATATAAAAGGGGATGGTTTATTATTTGATACAGTACAGTAATCTGTAAGATTACAGTATACTGTATGTGTATTGTGTGTTTCACTTTTTGAATTTGGCGCCGAACTCCGCCCTCGTGCACCGCAACGTCGCAGGGAAAGGAGCTTGGCGGCACTCGGCAGTGTGGCTCGAGCGAGAGGACGACTCGCTCACACAGCGGGGACACATCGCAGGATCCAGGGGACAAGGTAAGTAACTTCCCCTGTATCCTCCCCTGTATCCTGCGATGCGATCCCAAGTCTGGCTCGGGGTTACCGCTTTAGGTACTGAAATCTTACCCCAAGCCAGACTTGGGAATACCGCCAGGGAGGTTAATACAAAAACTTCCAAGAAGAAAGAAATATTTGGGTACTCTTACCAAATATGGTGGACACACGTACCGTACAGCAGTGGGTCAAACAGGCTCTGAATCCTCAATTCCTTAAAGCGGAGGTCCACCCAGAATTTTTTTTTACATTAAAAATCCCCCCAAAAAAAAGAAAAAAATTAAAAGAAAAAAAAATTATACTCACTCGAAATGCTTGTTGCTATGCGGAAGTCCCCTAATCTGCCTCTACTGTGCCTCTTCCTTATCCTCGGATTGAGAACTTACGTTTCTTCTTCTTGTGAATGGGGTGCGCTGCCTTCTGGGAACTGTGTGTATCCCAGGAGGCGAGCCGCCCATTCACAAAGCGCCGTGCGAGTGGCGCATGCGTAGTAGGAAACGGGCAGTGAAGCCGTAAGGCTTCACTGCCTGTTTCCCTTAGTCAGGAAGGAGGAGCCAGGACCTGCCAGCAGCGATCGATCGCCGTGGCGGGACCGACGTCGCGGGCGAGTAGGACAGTAAGTGTCCTTATTAAAAGTCAGCAGCTATACTGTTAGTAGCTAATGACTTTTTCTTTTTTTTTTTTTTTAACTGGCTGCACCTCCCCTTTAAGCTCCAGGGCTGTATGGATGGGGAGGCTGGGTTGAACCGGATGATGAATCTTTAGACTCCAAACCATACGAAGGAACAGCGATGGCAAACCAGGTGGAGGATCAATCCAAGAGGTGATGGTGATGATGGATATTTTCATCAAAGGCCCCGAAAATGGATAGATTGCAAAAATAGCTCCACATGGTGCAGGTCAACCAAAAAAGGTTTATTAAAATAATACATTTCATACATCAAATGACAGATGCAGAAGAGATGGATAAAAAGTTATCACAATTTTTAAAAAGCAATGTGGGAGGCAAAAAGTAGGCATTTTGATTCCCCCATGTGGCTCTCAGATTAGGCCTAGGGAAATAAATGACACCTATTAATTTTGCTGAAACCCTAATGACATTATCTTGCATCTTAGGCTAAGAGATGGCAAATATGCTACTTTAGGTACCAACTGAATGATATGTTTCTAGAAATTTTATCAAATCCAGAGTATATTTATACAAATTATATTTAGGAAGCCAAGCTGAACAGGTCCAATCAAACAGCCATTAAAAAAGGCAGATTCAACTTCCACTAAACAACACTCCACTACAAAACTGAGTAAGAAGATTACAGTAAATGGGACAAATCTTTGTGTAACATACTGTATAATTACAGGAAACAAAATGGGTACTACATACATAGTAGGGGGCCGGTGTCAACAGGCTTTGGTCTTGTTTTGATTGCATCCGATTGACATCAGTTTGGGGCCTATTTATGATCATTTAGAATTCATTGACAGGTAAATTTGACCTACAGCTGACCACCTTCTGAACTGCATTTTACCTGCCTTAAGCAGGTTTGTATTCCTATTGACTATTATAAGAATACAAACCCATCAACACAGACCCACAAGGCAACTTCAATGAAATAGTAACAGTCCTTTATTTCACTGTACACCACCGTTATTTACAGGGCTTGATAAATACATTTTTCTTCATGACATACAATTTTCTTTCAAATAAAACCAAAGTATTTTATTGGTGGTGCCACAGCACAGCAGCATGGGGTACTACATGAAAATTCTGAATGTGTGGCTCTAGGTCACAGTTTTCCTAGAAACTAATTTTAAAAAGTTGAGGAGGATCATGTGGAACAGTGGCATTGTTTTTTCCCTGTTATCTCATTAAAATAAAGTATAAGCTTACATGAATATATCAGTAGAACATGATCTGGTAAGCTGGATGCAATAAAACAGATCAGTCTATTCTTAGGTTTATATTGTATGTAGATGTTATCCGTCTTTATGATTTAACATAAACTGACTAAAGAGATAAAGCCAGCTATTTCTCAATGCAATATATTGTATCCATTATACAATTATAAAATGACATTCTGCAAGATTTGTTTTAGTTGACAAATGTTTCAGATGAGTGAATGCCATCAGAATTATGAACAACCATGCCATATGAACATTTGTTTTCAGACAAATTTAGCCTATAGTCTTGTAGTACATTTAGCTTCTGTATCCAGAATTATTATTTTTTTTTTTATATACCATGATGTGCAAATCTGTTTATTTCAGCCCATGGTGATGAATGTCTATTAGAAAGAAATGAAATGTGGAAAATCTGACAGTCTTAAAAAGTGAAGCTCTAAAATTTCAGATCTTATTTAGTGTTGATAGGCAATGATTGAAAGTTTAATTTAGAACTCAGATTTTAACCGTACCTCTGTGTATTGTCTATTAGGAAAATTATTGCTTTGCAATTTAATGCCCAACTTTCTTAAATCCAGTTGGCTATGGCACAGATTCTTCAAAGTTTTAATGGACTTTGAATGTTATCTGTCTCCGTACATATGACACAAAGCTCTTTTTGACCTTGCCAAAATGAAGTGCTACCAGCATCTGAAGCTTTGAGCTTTGTAAGATCTGGTAGTGAGTCATTATTAAGGGAATATCTCCTAATATGAAACAAAGAGTGATTGTTTCTTTCTTAAAAATACCTAACTAAAGAGTTAAACGTATATTAAAAAAAAAAAAAAAAAAGAAGGAAACTCAAACCACATGCTTGGTTACACCCATTTTAATCTGGTTTTCAACAGACTGTCATGGAGAGGTCGTTGTTATTAAAAAGGTTTAATACCGCATTCCAAAACACAGACAAATAGTAAAATGCCTACTGTATATGTGCAAAGGTATTGTTAAGCATTCTGAGGTTGCACAATATTTGAACAATGATTTCTAGATGTGCTTCTGAAAACCAGTACTCTTATAAAAGTCACTTTGAGGAATCTACAGAGGAATACAGTTCTCTAAATGCTTTGCAGTTTTCATATATGTACAATGACCTTTGGCTGTACTATGCATTCAGAAATCTCATTTTAAAACAACATGGAGGTCATTTTTTTCTTGGGGATAGTAGGAGTAATGAAGGACTTGCAGAGATAACCGCACTCAGAAAAGAACAGGCAACCATACTTTATAGATAGAAGTGGTGCTTTTTGATAATATGATATCTCAAAATGTCTGCGCTAGTATATACAGCATTTATAATAAAAGCAGCATTAATAAAAATAGGATAATAAAAATAAGCATATGATGTATGTATCTTACCATATCTACTATGTCTCAGTTTTGAAAGGTCAACACTCCACCATCATCAGGAAATCCAGATGGAAATTCGTAAGAATGCAAGACCTCACTGCAAAAATAGAGGTCAGTATACACAGATAAAATACTGCATAAAGTGGCTCCAAAAGGATTCCCAGTAATAGATGATCCTCCATTTAATACAATAAAAAATAAAAAAAGCGCAACATCTTAAACTTTTCTTAAAATCACAATACCAAGCCTTCTCCTATTCTAAGGAGTTATGCCCTGTACATACGATCGGAGTATCCTATGGTCTAAAATCCGATGGAATTTTTCATCGGAATTCCGTTCAAGCTGTCTTGCATACACACTGTAAGACTAAATTCCGACCATCCAAAACGAGGTGACGTAAAACAGTCTGAAGAGCCGAGAAAAATTAAGTTCAATGCTTCAAAGCATGCGTCGACTTGATTCTGAGCATGCATGGGTTTTTTCTCCATCGGAGTTCCACACAGACGATAGGAATTTCCTATCGTTTTTTTTTCCATTGGACAAATTTAAAACATGTTCTATTTCTAAACACCGATGGAAAAAAGTCTGATAGGGCCCACACACAATCGGAATTTCCGATGAAACAAGTCCATCTGACTTTTTTCATCGGAAATTCCGACCGTGTGTACAAGGCATTAGAACTACAAATATATTGAAAGAACTGAAGGTTTCCACCACAGTATCACTCTCTGCAAGCTAAGGTAACTTGGTTTCTTCAATAAGGTTTAAAATACCATTGGTGAAGGCAGTTGCTGTTGTAGAAAGGCTAAGCTATAGAAAATGCACAGTAAAATATTGATGCTGGCAGGTTTTTCTTTCTGTGGATCAGCTATAGCTTAGGAGTCCATGTAGTTTTTTTTTTCCAAGGATGAATTTGATTGTCTTCCTTTCAGCCTGTCAAAGAAACAACATTTGCCCTGACTGACTTTACCTCAGGAGAATGGGAAGCCTGTGGTGAAGTCATCCACAGCATAACCCTCCTCTCTTCCAAGAGTGTCCAAGAACTATTTGTGCTGGTCCAGCATCAGCACACCTCTGCACACTTTCTTAGATACCCTTTTATGTAACTGCCGGAAGAGGATCGAATGGGATGGGTCACTTGAGTGCCAGCTCAGAGGCTGCTGGTGCTGCTGACATCAAATTTAGGATGGCAGCATCCAACAGCATTCACAGGGATACACAAGGTAAATAACATGCATTATCAATATAACAAAATATTTTAAATGCTCATATAAGAACTGATTTAGTAAAGGCAATAGGCAGTTCATTTTGTAAGAGAAGTTGCACTGTGCAAATTATTTTTTCTTCAAGCTTTTTTTGAGCTTAGATATAGCGGTTGTAAACCTAAAAAATAAAAATAAAAATAAAGCCTTCTACCTGGTAAAGTAAAGGATGTCAAGGCATCTGTGCCCAGTCTTGCCATGAACAGTAATCCAGCACTGAGAAATCCTCTCCACTTTATTGCTGTGTTAAAAGCCGACACATGAGAATAATTTGTGTCGCCACACCCCCGCTGCTGTGACTGACTGATGTATTTCTCTCATGCACAAGCATGAGAGCAGGGAGCGTGTGTTCAGGATTCCAGCAGCAGATCACCTCCTCCTACACACAGGCACCGGGTAGCTTTGACATGCGTGCATTAGGGGGCCGTGCACACTCTGCGTGCGACATGCATGCACGGTGGGGACTGCCGTGCGCTCCCTTTGCTATGTTCATGAGCGAGGCTCAGTCGTGCGGGTGCGGCTCTGCTTGCTGGGAGGAGTGTAGAGATGGAAGGGCAGTCCTGGGATGTCACAACTCCATCTCC
The DNA here is from genome assembly GCA_029206835.1 of Rana muscosa. Classification (NCBI taxonomy): domain Eukaryota; kingdom Metazoa; phylum Chordata; class Amphibia; order Anura; family Ranidae; genus Rana; species Rana muscosa. The sequence continues at coordinate 495,678,806 of CM055121.1, forward strand.
AGAGCTCCGCCATTGAGACCGGCCCACCAATATCCAATGTTTATAGGGCTCATACGGACCAAAAATTGAAAGGTAAAAAAAACATAGATTAAATTGGGAGAGGTGGGCACATTACTGCATTTTTTTTTTTTTTTTCTATTAGATGCCCTGAGGTTTTACAACTACGTTAATGTGATGCAATTTCACTCTGCAAACAACACCCAATTACATGCTAGAAAAATACAGTATTTTTGCTTGCACACGATTGGATGATGAAAGTTAGCAGAGCTTCACCTCTTTCACTTGGCTCTGGGGAAAATTCCCTTGCGGGAGGTCAGCAGTCTATTTAGTAAATCAACAACACATCAACCAAAGACTACACCTACTTTTCGGCCCCTCACCAGAAATACTCCAGAATCGATTTCTTTTTTCTATCCCAGACCGACCTCCCCACCCTCCAACACGCCTCCATTGAACCGATGTTCTTATCAGATCACCACCCCATCACAGTTACACTATCGTTCCCGGAAACATACCCCAAGACTAAAGTATGGCGGTTCAACCCTTCCTGCCTGACAGACCCAACCTCATTGGAACGGATCCGCTCATGCATCAAGCTTTATTTTCAGGAGAATTCTAATCCTGACATTTCTCCAATATCCATATGGGAAGCCCACAAATGCGTGGTACGGGGAGAACTGCTTACCCTGAATTCACAGGCCAAAAAAGCTTATCAGGAGAAGGTGAATACTCTTATCAAAAGGATTAGAGCACTAGAGCTGTCCCACAAACAAACACAAGCCCAGAACACCCTTCAGGAACTAACTCAGTTCCGCACACTTCTTGCAGACGAATTGGGTAAACGCGCGAGAAGACGCTACATTCTTGGCCAGAGAGTCTTTTATGAACATGGCAATAAGAGTGGGCGCCTTTTAGCGCGGTCAGTCCAGAAGGCCAAACTCTCGTCCACCATACATACCTTACGCGATCCCCAGGGCACCCTCCTGGCCAAGAGTGAGGACATTGCGAAAGAATTCGAGTCTTTCTACCGAAAGCTCTAAAACCTTCGCCCTACCCAGCCACCCCGAGCATCGGGGGAGACACGTCAAACGCTCATCGCGGACTTTCTCGCTCAGTATGGCCCCAAACCCCTCTCCCCCCAACAAGCACAATCCTTAGAGGGTCAATTCTCGACAGGAGAGCTGGAGATAGCCCTGAAACAAATAAAGCTGGGCAAAAGCCCGGGCCCAGACGGGTACACCCTCCAGTATTATAAGTCTTTTGCAGATATCCTTGCCCCCAACCTTCTACAGACGTTTAATGCCCTGGCCAACCCACAAGACCGACCTAACAGACTATTAGAGGCACACATCACTGTAATCCCTAAGGAAGGGAAGGATCCCCTCCAGGTGGCGAATTATAGGCCGATCTCACTCCTTAATGTCGATATAAAAATTTATGCCAAAATCCTTGCCAACAGGTTAATACCTCTAATCCCCGGTCTTATCTCCAATGATCAAGTGGGTTTTGTCCCGGGCAGGGAAGCACGGGACAATACCATACGAACCCTTAACCTACATCACTGGCTTACTTCAACTAAAACACCAGGCTTTTTGCTTTTCCTTGATGCGGAGAAGGCGTTTGACAGAATGGCCTGGGACTACATGCGAGAGGTCCTAAAAGGGGTGGGTTTGGAGGACCGCATGCTCACCTCCATAATGGCATTATACTCGAACCCCACGGCGGCGGTGAGAGTTAACGACCACCTGTCAAGCGCCTTCTCCATCAACAACGGCACACGCCAGGGTTGCCCCCTCTCCCCCCTGATCTACATTCTCTCTTTAGAACCCCTCTTAAACAAACTTAGAGAAAACCCGGATATTAGGGGTTTGATGGTCAAAGGCAAAGACTTTAAAGTGGCCGCCTTCGCGGACGATATCCTGCTCTCCCTCACATCCCCGCGAACCTCCCTTCCATCTCTCTTACATGACCTGGAAGCCTTTGGTACAATTTCAAACCTTAAAATTAACTACACAAAGTCCCACGCCCTGAATATCACCCTCCCACCACAGGAAGTCATCCATTGTCAGGAATCTTTCCCATTTCACTGGGAAAAGACTGCTATTTCCTATCTTGGGATTCGGATCCCACCCTGCCTCAAAGATCTATATGCTCTTAACTTCCACCCTGCCCTGAAAAAAGCCCAAGACCACTTCTTGGAGTGGTCTTCACTGAATGTCTCGTGGTTTGGCCGAGCGGCTCTGATCAAAATGATTGTCCTACCACGTATATTGTACTTGATCCAAACCATCCCGATGCATATATCCGCAGGATTCTTTTCCTCTTATCGGAAGGCCTGCTCGACATTTCTATGGAAAGGTTCCCGTCCTAGAATCAAATACACCAGACTCACCTTGCCCAAGCCTAAAGGGGGTATTGCTCTCCCAGACCTGTATAAATACTACGTGGCTTGTCACCTTACGAGAATCGCGGACTGGTCCATTCACCCCCTTGAAAAGGTCTGGATCGCTATCGAAGACTCTTTCTCACCCATTCCGCTACGTCTTCTCCCATGGCTATCGCCGAAACAATGGCCACAGCCCCTGACCTCACATCCTTTCATCCACACTTCCTTAATGCTTCTTAGGTGGTCCCCTACCAGAGGTTCCCTCTCACCCACCCCGGGCCCGCTGACTACGCTGAGAGGAAATCCCGACTTTATCCCAGGCGAGTCACCTACCTTCCTCAAACAAGAATGGCCGTTTCAGGACATCCTTGCTTCCCAACTGTACACTGACGGTAAGCTTGCTTCGATAGAGGACCTCAGGCTCATTTCCAACACCTCTACCTTCCCCTTCTGGACGTACAGACAAATATGTCACTTTCTATCCACACATGCAGCTCAGGGCAGCTGGACAAGACCACTTACCCCTTTCGAAACCCTCTGCTATCGTAGAACCCCCCAACGACACCTTATTTCCCTGCTCTACGCTTTACTCATAGAACCTACTGATTCCACCCTTTCGCCATCGCAGGCCTCGTGGAACAGAGATCTACCTACCCCCCTGACACCAGTTAAATGGACGAGAATTCACGAATACGCACACAGGGGGTCGTTGAACGTCGCCATCCAGGAGAATGGGTACAAAGTGCTCACTAGATGGTATAGGACCCCATCTCTCCTTCATAAGTTTGCCCCTTCAACCTCCAATATATGCTGGAGATGCAATACAGAGGTGGGAACCATGGTACATATTTGGTGGGAATGCTCACACATCCAACCCTTTTGGAGGGAAGTACACAGATGCATCGCATCAATCACCACTTACACCTTGGATTTCACACCTGCACAATTCCTCCTGCATCACACTTCTCTCTCGAGAAAAGATTATTTTAAATCCCTAGCCATGCACATGGTGAATGCTGCCAGGTTGTGCATTCCCAAACACTGGCGCTCCTGCCATATACCGTCACTTAAAGAATGGTTTGCAACCATCTCTAGAATCTGCGACATGGAAGAGCTGATCCACATCTCTCAAGAGAGACTGGAGAATTTCTCGAGTACCTGGTCCTGCTGGTCACACTTCAAAACAACAGCTGAATACAAACAGCATGTTCCCTCTGACTAGAGTCTGATCTCTGAGGGGCTCTATATCCCCCTCTCTCCTACGGAGGTTCAAGCGAGTGGTCACTCCCCTCATCCTCACCCTCATCCTCAACCCCACCCCACCCCCGCCCCCCCTTTCGCTGCTGCCCGTTGTGCTCTGATCCCTCTCCCCCTTCCCCTACCCCCCTCCAGTCCCATACCCCCTCAACATGAGTAGATATTGTCCCCCTATCACCATCTCTTAGACACCATCTCTTTGGTGTTGGAAACAACAAGTAATGTAGCAAAGTTAGCAGGCGGTCGAAATGCGAATCAAACTAATAAAGGCTCCGGCCCATCCGCACCTTCACTCTCACTTATACAAAAGCTGGAGACAATCTCACACCTGCCTGTAATGATTGTTTAAGTTGTACCAAAAACTGGTTCTGTTTGAATGCACTTGTTCTGTTTCAAACCTTGTACTGTGATTCCTGTGAATTTGCTCAATAAAACTCTATGGAAAAAAAAAAAATCAACAACACAATCTTAAAGTGGAAATTAACCCATAACAATTTCTTTAGCAAGAAACATCCATTCCACATTAATAATTATGCTACCAAAATTAGTGTGTGCTGTCAATTGCCTTCAGCATTGCTCCTGTTTCTCCTTGCCAGAGGCTGCAATTTTCCTGAAGCCCAGAGCTCCTGAGCAGCAGTAAATCTTTAGGTTGTCAGCAGATCGTCCTCTAGTGGCTACGATTTGTGGCACAGTGCTGACAAACAGTGAGCAACTCAGCATGTGCAGGGTGAGACAGTGTATTACTGGATTTGAAATGGTATAGGCACTTACTTTTAATGTATTACTTAGCTATACCTGCAAAAGGGGCCAGAAAGAAGTGATCTAGCAAGACTTACTTTTTCTGACTAAAGTTCCACTTTAAAGTGGTAGTAAAGGCTTTTTTGAATCATTTACACCTACAGGTAGGGATGAGCTTCGAGTTCGAGTCGAACTCATGTTCGACTCGAACATTGCCTGTTCGCCCGTTCGCCGAACAGCGAACAAATTGGGGTGTTCGCGGCAAATTCGAAAAATCTATGGGAGAAATCTAAAGTGCTAATTATAAAGGCTTATATGCAAGTTATTGTCCTAAAAAGTGTTTGGGGACCGGGGTCCTGCCCCAGGGGACATGTATCAATGCAAAAAGAAGTTTTAAAAACGGCCGTTTTTTCGGGAGCAGTGATTTTAATAATGCTTAAAATGAAAAAATAAAAGTGAAATATTCCTTTAAATTTCGTACCTGGGGGGTGTGTATGATATGCATGTAAAGTGGCGCATGTTTCCCGTGCTTAGAACTGTCCCTGCAAAAAATGTCATTTTTGAAAGAAAAAAAGTCTTTTAAAACTGACTCGCGGCTATTAATGAATTGTCGGCTCCCGGCAATACATACAAAAGTCATTGATAAAAAAAAAAAAAAGCGTGGGGGTTCCCCAGAATTCAATTACCAGGCCCTTCAGGTCTGGAATGGATATTAAGGGGAACCACGCCGCAAATTTAAAAAAAAATTGACGTGGGGTTCCCCCAAATATCCATTCCAGGCCCTTCAGATCTGGCATGGATTTTAAGGGGAACTCCACCCCAAATTAAAAAAAAATGGCGTGGAGTCCCCCTAAAAATCCATACCAGACCCCTTATCTGAGCACGCAACCTGGCCGGCCGCAGGGGAAGAGGGGGGACTAGAGAGCGGCCCCCCCTCCCTCCTGAACCGTACCAGGCCACATGCCCTCAACATGGGGAGGATGTCCCCATGTTGATGGGGACAAGGGCCTCATCCCCACAACCCTTGCCCGGTGGTTGTGGGGGTCTGCGGGCGGGGGGCTTATCAGAATCTGGAAGACCCCTTTAACAAAGTGGACCCCCAGATCCCGCCCCCCCCTATGTGAATTGGTAAGGGGTACATTGTACCCCTACCATTTCACGAAGAAAGCGTAAAAAAATGTTTAAAAAAAACACACAAACACCTTAAAAAAGTCCTTTATTTAAAAAAAAAAAAAAAAAAAACATTCCAGCGCTGAAATCCAGTGTCCCGCGGCGATCCCGATGTCCAGCGCTGTCCTTCATTGGTTGTGCCTGAGCGGACCTGATGGGGAACTCCCTCTCAGTATTTTAAATGTATAGACCCGCCCCTTCTAAAGTTCCCCATCAGGTCCGCTCCCTCGGTATGTCGGACCCGCCTACGTCATTGGCTTGAGCGGGGAACTTCCTTCACTGTGTAATTTAAATTTACATAGTGAAGGAAGTTCCCCGCTCAAGCCAATGACGTAGGCGGGTCCGACATACCGAGGGGGCGGACCTGATGGGGAACTGCTCTCACTTTGGCAATACATGTATAGACCCGCCCCTTCTCATGTTCCGCATCTGGTCCGCTGAGCGGACCTGATGGGGAACTTTAGAAGGGGCGGGTCTATACATTTAAAATACTGAGAGGGAGTTCCCCATCAGGTCCGCTCAGGCACAACCAATGAAGGACAGCGCTGTACATCGGGATCGCCGCGGGACACTGGATTTCACCGCTGGAATGTTTTTTTTTTTTTTTTTTTAAATAAAGGACTTTTTCAAGGTGTTTGTGTGTTTTTTTTAAACATTTTTTTACGCTTTCTTCGTGAAATGGTAGGGGTACAATGTACCCCTTACCAATTCACATAGGGGGGGGCCGGGATCTGGGGGTCCCCTTTGTTAAAGGGGTCTTCCAGATTCCGATAAGCCCCCCGCCCGCAGACCCCCACAACCACCGGGCAAGGGTTGTGGGGATGAGGCCCTTGTCCCCATCAACATGGAGACATGTTGAGGGCATGTGGCCTGGTACGGTTCAGGAGGGAGGGGGGGCCGCTCTCTCGTCCCCCCCTTTTCCCCTGCGGCTGGCCAGGTTGCGTGCTCGGATAAGGGGTCTGGTATGGATTTTTAGGGGGACTCCACGCCATTTTTTTTTTAAATTTGGGGTGGAGTTCCCCTTAAAATCCATGCCAGATCTGAAGGGCCTGGAATGGATATGTGGGGGAACCCCACGTAAAAAAATTTTTAAATTTGCGGCGGGGTTCCCCTTAATATCCATTCCAGACCTGAAGGGCCTGGTAATTGAATTCTGGGGAACCCCCACGCTTTTTTTTTTTTTTATCAATGACTTTTGAATGTATTGCCGGGAGCCGACAATTCATTAATAGCCGCAAGTCAGTTTTAAATGACTTTTTTTCTTTCAAAAATGACATTTTTTGCAGGGACAGTTCTAAGCACGGGAAACATGCGCCACTTCACATGCATATCATACACACCCCCCAGGTATGAAATTTAAAGGAATATTTCACTTTTATTTTTTCATTTTAAGCATTATTAAAATCACTGCTCCCGAAAAAACGGCCGTTTTTAAAACTTTTTTTGCATTGATACATGTCCCCTGGGGCAGGACCCAGGTCCCCAAACACTTTTTAGGACAATAACTTGCATATTAGCCTTTATAATTAACACTTTAGATTTCGAACGTTCGAGTCCATTGTATTTAATAGGGTTCTAAAGTTTACACGAACATTTTGTCTGTTCGCAGGTTCTGGTGCGAACCGAACAGGGGGGTGTTCGGCTCATCCCTGCCTACAGGTAAGCCTATAATAAGTCTTACCAGCAGGTACAGTAAATATCTCCCAAACGTGCACTGTTTGGGAGGCATTTACTTTAGCAGAGCCGATGATGTCACCGGCGCAAGCTCACTGTACTCTCAATGGACGGTGCGCCGTCCATAGAGAGGGCCGTGCTGCGGCTTTGACACCCGCGCATATGCGCAGGGAGTGACAACCGCAGCCTGCAAACCTGGAAGGAAAACCGTGTAAAGATAGAAGCCCCGGGGGACCAGTGACAGCACTGCCATTTGTTTTTATGTTAGTTTTTAGGTTAGTCTTTCATAATGTGCTAGTATGAGATGCATACTAGCACATTAAGCTCCTAAAGGGGTTGTAAACTCTTGCATTTTTCACCTTAATGCATCCTATTCTTTCTGACAGTGACCAGCCCCCCAGCCCCCCTGTTTTACTCACATGACCCCTTTCGATTCCTTGGCGGAGACATGCTATACCTCTCTGCCTAGGGTTCTCGGCTCTTGATTAGATAGATTAATAGCAGCTCAGCCATTGGCTCCCGCTGCTGTCAATCAAATCCAATGACACGGGCGCCGGGGGGCGGGGCCGAGTCCTACATTCTGGGTCTATGGATGCAAATGCTGGACTTGGGAGAGCGCCTGCAAGGTAACCCCCCCAGGAGATCACTTCTCCTAGCGGGTTATACGATGCGAGGAGGAGCCACGAGAGCTGCAGAGGGACCCCACAAAAAGAGGATCGGGGCCACTCTGTGCAAAACAAAATGCACAGTGGAGGTTAGTATGACAAAAAACACAAAGCTTTACAATCACTTTAACTTGCAGGGAGAAGATTTTTTTTGCAGTTTACTAGCACTTTAAGGGAAGTTTGTTATTGACATAAATTGTTTCTTTAGGATTGAACTTGATGGGCAATTGCCTGCTATTTCAATTGTGAAAATTTTAAATAAGAGAGGTGCTGCTCAACACTAAATGTGTTCCCACATAAATAAATCATAAAATGCAAAATATTGTGAAGCGCTACCTCACCCAGAACCTGCTTTGCTAGACACCTGCATATACTCCAAATAATGACTAGTATATAAATTGCAATCTGTGAAAGCCAATATAATATATTTTAAAGCCCCTACGGGGGTCTTAAAGATATCTCTGTGTACTAAGAAACAATCAAAGTAATCACAGTGTCCATAAAGTAAATTAATAGCTGTTGAAGCAAGTAATAAGCTTGATATGACGATTCATCCAATCCATTCAATTAGTGCTCTGATCTATATGCACTGTGCAAGTATCTAGATATCCCATAGTGAAAGTCCAATTATAAAAATCTCCTCCCACCAACACTATAGCCGAATGACGGCTACAGCGCGGCCTTAACTGCCGGGAGGCCGTCAATAGACATCCTGCCGAGCATGCGCTGCCAGGACGTCCCTGCGGGGTGCCTGCGGCACACTCTGTGATCACCGAGTCTATGAGACTTGGCTGATCTCAGATCAGAGTAAGGGGCACCTTACCACGTGATCAGCTGTCAGCCAATGGCAGCTAAACTCACGTGATGTAAACAGAAGATCGGTAATCTTTTTTTTTATTAGCGTGAGGAAAAAAAAGATCAACGGCTTCTGTCAGAGGGACATCGGTCAGTGCCACCTCATCAGTGCCGCCTCATCAGTGCCCATCAGTGCTGCCTTATCAGTGCCTGTCAGTGAGGCCTATCAGTGCCCATCAGTGCAGCCGCATCAGCACACATTAATGGGTGAAAAAAAGGAGAAAAATTACCTGTTTTCAAATATTTATAACAAACTATGAATTTATTTATTTTTGGGATTTTTTTTGTATTTTCAGCACAAAATTGAAAACCCAGCAGTGATTAAATACCACCAAAATCAGCTCTATTTGTGTGGAAAAAAATGATAACATTTTAATTTGGGTACAGTGTTGCATGACCGCGCAATTGTCATTCAAAATGCGTCAGCGCTGAAAGCTGAAAATTGACCTGGCAGGAAGGGGGTTTAAGTGCCCAGTAGGCAAGTGGATAATTACTGCTGTGCGCACCAAAGTGCCCTCCACCGGTTACACTATGCGCTCACCTCCCAGGGTGACCCACACAATGGGGTATCAATCCAGCAATCTACCATTCCACTGTTGGTACAAGGGCTCCTGATCCCTTATACGTTAGTCCTCATAAGTATCATAAGGGTAAGGAAAAAACTGACACAGTGCTTAACTGTATAAAAACACTATAATTTATTAAAATAAACAGTTTAAAATCACGTTTACAGGTGCACTATGCCTGGTGCACACAGGTGATCTTCCCCTAGATCACTAAAACATCCACAGATCCTCTGCCCTGTGTCCAAGCGGCTCACTCTCTGCTTCCCGATCATACGCAATGACGTCATAGGCTCCGACCTGATGTGTTTCACCTCTTGACAAAGTCACGTGTGCAGTGACAAAATGCGTCAGTGCGGGGGCCTGTGATGTCATCGCATATGATCGGGAAGCAGAGAGCGAGCCTCTGGGGACACAGGGCCTAGGATCTGCGGATGTTTTAGTGATCTACGGTAAATTAACCCCAACCACACAAGCGAATCACCTGTGTGCACCAGGCATAGTGCATCTGTAAATGTGAGATTAAACTATTTATTTTAATAAATTATAATGTTTTTAGACAGTTAAACACTATGTCAGTTCTTTCCTTACCCTTATGATTCTTACCTATGAGGAATACCGTATAAGAAATCAGGAGCCCTTGTACCGACAGTGGAACAGCAGATTGGTGGATTGATACCCCTAAGGGGAAGACATTACTTGACCCTCGTGTGGGTCTCCCTGGGAGGTGAGCACATAGTGTGACTGGTGATGGGCATTTTGGTGCACACAGCAGTTATTATTATCACTGGACATTCACTATTGGATATCTAGACACTAGATGAGAGCACTAATTGATTAGATTGGATGAATTGTCGTATCAAGCTTATTACTTGCTTCAACTGCTATTAATTTACTTTATATACACTGTGATTAATTTGATTGTTTTTTAGTACACAGAGATATCTTTAAGACCCCCATAGGAGCTTTAGAAGATATTATATTGGCTTTCACAGATTGTAATTTATATACTAGTCACTATTTGGACTATTTGCAGGTGCCCAGCAAGGCAGGTTCTGGGTGAGATAGCACTTACGGCAATTAAGGCCCGCGCTGTAGCCGTCATTCGGCTATAGTGTGGGTGGGAGGAGGTTATTGTCATTGGACTTTCACAGGCAGGTTCTGGGTGAGGTAGCACTTTACAATATTTTGCATTTTAGTATCGGTAAGATTATTTAGCGCTTGTTCATACCAGCCTCATTGGGCTGCCTTGGGCACCTTTGTCCAGTATTCCTAATGCATAGACAAGGCAATTTGCTTTACATCCTATTATAGCCATATTTCTCCCACTATGTGCTGTGTTGTTGTGCACTGAAAAAAAAACATATAGGAATTTCACACAGCGTGTTCTGATGCACTATAATGCATGAGCAACATGCTGTTGTGCACAGAAAAATTGAGAATAAATAGAGTGTAAAGTTGAATAAAGTTTATAAAAAAAGGCAGTCCAGCATAACATGTGCTTTCTGGTGTGAACGAGCCTTTACATTGCGTTGAGCAGATTCACATAAATAAATAAATAAGTACCATATATACTTGAGTATTAGCCGAGTTTTTCAGCACATTTTTTTGTGCTGAAAATGCCCCCCCGGCTTATACTCGAGTCTGTATCCATCTTCAACTTTGTGAGCCTTATCCCAGCCAAACTTGGCAAAAATGTAGTCCCACTCTTCCACCACAAGTGTGCAAAGTTTGTTGTCCTTGGGACCTACGGCCAGGGAGCACCGATATTTCAAAGCCGGGCACCCCTTCCAAAGACTCCCATGTTAAACGGTAATTTCTCTGGTGATTTTGGGGACCCGGTACTGGCCGGCCGTAGGTCCCCTGGACCCCAAACCTGGCACACATGTAGCCCCCCCTTTATCTACAAGTGTGCAAAGTTTGTTGTCCAGAGAACCTACGACAGGGGAGCACCGATTTTTCAAAACCGGACACCCCTTCCATAGACTCCCATGTTAAACGTCAGTCTAGTCACACAGCGCAGGAGATCAGGTAGGGAGATTGGGCACAGTGAGGCATGTACACAGTGAGGCATGGGCACAGTGAGACATGGGCGCAGTGAGGCATGGACACAGTGAGGCATGGGCACAGTAAGGCACAGTGAGGCATGGACACAATGAGGTACAGTGAGGCATGCTAATGGACACAGTGAGGCAAAGTGAGGTACAGTGAGGAATGCAGATGGACACCCTAGGCTTATACTCGAGTCAATACGTTTTCCCAGTTTTTTGTGGTAAAATTAGGTGCCTCGGCTTATATTCGGGCCGGCTTATACTCGAGTATATATGGTAAATAGTCTTCTCTCACACTTCAAAGGATATGTTTACAAAATGAGATAACCTTTCCTTATTCCGAATATGCTATTTTATCTTTTTACTATTTTATGAAATTAACTTTTACGTTATTTATAAAATTACTGGCAAACGTATTTTGATGCAGAACACCACAGTCTAGGTAAACAAGGTGCTAAGCTTTCAGGTCTAATTTTTCTTGAGAAAACCTCAGTTTTTGTAGGAGTTGAAAGCAAGGTGTTATTTTAAAAATATATTGAATTTCTCCATAAAAAAAGAAATGAAACTTTAGGACAATAATTAAGAAAGCAGCACTATTCTGTAACGTGAGGTACTACCACACTATAAGCACTCATGCAGTCTTAGCAGTAAAGTGGTTCACGGAACACAAACTCACAGTCACGTGTATATTTCTACATGACTGAGCCCATATTTCTATGTTTATACAAATGAATAGAATACCTGGAAATTAAACACCTTCTTACATTACCTGCTGGTGTTCCAAGAGCAAGCTTTCTGCCATGCTCCTTAAAAGACGAATTGATTAAAGTGCTAATAGGAGAACTCGACAGGAAAAACTCTGAGCGAATTAGCTTGCTGAGCCGTGGCAAACATCATCTGATTTTATATATGTTTCATTAAGAGGAGCTTTGACAGCTTTATGGGGGGAACAGTGGTGTTTCCACAGCATGAAGAACCCCATAGCATGTTGCCAGATCCTGTACCATACAACCCATTTCATAGACAAATATTTAGGTAGTGAAAATGTCATTTTAAATGACTGGTTTGATAATCCCGTAAGCTTTTAAATGATCTGCCAAGTCTGGCAGTTTCACCATTGGAGTTGAATTCCAGTAGAACATTAAATAATAATGTGTAAACATGAAAAGGTGCTTTCGCACTTCCATTCATGGCCTTTTCCTCATTGCCACTTATCATAGATTAAATGAATAATTTCAAATCCTGTACGGATGTCTTTCCATTGGCATAGAAACGGTGTAAAATGATATCAATTTAATTTACAGAAGTACCAGGTTCAAAGCTATGTACTTTTCCTTTTCTACAAACAAGAAAGAGGAAGATTGGTTTATCAGTGTTTGCATTAAATATTAATCTGACAAGATGTATAAATCAAACACACACAATCCGAAGTCGGAAAAAAAAAGGATGATATATGTGATTTTGTGGGTATTGGGTTTGAAGCTGAACACCAGTCAGCTAAAAAAAGACAAAAATAATGCAGCTCTGTAATAATTAGGGTTGAAAGTATTTTTATTGAGATAACAGTCAAAATATATAAACAAGTCATTATAATAATAGAATAAATTGGTAATTCAGCCCAATGGCTATAACCCACAGCATGACTCATACATATTACAAAACCGTACATGAACTATGATGAGTGTCGCTATAGGACGCAATTTTTTTAGGGGGACACAGAAAGCAAGCTGATTATAAAATGCCCATTAGACTTTATAATGTGCTACCTTGAACATATACAATGTACATATACAATGTTCATAATACAAAAATATATAAATATAGGTTGGGGCCAGTGAAATCACAGCCTCAAGCTACAGACAATGTATGTATTTTATTGTCTGGTGCTTGAGTCCTGTTGTGTACTGTTGTGGACATTTTATGAAAATGTATTTAATATATATTGTCATAGTGTCTCCCAGTGTTAGTTCTACGGCAGCCCGCTCTAAAGAGCTGACTGGGGCAGACTGACGCTGGTTGAGATCCGTCTGGTAGTGAAAAGCTTCTTGGAGACGCAGAGAAGTGTTTGCAGAGTGGGGATATGTCCACCAGCGAAGGGCCCCTGTGCAATGCACAGAACGATCGTCTGGGGGGGATGTGTTCGCTCATTATCGGTTAGGGGATGTACACTCATGTGTCTCTGTGTGTCTGATCAGCACATGGCGGGATCGTAGCGTGCACCTGCAGATAATCTCCCATCGACAGGAAAAGTAGTATAATCCGGGGATGCGTTGTTCTCTAAGCAACACAGAACAAGGATTCACGTCAATGGAAAAAACGGGAGCATTTGAATTGTTATGGTCGGGGACAGTGTTTATGATTTCAAGCCATGCGACTTCCTTTGTCTTACTGGAGAGCATGGTTTCCAGGTACAGGGGGCGGGAAATCGTACACACTGCCCCTGCCCAGACACGCCCATAAGACTCCCCTAGTCATTGTTCATTGGTTGTTGTATAACCCCTCCTGTTTGGAGGAATGCCTGTGCTTGATTAGTTGATTGTGAAACCATCAGGCTCTATTGTTATATGAATAAAGATTGCTGCCAGGACCAGGTTAGTTGGTCGAGCGGAGGACGTAAGCACGTAAGCATGGTGGTCATGTCTGTTTACTTATATGGGAAACGGGTTTACTAAGATGCATTATACCAAAAGGCTGAGCAGGACAGGAGACATGGATTACGCATGGCGTATAGTGGAATTTCCACGACATACCTCATCCAATGCAAAAGATGTAGCAAAGGATCTAACATTGGCTAACCAGGACAGAAGTTGCAAACGGGCTTCTTGTACACGGGACGTTTTACAACCTCTCCTGAACGATTTAACTTGACAGATAGTGACCAACGTTTTTTACAGCTCAACAGCTGCTCCTGGATGCACAGGCTGTTTTTTTTTTCTACTGCCCCTAAAGGCTTATGCCTCCAAATGCCTCTGAAAGTTCATGTGTTCATGGACACATAGGCTAACACAGAGCTAACTACAGCTCTCCCTCTGTCTCATTTCACTAACTATGCTAGTTTTATTACTATTGCCGTTTACATTTGTTTGTGTGTGTTTGTTTATTTTTATTTTTTTATTTCCTTTACCTCAAATATTGTCTTTCTTAACATTCAGCTAAAACTTTTGTGAATTAGTACTGCTAAGACCTTCGGGACATACCGTGAAAGCTTGTCCTGAAAAATTGTATGTTAGTGCAAATAAAAAAATATATCACGGACAGTACTCAATTGCAATTTCATAGTGAAATCAATTTCTCTGAAAATGCTCAGCTCATTACTATTCAACACTTTGTTCAGCTAATCCCAGCATACACTGTCAATCTGCATAAAAGAACAAAATAACTGTAAATAGTGGAAGGTCCCCACTCCCCAACAGTCTTCAATTTACGTACCCATGACAAAGTCTACTTGTGCCTTTCCTAATAATATGGGCAGCAGGATTTCAAGGTGGTCAGCCAAGGTCTTTTATATGTTTTGTATCTTGGTTTAATAAATATATTGGCCTATAAGTTGAATTTGTTATTTTCCTTTTGTTGGGTGGGACCTTAATGCATGCCTGGGTAATCTTGTTACTATTTATGACTGTATAAAAAAGACTAGGGTTTTGGAAATATAATTCTTCAGGGCTTGGAGAATAGACTCTCAGGTCCTGGTGCTTTTGCATGAGCAGAACATTTAATTGTTTACAATACTTGCTCTGACATTACATTAACATGAAAGTAGTTTAGATTTTCCTCAAAGATGGGCGAGGGATAAAGCATAGAGAGCGTTAATCCCCTGTAAAGGTAGAGGAATGTGAAGAAGTATTTTATTTTTTAACCACTTGTCCACCAAGGACGTCATATATGACGTCGCTGACTTTGAGGGGGGATATCTGAATGATGCCTGTAACTACAGGCATCATTCAGATACCATTGTTTGCAGCCGGCGATTCTGCGCACCATAAGAATGATCATAGTGGCGGTTCCGCCGCTTATTCATTCTTATAGGCGGTGGGAGGGGACATCCCCCCCTCCCGCCACCATCCGGTGCTTCTCCGGGCTCTCCCGTGCCATCGGGGGCCCGGAGAACGAACCGGCTGGCCCTGGCTCACGACGATAGAGATTTACGGTGACCAGATGGTCACCAGTCATCTCTATGACCGTCAGAGTCCCGGGCGCGACGTTGTGACGTCATGCCCGGTACCCGGAAGTAAAACAAAGTCGCAATTGCGGCTGTCAGCGTGAATCTTTTTTCACCGATATCATGCTTTACAGCCTGGAGGACAGATGTGGGGTCCTATTGACCCCGCATCTCTCCATAAAGAGGACCTGTCACAATGATCCCTATTACAAGGGATGTTTACATTCCTTGTAATAGGAATAAAAGTGATCAAAAAAAAAAAATGTAAAAAAAAGTGTAAAAAAAAAAAAAAACAGTAAAATATAAAAAATAATAATGGAGAAATAAAAAATGGAAACCGCCCCTGTCCCCAGTAGCTCACGCTCAGAAGCGAACACGCATGTAAGTCCCGCCCATATATGTAAAAGCCATTTAAACCCCACATGTGAGGTATCGCCGCGTGCGGTAGAGTGCAAGCAACAATTCTAGAACTAGACCTCCTCTGTAACTCGAAAATAGTAACCTGTTAAAAAAATTTAAGCGTCGCCTATGGAGATTCTTAAGTACCGAAGTTTGGCGCCATTCCATGAGTTTGCACAATTTTAAAGTGTGACATGTTAGGCATCTATTTACTCGGCATAACTGCATCTTTCACATTATACAAAAAAAATTGGGCTAACTTTACTGTTTTGTTATTTTTTACATTTGTGAAACCGTTTTTTTCCCAAAAAAAGGCGTTTGAAACATTATTGCGCAAATACTGTGCAAGATAAAAAGTTGCAATGACCACCATTTTATTCCCTAGGGTGTCTGTTAAAAAAAAAAATGTAATGTTTTGGGGTTCTGATTAATTTTCTAGCAAAAAAATGATGATTTTTACATGAAGGAGAGAAGTGCCAGAATAGGCCTGGTGGAGAAGTGGTTAAATTAGTTAAACCTACTGTGCTGTTTCAGTCATTCTTCTTGGCTGGACATGATTCTGTCTCTAATTGAAATACCAGCATCAGTAATATAACGTTGTAATCATTTTCAGTCAATTTGTACTTTATTTATTTGTTGTTGGATTCATATATTTATATATTGTTTCATTTACATGATTGTATTATCATTACAATCCATATAGCTGTGGTTTATTGTTTTTTTTTTTATTCACATTGTACATGTTTTGTTTCAATTAAATACATTTACCCAAATCAGAAAGATACTGGGAATTGAACAGGAAGGTTAAAAAGACTGAGAGAGAGAGAGACAAGAACGCATTGCTGAGGAGGCAGAAAAAGATGCAGAAAGACAAGATCTAAAGATGCTTTGCAAAATCCCCAAGATGCTACAAGGAGGTTTGTATAATAGCGACAGTCCTGTGAAGGACAAGGAAGGAAAATTCATAATACACAAAATTTGAAAAGATACCAGTTATAGATGCAGAAGATTTGGGAAGACCCATGTCATGCTTACCCCTAACATAGGTGGTCAGGCACTATAGCTAGCTTCTGTGTTCTTCACCTATAGCAGCCCCCTTTCCCATAAGGCAAGAAGGTCTACCGGTTGCCCCCAGGACTTATACACAATGCTACATCACCTGGTCACAATACAGGGGCATGCGCGAACTGAGCACAGTACACAGGTACTTGCAGTTGGCAGACAGACAGAGTGGTTTAATGACATTCCAGGTACAAGGCAGGTAAGGTTCAGAATAGTCAGGGTCAGTCTGTAGTCTAAAGGCAGGCACAATTTAAAGAATAGTCCAATATCCTATCCAAGGTCGACAACAAGGGAATCCATAAAAAAAGAAAAGAAAGAAAATGGGACTTTGCATGAGGCATGTCAATGTGTATACTACTGCATAGAATATTAAATCTATCTGTATTGGTTTGGCATCTCAATCCCATAGGGTAATCCATGATTATAGAAAATTATTGTATCAATATCAATCATATTCAAAAAATATTATAATGTAATCATAAAAGATTTACTTAACAAATATATAATATGACATATTTAATACAAGTAATCAATGGACATAGATGATGTGATCAATACAGAATAATTAAATATAATTCATACAAAATACAGATCATATACATTTAATTCACATAGTACATAGTACATATACAAATTGTAGGCACTAATATTAAAAATGCATCTTTGGGCGAGCATGTCTTGACACTTGTATTTGAAAACTTGACACGTTTCATGGTGTTATAGCCAATCATCAGGAGTAAAATGCATGGTAATTGCTGAAAAGTCAGATAAAAACCTGTTAATATGAAATGCCCTCTAAAAAGGGAAAGTGTCAAATGCTGAAGTGAATAATCCTAAAAATAATAATAATAATAATCCTAATGATGTAATCAAATGTGTATATAAACACACTGTGCATGTGAACAATGTTAACCCACTTCATGTGATTCCACCACGAAGAGGGACACTTTTTAAACCACACTGGGATCACCCAGGTATTTCACATGCACACACTTTATTTCACTATTTTGGCAGTCATGGAGTGCGTTAACATTGTTCACGTGCACGGTGTGTTTTTATATATCCACACTTATTAACAGCAATATTTTTTTTTTTCCTCAGTTTAGGCCGATATGTATTCTTCTACATATTTTTGGTAAAAAAAATCTCAATAAGGGGAAAATTGATTGGTTTGCACAAAAGTTATAGCGTCTACAAAAGGGGATAGATTTATGGCATTATTTTATTTTTTACTAGTAATGGAGACGATCTGCGATTTTTATTGTGACTGTGACATTGCTGTGGACATATCAGACACTTTTGACACATTTTTGGGACCATTCACATTTATACAGCGATCAGTGCTATAAAAATGTACTGATTGCTGTGTAAATGTCACTGGGAGGGAAGGGCTTAACACTAGGGGGCGATCAAGGGGTTAATTGTGTTACCTAGGGAGTGATTCTAACTGTAGGGGGGGAATCACAAGCGGAGGAGACCTATCAGTGTTCCTCTGTACTGGGAACACACCATCGGTCTCCTCTCACCTGACAGGACGTGGATCTGTGTGTTTACACACACAGATCCATGGTCCTGCTCTGTTATCTGGCAATCGTGGGTGCCCGGCGGACATTGCGGCCACCAGGCATGCGCACCGGCTCTCGAGCGGGGCCCCTAGATGGCCAGGAAGCCCAGGACGTCATCTGACACCCGCCCAGGATGGGAGATCTCTCCTGCGGACGTCATATCACTATGGGCAGGTAGGGAAGTGGTTAAGCATATTAATTTGACTTGTTATCAGTCTCTTTTTTTTTTTTTTCTCAAATAGTTTATTGAAATGTAAAAAGCATTTACAGATATCTTGGACAATAGTAGTACAATAAGGCATTAATACAACCACAAAACAGGGATGAATTACATGTGTCATATACAATTCAACTTGCGGGTAGTGAAAATGAAATGGCTATGTGCATCCTTCATGAGCTAGGCCGTGTTGGGGTGGGTTACCTTAATTCAAGGTAATTGTGGGGTCTAGTCAAAGTCCAATACCGTTGATGGAGATAGAGCCTGTAGGTAGGTTAGAGCTAGGTAGGTTCACGGATGTCGTTGTGGACTTTTGGTCTGTGGGGGAGGGAAAGGCCAGCAGGTGCAATATGGCAGGAAGGGAGAGAAGGAGCTACAAACAGATTTATTTCGTTGAGAGTGTATGAATGAGGGAGTGTAGGCTGGAGCTATGTTAGTGGTTGTATTTTACAGAAGCGTGTGGATGAGAAGGTAGAAGGGGGTAAGTGGTGGAAGGAGAGGGGGTGGGGTGGGGATCGAGGGGAGTGAGGCAGGAGGGGATGGCGTTGGCAGGGGGTCCGTCTCTGACTTCCCCGACCACTTGTGGTGTGCAAAGGGTGTGTTATGAGAAAATAGGGGCGGATCTGTATAGGGGAAGTTATAGGAGGAGAGAGGTGTACTTGTAAGGTTTAGGGTTAAGGGAAGATTCTGGCATGTCGTAGATTTTTAATGGCAATTCTCAGAGGAGTAATTTATCCTTTGTCAGGGTTCAGGGAGTTTGCATATTCTGGTGTCGTTTTATAGTGTAACCAGCAGGCCCATTTTTTACTAAATGATGACGGAGTCTCTCTTGCAATATGTATAAGATTTTCCATTTCCTCAATTTTGCATATTCTGTTAAACCATTCTTTTAGGGTTGGTTGGTGAGTCGATTTCCAGTGTATAGGGATACACTGTTTTGCCGCATTGATCATATGCATTGCTAGGGATTTGTGATAGGAATTGTGCGACAGGGGTGAGTGGTGAAGAAGGAATTGAGAAGGGGAAAGGTCCAAATGATATGAAGTGACTCGAGAGGTTATATGGCATACCTTTTCCCAGAAGTCTTTTAGAGATGGACAGGACCACCAGATATGGAGAAGGGTTCCCCTTTCCCGGAGACATCTCCAGCAGACCTCTGGGATAGTGGGATTAAATTTATGCAGGAGGGTGGGCGTGCGATACCATCTAGATTGGATCTTAAAGCTGTTTTCCTGGGTCGACACATTCGTCGACCCTTTATGTATGTTGAGGAAAATTTGTTCCCATTGTTCCGCTGAGAGAGATACAGAGAGGTCTGACTCCCAGTTCTTACAGGCTAAGGTCTCATTAGCTTTCATCTCGGCGAAGAGGAGTTCATGTGTGGTAGACACTAGGTGAGATTGGGGTGTCGTTTGGATACATAGCTTTTCGAAAGGGGTGAGTTCTCTGGAACATTGTATATTCTTGTTAAGGGATTTTAGAAAATGAGCAATTAAAATATATGTCCAAGGGGGAATGGGTGGCTTGTTTAGTTGGGAGGAGAGTTGGGATGTAGACAATAGTTTGCCCCGGAGGAAGAACTGATGTGATCTAATTGGGCTCTGTGTCCAGTTATCGGTAAGAAACTTTGCGTGCATACCTGGTGGGAACCCAGGGTTCATTTTTACAGGTATCAGTGGGCTGGGAATCGAAGATATGGGTGATTGGTAGCAAAGCTTTTTGAAGCATTGCAAGGTTGGGCCTATAAGTGGGTGTACGCGTAATTCAGAAGGGACGTGGGGTGGGAGTATCCATGGGAGAGACTCCAAAGGGAGAGCAGAAAAAGATGCTTCTAGGGAACCCAATCTTTGTGGAGAGATTGAGTATTCCAGTCCACTATCCTGGTAAGGTGTGTAGCAGTGTAATAATTGAGAAGGTTGGGGAGGCCTATGCCCCCAAGTCTTTTAGGTCGGGTGAGCTGCGTAAAGCTGATTCTGGGTCTACGGTTCCCCCATAAGAATTTAGTGCATATGTTTCTGTAAGATTTAAAAAAGGCCGGAGGTATATGTATAGGGATCGCCTGTAATATATAGAGTATTCTCGGGAGGGCATTCATTTTGAGGATCGCTGCTCTGCCAAACCAAGAGAAAAGCGGTTTGTTCCAGGTTTCAAGATCGGAGGATAGTCTGTGTAGGATAGGAACATGGTTTTTAGCGTAGAGGTTTGAGAGTTTGGAAGGGAGTTGTATCCCTAGGTATGTGATGGAGTCTTGTTTCCATTGGAACGGGAAGTTAGCCTTACATTGATCAACTATATGTTGAGGTAGTGTAATATTAAGGGCAAAGGATTTCGAGAAATTAATTTTAAGGTGGGAGAGGAACTGAAATTGTTTAAATTCAGAAAGAAGGTTCGGTAGGGAGATCAGTGGGTTCGACAGGAACAACAAAATATCGTCTGCGAAAGCAGCGTATTTATATTCTCTTTTGGAGGAACTTATACCTTGGATATCTGGGTTGTATGTCAGTTTACGGAGGAATGGTTCAAGCGTGAGTACAAAGAGGATGGGGGACAGGGGGCAGCCCTGTCTTGTGCCATTTCCGATGGGAAAGGCGTTCGACAGAGTATTGTTGACCCGTACCTTAGCAGATGGTCCCGTGTATAGTGACAGGATTAGGCCTAACATATATGGGCCCAATCCTATGGCCCTCAGAACCGCTGTCATATAGTCCCAAGCTACTCTGTCGAACGCCTTCTCCGCATCGAGTGACAAAAACAGGCCTTTTTGGGTTGTCTGTGTCATAAGATGGTGTAAGTTTATTGCTTTAACAGTGTTGTCCCTGGCTTCCCGTCCAGGGATAAAGCCGGTCTGGTCATGAGAGATTAAGGAAGGGAGAAGCGGTAAGAGTCTGTTTGCCAAAATCTTAGAAAAGATTTTGACATCTACATTCAATAATGAGATTGGTCTATAGTTTCCAGTTTGGGTGGGGTCCTTATCTTCTTTGGGGATAACAACGATATGTGCTTCTAACATTTCGCTTTTGAAGGGATTTGAGGGAGAGAGTGTGTTGAAGGCGTCAAGGAAGGGTTGTTGAAGAAGGTCTGAGAATGTCTTGAAATATACGGCGGAGAGACCGTCGGGTCCCGGGCTCTTAACAGGCTTAAGTTGTTTTGAAGCTTTTTTCCATTCCTGAATAGAGATCGGGGATTCCAGTATCGTGGTGGTGTCTGCGGGGAGCTTTCCTGGGGCAAATTGGTCTAAGAACGAGTTAATATCATTGGGTCTGTCATCTGATGAGGTAGTAGGGGGTTCGGATTTATCTAGATTATATAGGGACGAGTAGTACTTCTCAAACTCTCTGGCTATGTCATTGTTATTTGTGAGTGTCTTACCCGTGGGGGATTGTATGTGATGTATCGTATTAGCAGCCCTTTTCTTGCGTAAGGCTTGAGCAAGAAGATGGCCACTTTTGTTGCCGAATTCGTAAAAAAAGTTTCTGAGATAGAGTGTATTTCTTCCTGAGGTGATGGCCCAATTCTTCCTGAATGAGTGTACGAGTCTCTAGTAGTTCTACGTTGGTTTGCTGGGCCAGGTTTTGTTTGTGTAGTGCTTCTAGTTTATTAAGTTTGGAAAAGAGGTCAGCCAGTTTGGCCCGTTTTTCCTTTCTAATTGCGGCCCCCAGGGAAATCAATTTCCCTCGGACAACACATTTGTGAGCCGCCCACTGAGTAAGTTTAGAAGTGTCCGGGGTGTTGTTCTCAGTGAAATAATTGCTTAGGCAAGTTTGAATCTCTAATTCTTTGGTTTTGTCTGTCAGGATGGAAGGGTCTAGTCTCCAGATTTGCGAGCGGTATACTTTTTCAGGGAAAGTGAGGGTCATTGAGATAGGGTGGTGGTCAGAGAAGGTCATCGGTTCGACGGTTGCTGCTTTTAGGGACGGGAGATCCTGTTGGGTAAGAAATATGTAGTCTAGTCGTGAATATTTGTTATGTGGGGCGGAGAAGAATGTAAAATCCTTTACATTCGGGTGTAAGGTGCGCCATGTGTCATGGAGTAAGAGATCTTGGAAACATTTTCTGATTTGTCGGAGCGCCCTGTATGGTAGGTGGGATTTCCCCAATGAGGTGTCTAAAAGGGGGTTCAGGGGTACATTGAGATCCCCTCCCAGTATAAGAATACTCTCTTGGAAATTGGTTAGGTGTCTTGTTACAGCCCTAAAAAAGGGAACTTGGGACGAGTTGGGGCTGTATATGTTAGCCAAAGTGATTGGTTTGTTCCTGAGGGTCCCTTTTAGGAAGATATACCTGCCTAGTTCGTCAAGGTGAGTGTCCGTAATTTGGATGGGAAGGTTTTTGGATATGATTATGGAGACTCCTTTGGATTTCGAGATAGGTGAGGTGGCATGGAAACTATGGGGGAAAAAGCGATTAGTCATGTTGGGAACTGACTTCTTGCAAAAGTGGGTTTCCTGTAGGAAGATTATGTCAGCTTTCATGCTGCACATGAGGGAAAAGAGTTGTGTTCGCTTTTCAGGTATATTCTGTCCTTTGGCGTTAAGGGAGACTACCTTTAGGGACAGGTTGGAGCTTCGGACATTATCGGGGCTCATGTTGGTAGTAGAGGTTTAAGCGAGTGGGGGGCGGGAGGGTGTGGGGAAGTCAGAGACGGGAGGAAAAAGGGGGGGGGTTATGCGGATGGGGAAAAGGGAAGATGTGGGGTAGGTGTGGTTAGGACGTTGAGGAGGAAGGTAACCAGGGAGGAAGGAGGGGACAGGTAGGGGATGGGATATTATACCGGGTGTGGGAATTGACCTGCAAGCCCACCAATTAGGAGTGGGGATACCGGTGAGGTTCAGCGGTGTCTACCAGAGTCCGCTGTGTGTGAGAGCGGTAGGTGGAGTTCAACTAGAGAGAGGTGAGGTCTGTGTCTCTATGAGGTCTTAAGGATAACAGACGCTGCTGGTTGTTAGCGTCATCTATGGCTCATTTAGGTGTCAGAGGAGTAGTCTTGTTGTGTAGATGACGGACAGGTCATATAAGGACATGGTGAGAGGGTGGTTAGTAGGTGGTGTCAGGGTTGTGTGTGACGGCTTATTCTCATAAAGTGTGAAGGCTGTGGAGTTGTAAGGGCATTTATTTGTTAATTAGAGGAGGATGTTTAGCATTGTGTAATGTGGGGGTTTGTGTGGAAGAGGGGGATAAGGAATTAAGTGTATTGCCCAAGTTTCAGGTATCACATGGCGGAGAGTGGGGGGTGTATACTTTGGTTTAGAGGAATATTCAAGGAACAGAGTCAGTAACAGGGTGAATTAGTTAAAACAAAACAGAACTTACAGCTTGTGTTACCATGAACAAGTATGCATCTGCAGTTATGGCTGACAACAAAACTCCAAATATGTATAACAAAGCAAACAAAAACATACCCAGGGGTTAAGGGCAGGCTATCTAGATCCGAGGGGGGCACGCCCATTCCCAAGCCTGAGAATGGACTCTTCCCGACATCCACGTAGGCCACACACCTACGGTTAGTAAAATAGTGTGTTCGAAATTAGGTAACCCTAAGGGGTTACATTTGTGTGGTCAGTGGTGTGCAGTAATTCCATACCTGTGCATGTCCCTCTCGGATCTCCGACCACCCTCAGTGCTGTAAAGCAGAAGATTCAGGAGCTAGTAGGGCCTGTGGGGAGAAAGACAGCACATAATGCAATCGGGGGATTATATATCAACATGCCATTAGCTGCATTGGAGTAGTTAGGAGAACGTAGGAAGAAGGCTTCAAAAGGAAATGGGTACAGCAGATAAGCAAGAGTGAATATAGTGTTAGGGGAAGGAGGAAAAGGCAATCATTGCGGGACAAGGCAGTCTCTGACCCGACATAAGGAAGTTTGGACGTCCGGGGAAACCTTCGGGAGTTGTCCAGGAGGGAAAGAGGATACCAACCGTTCTGCCAGTGTTCCCTAGGGATTGCTGTACAGAGTTACCTGAGATCTGGAGTGGTCCAGAGTCTAGCTGTGAAGTGGGAACAGAAGGAAGGTGTTCGTGTTTCTGCATAGAAGATCAGGACCACATGGTAGATTGACTTGTGCTAGGAGTGAAGAGAGTTGTCGAGGGTGAAGCAAGTCTGCTGTGCAGCTACCGTTGGAGGCTGAGTCAATGTCGGCGAGTTATTAAGGTTCCGGTACCGGAGGGATGGTTTTAAGAAATGGGAACAGCTGAAGTCATAGCCAAGAAACTGTTTGATGGGATTGTAAAGAAAGAATCATATTGGTATTGCAGGAGTTTGATAAGTGGGAGCCAGAGTCTTGGCTGAGAGGCTACGGTTACTATCCAATGTTCCTCTCTCGGGGAGCTCTGCTCCTGGTGTATCGTGGTAGCATCGGGTCAGGCAGATAGGCAGATAGTGGTTAGTCCTGGATCTGAGCAATGCATGCTAAGAGGGAAGGGTGTCTAGGCTAAGGAAAGCATGGCTCCGGTAGGCCGATGGGGAGGATGGGTAGAAGGAGGGAGAAAATAAAGTAAGTCCCTGTTCTGCAGCTAGGTGGCATAAGCGGTGAGAAGTGGGGAGCTGTTACGGTATAAGGACAAATAAGGCATGCTGAGGGCGGCCAGAGTTTCACGGGGATTGGGCCTGGGTATAGAACTCGGGTTGAACGAAGTTTGAACAGTTCATCTCCTGGGCAGGGGAATGTCAAACCGTAGGGTTAGGGACTCTGCGCCATGTGAAAACTGGGTAAAGAGAGGATTTGTTACCTTGTTAGGAGGTGCGTGCTCTGTGGTGCACTGGGGAGGCCGTAGGGCTGCCATTACATGGAGCTCCTTGATCTTTTGAAGGAGTGTGTGGAGGAGGGGGGTGAGAGCGTCGGCGGCTAATACTGAAGTTACCCGCTTCGGCGATACCCTCCATGGAGGCGGCTCTTCTGAGTGGAGGGATACAAAAATCGCTGTACCAGTCTGGCACCTCCACGTACGGTATCTCCATGGCAAAACAGAAGTGCTCTAGGTCCTCCGGAACCCTTAGATTGGCTGTGCGGCCTTGGTGAGTCGCTGTGAGGCAGAAAAGGAACTTCCACCTATAAACTATGGATCTGGCCCTCAGTGTTTCCAGAAGGGGACGTAACTCGCGTCTACGTTGCAGGGTGATGTTAGACAGGTCTTGATAGATCCTGATATCCGTTCCTTGGAAAGACAGTTGATTGCGGTGTCTAGCCTTGCGTAGTATTTTCTCCTTCAGGGGGAAGTCTGTGAGGCAGCAGACTGCATCCCGCGGAGGATCTGTGTCTCTTCCCCGCAGACGCAGTGCTCTGTGGAGCCGTTCAAAGATAATCGGCGTATCCGGGGCTCTTTCAAGTAGGTCGTTGAAAATGGTAGTCACTGCCACTGGGAGCTGGTTGGAATCAATCGTTTCTGGGATACCCCTCACTCTAAGGTTGCGGCGCCTCCCGCGGTTATCCAAATCTTCCATGTGGCGATTAATCTCCCTGAGGTGGATCGCATGTGACTCTGTGACCTGTTGAACGTGGCATATCGCTGTGTCATGGCGGGCTTGAGTAGTTTCCACCTCCTCCACCCTAAGCGTCATGGCCTGTATGTCCGACCTCATGTCTAAGATGGCCGCCATGAGGGTGTTTTTTATATCCGAAGCCACGCTGTGTAGGTCGTTCAGGCTAACTGCCGGGGGGTGGTTCATCCCCGTTGCCAGCTCTGGAGATGTCCGTGTGTCGGAGCGCTGCGGGCTTGCGTTCTGAAGGCGGGTTCCCTGTGAGGAGGCCGTTTGTGAGGCCTGCATCCTGGCTGTAGGCCGGCACCGAAAGATCTCAGGGATATGTTGGTTTAGCGGGGCGTCGGTGTTCAGCGGGGATCGGGAACGGGTTGCTGAGGCACTCCGGGCAGTTCTCACCATGTCTGGGGGAGAAGATAAGCTGAAAAGCTGAAGTTGCTGGACCTCAGGATGGGAGCTCCAAACTACACGTCCATCTCGGAACGGCACCAGACCACGCCCTCATCAGTCTCTTGTAATCACTGTACAGCTAAGCTAGGACTAGGGGAGTGGTAGCACAAGAAGCCAATCAGTTGTGCTGCATTGTAATGAGCAACCAAAGAGGAATGAGCAAGGAGGAGGAATGCTGATGTCAGCAGAGAGCAGAGTGACAGAGTGATGTGCTAATCAGTGTGCCGTTTCTAGTTTCACTATCCAATCATAGATTGGGGAAGGACAAATATTAACACGTTGCTTAACTGCAGCAGAGAAAATCAGGTTTTCTCCCTTTCCAGACAGGGCTGTGGTGTATGGCAGAGCTGTGTAAATCTAATGAGTGGGTGGACAAAAATGCAAAGCCATTGCCAGGTTAAATAACTTAATCTCTGTGTTTAGCAGTTTGTCTGGGGTTCGGCTTTAAAAAGAAATTCTAGGCAACAAGTAAAACCAATAGTGTACTGCTAACACAATTCAGCTCTGCAACTGTGCCAAAGTAAGATAGTCTGCTTAAAGTGTTACTAAACCCAGGACAGTGCATTCATTGTATCTGGTCTCCCATAGTACATGGAAATGCAATAGTTTTAGTAAATATAAACTGTTAAATACCTTTTATTTTCAGCAGCATATAGCAGTCTTGTCACATTTATCAGTGCCTGGTTAATGCTTGTAGGAGGTGTTTTTATACTGCACTGTCTGTCCTATCAGGATGCAGGACCCTTGACCCTCTGTCTGGACAGTGGTGATTGGCCCTGTGTTGATCAGATGCACTCTCCCAAGAAAGAAAAACTATTTAGCAATATGTAGAGTGAGGTACTAATGCGCTACCAAAAGTGTTGAAAACCAAATACAATATTAAAATGCAACATGAAATTTAAAAAGCAGTTAAACTTCTGTAGTGTTGCCAGCACTCATATAAATGTGTAAAAATGATGAAGTAGCGCTAATTAATCTAATAAAAATACTAGTGTACAAAGATGTGGTCAACAATGAATACAGTGCCAACCTAACATCAAAATATAAAACTAAGACGTATAAATAAATTCAAATCACAAAAAGTCCATAGATAAGTGCATATGTAAGTGTATCCAAACAGATTTGATGGTTTCAAAGAGAAAAATAAGTCTCTAGAGCAGGATAATGTCATATGCTGACAAACTGAAAAGAGAGGGAGAGAGGCAGGTGCGGGAGTTCAAAATTAAAATATAAGCAGATGTCCTAGATGGTACTTCACAAATCTCCCCCAGTGGTGCTAGCCTCTCACCTCACAGATGGACCCCTAAAAGGAGTCTAGTAGTGCATCAACCAATGATGGGTACCGAAAGAAAATAGCTTGCTCCTCCTAAGTGTATCAAGTAACCAATGTAGTTGTAGCTCCAAACTCCGTAGCCTTTTCCTAAGGGATAGTGTCTCCAAATCCATGCAATTAAAGTCAAAGAAGAAAAATCTCCACAGTGTAGTAAATTTAGATTTTTTTTTGCATAATATAGCATGTACAAACAAGCTAGAAAGAGGGTGAGAGGGGCAGGTACGGGAATCCAAATTTGTAGATATATGCAGATATCGAAATACGGTACTTTCTCAAATCCTCCCCCGGTAGTGCTAGCCTCTCACCTCTTATGTGGCGTACACACGTACGTTTTTCATGACATTTTTTTAACCGTCGTTTTTCTCGTCGTTTTTTTTCATGTTTCCTCTCAAGCCTGTCTTGCATCCACACGATCATTAAAAAAAACGCTCGAGCAAAGCGCAGTGACGTACAACACGTACGACGGCACTATAAAGGGGACGTTCCATTAGAATGGCGCTACCCTTCATGTTAGTAAAGTTTGTTGAGCGGCGATTCGCGCTTTTCAGCCTCGTGCTTTTCAGTCCGTTACAGCGTGACGAATGTGCTATCTCCATTACGAACACTAGTTTTACCAGAACGAGCGCTCCCGTCTCATACTTGATTCTGAGCATGCGCGGTTTTTTTTTCACCTCGTCAAAGCATACACACTATCGTTTTTCATGTCGTTAAAAAAAACGACATGAAAAACGACGTGAAAAAATAGAGCATGTTCGAAATTTTTAATGGCCGTTTTTCACACCGTTAAAAATGCCCTGGAGTCCACACACAATCGTTTTTAATGGCCATTTTTAAAAATGGAATTTTTAACAGCATGAAAAACGATCGTGTGTACGCTGCATTTAGATGGACCCCAAAGGGTCTAGTAGTGCATCAACCAATGATAGGAACCGAAAGGAAGCAACTTGCTCCTCCTAAATGTATCCAGGACAAGAAACCAATGCAGTTGTAGCTCCAAACTCCACAGCCTTTTCCTAAGGGATAG
Source organism: Rana muscosa (assembly GCA_029206835.1). NCBI lineage: Eukaryota > Metazoa > Chordata > Amphibia > Anura > Ranidae > Rana > Rana muscosa. Next base: position 495,707,848 of record CM055121.1, read on the forward strand.
TGTCTCTTGGATGGACCCCAAAGGGTCTAGTAGTGCATCAACCATAAATGGACACCCAAAAGACATTGCTTTCTCCCTCTTGGTGTATCCAGGACAAGGAACCAATATAGCTGAAGCTCTGGTCTCCACAGCCTTTTCCTACGAGATAGTGTCTCCCAACTTTGTGTGTGTATTTAGCAATACACACACAAGCAGTATGGGCATGTGCAGCCTGACTCCACTAACTCTGTCTTATCCGGACATGTTTTTTACACAATGCAGAGAATTAACCCCTTAGGCCTCATGCCCACGGACGTTTTTACAGCCGCGTTTTTGAGCGTTTTTTACAGCTTAAAAACGCCTGTCCATGTTAGTCTATAGCTTCATGCCCACCTAGACATTTTTGAGCTGCAAATGGCATAGACGTTTTTAAGCTGTAAAAAAAAACACAGGACCAGTGCGTTCCTCAGCGTCGGCGTTAGGCATAAAAAAACACGAAGCGTCAAAAAACGCGCAAAAATGCCGCAATCGCGTTTTTAAGCTCCGACGTTTTTTTTAGAAAAAAAATAAAAAAATTATACAATAACATGGATAGGCGTTTTTAAGCTGTAAAAACGTCCGTGGGCAAGAGGCCTTAGGTTCCACAGTGAGTATAACAAGCATGGTTTACTGCATATACAAATTATATATATATATATATATTTACATAGTTAGTTGAAAAAAGGCACAAGTCCATCTAGTTCAAGCAATAAAAAAAAATCATACAATCCCATAAACACAATCCTATACCCACAGTTGATCCAGAGGAAGGTAAAAAAAAAAAAAAAACAGCAGAGCACGATCCAATTTGCTACAGCAGGGGAAAATTGGATTCCCTGGATCAACTTTACCTATCAGGCTGGGTTCACACTGATACGACACGACATTCATCCGACTTTCATCCTACTTTGCTCTGCGACATCAGTCCTACATTGATCCTACATTGGTCCGACATCCATCCAACTTTCATGAACAGGATACTACTTTGATCCGACATTGTGCTAGTCTGACTTGTCCTTTGACCAATCAAAACAATCCCAGGGTGAGATAAATTCCTTTTACTGCTGCTGTAATCACCATGTCGGATGTCAAATGTCGGATGGTTAGGACAAGGATCCTACTTTGATCCGACTTCAATGATATTCAATGGGCTGAAGTAGGATCAAAGTCGGACCAAAGTAGTACAGGGAGCATTTTCAAAGTCGGACCGACTTGTGTCGGACCAGTTAAGACGGCTCTCATAGGGAAACATTGATTTTCACACGTCATGCGACATGAGCTCCTAATGTCGGAGCGTTTGTCGGACCAGTGTGAACCAGGCCTAAATGTTAGTACCCCTATATATTATGTACATTTAGGCCTGGTTCACACTGGGGCGACAAACGCTCCGACATTGGGAGCTCATGTCGCATGACGTGTGAAAATCAATGTTTCCCTATGGGAGCCGTCTTAACTGGTCCGACACATGTCGGTCCGACTTTGAGAATGCTCCCTGTACTACTTTGGTCCGACTTTGATCCGACTTCAGCCCATTGACTATCATTGAAGTCGGATCAAAGTCGGACCGCAGTCTTGCATGATCCGACTTTGGCATGCGACTTGTGCTGTACTGCTCTTGAGGGGGAACTCCAGGCCAAATTTTAAATAAAAAACCGGCATGGGTTCCCCCTCCAGGAGCATACCAGGCCCTTGGGTCTGGTCTGGATTTGAACGGGCACCCCTACGCCGAAAAAACGGCGTGGGGGGTCCCCCCAAAATCCAAACCAGACCCTTATCCGAGCACACAACCTGGCCGGCCGCAGGGGAAGAGGGGGGGACGAGAGAGCGTACCAGGCCTCCTGAACCGTACCAGGCCGCATGCCCTCAACATGGGGGGTTTGGTGCTCTGGGGCAGGGGGGCGACCTGCGGCCCCCCCACCCCAGAGCACCCTGCCCCCATGTTGATGAGGACAGGGCCTCTTCCCGACAACCCTGGCCATTGGTTGTCGGGGTCTGCGGGCGGGGGGCTTATCGGAATCCGGGAGCCCCCTTCAATAAGGGGGCCCCCGGATCCCGGCCCCCCCACCCTATGAAGAGCTACCAAGAAGTTAGTGGAGGGGCCGGCAGAAGGACAACGGAGAGCCGGACGAGAAGACGGAGAAGTCCGGGCCTCCGTTAGCAAAAGAGCTAAAAAGAAGTTAGCGGAGGCCCGGTGGTAGAAAGAACCGGAGAGCGCGGCGACGACACCGGAGACCCCCGAAGTCGGAAGAAGACCCCCGGAGCTGTGCAATAAAATACTTTAAAAAGCTGTGTGGTTTTTTTATTGCAATTTTTTTCCACCAGGTGAATGGGTAGGGGTACGATGTACCCCATACTCATTCACATAGGGTGGGGGGGCTGGGATCCGGGGGCCCCCTTATTGAAGGGGGCTCCCGGATTCCGATAAGCCCCCCACCCGCAGACCCCGACAACCAACGGCCAGGGTTGTCGGCAAGAGGCCCTGTCCTCATCAACATGGGGGCAGGGTGCTCTGGGGTGGGGGGGCCGCAGGTCGCCCCCCTGCCCCAGAGCACCAAACCCCCCATGTTGAGGACATGCGGCCTGGTATGGTTCAGGAGGGAGGGGGGCCGCTCTCTCGTCCCCCACCTCTTCCCCTGCGGCCTGCCAGGTTGTGTGCTCGGATAAGGGTCTGGTTTGGATTTTGGGGGGACCCCCACACCGTTTTTTCGGCGTAGGGGCGCCCGTTCAAATCCAGACCAGACCCAAGGGCCTGGTATGCCTCTGGAGGGGAACCCACGCCGTTTTTTTAATTTAAAATTTGGCCTGGAGTTCCCCCTCAAGATTCATACCAAACACAGTGCCTGATATTGGCGGGGATCCAAGTCGGATCCCCGTTCATTGAAAGTCGGACATATGTCGGCTTCATGTCGCAGGGCAAAGTCGGATCCAAAGTAGGACAGATGTCGTGTCGCACTAGTGTGAACCCAGCCTTAAGCCTGGTTCACACTGGTCCGACAAACGCTCCGACATTAGGAGCTCATGTCGCATGACGTGTGAAAATCAATGTTTCCCTATGGGAGCCGTCTTAACTGGTCCGACACAAGTCGGTCAGACTTTGAAAATGCTCCCTGTACTACTTTGGTCCGACTTTGATCCTACTTCAGCCCATTGAATATCATTGAAGTCGGATCAAAGTAGGATCCTTGTCCTAACCATCTGACATTTGACATCCGACATGGTGATTACAGCAGCAGTAAAAGGAATTTATCTCACCCTGGGATTGTTTTGATTGGTCAAAGGACAAGTCAGACTATCACAAAGTCGGATCAAAGTAGTATCCTGTTCATGAATGTCGGATGGATGTCGGACCAATGTAGGATCAATGTAGGACTGATGTCGCAGAGCAAAGTAGGATGAAAGTCGGATGAATGTCATGTCGTATCAGTGTGAACCCAGCCTTAGGAAAGAATCCAGACCTTTTTTAAAGCAATCTACTGAGCTGACCAGAACCACCTCTGCAGGGAGTCTATTCCACATGTTCACTGCTCTTACTGTGAAGAAACCTTTCTGTATTTGGAGATTAAATCCCTTTTCCTCTAGACGTAAAGAGCGCCCGCTTTATCCTGTGTGATGACCTTAAAGTTAATAACTCAACACCAAGTTCACTATATGGACCCCTTATATATTTGAACATGTTGATCATATCCCCCCTTAATCTCTTCTTCTCAAGAGAGAATAAATTCAGTTCCTCTAATCTTTCCTCAGAAGGGCATTCTACAGAATGATTTACTATTTTGGGTTTAGTAACACTTTAGGCTGGGTTCAAGTTTCAGGTCCAATTTCGGTCTGAATTTTTGGCTGAATTTGGACCTGAAACGGACCAAAAGACGCACAGGACTCCTGTGCAATTCGCTCCGGAGACGTGTGAACCGGCTCCATAGAGAGCCGGTTACAATCTCCTGACATGCGAATTGGATGCGGAGAAACCATCATCCAATTCCCAATAGTGTGAACCCAGCCTCAAGTTTTTGTTATCCCCTCCACTGGAATTCCAAAAAGCTTTTCACGTGTTGCTATGAAAAGTTATCTTGTTATGTATAAAGTTCCAATAATCAGATTCAAACTTCTTAAAGAGGAAGTAAACCCTCCGAACAAAAACGGGAAAAAGACAAACCCTGCAAGACAAAGGCATAATCAGCCAGTATGCATTGCATACTGGCTGATTATGTATTACTTACCTTAGATCGAGCCCCTTGCAGCGGTCCAGGTCTCCCTCTCCGGGGCCGATATGTTGTCCCGGAGTGACTTCCTGTTATCGCCGCTCGGGCGCTGTGATTGGCCGGAGCGGCGATGACGTCACACGCATGTGCACTCGGGCCGGCAAGAACCCATTCAGAAAACCGGCAATGATGCCGGCCCGCTACTGCACATGCGTGTGACGTCATCGGTGCTGTGTTCTACAGCAAATATCTCCTTAACCGTGTAGGTTAAGGAGATATTTCTTGCACCTACAGGTAAGCTTTAATCTAGGCATACCTGTAGGTGCATGTTGTGTGGTTGGGTTTAAAACCACTTTAAGCAGCTTTGATATCACAATAAGCAAAGATAAACCTTTCTTTCATTTTTGTCCCCACCATTTTTTTATCCTGTAAATGGTCTCTAAAAAATATGATGAACTGTGAATATTTCCCTTTTAGCAAAGCAGGGGCGGATCCAGGGGGGGGCAACGGGTCAATTGCCCCCCTCGAAAAACTAGTGAGCAGGCTGTGCTGATGCCGACCTCCCATCAGGACTGGGCAGCGGCACCAAAACTGACTGGCTCTGTGAAGAGACACAGGCAGAGCCGCAGCTGCGGGGGATTTCCACCCCTCCTTCTCCTCCTTGAGCCGACTCGAGCATTCGCCTGCCAATGCCTGCTCCTATTGGCTAAATTCAGAGCCAATGGCTGGGAAACTAGAAGTTAGAGCATTATGGGACATGTAGTCTAGGATACCAGCAGGCCCAGGATGATTCCCTGAGAGGACTGCAGCCCCCAGCATGCTGAGCAGGAGGGGGAAGAGGAACCATGAGGCTGTCGGGTGGAAGGAGCCAGAGATTCCATTATTATCCTCCAAGGTAAGAACTTATCTACCCTCCATCTGGCTTTTCCCACCCCGTCCTCCCCTCCACTTGGCTGTTCCCACCCTGTCCTCCCCTCCACCTGGCTTCTCCCACCCTGTCCTCCCCCCCACCTGGCTTCTCCCACCCTGTCCTCCCCCGCACCTGGCTTCTCCCACCCTGTCCTCCCCTCCACCTGGCTGTTCCCACCCTGTTCTCCCCTCCATATGGCTTTCCCACTCTGTCATCCCCTCCATCTGGCTTCTCTCACCCTGTCCTCCCCTCCACCTGGCTGTTCCCACCCTGTCCTCCCCTCCACCTGGCTGCTCCCACTCTGTCCTCCCCTCCACCTGGCTTCTCCCACCCTGTCCTCCCCTCCACCTGGCTGTTCCCACCCTGTTCTCCCCTCCATATGGCTTATCCCACCCTGTCCTCCCCTCCATCTGGCTTCTCCCACCCTGTCCTCCCCTCCACCTGGCTGTTCCCACCCTGTTCTCCCCTCCATATGGCTTCTCCCACCCTGTCCTCCCCTCCATCTGGCTTCTCCCACCCTATCCTCCCCTCCACCTGGCTGTTCCCACCCTGTCCTCCCCTCCACCTGGCTTCTCCCACCCTGTCCTCCCCTCCACCTGGCTTCTCCCACCCTGTCCTCCCCTCCACCTGGCTGTTCCCACCCTGTCCTCCCCTCCACCTGGCTGCTCCCACCCTGTCCTCCCCTCCACCTGGCTGTTCCCACTCTGTCCTCCCCTCCACCTGGTTACTCCCACCCTGTCCTCCTCTCCACCTGGCTGCATCCACCCTGTCCTCCTCTCCACCTGGCTGCATCCACCCTGTCCTCCTCTCCACCTGGCTGCATCCACCCTGTCCTCCTCTTACCTGGCTGCTCCCACTCTGTCCTCCCCTCCACCTGGCTGCTCCCACTCTGTCCTCCCCTTCACCTGGCTGCTCCCACTCTGTCCTCCCCTCCACCTGGCTGCTCCCACTCTGTCCTCCCCTTCACCTGGCTGCTCCCACTCTGTCCTCCCCTCCACCTGGCTGCTAACACTCTGTCCTCCCCTCCACCTGGCTGCATCCACCCTGTCCTCCTCTCCACCTGGCTGCATCCACCCTGTCCTCCTCTCCACATGGCTGCATCCACCCTGTCCTCCCCTCCACCTGGCTGCATCCACCCTGTCCTCCTCTCCACCTGGCTGCATCCACCCTGTCCTCCTCTCCACATGGCTGCATCCACCCTGTCCTCCTCTCCATCTGGCTACATCCACCCTACAAATTCCCCGCAAATATGCCCCTCCCGAGATTAGACTCTGAATCCGCCCCTTTAGCAATGTAGTGTCTTGTTGCAGACATGCTCCTTTTTCATGGCTGTTGTTTGTGGCATTCAGCGGTGTCTCAAATGTTCTCTAAAATACATACAAAATGACTGACTGTGACTATAGATCAGTCAGTAAATGTTGTGTGTTCCTTGCTAGTTAATTAACCCAGCAGGAGTTATGACTTCTACCTGAGCCGTTATAAGTAGAGCTATGCATGTTGTGTTCTGTCGTTTTTATTTCAAGAGTCTAGTAATTGCTTTGCAAATACTGAATGTACTATTCCTTTGTGAAAAAAAGCGAAGAGTTAAAAGAAGACAAGTGTCAAAGTTATTGCAGATATTTTTACTGTATATAGAAATGCTTCAGATATTTCAACACAGACACAGAGAGGTTCCTTTCATGGAATGAGATGAGAACATTGACATAAGAAGTTTTACAGGCTCATTAGAGTATCCCTTCACCTTGCTGTCTCTATACAGGGGTAGGCAACCCTGGAGAGTCAGAGATATACCTGAACATCATGGAAGAGATCAAAAATCATCAGAGTGCAGCACCTTTTTTTTTTTCTTTTTTTTGGGAGATAACCTAGCAAGCCCTTCTGTCTAACTGAGCCATATTTTCATTTTTGCACATGATAAAATGCACATTTTAGGCCTAAAGATTAGGTAGAGTGGTATTAAACCAAAGTCAAACATTTATTATATTTCAGCTTACCATTTCTTATGTGTGATGGCTGTATTTGTTTTCTTTTTTAGGCTTCCTTTCTTCTATTTTCATCTGTTGATCCAGTAAGTCTGTTGTCTTTCAAAAGAACAAGCTCTCCATCAGAATGTATCAGTTACCATTTAAAGTGGTTGTAAACCCACTCTGACAACTTGTACCTACAGGTAAGCCTAGATTAAGGGTTACCTGTAGGTGCAAGAAATATCCCCTTAACCTACACGGTTAAGGAGATATTTGCAGAAAACACTGCACCGAGGCGCACTGAGCGTGCCGGTTTTCTGAATGGGATAATGCCAGGACCGCGCGCATGCGCGGGGATCTGCCGGTCCTGCGTGAATGCACAGGAGTGACGTCATCGCCGCTCCGGCCAGTCACAGCGCCGGAGTGACGATGCACGGAAGACACTCGGAGGGAACATGTCGGAGGCGGCGGAGGGGAACGAGGAGCGCTTCGGGGGCTTCGATCTCAGGTAAGTTCCACATAATGAGCTAGTATGCTATGCACACTAGCTCATTATGCCTTTCTCTTGCAGGGTTTTTTTTTCAGGAAAAAAAAAAAAAGGGTTTACTTCCTCTTTAACACTAGCAGGGGTGCTTACAATGATCAGCTTTTAGTTATGTAAAAAAAGTTTGGCTTCAATTTGTTAGTGTATTTAAATTTAAATCTGCTAGTACATCTTACACTCCCCCCCGGACTGACAATACTGCTGTCCAAAGGTGCCCCCTGTGCTCATTCATACAGAGTGAGAACACAGGAGGTATGTTATTGGCCAGATCACCAGGTTAAAACAGAGGGGCGAAAAAAACTTCTGCAGCCACCATATCTAATGATTGGTAAGTTGCAATATACACTGCTTTAAGCTATCCAAGCAGTATATATTTTATAAAAGCAGAGACCCTGGATAATTATTATTATATCTTAAATTAATATATTAGCTTTATCAAACCCATAATTTCAGTAACAAAATGCACAAATACACAACATTTAATGGGTAACATATGAATGTGGAGGTCAGGAATAAAGTAATGTACAGTCCAGTGAATAGAGTGCAACAGTCAGGAGTATGTAACATACACTATATTACCAAAAGTATTGGGACACCTGCCTTTACACGCACATGAACTTTTTTTTTTTTAAAGGGTAAATTTTATTCGTACTTTTTTTTTTTTCAAAACAAAATAGGTACACCACTTACATTTCACACGGCATAATCAGTACATAATCAGTACACATGGGTATACTTCTGAATTAGCAAAACAGCACCTAATACTCAACATATCTGTTACATACAGGTAAGGTACATTGTAGACAATTATTGGTTAATCAACTGTACATACGGTCAATCCCCTCTATTTCCAGGCACATACTCATATATATGCTCGCACATAGAAGGAATATGCAAATGGCTACCAAACACAAAAAACAACAAAAAGAAGAAAAGAAAAAAAAAAAAAGAAAAAAAGAAACAGAAACAAACCCATATCAGGGGGGGAACCCAAGAATCTAGAAACATCCTAGCAAAGCCATATCCATGCATAGAGGCCCAGCAATATGAGCAACCTATCCCCTGTACTATCCCTCATATCCCATCATGGATGAGCAGAATCCCTCCAGGGTCTGGCCCGACCCCCTCACACCTCTATCTCTCCTGACACCGATGTAATCCATCCATCCCACACTTTGTTAAATTTTTTCGGACACCCTCTAGAGATGTAAGTTAACTTGTACTTTGGGAGAGCTCCATTAACCAGATCAATCCAGTAATGGAGCGACGGAGGCCTATCAGCCTTCCACTTCAAGGCCAATGCTTTCTTAGCATGGAAAAAAAGTGTTCTTAATAGAGTCTTGTTAGGCCCCATGCACACGAGACGCCGGTGCAAACTCTGCTGAACACACGTTTTAAAGGCTAAAACCGGCGTTTAAAAACGCCCGTTTTGCCACGATTTTAGCGGCGTTTTACCGCGTTTTACTGCGTTTGCGTCTATAGGCATTTAGTTAAGAAACATCATAAGACCCTCCCTAAGCTCAAAAAACATTATTATTTAACCATTTCAGCCATTTTGGGAGACCAGCAGCTGAGAGAGCAGCAGTGTACTTGTATTTAGCGTATCACTTGCCACATCATCTGCCACAAGCTGTGGATTGTCCACTTGCCACGTCACCTGATACGTCACCTGGCCACGTCACTTGCCACAAGTTGTGGATTGTCCACTTGCCACATCACCTGGCCACGTCACCTGGCCACGTCACCTGGCCATGTCACCTGCCACGTCACCTGCCACAAGTTGTGGAATGTTCACTTGCCACGTCACCTGCCACGTCACCTGGCCACGTCACCTGCCACAAGTTGTGAATTGTCCACTTGCCACGTCACCTGCCACGTCACCTGGCCACAAGTTGTGGATTGTCCACTTGCCACATCACCTGGCCACGTCACCTGGCCACGTCACCTGGCCATGTCACCTGCCACGTCACCTGCCACAAGTTGTGGAATGTTCACTTGCCACGTCACCTGCCACGTCACCTGGCCACGTCACCTGGCCACGTCACCTGCCACAAGTTGTGGAATGTTCACTTGCCACGTCACCTGCCACGTCACCTGCCATGTCACCTGGCCACGTCACATGCCACGTCACCTGCCACAATTTGTGGCTTTCCACCTGCCACGTCACCTGGCCACGTCACCTGGCACAAGTTGTGGATTGTCCACTTGCCACGTCACCTGCCACATCCCCTGCCATGTCACCTGGCCACGTCACATGCCACGTCACCTGACCACGTCACCTGCCACAAGTTGTGGATTGTCCACTTGCCACGTCACCTGCCACATCACCTGCCATGTCACCTGGCCACATCACATGCCACGTCACCTGACCACGTCACCTGCCACAAGTTTTGGATTGTCCACTTGCCACGTCACCTGCCACGTCACCTGCCACAATTTGTGGATTGTCCACCTGCCACGTCACCTGCCATGTCACCTGGCCACGTCACCTGGCCACGTTACCTGCCACAAGTTGTGGATTGTCTACTTGCCACGTCACCTGGCCACGTCACCTGCCACAATTTGTGGATTTCCACCTGCCACGTCACCTGGCAACATCACCTGCCACAAGTTGTGGATTGTCCACTTGCCACGTCACCTGCCACAAGTTGTGGATTGTCTACAGTGCAATGCAAGCAATTACAGTTTTTTTCATATTTTTTTGATGGTTTTTCATCATTTGCCATCATTTTTGAGATTTCTAATGTAAAAAAATAGGTCACCTTTAAAAACGCTAATAAACGAAATCGCAGCAAAACGCCGGTATCGCGTTTTGCCGCGTTTAGCGGCGTTTAGCCGCATTTTGCGTCTGAAACGTGGAAAACTTTTGCGTCTGAACCCATTTTTTTGCTTCTGGAAAAACGAGGTTAAACGCAACTGCCTAAAAACGGCAATAAACGAGACTGTGTGCATGGACACATAGGATAACATTGAATGGGTTCAGGAGCAGTTGAAAAAAGTGTCCAACTGCCTCTGAACGCGCGTTTAACAGCAAATAACAGCGTCTCGTGTGCATGGGGCCTTAGATTCTGACATTTCCTCATCCCCAAAGGCCCCCAGTATACATCTGGCCGGGTCACATACAGTATATTCGGGAGAGCCAATCTCTTCTCTAAGAATGACATAATACTCAACCAGAATCCCCTCACTTGTGGACACAGCCATATCATATAGAAGAAATCACCCACCTCCTCCCCAGATCTGTTGCATTCAGAGTCCACCCGGCCCATCTTATAAAGCCTTTTCGGAGTGTAATACACTCGGTGCAGAAAGTTAAATTGAATGACTTTATCTCTGGCCGAAATCACAGACGGCAGCAATGATGCGGTGACTGCAGCCCAAGATTACTCAGTGAGAGCCGGAATATCCCCTCTCCACTGCGCCTCCACCCTTTCCATCCTAGGGGAAGAAGATGTCATTAAAGAGAAATAATATCTCAAAACTAGTTTTGTATGGTCTTCCTCAAGTAACAGATTCTCCAGTTTTGAGGTCTTCAGTTGGACCCCCCTCAGACCAAATTGAGCCGTTACAGCATGGCGCAACTGAAGATATCTATAAAAATAATTGTTGGGACATTTATATTCATCTTGAAGGTCTCTGAAAGTCCTAAAAGTCTGGTTCTGGAATAGTTGACACAAATACTTGAGACCATACTGGGCCCAGCATGCCCCATCAGGGATTTTACAGATCTCTGCAAGTTGAGAATTATGCCATAAAGGTGCGTTGGGGGAAAGATGTAACGGGTTGTTTCCCGTTCGTTTGTTACACATATGAAAGAGTTTATAGGAGAGTTTAAGAATCCCCGCACCTTGAGGTGGATATGGACCATTTCTATATATTATATTAATGAGTGCCTCAAATGAGTGCATCAGAGCCGCTTGTGTCTCCACCGAAGCCACCTCCATTTTAGGGAAAAACCACCAATGAATATGTGTCAACTGTGCTGCTAAATAATAGCACTGTAAATTTGGTAATGCCAATCCCCCACTCTGGACAGGTAAACACAGTGTATCTACGGATACCCGTGGTGGCTTATTGCCTCAGAGGAAGGAGGTCAAAATGGTGTTGATTTCCGTGAACAATTTTTTGGGGACATATATCGGGGCATGCCATAACACATACAGAAATCTGGGTAAGTATATCATTTTAAAAAAGTTGATACGGCCCAAGAGGCCGAGGGGCAGCCGGGACCAGGTCTGCAAGTTATCCTTCAAGCGCACTATCATTGGGCGCAAGTTGTTTTTAATATACGCCTTCAGTGGCAGCTGCACCTCCACCCCCAGGTACCGAAACTTGGAAACCACCCTCAAGGGGGCCTCATCCGGGAGACTCGGTGAATAGCCACAATCGATAGGGAAAACCACTGATTTATCCCAATTTACTCTAAAGCCAGAGAACCTACCAAAATTTGTGATCCTAGTCAATGCTGCATTCAGTGATCCCTCCGCCTCCGCCAGATATAGTAGCATATCATCTGCATATAAAGAGGTTTTTTCCTCCTTAGAATTTATCCAACAGCCCTTTACCTCCGTATCTCCCCTCAACTGGACCGCCAAGGGCTCTATGGCCAGAGCGAACAACAGGGGTGACAGCGGGCACCTCTGCCGAGTGCCCCTAGCTATATCAAAGGATTCCGTCACCGTGTCGTTAACCCTCAATCGTGCCAGCAGTCTAGAGTACAGCAGTTTCATCCAGCTAATAAATTTAGGGCCAAAGCCGAATCGTTCAAGGGCCCCCCACAAGTAGGGCCACTCAATAGAGTCAAAGGCCTTATGGGCATCTAGCGACACTACAATTCGGGTGTCTGGAACAGGGCCCCCAGATTGTAGTATGGTAAAGAGTCTCCTGAGGTTTATAGCCGTAGATCTTGAAGGGATGAAGCCCGTCTGGTCAGGGTGGATAATGGTCCCCATTACCCCATTCAGACACCTCGCTAGAATTTTGGCTAAAATGTTTGCGTCAACATTAATGAGGGAGATGGGCCTATAGGACTCACACTGTTCATGGTCCTTATGGGGCTTCGGGAGCAGTACAATCAACGCCTCCCGCATGGAATCAGGAAGCATCCCCTTGTCCATAGCGTCTTTATAAACCTCTAATAGAGCTGATGCAATAAATTCCTTATAAGCAGTGTACCACTCAGCAGGGTACCCATCTAAACCAGGGGTTTTATTAGGGTTCATGGCGAGCATAGCAGACAGGACTTCTTCAGTACTGAAAGGTAGGTCCAAATCTACTGCCACCTCTCTCGACAACTCCCTCAGAGGAATTGGCGCTAAAAACTGACAGACCTCCTCCTCCAAATAATCCACCCTAGTCTTATAAAGGTCAGAGTAAAATTCCAGAAAAGCATTAGCTATATCCTCTCGCTCGGTACATAAAAGGCGACTTTTGTTATAGTACCTAGGAATAGAGGCCGAGGCCTGTTGTGAGTGAGCCAAATATGCCAATAATTTACTATTCTTGTCACCGAACTCGAGGATACGCTGTGATTGGTATAATAGCTTCTTTTGGGTTTTCTCCACCACCACTAAGTCCAGCTGCCTGGCCTTATCTCTCCATTCCCCAAAGTTGTGTGGAGTAGGATTAGCGATATACTCCACCTCTGCCTCCGCCGCTACTTGTTCGCAGTCCTTCACCTTTCACTCCCTATCAGCTCTTAATTGTTTAACCAGCCCCGAAATTGATCCCCGAAGGGTGGCTTTAAATGCATCCCAGGTAGTCCCAAGCGGCACCTCCCCCCTGTTTTCCAGCCAAAAATTAGATATTTCCTTGGCGATCGCCCTCTCAAAACACTCCTTCTCCAGCCACATGGGGCTCAGCCTCCAAGGTTTGCAACCCCGAGACCCACCTGTGGCGACCGAAATCAGCAAGGGGGAGTGATCCGAAATAGTCCTTGGTAGGTATCGTACATCAGTTATCCTCTGCAAGACGTCCCCCGTTACGAAGCACATATCCAATCTAGACAGAGTATTATATGTGGAAGAGAAGCATGAAAACTCTCTCACATTAGCATGTTTCCAGCACCACACCTCCACCAGGCCATAGCGATCAACACAACCAGCTAGTGGAGAGGTGCAGCCGGAAATCATTTTAAATCTATCCACATCAGGCGAAAGTACAGCGTTAATAATAGGTCCCTTAGCCACCACTAGCACCTTTGCCATTATCGTATCCCATAAAGCAATAGTAAACGGCGGTGGAACATAAATTGCCACAAATGTGTGGGGGGTATTATCTATATTGAGAATCACTATAACATATCTGCCAAAGGGGTCAGTGACTACAGTATCTTCTCCAGAACACAGATTAATGACTTAGTTACTAGTATAGACACACCTCTGGCGTAATTGGAATAGGTGGAATGAAAAGCATGTTTCACAAATGCCTTCTGTAAGGCCATAACCTTAGATCCCACTAAATTAGTTTCCTGGAGGAAGATAATTTGAGGATTGTGCCTCCGAATATAATTAAATACTAGCGCCCTCTTCACTTTTGAATTGAGGCCTCTCACATTCCAGGAGAGAAGTTTGGAACTGCTAAGTTTGTCCGTCATATCGGGAGATGGTTACATTACAGGACCTGGTGAACCAGGGCAATGATGGAGAGATCCGCCTTTGTAATGTGATATATACAGCAAACAAGAAATGAAGCTCAGCATAGTACATGACAGTGAGTACAAGTGGATTAGCAAGAACATGAGTCCCCCAAAGGAAAAAAAAATAGAGAAAAGAACCAGCAAAAAAATGTTTCTGTTTGAAAAATTGAAAACCAGAAAAACAGTGTCCCCATCCGTGTAGGTGGTGATCCGGAACATTGGAACATAAACTCCTCACCCCCCTCCCTGCCCACAGTCCCCAACATACTATGGGCTTTTTCCCCAAACATGAACAAAAGTAGTCTCACCCCAACAGGAGGGGTCCTCCTTATCCAGCCGGATATCAAAGTCCCCTAAAGGGGGTATGTCTCCCTCGCCAGCCGGGCAGGGAGATTTTAGGGAGCGTACTTAACAGGTGGCAGAGCATTAGTTGAACCGCATGAAATGTAGAATGGAGTTAAATAGTCTCACAGAACTGAATACTTGTAGGAACAGTCAGATCGTAAATGTTGATATAGGGAAGAACACGTAGCAAAGATGTGCTTACTCGCCTCCCTCCATCATGGCTTCAACGACCGTGGGGGGTCCCCCCAGGTCCTATACAGTACTTACACACTTTACCAGGGCAAAGACAGACGTATTATCCGGATCCCAGGGACTCCAGCCAGTGATTGGTCTCTGGGCGACAGGAAGAATTGTGCCTTTCCTTTATCCTTCGCTGGGTATAGCATACTGTATGGCAAGCTGTGCTTCCTCAGACACTGTTTCACGCTTTGGAATGCTGCTCTTTGCTTCTGCGTGGCCGCAGAGAAATCAGGGAAGATGGATATGCGGGTGTTGTCGTGCAGCAAATCAGGCATATTATGTGCTTTGCGGAGTATGGTTTCTTTATCCTTGAAGTACAGGAACCGGGCCAGCATAGGTCTAGGGTATCTACCCGGCTGGGGAGCCCTCAGGGGGACTCTATGCGCCCTTTCAATTGCAAATAGATTGGAGAAGCTCTCTGCACCGAAGGTTTGGCGGAGCCATGATAGGAGAAATTCCTCCGGGTTCTTGCCCTCCGCACCTTCCGGGAACCCCAGGAATCGGAGGTTATTCCTCCTGAGCCTGTCTTCGATGTCCCCCAGCTTGGCCTCCTGGGACTTGTGGTCCGCCGCCATGTCTCTCACCTGGATCAGCAGGGGGTTCACATCATCCTCCACCGCGCTTATGCGTTGTTCCGTTTGTGTAACCCTCTGCCTCACCTTCTGCACATCATCCTTGAGCAGAACAAAATCCACATGAATGTTTTCTATCTGGGTGGTCAGCGCCGCATGGCAGCTCTTAATAGTGTCCATGATCTGCATTAAAGTAGGTTCCCTTACCTGTGTACCGGAGCCACTCTCCTCCGATTCTGCTTGGGGAGAGGGCAGGGGATTTGCCCATGGGTCTGTAGGATCAAGCCAGTCTGTCTCCCCCTCAGTACACAGGCGGCTTGCTGAAGAAGTTTGAGCGCTCCGCTCCGTCTCCGAGCGGGCGCCATTTTGGGACGCCTCGTGTGCATACTTTGCCAGCTTCTCCGCGGGCGTCTGTTCCACACTCGGGCCGTATTTAACCATGGCCGAGGTCCTGAGGTGCTCCCCAACCGGAACCTGTGCTTTAGTAGCGGAAATTTCAGGTCTGTGAGTATACAGGATGATGAAGGATAATATTGCGGTCGGAGCTCCGAGGAAAAGCTACCTCACATACCGGAAGTTGGACACGCCCCCCACGCACATGAACTTTAACCACTTAACGTCCGCCCACTGTAATTATACGTCGGCAGAATGGCACCGACAGGCAGAATCACGTAGATCTACGTGATCGCCTTTGTATAGTTGGGGGGTCCGATCGGACCCCCCTTCTTTACAGTGAGTGGCCGTTATACGTTTGGGAACGATCAAGGATGAGGGGACGGCCGTTCGATTCCGGCCACCCCCTCGCGATCGCTCCCGGCGAATGAAAACCTTCCTCTGCTGTGTAAATGTAAACACAGGCAGAGGAAGTGATGTCATCTCTCCTCGTGTCGGTCTTTTCGATCCGGCGCGAGGAGAGAAGACATCACATAATAAGTGCACCAACAGCCCACTGACACCAGTACACGTAGGCACACTTACACCCCCCAGTCACCCCCAGATCACCCCCCAGATCACCCTCAGTACCCCCAGTCACAGTGCACCGTTTGCAGTGGTAATTTTTTTTACTGATCACTGCAATCAGTGTAATCTGTGACTGTAAAAAGTTGCAGGGCAGTTAGGTTTAGGCCCCTTTAGGTCCAGGGTAGCCCCTAACCCCCCCTAATAAAGGTTTAACCCCTTGATCGCCCCCCAGGTAACCCTTTCACCCCCTAACGCCAGCGTCACTAAGCGATCGTATTTCCGATCGCTGTATTTAGTGCTGGTGGTGCCCTAGATAGCCAGTTATTTATTTTTTGTTTCGTCGCAGGTTTTTATAGTGTCAGGTACCCCCATATATTATTTTAACCCCCTGATTGCCCCTAGAGTTAACCCTTTCACCAGTGATCACCGTATAAGTTTTACTGGTGACACTGGTTAGCCAGTTAGTTATTTAGTTATTTAGGTTACCCGTCAGGTTTTTATATAGCGTCAGGTACCCCCATATATAACCTAATAAAGGTTTTAACCCCCTGATTGCCCCTAGTTAACCCTTTCACCAGTGATCACCATATAAAGGTTACGGGTGACGCTGGTTGGTTAGTTTGCTTTTTATAGCATCAGGGCACCCGCCGTATATAACCCAATAAAGGTTTAACCCCCTGATCGCCCGGCGGGTGAGATCAATTAGGTTTTAGCGCCAGAGAGGGTCTGCGTCGCCCCACGCAGCGTCAGGTTAGTGCCAGTAATGCTAACACCCACGTGCAAAGCATACACCTCCCTTAGTGGTATAGTATCTGATCAGATCTATACTAGCGTCCCCAGCGGTTTAGGGTTCCCAAAACTGCAGTGTTAGCGGGATCAGCCCAGATACCTGCTAGCACCTGCGTTTAGCCCCTCCGCCCAGCCCAGCCCAGCCCAGCCCACCCAAGTGCAGTATCAATCGATCACTGTCACTTACCTAACACAACACACATAACTGCAGCGTTCGCGGAGACAGTCCTGATCCCTGCGATCGCTAACAGTTTTTTTGGTAGCGTTTGATACATTTGCTGACTGTCAGGTGCTTTTTTTACCTGTGAATCTTACTAGTGTACCCCTAAATTTAGAGCCCAAAATGGCAAGACGAAGGTACACTAGTAAAGAGGCCTACGAGATTCTGAGCATGACAGATAGTGAAGAGGAGGTCACGCATCTGTCAGATTCAGGCTCAGAATATCTTCCCGTAGAAGACAGTGACGTCAGCGGCCCCACGACAGATAGCTCTGACGACGAAGTTGAGGTCCCTGCTAAGGTCAGGCGTACCCGATCCCGATCTTCTGAGATTGTTGAGGAGCAAGAACCGCAGGTCTCTCGTATCATGGAGCAGAGTAGTACTAGCGCCGCTATTCCTTCTGGTGAATTGGCAAGCACCAGCGGCCTAGTACAGCCTGGGCGTACATCCAGCACTGCAGTATCACGTGGTGACATGGCGAGGCCCATAAGTGCAGTTCAAGCTGGTGAGGTGGCAAGCACAAGTAGTGTCCCGCTGCCACCAAGAAGACAAAGGCAGGCCCGTCGTGCCCATAGTGCCCTTCCTGCAGAATTTGCCTATCCTGATTGGGTCCCCACCACTTCTGCAGAACCCGTACTTCCCCTATTCACTGCCCAACCCGGTATTCAGGTGGAAACAGCTGATTTTATGCCAATTGATTTTTATTCGCTGTTTTTCACGGAAGATCTCTATAGATCTATTGTGGACCAGAGTAATTTATATGCTGGTCAATTCATCGCCGCTAGCCCCCAGTTGCCTAAAATTGCCAAAGATTGGAAACCAATTACGGTTTCCGATTTTAAGACCTTTCTGGGCCTTTCCCTCAACATGGGCACACATAAATTCCCGTCATTGTGTGCTTATTGGTCCACGCACCCAATTGACCACATGCCCGTGTTCTCTGCCTCCATGCCCAGGACACGATACGAGCAGATTTTGCGGTTCATGCACTTCAACGACAATGAACTTTGTCGTCCACGTGGGGACCCTGAATACGACCGGCTCTATAAAATTCGGCCCCTCATAAACCACTTCAACGAACGTTTTGCAGCCTTGTTTATTCCCGATCAAGTTGTCTGCATTGATGAGTCCCTGATTAAATTTTCTGGCCGCTTGGCTTTCAAGCAGTACCTTCCCAGCAAGCGTGCCAGATACGGGGTCAAGCTCTATAAGTTCTGTGACAGGGCAACAGGCTATGTCTTGAGCTTTACGGTTTATGAGGGAAAAGATAGACAGGTTGAGCCGGTCAACTGCCCGGATTACATAGGGAGCGCTGGCAAGATAGTGTGGAACTTGGTGTCACCCTTATTCGGAAAGGGGTACCACTTGTATGTGGACAATTATTACACGAGCGTGCCACTGTTTAGTCACTTGTTTGATCATCAGATTGGAGCATGTGGCACCGTGCGACCTAATCGCCGGGGCTTTCCCCAGCGGCTTGTAGATGCCCGTCTTAGGCTGGGGGAGAGAGCCTGCTTGAAGTGTAATAACTTGCTCGCTATGAAGTGGAGGGACAATAAGAATGTTTTCCTTCTTACCTCCCTTCATGCAGACACGACAGTCCAAATTCGTACGGCGACTGGTGTTGTGGAGAAACCCCTCTGTGTCCACGAATATAACCAAAATATGGGAGGGGTGGACCTCAACGACCAGTTGTTGGCGCCGTATCTAATTGACCGTAAGGCGAGACGCTGGTACAAAAAAGTGTCTCTATCCTTATTCCAATTGGCTTTGCTGAACGCTCATGTGCTATACAGAATGAGATAGTCACAGAACTCCTGTATCCAGGCGGTTCTGCACCTCACCATTCCCAACCAAATGCAGTAAGCCGGCTGCATGAGAGGCATTATCTGTATGCCCTCCCGAGTACCCCTACCCAACGAACCCCCCAAAAAAGATGTCGTGTCTGTAGCAAGCGCGGATTTAGGCGTGACACCCGTGTTTTTTGTCCACTCTGTCCTGACAAACATGGTCTTTGCCTTGGTGAATGTTTTGAACGCTACCACTCAAAAGTGAAGTTTTAGCGTAGGGTACAGCATTTCACAGACTAGGACACACTTACACAGGGTCTCCCAAGATGCCATTACATTTTGAGAGACCCGAACCATTACAGTTGTTAACCTCCCTAGCGGTAATCCCGAGCGTGACTCGGGGTTGTTTTTTTATGCTAGGATCGGTAACCCCGAGTCACGCTCGGGGTAGACATTGCAGAGCCCGCAGCGGAGTTTCCCTACCTTCTCCTGGCGATCCAGCGATGATGTCCTCTGCTGTGATCGCCAGCGAGACCTCCGGCGAGTGTCGGCACTTTCGACCCCATCTGACTTCCTAGTTCCGTTCCCTGCGAGCCGCAGCGGCGCATGGGAGCGGAACTGGGCGGCAAATTCAAAAAGGTAAACACATAGTATACATACAGTATACTGTAATCTTACTGATTACAGTACTGTATGTAATAATTACACATCCCCTTTGTCCCTAGTGGTCTGTCCAGTGTCCTGCATGCACTTTTATATAATAAAAATCGTTCTTTCTGCCTGTAAACTGGGGATTGTCCATAGCAACTAAAAAGTGTCCCTTTATGTCAAAAGTGGTTTTAGACCAACTAGAAAGCAGCGATAATAAATTAGAATCACTCGCAGAATTGAGCGATAGCGATTTGTGGGGAAATTCGTCATCAAACACTAAATCTAATGACAGCGACAATTCTGCAACTGAGCAGATTTCTGTGTTTTTGATTTGATTACATTATTGAATAATTTTTATTATAATTAGATTACTATTTTTTATAATTATTTATAGTTATTTATTATATTATAATTTATAATTTTGTGTTTTATATTTATCATACCCGGGATGTTTACTAGACTCTGGTTTGCTCAGGTTTAAGTAAGTAATTACTAAGAATCGCAGGCCTATAATACATAACACCAAATTTTCATGCAAAATAATTGTACCGCTTTTGGTACATAATTCCAGACAGAATCATACCGCCAGGGAGGTTAAAGTTACAAAAAAAAGTGTAAAAAAGAAAAAAAAAAACGTAAAAAACAAAACACAAAAAAATATATAAAATAAAAAAACCAAAAATATTTGTTGTTTTATTGTTCTCTCTCTCTCTCTCTATTTTCTCTCTATTGTTCTGCTCTTTTTTACTGTATTCTATTCTGCAATGTTTTATCATGCTTGCTTTTCAGGTATGAAATTTTTTGTTTTCAGGTACGCCATTCAGTTGCAGCGCGGATCTATTTATCTTGACAGCAACAGCGTTTGCTCCCACGATACAATCGAAATTCCGACGGAGGCTTGCCCGTGGAAAAGTCAGACCGTGTGTACGCGGCATAACCTTTTATGCCGCGTACATACGGTCGAAATTCCGACGGAGGCTTGCCCGTGGAAAAGTCCGACCGTGTGTACGCGGCATAACTTTTTTGCGGGAGGATGCCCCCATGCTTCGGCATATATATATTTTAGGCACAGGTTGCGTTAAATTTTTTTTTATTTTTTACTAGGTTTTGTTTTGGTATTTGCTTTGCAGGTATGGTATGGTAAGGTCTTACTGTTGTACTGTAATGTTACTTTGTTTTAATGTTAACCATCATTTGCTTAGCAGGTACGCCATTCAGTTGCATCGCGGATTTATTTATCTTGACAGCAACAGCGTTTGCTCCCACGATACATAAAGCCGTGACTCCAACGCTGTAGGAGGTGATTTCACCACCACAGTTAAAAAAAAGAGCATATATGCCAAAGCATGGGGGCAGCAGGGGCGGAGGAGCGATTTTGCTCCTAATGCCGCGTATATACGGTCGAAATTCCGACGGAGGCTTGCCCGTGGAAAAGTCCGACCGTGTGTACGCGGCATAACCTTTTATGCGGGAGGATGCCCACATGCTTCGGCATATATGCCTATCATTAGAAGTGGGTGGATGAAGGGAGGTATTCTAATGGTGGGCATACCCACCGATCAATCTCTTTTTTTCGTTCAGCCAACAGGCTGCATGAAAAAAAAGATTACAATACATGTCCAACAAGGACCAGCAATGTACTGGTATGTTGCTGGACTTTGAATGTTTATACCAGAATGATGCCTGCAGGCTTAGGTATCATCTTGGTATCATTCTTTTCAGCCAGTGGCCGGCTTTCATGTAAAAGCAATTCTAGCAGATAATTAGCCTCTAGACTGCTTTTACAAGCAGTGGGAGGGAATGCCCCCCCCCGGATATAAACAGCACCATTGGGAAATTGGGAAAGCATTTTATCACACCGATCTTGGTGTGGTCAGATGCTTTTTCAAAAAAAGAGTACCTGTCACTACTTATTGCTATCATAGGGGATATTTACATTCCCTGAGATAACAATAAAAATGGTAAAAAAAAAAAATATGGAAGGAACAGTTTAAAAATAATATAAAAAAGCAAAATAAATAATAATAAAAAAAAAGCACCGCTGTCCCCCCCTGCTCTTGCGCAAAGGCGAACGCAAGCGTCGGTCTAGCGTCATATGTAAACAGCAATTGCATCATGCATGTGAGGTATCACCGCGATGCTCAGATCGAGGGCAGTAATTTTAGCAGTAGAACCCCTCTGTAAATCTAACGTGGTAACCTGTAAAGGCTTTTAAATGCTTTTAAAAATGAATGTAGTTTGTCGCTGCTGCGCGTTTGTGCGCAATTTTAAAGCATGTCGTGTTTGGTATCCATGTACTCGGCCTAAGATCATCTTTTTTATTTCATCAAACATTTGGGCAATATAGTGTTTTTTAGTGCATTAAAAATAAAAAAAGTGTGTTTTTCCCCCCAAAAATGCGTTTGAAAAATCGCTGCGCAAATACTGTGTGTAAAAAAAATGCAACACCCACTATTTTAATCTGTAGGGCCTTTGCTTTAAAAAAATATATAATGTTTGGGGGTTCAACATAATTTTCTTGCAAAAAAAAATTGTTTTTCATGTAAACAAAAAGTGTCAGAAAGGGCTTTGTCTTCAAGTGGTTAGAAGAGTGGATGATGTGTGACATAAGCTTCCTAATGTTGTACATAAAATGCCAGGACAGTTCAAAACCCCCCAAATGACCCCATTTTGGAAAGTAGACACCTCAAGCTATTTACTGAGAGGCATGTTGAGCCCATTGAATATTTTTTTTTTGGCCCAAGTGATTGAATAGAGACAAAAAGAAAAAAAAAATGTACAAAAAGTTGTCACTAAATTATATATTGCTCAAACATGCCATGGTTATATGTGGAATTGCACCCCAAAATACATTCTGTTGCTTCTCCTGAGTACGAGGATACTACATGTGTGAGACATTTTGGGAGCCTAGCCGCGTACAGGACCCCGAAAACCAAGCACCGCCTTCTGGATTTCTATGGGTGTAAATTTTTGATTTCACTCCTCACTGCCTATCACAGTTTCGGAGGCCATGGAATGCCCAGATGGCACAAAAACCCCCAAATGTCCCCATTTTGGAAAGTAGACACCCCAAGCTATTTGCTGAGAGGTATGTTGAGTATTTTGCAGATCTCGCTTTTTGTCACAAAGTTTTGAAAATTGAAAAAAGAAAAAAAAGAAAAAAAATATGTCTTTCTTCATTTTCAAAAACAAATGAGAGCTGTAAAATACTCACCATGCCTCTCAGCAAATAGCTTGGGGTGTCTACTTTCCAAAATGGGGTCATTTGTGGGGGTTTTGGGCTATCTTGCCATTTTATGGCCTTCAAAACTGTGATAGGTAGTGAGGAGTGAAATCAAAAATTTGTGCCCTTAGAAATCCTGAAGGCGGTGCTTGGTTTTCGGGGGCCCGTACGCGGCTAGGCTCTCAAAAAGTCCCACACATGTGGTATCCCCGTACTCAGGAGAAGCAGCCAAATGTATTTTGGGGTGCAATTCCGCATATAACCATGGCATGTTTGAGCAACATATCATTTAGTGACAACTTTTTGTACATTTTTTTTTATTTATTTTTGTCATTATTCAATCACTTGGGACAAAAAAATAAAAATATTCAATGGGCTCAACATGCCTCTCAGCAATTTCCTTGGGGTGTCTACTTTCCAAAATGGGGTCATTTTGGGGGGTTTTGTGCTATCTTGGCATTTTATGGCCTTCAAAACTGTGATAGGTAGTGAGGAGTGAAATCAAAAATTTATGCCCTTAGAAACCTTGAAGGCGGTGCTTGGTTTTGGGGTCCCGTGCGCGGCTAGGCTCCCAAAAAGTCCCACACATGTGGTATCCCCGTACTCAGGAGAAGCAGCAGAATGTATTTTGGGGTGTAATTTCACATATGCCCATGGCATGTGTGAGCAATATATCATTTAGTGACAACTTTGTGCAAAAAAAAAAAGTTTGTCATATTCCCGCAACTTGTGGCAAAATATAAAATATTCCATGAACCCAACATGCCTCTCAGTAAATAGCTTGGGGTGTCTACTTTCCAAAATGGGGTCATTTGGGGGGGGTTTGTGCTATTTTGGCATTTTATGGCCTTCAAAACTGTGATAGGTAGTGAGGAGTGAAATCAAAAATTTGTGCCCTTAGAAATCCTGAAGGCGGTGCTTGGTTTTCGGGGGCCCGTACGCGGCTAGGCTCTCAAAAAGTCCCACACATGTGGTATCCCCGTACTCAGGAGAAGCAGCCAAATGTATTTTGGGGTGCAATTCCGCATATAACCATGGCATGTTTGAGCAATATATCATTTAGTGACAACTTTTTGTACATTTTTTTTTGTCATTATTCAATCACTTGGGACAAAAAAAAAAAAATATTCAATGGGCTCAACATGCCTCTCAGCAAATAGCTTGGGGTGTCTACTTTCCAAAATGGGGTCATTTGGGGGGGTTTTGTGCCATCTTGGCATTTTATGGCCTTCAAAACTGTGATCGGTAGTGAGGAGTGAAATCAAAAATGTATGCCCTTAGAAACCTTGAAGGCGGTGCTTGGTTTTTGGGGTCCCGTACACGACTAGGCTCCCAAAAAGTCCCACACATGTGGTATCCCCATACTCAGGAGAAGCAGTAGAATGTATTTTGGGGTGCAATTCCACATATAACCATGGCATGTGTGAGCAATATATCATTTAGTGACAACTTTTTGTAATTTTTTTTTTTTTGTCATTATTCAATCACTTGGGACAAAAAAAAAAAATTCAATGGGCTCAACATGCCTCTCAGCAATTTCCTTGGGGTGTCTACTTTCCAAAATGGGGTCATTTGGGGGGGGGGGGGGGTTGTGCTATTTTGGCATTTTATGGCCTTCGAAACTGTGATAGGTAGTGAGGAGTGAAATCAAAAATTTGCGCCCTTAGAAATCCTGAAGGCGGTGCTTGGTTTCCGGGGTCCCGTACGTGGCTAGGCTCCTAAAAAGTCCCACACATGTGGTATCCCCGTACTCAGGAGAAGCAGCAGAATGTATTTTGGGGTGCAATTCCACATATAACCATGGCATGTGTGAGCAATATATCATTTAGTGACAACTTTTTGTTATTTTTTATTTTTTTTGTCATTATTCAATCACTTGGGACAAAAAAAAAAATATTCAATGGGCTCAACATGCCTCTCAGCAATTTCCTTGTGGTGTCTACTTTCCAAAATGGGGTTATTTGGGGGGGTTTTGTACTGCCCTGCCATTTTAGCACCTCAAGAAATGAGATAGGCAGTCATAAATTTAAAGCTGTGTAAATTCCAGAAAATGTACCCTAGTTTGTAAACGCTATAACTTTTGCGCAAACCAATAAAAATACGCTTATTGACATTTTTTTTACTAAAGACATGTGGCTGAATACATTTGGCCTAAATGTATGACTAAAATTGAGTTTATTCGATTTTTCTTATAACAAAAAGTAGAAAATATCATTTTTTTTCCAAATTCTCTGTCTTTTTCCGTTTATATCGCAAAAAATAAAATCGCAGAGGCAATCAAATACCATTAAAAGAAAGCTCTATTTGTGGGAAGAAACGGACACAAATTTCGTTTGGGTACAACATTGCATGTCCGCACAATTTACAGTTAAAGGAGCGCAGTGCAAAATTCTGAAATCACCTCTGGTCCTCTAGCTACCAAATGGTCCGGGGCTTAAGTGGTTAATGGCATCCCAGTCTTAGTTTATAGGGTTCAATTTTGACACTGTTCGATTAGTTCTGCCTTACTTTTTGGACAGACTTTAGGACATGTCAGGAAGGAGTTAATCAGCTGATCTCATTAGCACACACCCTGCATCATCTACCCTCTGGTGGTCAACTCCTTCCTGTGTCATGACCTAAAGTCTAACCAGGAAGTAAGGCAGAAGTAATCTGTCTTAAACATCCATGAAGAGAGTGAGGTAAGCGTGTGTAGAATAAATGGAAGATGTTTTATTTTTGCAAAAGAAGTACATCAATGTTATATTGTAGGGAAGCTGGCATTTGGAAAAAAAAGAAAAGTGGGGCTTTGTCCCGGGCCGGGAAGCCCGGGACAACACCATACGAACCCTCAACCTACATCATTGGCTCACTTCAACTAAAACCCCAGGCTTTCTACTTTCCCTTGATGCAGAGAAGGCGTTTGACAGAGTGGCCTGGGACTACATGCGAGAAGTCCTAAAAGGTATAGGTTTGGAGGACCGCATGCTCACCTCCATAATGGCATTATACTCTGGTCCCACGGCGGCGGTAAGAGTTAACGGCCACTTGTCGGGCGCCTTCTCCATCAACAATGGCACACGCCAAGGTTTCCCCCTCTCCCCCCTGATTTACATCCTCTCCCTAGAACCCCTTTTAAACAAACTTAGAGAAAACACGGATGTTAAGGGATTGATGGTTAAAGGTAGAGAATTTAAAGTGGCCGCCTCTGCGGACGACATCCTGCTCTCTCTCACATCCCCGCGAACTTCCCTTCCATCTCTCTTACAAGACCTGGAAGCCTTCGGTACAATTTCAAACCTTAAAATCAATTACACAAAGTCCCATGCCCTGAATGTCACCCTCCCACCACAGGAAGTCACCCACTGTCAGGAATCTTTCCCATTCCATTGGGAAAAGATTGTGATTTCCTACCTTGGAATTCGGATCCCGCCCTGTCTCAAAGACCTTTATGCCCTCAACTTCCACCCGGCCCTGAATAAAGCCCAAGACCACCTCAAGGAGTGGTCCACACTGAATGTCTCGTGGTTTGGCCGGGCTGCTCTGATTAAAATGATTATACTACCACGTCTGTTGTATCTGATCCAAACCATCCCAATGTATATCCCCGCAGGATTCTTTTCTTCCTATCGGAGGGCTTGCTCGACATTCTTATGGAAAGGTTCCCCTCCTAGAATCAAATACGCCAGACTCACCTTGCCCAAGTCTAAAGGGGGTATTGCTCTCCCGGACCTGTACAAATATTTTGTGGCTTGCCACCTCACGAGAATCGCAGACTGGTGCATTCACTCCCTTGAAAAGATTTGGATCTCTCTCGAAGACTCCTTCTCACCTATTCCACTACGTCTCCTCCCATGGCTGTCCCCGAAACAATGGCCACAGTCCTTAGCCTCACATCCTTTCATCCACACCTCTTTGGCGCTTCTCAGGACGTCCCCTACCAGCAGATCCCTCTCACCCACCCCAGGTCCGCTGACTACGCTGAGAGGAAACCCCGACTTCGTCCCAGGCGAGTCGCCTAATTTCCTCAAACAAGAATGGCCGTTTCAGGACATCCTTGCTTCCCAACTGTACACTGACGGTAAGCTCGCCACGATAGAGGACCTCAGGCTCATTTCCAACACCTCTACCTTCCCCTTCTGGACTTACAGACAAATATGTCACTTTCTATCCACACATGCAGCTCATGACAGCTGGACAGGACCACTTACCCCTTTCGAAACCCTTTGCTATCGTAAAATTCCCCAACGACACCTCATTTCCTTCCTATACGCCTTACTTATAGAACCTAATGACTCCACTCTCTCGCCATCGCAGACCTCGTGGAATAGGGACCTACCTACCCCCCTAACACCAGTCAAATGGACGAGAGTCCATGAATACGCACATAGGGGGTCGTTGAATGTCGCCATCCAGGAGAATGGGTACAAAGTGCTCACAATGTGGTACAGAACCCCATCTCTCCTTCATAAATTTGCCCCTTCAACCTCCAATGTATGCTGGAGATGCAATACAGGGGTGGGAACCATGTTACATATTTGGTGGGATTGCACACACATCCAACCCTTTTAGAGGGAGGTCCACAGATTCATCTAATCAATCACTACCTACACCCTGGACTTCACACCAGCACAATTCCTCCTGCATCACACTTCTCTATCTAGAAAAGACTACTTCAAATCCCTAGCCATGCACATGGTTAACGCTGCTAGGTTGTGCATTCCCAAACACTGGCGCTCCTGCCATGCACCGTCACTTAAAGAATGGTTTGCGACCATTTCTAGAATTTGCGACATGGAAGAGCT
The DNA here is from genome assembly GCA_029206835.1 of Rana muscosa. Lineage (NCBI taxonomy): Eukaryota > Metazoa > Chordata > Amphibia > Anura > Ranidae > Rana > Rana muscosa. The sequence continues at coordinate 495,735,694 of CM055121.1, forward strand.
GATCCACATTTCGCAAGAGAGAATGGAGAATTTCTCGATTACCTGGACCTGCTGGTCACACTTCAAAACAACCGCTGAATACAAACAGCATGTTCCCCCAGACTAGAGAACGATCTCTCAGGGAGACTCCGCCCCTTTCTCACCTGCAGATGTCCGAATGAGCGGTCACTCCCCTCACCCTTACCCTTACCCCACCCCCTTTCCCCCTCTTTATCCGCTCCTCTACGTCCTGCTGCCCTTAGCTCTCCCCGAAACCTCCCCCTTCATCTCTATTACAAATGCCCCCCTGCCCCCATTAGTGTGCTATCCATGGCCCCCTCTTTTGTTGTTGTCCCCTAGTCCCCGATCCCTCTCCCCCTTCCCCAATTCCCCCTTCACTCTCATGCCTCCCCCGCATGAGTCGGCTCTGTCCCTCTCACCTCACCCCTCTCTCACCATCCCATAGACACCATCTTTTTGGTGTCGGAAACAATACGTCAAGTAGCAAAGTTAGCAGTCAGTCGGAACGCGAATCAAAACAATAAAGGCTCCGGCCCATTTGCACTTCCCCTCTCACTTATACAAAAGCTGGAGACGTTCACATTCCTGCCTGTAATGTCATTATATGTTGTACCAAAAGCTGGTTTTCCCTGACTGCACTTGTTCTGTTTTGTACCTTGTACTGTGATTTTTGTGAATTTGCTCAATAAAACTTTATGGGAAAAAAAAAAAAAAGTGAACTTAGCCTTTAAGTTGCACTGTGTTAAGGCAGCCCATGTATTTTAAATGGGTTGGCAGAGCACCTTAATGCACTGGAAAATTCAACTGACACTTTTTTAAGCAGAACACCATATTGCGTGACGTGTTGCATTCCACCTGTGTTGCCAGCTACGGTAATAGTACTTTGGGGTGCCATTCATGATCCAGTACTAGAACGCAATACCTCTAAATTACCAAACTATCATTTTGTTTCCAGTGCTGAGCTAGTGTGACTGAGTCAGTCATGCTACAATGTATACAATCTAAATTTATTTTTTAGTTTGTTTTGGTGGTATTTATTAAGCGCTGTTTTTTTTTTTTTTTATTATTCTTTTATATGCCAGGAAAATAATAACCAAAAATATAAGAAAACAATAACTGTTTCTGCTCTAAATTATATTGAAAAAAAAAATGCCAGGACAATATGAAAACCCTCAAATTGACCCTTTTAGAAAATAGAGCTTATAAAATACCACAATTTTTTGAGAATAAGGAAATATGCTAGTTTTGTGGGGGTTAACACACAGAGCTTGGTAATGGTGCACTAGATACATTAAATGGTCATATACAGAGGGAGGAGGAGGAGAAAGGGTTAATATACAGTGGGAGAATGGAGAATGAAAGAATTATTGTACAGATATGCCAAATAAGTGAGGTGAAGGGCTTTACTTTATACACAAGGATCAGATCAGCTCAGTACACTGTCTGTGAACCCAGTAGGCTGATGATGGCTCTGTTCACAGCCATTACCAAGCTCACTGGTTGCCCGAGGGGGATATATGCAGTGCCGTTTATCAATGGTAGAGCATTTTATTCGCTATTGACCAATCTGAAAAGCTATCTATCTATAATAACTACATTATCTACAAGAAGAATACACTGTTTGCCAACTTAAATGCCTCCATGTTTTATTTTGAACCTTCAGAACAGACCTCATGCAGAGTGCCCAGAGACAGAAAAAAAGAAAGAAAAATAATAAATCTCTTTTTCAGTCCAGCCAAATTTCAATCCCATTGACAGAGAGAAGATCACATTTCCCTGCTTTACTGAAGGTAAGTGGTTCCAACAATATTCACGTGCTTCTTTTGTGTCCATCTGCAATAGTTCACGGATGGCCTCGCAAAGCCAGCTGTGAAACACAATAGAGTTTTCAGGTCAGCCTTTTTATATTTGTTTGCTTTTTCCTATGGGTTTCTCTTTTGCTGCTAGAATCACAGAGATAAACTGTTATAAAAGATGCAATAGGAAAGAAAAACAGAAAGAGAAATTTTTTAAGGCTAAATTGTTTATGTGCTTGAAATGTCTACATCTACTGTCTTATCTGTCTCTTACTTTCAAATTAACTCTTCATTCTTCATGTTACTGAAAAGATACAGGAGATCGCACATATCGTGGGGACTTTTCTGGTAATGAATATATGAAAAGACCAATCAGAACCAGAAGGAAGTGGTTCACGTGCCAATTTATAGTTTTTTATCTACTTTGGGAAAAAGTTAAAGAGGGCTTTTAATTCAACCTCAGATCTCTAACTGTGAACCTTCCATGCATTAACACCCTCCACACTAGAGAGACTAAAGAAACAAAAATGGCAGATTCCTGTATAGAACGTGGTAGTATACTCTCTTCCCTGATGTCCCTCCATTCCAGCATTGCAGCCTCCATCAGACTCATCAGTATTCAACACATGCTATGATCGCATCCTCCTACATCACTGCTGTGTCCCTGTAGTGAGTAACAGGTCAGAGGAAATTGCCACTACGTGTGATAAAGGACATTTTCATTTCTTTAGAGACCTAACAGGGTGTCTGTGAAATTAATCTGGGCTCAGTCCATGCAGAGCAAAAAAGTAGGTTTACTGTAATGTAGATATCCACAGATGCATATGATTACCTTCCATTCTTTCCTCCTCTATCCCATTCAGCCAATAGGAATGAAGAAAAGTCCAGCATGATCTACAAGTCACTGAAGTCGTGGCTTACACAGGGATATGGACTTCCCATGTAATACTGTTGATATGTCCATTCGCAGATAGTCAAGCAATTGTGCTGCAAGTTTGAAAAGTACTTGCTAAGCTATTGCTAGACTTGCCAGGCTTCACAAGTTTGTTGCACAATTGCAGCAAGTCCACATTGTATGATGTCAGATCAACTTTCTTTGCAAACATTCTGCAAGTCTGCTGTAAGTTCTAGTTCAGTTATGTTGTACAATAGTCATCCCACCACAGGGGTTACTGCGGCTGAATTTACAGGTACATGCTGTAGACTTGCAGAGCTCTTGCCGTAGTCTCACCACTGCAACTTTGCTCTTGCTATAGGCTTGCCACGCAAATTTGCAACAAATTTGTGCTTCAAGTGCTCTGCAAGTGTACAACTTGCCAGTAAAAATGTACAGCAAGTTACCAGACTTACAATTCAACACTGCCACAAATTTGTGGCCAGTTATCCTTGCTATTTGGGTTATTGTCACTCAATCATATGCTCAAAAGTATAATTATTATTCAAGATTTGTATACCAACAGTTTGCACATTGCTTTACAAAATAAAGGAAGAAAGTACAGTTACAATGAAATTGAAGACAAGAGGGCTAGGGGGGTCAGGGTTTGTGAGAGATTACAATCCAAATAGAGAGACAAGTTATACAAAAAGTAGTAACTGTGGAGAGATGAGTTGCTTGAGAAAACAAAATGCAGTTGTTAGGTGGTATAGGCTTCCCTGAAGAAATTAGTTTTGGTGATTGCCTTAAGGCAGACAGAGTAGGAGACAGTTATACAGGTTGTGGTAGAGAGCTCCAGAGGATGGTTGAAGTTCTGAAGAAGTCCAGGAGGTCCTGCGAGGAATGAAGAGGACAGGTTTGGGGATATTTTGAGATAAGGTTGTGGTGTAGCTGGGAGCAGAGTTGTAGATGGATTTGTAGGTCGCTTTTAATATTTTAAATGGTATGCGTTTGCTAATAAGTAGCAGAGAGAGAAGGTGGATACTGAGCAGTTGGTAAGAAGATGATTGAGTCTTGCAACAACATTCATGATAGTCTGAAGGAAGGATTGCCTATGTAGAGGTATGCAAATGAGGAGGGAGTTGCAGTAGTCAAGGCGAGATAAAACAAGTGAGTGGAATAGTAGTTTAGTGGTGTAGTTGGTTAGAAAGGGGTATATTTCCTTTGGCTCTGTCAGGGAAATAGCTGAGTTATTGGCATTCCTGCCAGTGTCCATCATGGCCGCGCCAGACCAACCCCTATATGCATGCGCGCACGCAGATGCGCCGCACGGACGGCGCGTACAGACGCACACAGACTGTGTGGGCGCACCCCCCAGCCTATTTAAACCTGTCACTGGCACATACAAGTTGCTGGATTATCATCAGCTTCCTGTGTCTCCTGTATCTTGTGTATCCTGAATCTCTGGCTTGACCCTTGGCTTGCATCTGGCCTGTGACCCTGCTTATCTCCTCGCATCTGACCCTGGCTTGGCTGACTATTCCATTATCTTCTGCTCCTGTGTATGACCCGGCTTGTTCCTGTAATCCTCTTGGACTGATTCCTGTGTTTGACCCCTGGCCTGGCTACAGACTCTGTTCTTGGCTTACCTATTCTTCCACACCAGAACCCTTCCCTGCACGGCTACTGATTCTGCTCTTCCAGCGCACCCCAGCTACCTTCTGCCTGCATCTACCCAGTCAGCAGCAGTACCGGCAATCCGTGCACCTTTGGGCCCCGCACTCCTTGTCTCATCCCCAGGGGTGCGGTGCACTTAGCTGTAAGGGGCGCCCTCTCAGAAATCCGGCCTCACACCAGAGACTTGACAGGCTCTTGGTGTTAAATAGAGCAGAGGAGAGAACAAATTAAAGACAAGTATATTCTGGAGATGGGGGGGGGTTAAAAAAAACATATTGCTTTGCAGTAAATGGCCAAAATACAGATTTGCTTTAAACTAGGAGAAACAACATTACACATGGTTTGAATGAGGGTTTACGTAAATAAAAAAAAGTACCTGTGCTGTAGTGATACATCCAAGAAAGGGCATCTCAGCACATTGGTTTTAGTTGTTCTCATACTCTAAAGCTGGCAATGACCTGTGAATACTTAGGTAAGAAATGTTTGAAATTCTCTGAGCACAGAGGATATACTGTATACTTTATTTTATGAATTCAGAGTTCAAATTCAGCAATGGCAATTGTATTTCCATAGTGTATTTTGTTTAAACCAACTTTTGTAACTTTTAGCTTCCAAAGACAAAGAAATTATAAAGCAATCTACACATTGTTGTAATTTGTGTCAGTAACTGCTAGCAGACAAGCGCCGTTAATGTAATTTTCATTTTCACTTAATTACAAGACACCATCGCAGCTTCATTAAATAAAGGCCATATTACTGTAAGTAATTGAAGCGGTGTACACTCACCTAAGATAATATACAGCCAGTTAAGTTTACTACTGTAGCAGAATTATTGCGTAATGAGAATCTTGTGCGGGAATGGTTTAGGAATTACAGTATTTACAACGAAACGGCTGCTTCTTTTAACGTGTTTTCTTAATGTGGATTTTGTACAGCCACCTGGAGGATAATTCTAATTTAAAGATTCCTTATGTGCTCATCTTACAATTCCATGTTTTCCACTCACCCAATCGACAAATTTACATTGCGACTAAAGGACTTGTATGACAGGTAGTTTAAAGAAAAGTCATATAAAAAAAAAAAAAATGGAGCATGACTGTGAGCCAAAGATTCTTTCTCAGTACTAACATTAATAATTTATCTACTCTCAAGCCTGTTCTCTGAGAGGTATTCATTGTGCCAAAGTACTAATTTAGAGTTATTTTATTAACAAGAAGAAAACCATATATTTTTATATTCTCCTATCCTCTAAAAATTCAGCTTTGTGTGTCACTAAGAATAGATAGACTGTCATAAAAAATAGTGTTTTCTTATAATGTTTTTCAGCATGTACCATTTTGTCTATCACACTTAACTACAGTATGTTGTTAACAAGGCATCCAAATTTGTCATTGGGGGAAAAGGTTCCTGGACTTAAAGTGTTATATACACTATATAGCCAAAAGTTCGAGACGAGACAATCACATATAAGTAATATAAACCATTGCTGTTATATCAGGTTAAAGTGTTGTGGTGTGGTTTGTGTACTGGGCAGAAATTTCTCTTTCAGCACTTCATGATTTACCTGTCTTCAAGTTCAGTGTGCTGAATTGATTGGCAAACTGCAAGACAGGGTGGAATAAGGACTTCATTGTTTCCTGTCTACAATTGTGTGTAACTCATCTATCTATATTATATGCATTTAGCAAAATATGTATATGTTGAAGTTTTATCTGTTTACAGCAAGTGAAGAACTTTTATGAACTAATCCACTAACGACTAACCTATATACTTATCAGCAATTAATAACATCATTTGGGCACATATGGTTACTAAAAATGATTGTGTCCATGGTGAAGTTCTACCCAAATATTATTTTCTTGGTGACTCTTAAACTCAGTTGAGCAAATTAAAGTAGCATGCCAATCAAAAATCCTTTTGTGGATAGAGTTTTAGGTTTGAATTGAGTGGAGAAGGTACTGGGACTCTGTACTTTGGAGTGATGAGACCAAGCTAAATGTTTTGTTTCAAAACTGTATGGCATCTCAAAGGTGAGGGGTATAAGGAAAAATGCATGGTGCCTACAGTGAAACATGGTGGTGGCACTGTCCTTCTGTGGGGTTGCATGAGTGCTGCGGATGTCGGGGAGCTGGATTTCATTGATGGTATCATGATTTCACAGATGTACTGCTCTATATTGAAATAGAAGATGCTACCATCACTCCGTGCCCTTAGTCGTTGTGCACTTTTCCAACATAACAATAATCTAAAACACACATCTAAGGCCACTGTTTCATTTTGGAAGAAGAACAGGGTGAAAGTGATTCAGTGGCCAAGTTTGTCTCCTGATCTGAACCCAATCAAACACCTATGGGGAATTCTGAAGAGACAAGCTGAGCATCACCCTCCATCCAGCATCCAGGCTCCAAAAGAGGTTGTTCTTGAAAATTGAAAAAGATAGATGTTGCAATATGTCTCCCACTTGTTAATTCCATGCCTAGAAGACTTGGTGTTGACCTTACAAATCATGGAGGTCATACAAAATATTAGATCTCCTAGTTTTTGTTGTGGGGCGTATTAAATTTTGCATCAACTAATTTGAGTAAAACTGAAGATTTTGTAATCTAAGATATATGATTAACCATACTTACATGTAATGATGTGTTATTAAATGTGTTATGTTCTATAAAACTCAGTTTTGTCAAAATGTGGAAATTGTTCTTGTGTTCGTTGAGATATTGACACAAAGCTTACTTTCAAAAGGTGTACTTATTTATGCTGAGCACTCTTTCTCTCTCTCTCTCTCTCACTTATATATATATATATATATATATATATATATATATATACAGTCTATATATATATACAGTTATACAGTCATGGGCAAAAATATTGGCCCCTTGCATTTCTGTCAGATAATGCACCACTCAGAAAATTGTTGCAATTACATATGTTTAGGCATTCTCATATTTATGTATTTTGTTTGTAATGGTATGACACAAAGAATGGGAGAAACAAAAAGCCAAATCTGACACAATCCACGCAAAACTCAAATTTGGAAGAAATAATTGCATTCCAAGTTTGTGGTGCTCCTGAAATTTGTAATTAAACGCAACTGTATCAATTAACAGGTGCTGACAATATAGAAATCACGCTGGCAACCAGTTAAAATGGTGAATAATTGACCTAACCTTTCTGTTGTGTGTCTCTGCATGCCACACGGAGCATGGAGAAGAGAAAGAGCAGCAAAGAATTGTCTGAGGATTTGAGAACAAAAATTGTGGAAAAGCATGGACAATCCCAAGGTTACAAGTCAATTTTCAGTGGACTGCGTGCAACATTGTCATGAAATGTATAGCCCATGGTACTGTAGCTAATCTCCCTGGACGTGGACAAAAGAGAAAAATTGATCAAAGATTGCAATAAAAGAGTGTTCAAATAGTGGATAAAGAACCTTGATTAACCACTTCAGCCCCGGACCGATTTGTTGCTAAAGGACCAGGCCACTTTTTGCGATTCGGCACTGCGCCGTTTTAACTGACTATTGCGCGGTCGTGCGACGTGGCTCCCAAACAAAATTGATGTCCTTTTTTTCCCACAAAACAGAGCTTTCTTTTGGTGTTAATTGAACACCTCTGCGGTTTTTATTTTTTGCGCTATAAACAAAAAATTGAGCAACAATTTTGAAAAAAAAACAATATTTTTTACTTTTTGCTATAATAAATAACCCCAAAAAATATATAAAACAATTATTTTTTCCTCAATTTAGACTGATACGTATTCTTCTACATATTTTTGGTAAAGAAAATCGCAATAAACGTTTATTGATTGGTTTGCGCAAAAGTTAAAGCGTCTACAAAATAGGGGATAATTTATGGCATTTTTATTAATATTTTTTCTTTACTACTAATGGCGGCGATCAGCGATTTTTATCGTGACTGCGACATTATGGCGGACACATCGGACACTTTTGACACATTTTTGGGACCATTGTCATTTTTACAGCGATCAGTGCTATAAAAATGCACTGATTACTGTGAAAATGACACTGGCAGTGAAGGAGTTAACCTCTAGGTGGCGCTGTAGGGGTTAAGTGTGCCCTCGTGAGTGATTCTTACTGTAGGGGGGCGTGGCTTGGCGTGACACGTCACTGATCGCTGTTCCCGATGACAAGGAACAGACGATCACTGACATGCCACTAGGAAGAACGGGGAAAGGTTTGTTTACACTTACCGCTCCCCGTTCTTCAGCTCTGTGACCCGATCGTGGGACACCGGTGGCGATCGGGTCCGCGGGTCCCACGGGCGCGGTCACGAAGCTTCGGACCTGGTCGCGAGCGCGCCGCCGGCGGTGCGCGCGCGACCCACGGCTGGGATCTTAAAGGGGCCGTACCTGTATGCCCTTATGCCCAGCCGTGCCATTCTGTCTACGTATATCGTCGTGCGGCGGTCCTTAAGTGGTTAACTTCCAGACAAATTCAAGCTGACCTTTAGGCACAGGGTACAACTGTGTCAGCTTGCGCTATACGTCGCCATCTGAATGAAAAGGGATGCTATGGTAGGAGACCCAGGAGGACCCCACTGCTGACACAAAAACATAAAAAAGCCAGATTGAAGTTTGCCAAAATTTACCTGAGGAATTACAGCTTTTTGGTAAAGCCCATATTTCTACTGTTTTCAGAAAAAGAAATGAGGCCTTTAACCACTTAACGACCGCTCACTGTATATATACGTCGACAGAATGGCACCGACAGGCACAATCACGTAGAGTGTACGTGATTGCCTTTGTATAGTTGGGGGGTCCAATCGGACCCCCCTCCTATACAGTGAGCGGTGGCTAAGTGTCCGGGAGCGTTCCGGGATGAGGGGGCAGCCATTCGTTTCTGGCCACCCCCTCGCGATCGCTCCTGGCGAATGGAAATGCCCCCTCTGTCTGTGTCAGACAGAGGGAGCAGGAGGAAGTGATGTCATCTCTGGTGCGGCGCTCACATATACCGAGCGCCGTACAAGAGAAGACATCAGGTCAGTGCACACAACACTACACTGACACCAGGACACATAGGGACATAAATCGCCCCCCCCAGGCCCCCCCAGACACCCCAGATCACCCCCCAGATCACCCCCCCAGCCCCCAGTCACAGTGTCACTGATTGCAGTGACCATTTATTTAGTGATCACTGCAATCAGTGACATTTGTGACTGTAAAAGTGTCACCAAAGTTTAGTCTTAGGTCCAGTGTAGCCCCCTAACCCCCCCTAATAAAGGTTTAACCCCCTGATCACCCCCCAGATAACCCTTTCACCCCCTATCACCACTGTCGCTAAGCGATCATTTTTCTGATCGCTGTCTTAGCGTCAGTGATGCCGATCGGCAGCCAGTAATTTTTTTTAGGTTCGCCGCATGTTTTTATAGCGTCAGGTACCCCAATATATTATCTAATAAAGGTTTAACCCCCTTGATCGCCCCCCAGGTAACCCTTTCACCCCCTATCACCACTGTCACTAAGCGATCGTTTTTCTAAACGCTGTCTTAGTGTCGGTGATGCAGATCGGTAGCCAGTAATTTTTTTTAGGTTCGCCGCATGTTTTTATAGCGTCAGGTACCCCAATATATTATCTAATAAATGTTTAACCCCCTTGATCGCCCCCCAGGTAACCCTTTCACCCCCATCACCACTGTCGCTAAGCGATCGTTTTTCTAAACGCTGTCTTAGTGTCGGTGATGCAGATCGGTAGCTGGTAATTTTTTTTAGGTTCGCCGCAGGTTTTTATAGCGTCAGGTACCCCAATATATTATCTAATAAAGGTTTAACCCCCTTGATCGCCCCCCAGGTAACCCTTTCACCCCCTATCACCACTGTCGCTAAGCGATCATTTTTCTAAACGCTGTCTTAGTGTCGGTGATGCAGATGGGTAGCCAGTAATTTTTTTTAGGTTCGCCGCATGTTTTTATAGCGTCAGGTACCCCAATATATTATCTAATAAAGGTTTAACCCCCTTGATCGCCCCCCAGGTAACCCTTTCACCCCCATCACTACTGTCGCTAAGCGATCGTTTTTCTAAACGCTGTCTTAGTGTCGGTGATGCAGATCGGTAGCTGGTAATTTTTTTTAGGTTCGCCGCAGGTTTTTATAGCATCAGGTACCCCCATATATTATCTAATAAAGGTTTTAACCCCCTGATTGCCCCTAGTTAACCCTTTCACCAGTGATCACCATATAAGTGTTACGGGTGACGCTGGTTAGTTAGTTTGCTTTTTATAGTGTCAAGGCACCCGCCGTGTATATAACCCAATAAAGGTTTAACCCCCTGATCGCCCGGCGGGTGATATCAATTAGGTTTTAGCATCAGAGAGGGTCTGAGTCACACCCCAGGCAGCGTCAGGTTAGTGCCAGTAACGCTAACACCCACGCGTGAAGCATACACCCCCCTTAGTGGTATAGTATCTGAACAGATCAATATCTGATCTGATCAGATCTATACTAGCGTCCCCAGCAGTTTAGGGTTCCCAAAAACGCAGTGTTAGTGGGATCAGCCCAGATACCTGCTGGCACCTGCGTTTTGCCCCTCCGTCCAGCCCAGGCCACCCAAGTGCAGTATCGATCGATCACTGTCACTTACAAAACAAAAACACACATAACTGCAGCGTTCGCAGAGACAGGTCTGATCCCTGCGACTCCAGTGCTGTAGGAGGTGATTTCACCACCACAGTTAAAAAAAAAAAGCAAATATGCCGAAGCATTGGGGCAGCAGGGGTGGAGGAGCGATTTTGCTCCTAATGCCGCGTACATACAGTCGAAATTCCGACGGAGGCTTGCCCGTGGAAAAGTCCGACCATGTGTGTGCGGCATAACTTTTTTGCGAGAGGATGCCCCCATGCTTCGGCATATATAAATGGTGCGTGTATGCCCATCATTGGAAGTGGGTGGATGAAGGGCGGTATTCTAATGGTGGGCATACCCACCGATCAATCTCTTTTTTCGTTCAGCCAACTGGCTGCATGAAAAAAAAAGATTACAATACATGTCCAACAAGGACCAGCAACGTACTGGTATGTTGCTGGACTTTGAATGTTTATACCAGAATGATGCCTGCGGGTTTAGGTATCATCTTGGTATCATTCTTTTCAGCCTGCGGCCGGCTTTCATGTAAAAGCAATCCTAGCGGCTAATTAGCCTCTGGACTGCTTTTACAAGCAGTGGGAGGGAATGCCCCCCCCCCGGATATAAAAAGCGCCATTGGGAAATTGGGAAAGCATTTTATCACACCGATCTTGGTGTGGTCAGATGCTTTGAGGGCAGAGGAAAAATCTAGGGTCTAGAAGACCCCAGTTTTTTCAAAAAAAGAGTACCTGTCACTACCTATTGCTATCATAGGGGATATTTACATTCACTGAGATAACAATAAAAATGATTAAAAAAAAAATACTTGGAAGGAACAATTTAAAAATAAAATAAAAAAGCAAAATTAATAATAAAAAAAAAAGAAAGAAAAAAAAAGCACCCCTGTCCTGCCCTGCTCTTGCCCAATGGCGAACGCAAGCGTCGGTCTGGCGTCATATGTAAACAGCAATTGCACCATGCATGTGAGGTATCACCGCGAAGGTCAGATCGAGGGCAATCATTTTAGCAGTAGACCTCCTCTGTAAATCTACTGGGGTAACCTGTAAAGGCTTTTAAAGGCTTTTAAAAATGTATGTAGTTTGTCGCCAATGCGCGTTTGTGCGAAATTTTAAAGCATGTCGTGTTTGGTATCTATGTACTCGGCCTAAGATCATCTTTTTTATTTCATCAAACATTTGGGCAATATAGTGTGTTTTAGTGCATTAAAATTAAAAAAAGTGTATTTTTTAACCCAAAAAATGCGTTTGAAAAATCGCTGCGCAAATACTGTGTAGAAAAAAAAATGCAACACCCACCATTTTAATCTGTAGGGCCTTTGCTTTAAAAATAAATATAATGTTTGGGGGTTCAACATAATTTTCTTGCAAAAAAAAAATGTTTTCATGTAAACAAAAAGTGTCAAAAAGGGCTTTGTCTTCAAGTGGTTAGAAGAGTGGATGTAAGCTTCCTAATGTTGTGTATAAAATGCCAGAACAGTTCAAAACCCCCCCAAATGACCCCATTTTGGAAAGTAGACACCCCAAGCTATATACTGAGAGGCATGTCGAGTCCATGGAATATTTTATATGTTGACACAAGTTGCGGAAAAACGACAATTTTTTTTTTTTTGCACAAAGTTGTCACTAAATGATATATTGCTCAAACATGCCATGGGCATATGTGGAATTACACCCCAAAATACATTCTGTTGCTTCTCCTGAGTACGGGGATACCACATGTGTGAGACTTTTTGGGAGCCTAGCCACATACGGGACCCCAAAAACCAAGCACCGCCTTCAGGCTTTCTAAGGGTGTAAATTTTTGATTTCACTTCTCACTGCCTATCACAGTTTCGGAGGCCATGGAATGCCCAGATGGCACAAACCCCCCCAAATGACCCCATTTTGGAAAGTAGACACCCCAAGCTATTTGCTGAGAGGTATTGTGAGTATTTTGCAGATCTCGCTTTTTGTCACAAAGTTTTGAAAATTGAAAGAAAAAAAATATATAAATATATTTTCTTTCTTCATTTTCAAAAACAAATGAGAGCTGTAAAATACTCGCCATTCCTCTCAGCAAATAGCTTGGGGTGTCTATATTCCAAAATGGGGTCATTTGGGGGGGTTTTGTGCGATTTTGGCATTTTATGGCCTTCGAAACTGTGATAGGTAGTGAGGAGTGAAATCAAAAATTTGTGCCTAGAAATCCTGAAGGCGGTGCTTGGTTTTCGGGGTCCCGTACGCGGCTAGGCTCCTAAAAAGTCCCACACATGTGGTATCCCCGTACTCAGGAGAAGCAGAAAAATGTATTTTGGGGTGTAATTCCACATATAACCATGGCATGTGTGAGCAATATATCATTTAGTGACAACTTTTTGTAATTTTTTTTTGTCATTATTCAATCACTTGGGACAAAAAAAAATATATTCAATGGGCTCAACAGGCCTCTCAGCAATTTCCTTGGGTGTCTACTTTCTAAAATGGGGTCATTTGGGGGGGTTTTGTGCTATTTTGGCATTTTATGGCCTTCGAAACTGTGATAGGTAGTGAGGAGTGAAATCAAAAATTTGCGCCCTTAGAAATCCTGAAGGCGGTGCTTGGTTTCCGGGGTCCCGTACGCGGCTAGGCTCCCAAAAAGTCCCACACATGTGGTATCCCCGTACTCAGGAGAAGCAGCAAAATTTATTTTGGGGTGAAATTCCACATATAACCATGGCATGTGTGAGCAATATATCATTTAGTGACAACTTTTTGTATTTTTTTTTTTTTTTTAGTCATTATTCAATCACTTGGGACAAAAAAAAAAAAAATTCAATGGGCTCAACATGCCTCTCAGCAATTTTCTTGGGGTGTCTACTTTCCAAAATGGGGTCATTTGGGGGGTTTTGTACTGCCCTGTCATTTTAGCACCTCAAGAAATGAGATAGGCAGTCATAAATTTAAAGCTGTGTAAATTTCAGAAAATGTACCCTAGATTGTAAACTCTATAACTTTTGCGCAAACCAATAAATATACGCTTATTGACATTTTTTTTACTAAAAACATGTGGCTGAATACATTTTGGCCTAAATGTATGACTACAATTGAGTTTATTCGATTTTTCTTATAACAAAAAGTAGAAAATATCATTTTTTTTTCAAAATTTTCGGTCTTTTTCCGTTTATATCGCAAAAAATAAAAATTGCAGAGGCAATCAAATACCATTAAAAGAAAGCTCTATTTGTGGGAAGAAAAGGACGCAAATTTCGTTTTGGTACAACATTGCATGTCCGCACAATTTACAGTTAAAGCAGCGCAGTGCAAAATTCTGAATTCACCTCTGGTCCTTTAGCTACCAAATGGTCCGGGGCTTAAGTGGTTAAAGAAAAGAATACAGTTACTACAGTCAAAAATGGTGGAGGTTCACTGATGTTTTGGGGTTGCTTTGCTGCTTTGGGCACTGGTTGTCTTGACCGTGTGCATGGCATTATGAAATCTGGAGACTACCAAAGAATTCTGGGCTGAAATGTAGGGCCCAGTGTCAGAAAGTTGGGTCTGCATCAGAGGTCATGGGTCTTACAGCAGGACAATGACCCAAAGCAAACGTCAAAAAGCACCCAGAAATGGTTTAAGACAATGCGCTGGAGAGTACTGAATTGGCCAGCAATGAGTCCAGATTTAAATCCCTGTGGAGAGATCTCAAAACAGCAGTTGGGAAAAGCAACCCTCCAATCTGAGAGACCTGGAACAGTTGGCGAAAGAAGAGTGGTCCAAAATTCCAGTACAGAGGTGTAAGAAACCCATTGATGGTTACAGGAAGCGAGTGATTTCAGTTATTTTTTTCATGGGGTGTGCTACCAAATATTGAGGGTGCCAATAATTTTTTCCACTCCATTTTTGGTCAGATTTGGCTTTTTGTTTCTCCACTTTTTTGTGTCATACCAATACAAACAAAATATATAAACATGAGAATGCCTAAACATTTGTAATTGCAACAATTTTCTGGGCGAAGTGGTGATCTATCTGACAGAAATACAGGGGTGGCAATAATTTTGGCCATAACTGTATATATATATATATATATATATATATATATATATATATATATATATACTGTATATAGTTTAGGTATGCAAAGTATGCAAGCAGTCTTTCAGAATATTTGAATATAGTGCGAAGAAACCCGTACAATTAACGCCAAATTAAATTTGTTCTTCTTCCCTCTGACAGGTATAATGGAAACATACAACTACAATATGCTGTGCAGCAAGGTTTCCATGGAGGAATAAATAGGAAATAAAGCATCTGGCAAACCTTCTCAACGATAATCTAATACTTGTCGAAGTAAATTAAAAATTAGATTTTTATGCATGAATGCCGCTGGGTGCCTTCTTCTTTTATAGGAAGAACAGGGGACAAGATTATAATGTGAACATTAGTGACTGTGATCTGCATTAATCTCACATTTCCACAATACATCATGAAGTGCCTTGAGTTGTTTGACTCCATCAGATGGTGAGATAGCTGTGTTGGTGGAATCCTCAGGCACCAGGCCCGTAGTGAAGGCTGAATTTAATAAGCTATATGTTTATTCTTTGTTGTATTGTTACTCTGTTTTTCTTCTCCTAGTATGATAAACAGTCAAGCACTTTTACTTTGGTATGTGATGGTCTACTTAGTTTGCCACATGCAAAAAATGTGTTCAATAAAAATGTTACTATTGCTAATAATGTGAAAGGAAAATAATAAATGTCAGTTGGCAGGAAAACAAAGTAATGAGAGATATTCAAGAATATTTTTTTCATGCTAGTTGCCTGGCTGTCATGTTGACCCTTTTTCTTCAATATTTTAAGTAACTTTACTACTGTACTAGAACAATGATGCAGTTATTGGGGGCCTCTCTGACTGGTACGGGGGGGGGGGGAATACTATTGAACTTACCTATATCCTTGTGACTTTTTTCATACTGACCTTGATCTTGCAAGTCAATACTGTACAATAATGCAAGATCTTGCAAAATCTCGCTGTATAGGTACAAGATTTCCCTGAAGGCAATGGTGACGTTGTCTTCCCAGGGGACATCTATGTGGCTGGAGCTACATTCCCAATGCCTTCAGGAAAATTAGGATTTAAAAGAAATAAAAGGTAAATAAAGCAAAAAATTAAAAATAAATGTGTAAGGCGATTTACACATCAGCATGTAGAGATGCATGGTGATTTGAAATGTAGGGAAAGGGTGGAAAGGTCCAGTTTAAAGACTTCTGACTTCTCTCTGACTTTTCAAATCTTCTTGCTTTCTCTTGGTTAGGACAGATGACACAGAAGTAGGTGAAAACCGTTCAGTGCTAGTTCAGAACTATCTACATAACAGCAATAAAACAAGTTGTGACAAAACTAGACTGGGCAGAAAACCCCTGAAAAAAAGGTTATGAAGTTTAATAAAAAAAAAAATAATTACATACAGTATCTCACAAAGGTAAGTACACCCCTCACATTTTTGTAAATATTTTATTATATCTTTTCATGTGACAACACTGAAGAAATGACACTTTGCTACAATGTAAAGTAGTGAATGTACAGCTTGTATAACAGTGTAAATTTGATGTCCCCTCAAAATAACTCAACACACAGCCATTAATGTCTTAACAGCTGGCAACAAAAGTGAGTACACCCCTAAGTGAAAATGTCCAAATTGGACCCAATTAGCCATTTACCCTCCCCAATGTAATGTGACTTGTTAGTATTACAAGGTCTCGGGTGTTAATGGGGAGCAGGTGTGTTAAATTTGGTGTTATCGCTCTCACTGTATCATACTGGTCACTGGAAGTTCAACATGGCACCTCATGGCAAAGGACTCTCTGAGGATCTGAAAAAAAGAATTGTTCCTCCACATAAAGATGACCTAGGCTATAAGAAGATCAAGACCCTGAAACGGAGCTGCAGCACGGTGGCCAAGATCATACAGTGGTTTAACAGGACAGGTTCCACTCAGAACAGGCCTCGCCATGGTCGACCAAAGAGGTTGAGTGCACATGCTCAGCGTCATATCCAGAGGTTGTCTATGGGAAATAGACGTATGATTGCTGCCAGCATTGCTGCAGAGGTTGAAGGGGTGGGGGTCAGCCTGTCAGTGCTCAGACCATATGCCGCACACTGCATCAAATTGGTCTGCATAGCTATCATCCCACAAGGAGGCCTCTTCTGACGATGATGCACAAGAAAGTCTGCAAACAGTTTGCTGGAGACAAGCAGACTAAGGACATAGATTACTGGAACCATGTCCTGGGGTCTGATGAGACCAAGATAAACTTATTTGGTTCAGTTGGGGTCAAGCGTGTGTGGTGACAACCAGGTGAGGAGTGCAAAGACAAGTATGTCTTGCCTACAGTCAAGCATGGTGGTGGGAGTGTCATGGTCTGGGGCTGCATGAGTGCGGACGGCACTGGGGAGCTACAGTTCATTGAGGGAACCATGAATGACAACATGTACTGTGACATACTGAAGCAGAGCATGATCCCCTCTCTTCGGAGACTGGGCCACAGGGCAGTATTCCAACATGATAACAACCCCAAACACACCTCCTAAACGACCAATGCCTTGCTAAAGAAGCTGAGGGCAAAGGTGACTGGCCAAGCATGTCTCCAGACCTAAACCCTATTTAGCATCTGTGGGGCATCCTCAGACGGAAGGTGTAGGAGCGTAAAGTACCTAACATTCACCAGATCCATGATGTAGTCACGGAGGAGTGGAAGAGGACTCCAGTGGCAACCCGTGAAGCTCTGGTGAACTCCATGCTCAAGAAGGTTAAGGCAGTGCTGGAAAATAATGGTGGCCACACTAAATATTGACCTTTTGGGACCAATTTGGACATTTTCACTTAGAGGTGTACTCACTTTTGTTGCCAGCAGTTTAGACATTAATGGCTGTGTGTTGAGTTATTTTGAGAGGACAGCAGATTTACAGTGTTATACAAGCTGTACAATTACTACTTGTAGCAAAGTGTAATTTCTTCATTGTTGTCACATGAAAAGATATAATGGACTGCAACATTATGGCGGATAGATCGGACACTTTTGACACATTTTTGGACCATTGACAATTATACAGCCATCAGTGCTATAAAAATGCACTGATTACTGTGTAAATGTCACTGGCAGGGAAGGGGTTAATAGTAGGGGGCGATCAAGGGGTTAACTGTGTTCCCTAGTGTTTTTTCTAACTGTAGGGGGATGGGACTGAGTAGAGGAGATGACAGATCGCTGTTCCTAGCTAGTAGAACCTCACGATCTGCCTCTCCTCTCCTCACAGAACTGGGATGTGTGTGTTTACACACACACGTCCCTGTTCTGGCTCTCGTGCCCGCGATCACGCGTGGCCGGCAGTCATCGCGCCCCGCCGGTAACGCGCAACGGCACCCCCGCAGTGCAGCGGCACGTGCGAGCCTGCTAACCTGCTTAAAGGAGCCGATGTACAGCTACGATGGCTCGCGGGATCAGGCCGACCTGCCGCAGTATAATGATGGCAGCTGGTCAACAAGCGGTTAATCCTAATTCTTCAGCCAGCTAGCGAACCATTGGTGCACATGAGAATAGTCCCAGTCAACCCTCCAGGCAGAAATAAGGTTACTAGATGGCTGTATGGTCAGTTCCTAAAGGGCTTAGTTTCTCTAGCAGCAGATAGTAAATCCCCACAGCAGCAGCTCAACATCTTGTCACACACAGTGATTGGTTCACTCTCTGCTATTGCACGCAGGCAACTCTGGCTGTCAGCACATCTGGATGCAGAACTCTGGATCCTGCTCAGGCCACCTTTATGCAGCAGTGGGGGTGCACACGCAGTGCTGGACTGGGAATAAAATCCAGCCCTGGAAAAAATTTCATACCAGCCCAACAGCATTATTATTCCAGCATAACGTCATTATTTTCTTGTTCATGAAAGGGAAAACCATACATTTTAAAGCACATGTGAAGAGTGTATTATATATAGATAAGACAGATATGAAAGCACATAGGGCTTTATATATATATAAAACGAAAATTCCAGTTAAAAGTGGTCAATCATCAAGGGGGACCCCAGGAACTCAGAACGTGTGGGGGGGGGGGACCTTCCGCAGAAAGAATACACTAAGGTAAGGGGGGGTGGGTTACTGATATAGGGGGAAACCTTTATATCAATGCCCCCTTACATTATCGTATTCACTCCCCCCTTACATCAGTGACCCCCCCTCAGACTGGCCTAGCGGTGCTGTCACTGACCTCCTCTCAGGTGCACCGTGCAGGGCTCAGTCAGTCGGCTCCATCTCAGTGGCTCTGGTTTTATCCTATATAGTCTCCTCTCCACAGTCCCCACACATCTGACTTCTCCCATGACCCCCATCCCGGCGGTGCTCCCACTCTTGACTCCTCTCCAGATTCCCTCAGAGATTGCAGACATGATACAGGAGATAGGCAGAGGCTGCAGACATGATACAAGAGCTCAATGCAGCCTCACCAGTACCCATCAAATGCAGCCTCATCTGTGCCCATCAATGCAGCCTCACTGTGCCCATCAATGCAGCCACACTGTGCCCATCAATGAAGCCACACTATGCCCACCATTGCAGCTACACTGTGCCCACCATTGCAGCCTCACTGTGCTCATCAAATGCAGCTTTACTGTGCCTGTGAATGCAGTCTCACTGTGCCCATGAATGCAGCCTCTCCTATGCCCCATGTCCCAGTCTGCAGTCCCTGTCTGTGGGAAGGTATGTTGTTGATGCTCGGTACGGTACCTTCCATGCCAGCAGGATATCCTTGATCACCATCAGCAGGCAGGGTCTGTTCTCGTTTTGGATGGGGACAGTGCTCCTTCCAGAGGATCTGTTTGCTGTGAGATGGAGTGGTCCCTGGCCACCTGCACCTTCAGCCGTCCTCCTTTTCCGGCCCCAGTCAGCCTGTCCTCTGGTCCTGGGGAAGTGAGAGCACAGGGGGGAGCTGGAGAGAAGGGGGAGCGGAAAGCACTGGCGGGGTTGGAGAGCACATGGGTAGGGGCAAAGAGCAGGGGGGAGTAGAGATCACAGGGGTGGGGAGCGGAGAGCGCTGGGGGGGCTTGAGAGCACTGGGGGGGGGGAGCCAAAAAGAACAGGGGTGGAGAGCATGGGAGGCTGAGAGGGGGGGCTGGAGAGCACTGAGGGGGCTAAGAGTGTGGGAGGTAAAGAGCACTGGGGGGGTCTTGAGAGCACTAGGGGGAGAAAGAACAGGGGTGGAGAGCACTGGGGGGTACAAAGAGCAGAGGGGAGTGGAGAGCACTGGGGGGTGGAGAGCGATGGGTGGAGCTTGAGAGCACCAGTGGGGGCCAGAAAAAACAGGGGTGGAAAGTACGGGGGGCTGGAGAGCACTATGGGGGCGGAGAGCACTGGCAGGGTTGGAGAGCACATGGGTGGGGGCAAAAAGAACAGGGGTGGGGAGCACGGGGGGGGGGCTGGAGAGCACTATGGGGGGTGGAGAGCACTGGCGGTGTTGGCGAGCACATGGGTGGGAGCAAAAAGAACAGGGGTGGAGAGCACTGGGGGGGGTGGAGAGCACTGGGGGGAGTGGAGAGTACTGGGGGGGAGAACAGGGGTGGGGAGCGCTGGAATGGTGGCTGGAGAAGGATGGGGAGAGCTGGAGAGGGGGGGGGGGCAGAAAGAACAGAGGTGGGGAGCCACAAGGAGAACTGGGAGGGGCCAGCAAAATAAGTTGGATAGGAGGATTGGCAGGGGGCCGCATATAGAGGAATTTAGCTTTCTATATTCCTCCATACAGCCGCTGAATGCTTGATTCTCCTCCCCCCTCCTGCAAGCATTCAGCGGCTGTATGGAGGAATATAGAAAGCTAATTTCCTCTATATGCGGCCCCCTGCCAATCCTCCTATCCAGGCACACAGGGCGGGCTGTACGGCAGGCATCTCATGTAGTGCTCCCTGTCCCCTCTCCTACTCCTGTTTATCACGGAGCTGCCTGGCTGGATCTGTGTTCGGCGGTGACGCTGTAACATGGTCCCGCCCCCCTAGACCGGCTCCTGTGATAGGCTGAACGCTGACTATCTACTATCACACAAGCCGGTCTAGGGGGACGGGACCGTGTTACAGCGCCGCCGCCGCCGAACACAGACTAAGACAGGCAGCTCCATGATACACAGGAGCAGGAGAGAGAGAGGGGAGCCCTGCAGCCGCAAATGAAACCGGCCCCAGGACAGGCAGCCTACCGGGAAATCTCCCGTTATCCCAGTAGGCCAGTCCGGCCCTGTGCACACTGGACAGAGATGTGCACTCTCTGGGCTCCCTCGTGGCAAGACCCAGCTGTCTCCTGTACAGCCTAAGACAATGCAGCTCTTTCCCTTCCTTCTTGCATTCTCTCTCTGTGGGAAATGAAGTTCAATGGTTATTAGAAGTCCACAGTATGGCTCCCTTCCTGAACTTAATTTCCCACATTCCACTGCAGCCAGAACAGACATGTATGGGTTTCCTTGATTTCCTGGCTCACAGCTTATCAGTTTAGTGATAATATAAAGAGCCGCTGTAAACTGTCATAACTTGATCATCATAGCCAAGTGTCTGACTACAGTTGCTATTCATGAGTAAATTATTTATAAAACTGAAAATGAATTGATGAATTGCATTTATAAACCCTTCTGAATACATGCATGAAGATTTGACTAATCTTCACAGAATCATATAACTCATAATTGTCTGTGTGAATCTCTGCAGGTCTATCAGTGACAAATACAGCAATGTACATGAGTTCTCTCTGAATCAGCCTGTGGTTGGACTGGTGCAAAAGAGTTGGGGACAGGGAGGAATTTACAAAATTCTCTTTTTACTATTTCAGCTTTATTTCTCTTCAATTCTCTGGAAATCAGAAAGATCTACACACAGGTATTTTAGTAAAATCAAAAAATGATTTGATCATCTCTAATTGTTGCCTGTAGCAAAAAATAATTGCTTTTGGCTGTTTATCAGCTCCAGCTTCAATACCAAACAAGGTTGAACTTTGTTTTGACCTCTTGCCTGAAATCTTACTAGTGTTTGGAATTTGATTGACTACCTGATTTCCTGACTGTGTATTACCGGTGGTAATGCTGGTCACAGTGCATTATGTCAGATAATATTCAAATCAGATGGGTTCATTATCGGAAAACATGGTAAACAAGACCAAAGCCAGGCAGTTGTGTTTTTTGGAAGGGAATACTTTACTTTCCTGAATAACCTTAGGAATGATTTGAATTTTTTTCACATAGATAGAGCTTTTTTTGGTGGTATTTAATCCCCACTAGGTTTTTTAGTTTTGCTAAATAAACGAAAAAGGCATGCATTTTTTTCACATTTTTTTTTTTTACATACTGTCACCAGTGCAGTACAGCATCATCATATAACTTTTGTGGCAGTGATCAAAGGCACTGGCTGGTGAGAGTATGTAAAAAGAAAACAAGAAAGTGTAATATTGTTTTTCAATTTTTTTCTTTTTTATTACATGTTTTTTATTTTTTTATGTTTTTTTTTAACATACTGTGACCAGAGTATTACAGTGTTATCATGGTATCATGGATGATGAAAATGGGGGAAATGGGGGAAGGGGAAACTTGGGACTTTAAATGAGGCAGTGACCGGGTAAGGTCGGTTGCCTCCATCCCTATCTAATTTGAAGAACGACTAAAGGTTGGGACTTTAAATGAAGCAGGCAGGTGTAGGTAATTAAATTTATTGGAAATCAATGAAAGGTTGCATGAAGGTAATCATGAAAACAAGGAAACCAATAATTCAATGGATATACATACAGCAATAACAATTGGCCACACACTGATAAAATTTCACAAATCACATGGTACAGGTGATCTTAAGGTAAAACATATAGTGGGCATGAAAACATGGCATATAGTAGCTCTATGCATTTCGTGGATTCATCCACTCTTCAGGAGCATGCGCATGGAAAACTGACAGCTGTTGTATAATGGTAATAGAAATATCTGTAAGGTCTGACCCTGTCACGGAAAAATTAAAATTAAAATGGGTAATTAGGGATAATATTGCCTAGGATAGACCCCCCAAAACCACTCTCAACAGTACTTATATTGTCTGTGTCTAAGCAGCTTAATATTTTGTGAACATTTTAAATGTCATTTTGTGCAGGGACTGTTCTAAACATGGGAAACATGTGCCACTTTACAGACACCCCCCAGGTACGAAATTTAAAGGAATATTTCACATTTATTGTGACACTTTAAGCATTATTAAAATCACTGTTCCCCAAAAAACTGTAGTTTTTAAAACTTTTTTTTGCATTGATACATGTCCCCTGGGGCAGGACCTGAGTCCCCAAACACTTTTAATGACAATAACTTGCATATTAACCTTTAAAATCAGCACTTTTGATTTTTCCCATAGACTTTTAAAGGGTGTTCCGCGGCTTTCAAATTTGCCACGAACACACTAAATTGTTCGCTATTCGGCAAACAGGTGAACACCCGATGTTGCACTGCTACTGCTGCTGTATTTTCACCCAGACTAGAAGCTGAGACTATTAGGCCCCTTTCACACATGCTGTACGATCAGGTCCGCCTGTCCGTTCTTCAGAGGGACCTGATTGGAGGCTCCATTCACCTCTATGGAGTAACAGATGTCCGCTGACTTCCGTCACTATCCAATCCTATCCGATCCATCGGGCGGAGTCGGATGAAAACGGACAGACGGATCCGTTTTCATTAGATCTCCCGTAGAGGACAGCGGGGCTCTGACAGGTCCATCTCCGCACAGTGAGCAGAGACAGACCTGTAATCCGCCTGCTTAGCAGAGATCAAGGGAACATAACAGACATGCCCTGTGTGAAAGGGGCCTTAGGCAAGTATTCCTATGTTCTATTAGTTCTAAGTATTCCTATGTTCTATTAGTTTACTGAAGCCGCCCATAGATTTTTGAATGTGTATCTGAATCCTTATGAAAGACTTATCACTGTCCTATTGTTGTTTTTTTTGTTGTTGTTTTTTTATCATTTATTCTTTATTAAAGGGGAAAAAAATAATGGCTCTAAACATTATAACTGACATATCTTAATAAAAATAGCAATTTGTTCCTATCCTACAAGGTAGAACTAATTTCCTCAGCAATATATATATTCTTTTGTATCAACATATTAATCTGGGTCTTTCTCCTTCTCGGTCATTAACTCTTAAACACACGTAACCTAATCCCAGTTTCCTAATCTAGAGTTTTACCCCTTTCTATGTAGTAATAGGAATTCTAAGCCTTCTCACGTATTTTTTTCTTCCTCATATAGGGAAAAAAACAAAAACGAAAACTAAAGAAGAAAAAAAAATTAAAATAAAAAAGAAGGTAAAGAAAAAAAACAATGTGTGCATAACTTATAGTTATGTAGTTAAAAACAGCATAGAAAGAAATCGAGTCGGCAGGCTCTCGATAGCAGCCCGTATACTTCCGGGACTGGCGCACACTCGGTGACGTCAGAATGTCGTTTCACCCACGTTCTGAAGTCACTGCGTGACGTTCTGACATCACCGCGTGTGCGCCAGTCCCGGAAGTATACGGGCTGCTATCGAGAGCCGCCGGCTCGATTTCTTTCTATGCTGTTTTTAACTAGATAACTGTAAGTGTCCATTCGTCTTGATTATTTTAATAAATGTAAAAAGGTTTTACACTATACCAGCCTTTTTGTTTCTATATGGGGACACACTGAACCTGTTATACTCCTATGAGAACCACTACCACCGAGGCTGAGAGGTCCAGTGCACGGCACTAAAGACCCCAAGTTTGGTTATAAACCACAAGCGCCCATTGATCTCCTATAATTAAGAGATCACATTCATCCGTTAAGTGGCAGTGTATACTCAGGTGGAGGCACTTTTCTATCCTCATTTCCTCTCAGGTGTTTTGGATTACCTGCCACCGTGGATGTTTCACTTAGAATTTTGTATAGACTTTTTTTTGGCGATTACAGTCACCACCACTGTGTTTGTTATTGTGATCACTGAGGGTTGTTATTTCTTCCTTCCCCTTCTTTTTTACTTTTTATATGGACTTGTAGCACACGGATCCCTGGCCTTACCTCCACAAGGCGGGACACACCGTACCAAAATGCCCAGGTTCCTTCTTGAATAAGAGGGTGAGCGGTGTTCAGAAATTGTTGGGTCCCGCAGCGAGTTACCTTCCCTCGGCTGGTTCTTACTCCTAGAGTGTAGGGAAGAGTCTATTGTAGGTGCACCAATAAGGCCAATGTCCAGACAAGGTTAAACCCTAGTGAAGAAATGTTTATTTTCTTATGCTGAAACTGGATAGGAAAGTTGGAGTTGAAGAATAAAGAAACAGGAAGGCAGGTTTACCACTCAATCCCAAGTGGACTCTGCTCACCCGGATAGTTCCCTCTCACGGGCCTAGCAGCCAGAGTGATGCACGAACTTTACTTCTCTTAATTTTCCCTTGGAGATATGATCGGGAGATTCTCTGACACAGAATCTCTGAGCCAGGGCCGGACTGGGAATAAAATCCAGCCCTGGAAAAAAATTCATGCCAGCCCCACAGCATTATTATACCAGCGTAACAGCATAACGTCATTATTTTCTTGTTCATGAAAGGGAAAACCATACATTTTAAAGCACATTTGAAGAGTGAATTATATATAGAGAAGACAGATATGAAAGCACATAGGGCTTTATATATATATATATATATATATATATATATATATATATATATATATATATAAACGCAAATTTCAGTTAAAAGTGGTAAAAGTGGTCAATCATCAAGGGGGACCCCAGGAATTTAGAATGTGGGGGGGGGGCACTTTCCGCAGAAACTATACACTAAGGTAAGGGAGGGTGGGCTACTGATATAGGGGGGAAATCTTTATATCAGTGCCCCCTTACATTATCGTATTCACTCCCCCCT
This sequence comes from Rana muscosa, assembly GCA_029206835.1. Taxonomy (NCBI): domain Eukaryota; kingdom Metazoa; phylum Chordata; class Amphibia; order Anura; family Ranidae; genus Rana; species Rana muscosa. The sequence goes on from CM055121.1 coordinate 495,761,514, forward strand.
TACATCAGTGACCCCCTCAGACTGGCCTAGCGGTGCTGTCACTAACCTCCTCTCAAGTGCACCTTGCAGGGCTCAGTCAGTCGGCTCCAGCTTGGTGGCTCTGGTTTTATCCTATATAGTCTCCTCTCCACAGTCCACACACATCTGACTTCTCCCATGACCCCTATCCCGGCGGTGCTGCCACTCTTGACCCCTCTCCAGACTCTCTCAGAGACTGCAGACATGATACAGGAGATGGTCAGAGGCTGCAGACATGATACAAGAGCTCAATGCAGCCTCAACAGTGCCCATCAAATGCAGTCTCATCAGTGCCCATCAAATGCAGTCTCATCAGTGTCAATCAAATGCAGCCTCCCTGTGCCCATCAATGCAGCCTCACTGTGCCCATCAACGCAGCCTCACTTTGCCCATCAATGCAGCCTCACTGTGCCCACCAGTGCAGCCTCACTGTGCCCACCATTGCAGCCTTTCTGTGCTCATCAAATGCAGCCTCACTGTGCTCATCAAATGCAGCCTCACTGTGCTCATCAAATGCAGCCTGACTGTGCTCATCAAATGCAGCCTCACTGTGCTCATCAATGCAGCCTCACTGTGCTCATCAATGCAGCCTCACTGTGCCCACCATTGCAGCCTCACTGTGCCCATCATTGCAGCCTCACTGTGCCCATAAATTCAGCTTCACTATGCCCATAAATGCAGCCTCACTGTGTTTATCAAATGCAGCTTTACTGTGCCCATGAATGCAGCCTCACTGTGCCCATCATTGAAGCATCACTGTGCCCATAAATGCAGCCTCACTGTGCCCATAAATGCAGCCTCACTGTGCCCATTGTGAGGGGGTTAGCTCGGCAGCGGGTGTGTGTGACCCCCGGGATGAGCTCCCCACACAAAACAGGCCCAGCAAACGGAGGTTGTGGTTTTCAAAATCAAAAAAAAGGTGCGGTTTATTTTCTATTTACAGTGACAAAACACAGCAAAGCAAAAGAAACATAACCAAAATAAATCCTGGTCAAGTTGACCTCTGACTAAACATACAGGTTTCCTAACTAACAACTGGGATCAGCCTAGTGCTGTCCTAGTCCCTAAGTCCCTGGTTTAGTAAAAGTCCAAACAAATAGCCACACAGGCTTTTTCTCACCGCACAGGGGTTCACTCTCCCTAGACAGTCCACACAGGTCTGGGTCCAGGCATGAGCTAACATCTAATGAATCTGGGAGTTCTTATAGAGGCCTAAATGAGCTGACAAGGTTCAGCTGGTCTCCTCATCTCTGTCTGCACGACGCCCCACACTCTCCCTAGAGGTATGAGTCATCCATGAGCCCACTAGCCTTATACAACTCTCCACCTAGTTGTATAAGTCGGCGTAAAGCCTGAATCTGGGCGAAATATATCTACCCCCCTGGATGCAACCAGGTGACTTTACCTTCCTGCTGTCACATACCCCCCCCTCTTGTTTTAACCTCGGGGTTGGAACACCAGCAATCAGGCATTCATGTACTCGAGACAAAGCATCCACATTCCCCATTTGAACGCCAGGGCGATGCTTTACTGTGAAGTTGAATTCCTGGAGGGCCAGGAACCACCTATTCACTCTTCTATTTGTTTCCTTGTTTTGAGCCATCCACTTTAACGGAGCGTGATCCGTAACCATGTCAAAGTGCCTACCTAGCAGGTAGTACCGAAGGGAATCTAGAGCCCACTTCACCGCTAAACACTCCTTTTCAACGGTGGCGTAATTTACCTCATGGGACTTCAACTTCCTGCTGAGGTAAATGACTGGGTGCTCTTCCCCGTTCCAGACCTGGGACAATACTGCTCCTAACCCCACATCTGACGCATCACTTTGTACGACAAAGTCTTTAGAGAAGTCGGGTGAGTACAACACTGGCTGGCTACATAAGGCTTGTTTCAAGAATTGGAATGCTGCCTCAGCCTCGGGGGTCCATTTAATCATGACCGACCCTTTCCCCTTCGTCAGGTTGGTTAGGGGCACAGCCTTAGAAGCAAAGTGGGGAATGAATCGCCGATAATACCCAGCGATTCCCAGAAAGGCTCGTACCTGCTTCTTGCTGTTGGGACGTGGCCAACTCTGGATGGCCTCGACTTTGTTGAGTTGGGGTTTTATTACTCCCCTGCCAATGGTGTACCCAAGATATTTGGCCTCCTCCTGCCCAATGGTACACTTCTTGGGGTTAGCCGTAAACCCCGCTTCCCGAACAGAGTCCAGGACTGCTTGCACTTTTGGCAGATGTGAGGCCCAATCTGTGCTATGGACAATTACGTCATCCAGGTAAGCCGCAGCATACTTCCGATGGGGCCTCAGCATCTGGTCCATTTTCCGCTGGAATGTGGCCGGCGCATTCTGTAACCCGAACGGCATTCTTTTATATTGGAACGCCCCGTCTGGGGTTACAAATGCGGTTTTCTCTTTGGCCGACTTGGCCAGGGGGATTTGCCAATACCCTTTTGTGAGGTCAAGAGTCGTCATGTATCGGGCTGTTCCCAGCCGGTCGATCAACTCATCTATACGTGGCATGGGGTAGGTGTCAAATTTTGTAACTTTGTTCAACTGACGAAAATCGTTACAAAATCGCCAGCTCCCATCCGGTTTAGGCACCAACACGATGGGACTAGACCAATCACTTTGGGACTCCTCTATCACCCCTAAGTTCAGCATTTTCTGTACTTCCTCCCGTATTGCCTCCCGTCGAGCCTCTGGGATCCGATAGGGTTTTAACTTCACCCTTTCACCGGGCGGGGTAATGATGTCATGCTCTACCCCAGATGTTTGTCCCGGCAGCTCAGAGAATACCTCCTTGTTGCGAAGCACAAACTCCTTAACCTCCTGTTGTTGGGGTTGTGACAAGGTGGCTGCTATTCCAACCTCAGGAATCACGCAACCAGTTTGAGCTGGTGACCAAGTGTCTGCGACTAGGGACTCTCTATCCCTCCAGGCTTTCAACAGATTAACGTGATAGATCTGTTCGGGCTTTCGCCTTCCTGGTTGTCTGACCTTGTAATTCACTTCGCTCACTTTTTCCATTATCTCGTAGGGGCCTTGCCATTTGGCAAGGAATTTACTTTCAACCGTAGGGACAAGTACCAATATCCTATCCCCCGGGGAAAAGGTACGGGTCTTGGCTCCACGGTTGTACACTCTCTGCTGTGCCAACTGCGCTTGGGCCAAATGTTCCTTCACGATGGGCATTACCTGTGCAATTCGATCTTGCATCAGGGCGACATGCTCAATCACACTCCTGTGGGGAGAACTCTCACTTTCCCAAGTTTCCTTGGCAATATCCAACAGCCCTCTTGGGTGTCTCCCATACAGTAACTCAAAGGGGGAGAATCCCGTAGAGGATTGGGGCACCTCCCTAATAGCAAACATCAAATAAGGAAGTAAACAGTCCCAATCCTTTCCATCTCTATCCACCACTTTCTTCAACATTTGTTTTAGGGTTTTGTTGAATCTTTCAACCAGCCCATCGGTTTGGGGGTGATACACAGACGTACGCAATTGCGTCACTTTGAACAATTTACACAGCTCTTTCATAACCCGGGACATAAAGGGTGTACCTTGGTCCGTAAGCAGTTCTTTACAAATACCCACCCGGCTAAAAACAAGAGATAGCTCTTTGGCTATGGTTTTGGCCGAGGTATTTCGGAGAGGGATCGCTTCTGGATAACGGGTGGCATAGTCCATTATAACTAATATGTACTGGTGCCCCCTAGCGGACTTGATTATAGGACCTACCAAATCCATGGCGATCCTCTCAAACGGGACCTCAATGATGGGTAGAGGGACCAGCGGGCTACGGAAATGTGGCATCGGGGCCAACCTCTGACACACAGGGCAGGAGGAACAATAATTTTCTACGTCCTTCATCACCCCCGGCCAATAGAATCTCTGTAATACCCTCTCTCGGGTTTTCTCTGTCCCCAGATGACCTCCAAGAATGTGCCCATGGGCCAACTCCAACACCAACTTCCTGTAAGGTTTGGGCACCACAAGCTGCTCAACGGTTTCTTCTGCCCTTTTTGCCACCCGATACAGTAGGTCCTTCTCTACGCTGAAGTATGGGTAAGTGCAGGTATTATCTGGGTTCACTAACTCACCATCTATTTTCACTACGTTTTCCCGTGCCTTTATTAGGGCGGGGTCTTTCAACTGTTCTGTGGCAAAGTTTTCCCTGTGAACCTCAAGATCAGAAAACTCCACAGACGGTAGGTTTTCGTCTGAGGAGGTGGGCTCCTCTCCAGTTTCTTGAGTCTCCCCTGCCAATACTGATAAGGGAAATTCCAGAGAGTCCTCACCACTCTCAGGGGAGTTCTGGCTATCACATTCCTGGTACATAGGGGCACCAGTGAGGGGCTCAGGATCATCCCACAGTTCCCAGAACTTCGGAAAATCCCTTCCCACAATGGCGTCATGCGGTAACTGAGATACTAAGCCCACTGGATGAGAGAGGGTACCTTTGGGGGTCTCGAAACACACTGTAGTCACTGGATACTCTCGGGTGTCCCCATGCACACAAATAACAGCTACCTTGCTATTCCCAGAGACCTCTGTTTTAACTAACTCAGCCTTTATCAGGGTCACAAGGCTACCTGAATCCAGCAATACCACAACATTTCTACCATTAACACACATTTTGCATAAATGTTTCTCAGTTCCTCGAATGGCAGTGCATGCGACTGTCGCACACAGCGACTGACGTCTGCCCGTCAGAAAGTCACACTGCATGGGTTCCTCCACAACCGGGCAATTGGCTGCAATATGTCCCGCTTGCCGGCAGCGGTAGCAAACGATCCTTCTTGCCGCCTCTTGAGCCGCTGATTTCCCCGGCTGTTCTCGCCAAACTTGGGGTAGAGCTCCCACCCTCTCACTCTCTCCACCCTCACCCCTTGGAATCCTCTTATCCGCCCCTGGGGATGGTCTGGTCTTAGGGTGGAATGTCCGAGTGTCTCTGGAAGAGGCCGTCAGGTTCTCTGTAGCCAAGTATTTCTCCACACGATCCACAAGACCATCGGCCGTCTCTGGGTCTCCATGGCTTACCCACTTTTGGATGGCAGTAGGAAGAGCTCTCAAAAACCGATCCATTACAACACGTTCCACAATCTTTGGTGCGGACAAAGTCTCTGGCTGTAGCCACTTTCTGCTCAGGTGAATGAGATCATACATTTGAGACCTGGGGGGTTTTCCAAGCTGGAATGTCCAGTTATGCACACGCTGAGCCCGGACAGCCTGGGTGACACCCAGCCTTGCCAATATTTCAGCTTTTAGCATCACATAGTCTTTTGCTTGGTTAGGCTCTAGGTCATAGTAAGCTTTCTGCGATTCACCAGTTAACAGAGGAGCCACCAGTCCAGCCCACTGCTCCTCAGGCCACTTTTCTCTTTCAGCGGTCCTTTCAAATGTGGTCAAAAATACCTCTGGATCATCCTCTCCAGTCATTTTTGTCAATAAACGACTCACCCCAAAGGACGCGGTATTAGTGGGACGGCTTTCCTCACTGGTCTGCGGACGTTGCTGCATTACTGCTTCCATCTGTTGTTGTAGTCTCTGCTCTTGCTTCTGCAACAGGTCTATGAAGCGGGCCTCAGATTGCTGCTGGGCTCGTTGCTGAGCCTCCAGACTCTGTTGCAAAGTTGCGTTTGTCTGCTGCTGGGCTGCAAGGCTCCTTTGTAAACCTGCATTTGTCTGCTGTTGATTGGCATTTGCTAGAGCCAGCTGCTTCAGTATCTCCTCCATGCTGGCTTAAAAAAAACTGCCACTGGTTCTCCACCAACTGTGAGGGGGTTAGCTCGGCAGCGGGTGTGTGTGACCCCCGGGATGAGCTCCCCACACAAAACAGGCCCAGCAAACGGAGGTTGTGGTTTTCAAAATCAAAAAAAAGGTGCGGTTTATTTTCTATTTACAGTGACAAAACACAGCAAAGCAAAAGAAACATAACCAAAATAAATCCTGGTCAAGTTGACCTCTGACTAAACATACAGGTTTCCTAACTAACAACTGGGATCAGCCTAGTGCTGTCCTAGTCCCTAAGTCCCTGGTTTAGTAAAAGTCCAAACAAATAGCCACACAGGCTTTTTCTCACCGCACAGGGGTTCACTCTCCCTAGACAGTCCACACAGGTCTGGGTCCAGGCATGAGCTAACATCTAATGAATCTGGGAGTTCTTATAGAGGCCTAAATGAGCTGACAAGGTTCAGCTGGTCTCCTCATCTCTGTCTGCACGACGCCCCACACTCTCCCTAGAGGTATGAGTCATCCATGAGCCCACTAGCCTTATACAACTCTCCACCTAGTTGTATAAGTCGGCGTAAAGCCTGAATCTGGGCGAAATATATCTACCCCCCTGGATGCAACCAGGTGACTTTACCTTCCTGCTGTCACACCATAAATGCAGCTTTACTGTGCTCATCAAATGCAGCCTCACTGTGCCCATCATTGCAGCCTCACTGTGCCCATCATTGCAGCCTCACTGTGCCCATCATGGCAGCCTCACTGTGCCCATCAATGCAGCATCACTGTGCCCATCAAATGCAGCTTTACTGTGCCCGTGAATGCAGCCTCTCCTATGCCCCATGTCCCTGTCTGTGGGTGTGTTGTTGATGCTCTGTATGGTACCTTCCATGCCAGCAGGATGTCCATGATCGCCATCAGCAGGCAGGGTCTGTTCTCGTTTTGGATGGGGACAGTGCTCCTTCCAGAGGATCGGTTTGCTGTGAGATGGAGTGGTCCCTGGGCACCTGCACCTTCAGCCGTCCTCATTGTTATGCCCCAGTCAGCCTGTCCTCTGGTCCTGGGGAAGTGAGAGCACTGGGTGGGAGCTGGAGAGAAGGGAAAGTGGAGAGCGCTGGGGAGGGGGGCTTGAGAGCACTGGGGGGAGCCAAAAAGAACAGGGGTGGAGAGCACGGGAGGCTGAGAGGGAGGGCTGGAGAGCACTGAGGGGGCTAAGAGTGTGGGAGATAAAGAGCACTGGGGGGATCTTGAGAGCACTGGGGGGGCAGAAAGAACAGGGGTGTAGAGCACGGGGGCTGGAGAGCACTGGGGGGTACAAAGAGCAGGGGGGAGTGGAGAGCACTGGGGGGAGCTTGAGAGCCCTAGTGGGGGCCTGAAAAAACCGGGGTGGAAAGTACAGGGGGCTGGAGAGCACTATGGGGGGCAGAGAGCATTGGTGGGGTTGGAGAGCACATGGGTGGGGGCAAAAAGAACAGGGGTGGGGAGCATGGGGGGCTGGAGAGCACTGGGGTGGGGGCTGGAGAGTGATGTGGAGAGCTGGAGAGTACTGGGGGGAGAAAGAACAGTGGTGGGGAGCACGGGGTGCTGGAGAGCACTATGGGGGGCGGAGAGCACTGGCGGGGTTGGAGAGCACATGGGTGGGGGCAAAAAGAACAGGGGTGGGGAGCACGGGGGGCTGGAGAGCACTGGGGTGGGGGCTGGAGAGTGATGGGAAGAGCTGGAGAGCACTGGGGGGGGAGAAAGAACAGGGGTGGGGAGCACGGGGTGCTGGAGAGCACTATGGGGGCGGAGAGCACTGGCGGGATTGGAGAGCACATGGGTGGGGGCAAAATGCAGGGGGGAGTGGAGAGTACAGGGGTGGGGAGCGGAGAGTACTGGGGGGGAGCTTGAGAGCACTGGAGGGGGAGACAAAAAGAACAGGGGTGGAGAGCATGGGGGGGCTGGAGAGTGATGGGTGGAGCTTGAGAGCACTGGGGGGGGCCAGGAAGAACAGGGGTGGGGAGCCCGGGGGGGGCTGGAGAGCACTGTGGGGGGGCGGAGAGCACTGGGGTGGGGGCTGGGGAGTGATGGGGAGAGCTGGAGAGCACTGGGGGGGGAGAAAGAACAGGGGTGGAGAGCACTGGGGGGAGAAAGAACAGGGGTGGAGAGCACTGGGGGAGAAAGAACAGGGGTGGAGAGCACTGGGCGGGAGAAAGAACAGGGGTGGGGAGCACGGGGGCTGGAGAGCACTGTGGGGGGCGGAGAGCACTGGGGTGGGGGCTGGGGAGTGATGGGGAGAGCTGGAGAGCACTGGGGGGGAGAAAGAACAGGGGTGGAGAGCACTGGGGGGGGGAGAAAGGACAGGGGTGGAGAGCACTGGGGGGGAGAAAGGACAGGGGTGGAGAGCACTGGGGGAGGGAGAACAGGGGTGGAGAGCACTGGGTGGGGGGAGTGGAGAGCACTGGGATGGTGACTGGAGAGTGATGGGGAGAGCTGGAAGGGCAGAGAGAACAGAGGTGGAGAGAACTGTGGGGGGCGCTGGAGAGTGTGGTGGGGAAGGAGAGCACTGGGGGGGCAGAAACAACAGGGGTGGAGAGAACTGTGGGGGGGGGGCTGGAGAGTGTGGTGGGGAAGGAGCGCACGGGGGGGGGGCAGAAACAACAGAGGTGGAGAGAACTGTGGGGGGGGGGGGGCTGGAGAGTGTGGTGGGGAAGGAGCTCACGGGGGGGGCAGAAACAACAGAGGTGGAGAGAACTGTGGGGGGGGGGCTGGAGAGTGTGGTGGGGAAGGAGAGCACTGGGGGGGGGGCAGAAACAACAGAGGTGGAGAGAACTGTGGGGGTCTGGAGAGTGTGGTGGGGAAGGAGAGCACTGGGGGGGGAGCCACAAGGAGAACTGGGAGGGGCCAGCAAATGAAGTTGGATAGGAGGAGAAGCAGGGGGGCCGCATATAGAGGAAATTAGCTTTCTATATTCCTCCATACAGCCGCTGAATGCTTGATTCTCCTCCTCTCCCTCCTGCAAGCATTCAGCGGCTGTATGGAGGATTATAGAAAGCTAATTTCCTCTATATGCGGCCCCCCTGCTTCTCCTCCTATCCAGGCACACAGCGGGCTGTACGGCGGTCATCTCCTCCTGTGTCTCACGGAGCTGTCTGGCTGGGTCTGTGTTTGGCGGTGAAGCTGTAACACGGTCCCGCCCCCCTAGACGGGCTCCTGTGATAGTAGATAGAGTAAGTGTTCAGCCTATCACACGAGCCGGTCTAGGGGGGTAGGACCGTGTTACAGCGCTGCCACCGCCAAACACATACCGAGCTAGGCAGCTCCGTGATACAAAGGAGCAGGAGAGAGGGGACAGAGAGCACCACAGCCGCAAGTGAAACCGGCCCCAGGACAGGCAGCCTACCGGGAAATCTCCCGGTCTCCCGGTAGGCCAGTCCGGCCCTGCTCTGAGCCCCGATCCTCTCAGCACTTGTAATTAAAGAACAGGTGCAAGTTGCTGCAAATTACAAGGCCTTAGATGAATAGTGGAATCCCTCCAGAAGTTTACCGGGCCTCTCTTTCACCGTGAAACTCTCACCGGTCCCTCAGAAAGGTCCTCCCCCGGTCTCCTCTTCTTAGAGCGGGTCCCCTCTCAGGGGAACCCTGGGATTCCTCCTTTTAGAGCTGAGCCCCAGCTTAAGGTGCTGGGCCCAATGGTGAAGTTGCAGCCCCAGGCTAAAGGTGCCTGGGACCCATGCATATGCGCACCCCTGGCCTGGAGGGCCAGGTCACGCGACCCGAACTCCGGAAGCCCCGGAACTCTGGAACAACAACTCCAGGCGGCGTCTGCCCCTTATGTATCCTCTCCCGGCATGCACAGCAGGCCGACCACGCCCACTGTACTACTGCCGAGAGAGGACACCCTAAGGCACAGCACTGTTACCAGTGGTTCAACCCTGACCTGTCATAGCAGTGCCACCTACAGGCCACAGGGAACTGCACACCAGTACAACACCTGAGGAAACAAAATAACAGAACCCATCAATAAAAGCGGTCTGAGCCTGGCTACTGGCTCAGACCAACCCCTAAATTTAGGTACACAGCACCCCTCAAAGTAGAGGGGCGCTAAAGACTGATTCATGTATTTTTATTATCCACTGATGATGATCATTATTTTTGAGTGGTAATTTCATAAAAGTTAATGGTACTGTGTATGTTATTTAACACTATTTTCATATTGACAGTATATTCACATCTACACAATTAGGATATGGATATTCATTTATACTGATTTCCTTTTTTTTTGGTCATTACCCTTTTTTATTTTGCTTATTCATATGTTTTGTTCACATCATTGACACTACTTTTTTCATTACTCTCTTCAACTGTGAGTGCATTCATACCAGTATGGTTGGTTAGTGCAGCACAGGTTCACATACATAGCGCAGCTTCTTTCTCTTTATATTGCTGCTATCAGAGATTAAACTTCTAGAAATTAATGTATACCACTTCATGTAGATTTCCACTGGAACTATATTAACCACATGCCGATCGCGCTATATTTAAAATACTGCTACAGCGCGGTCGAGTTATTCTGGGACAACTACCTGGGGCGTGCTCATGGAAGTGTCCGTGCTCGCTGGCTTCACGGGACCCAGCTCGACACGGATAGCGGTAAAGAGCCAATGATAGCGGCTCTTTACCACCTGATCGCTCCCTCCAATGAGGGAGCGATCAGAATGTAACCAAACTGGGGTCACGCAGAGGTCCTGCTCTCTTCTCTTCTCACACCGGTACAGCGTGTGAGGAGAGAAGAGAGAACGAATACAAAAGTGAGTCAAATATGAATTTTTCCTCCCCATGTTGAGGGCATGTGGCCTGGTACGGTTCAGGAGGGGGGCGCTCTCTCATCCCCCCTCTTTTCCTGCGGCCTGCCAGGTTGCGTGCTCGGATAAAGGGTCTGGTATGGATTTTTGGGGGGAACTCCACGCCATTTTTTTTTTATTTGGCGTGGAGTTCCCCTTAAAATCCATACCAGACCTGAAGGGTCTGGTATGGATATTTGGGGGGAACCCCACGTCATTTTGTTTTTTAAATTTGACACAGGGTTCCCCTTAATATAATTGAATTTGGGAGGACCCCCACGCATTTTTTTTTTTTATCAATGACTGTTCTCTGTATTGCCGGGAGCCGACAATTCATTATAGCCGCAAGTACTTTTAAATGACTTTTTTTCCTTCAGAAATTACACTTTGTGCAGGGACAGTTTTAAGCACGGGAAACATGCGCTACTTTACAGGCATACTATACACACACCCTAGGTACGAAATTTAAAGGAATATTTCACTTTTATTGTTTCACTTTAAGCATTATTAAAATCACTGCTCCCGAAAAAACGGCCGTTTTAAAAAAAAAAATTGCATTGATACATGCCCCTGGGGCAGGACCCGGGTCCACAAACACTTTTTATGACAATAACTTGCATATAAGCCTTTAAAATTAGCACTTTAGATTTCTCCCATAGACTTTTACAGGGTGGTCCGCGGCTTTTCGAATTTGGCGTGAACACCCCAAATTGTTCCCTGTTCAGCGAACGGGCGAACAGGCAATGTTCGAGTCGAACATGAGTTTGACTCGAACTCAAAGCTCATCCCTACCGAAACCATCAGAAGAGATGCCAGGTGTGCACCAAAGGAGGAACTAGAAGAGACACCACGTATTATTGTCCCGATTGTCCTTCCCAACCAGGCCTTTGTCTTGGTGAATGTTTCCGCCATTACCATACTTTTCTACATTATTAGGAAAGTATGGTAAACGTAATTGTCATTTACTGCCACACCCCTTATGCCACTGTACATACCGCTGCCTTCTCCGGAACTGACCCTGACCTGCTAAATGACCACGCTTCTGCCTAACGCTAAACTGTACCTACTTCTGCCTGCTCTGGAACTGACCCTGGCCTGTTATATGACCACGCTTCTGCCTAACGCTAAACTGTACCAACCTCTGCCTGCTCTGGAACTGACCCTGGCCTGTTATACGACTATGCTTCTGCCTAACGCTAAACTGTACCTACATCTGCCTGCTCTGGAACTGACCCTGGACTGTTTGACCACGTTTTTTGACTGCCTCTTGGATTGATCTTTTACCCTGCTATGGTAGTGGGAACACAGGGGTCTCATATATGTGAGGGGCTCCAGAATTGTTTTTCTGAATGAAGAAAACAATTTTTTTAGTTTTCTCATTCCCGGATTAGGGTCTGGAGACTCGGAGGCTTCAAAGAGATTTGGGTGGGAGAAGCCTCTACCCCTGTTCCCATTCTTTCCTGGCCTGCTACTTGGACCATGTTCCTGCTTACTACCAGGACAAATATTTTGGCACTGCTGGCAATGTCTCTACTTGCACTGACCCTGGACTGTATATGGACAGTATCCCTGCCTGTACTGACTATGGACAATATTCCTGCCTGCTGCCTGGACAATTCCATTCACTGACGCTGACCACGTCCCTGCCTACTGCCTTGATCAGGGCTCTCCTCCTGTGGACAATTGCACTACTAAAACCACAGGTAATCTTTTGTTTATCCTTTACTCAGCAGAATGTATTTTAGGGTGTAATTCTTGGTATGTACATGTGCTAGAAATATGGAGGGCCTTCAAAAATGTGATAGATTGTAAGGAAATTAGATGCGTAATTTATGTCCCTAGAACTCCTGACGGTGCTTCTTGGATGTTGGGCCTCTATGTGGCCAGGCTGTGTATAAGTCTCACACATGTGGTATCGCCATACTCTGGAGGAATAGCAGAATATATTTTGGGGTGTCATTTTTGCTATGTACCTGCTATGTGTTGGAAATATCTTATAAATGGACAACTTTGTGTAAAAAAAATGTGTTTTCATTTTTTTCCACATTTTCCAAAAGACTCATTATGCCTCATAGATTATATGTTGGGGTGTTTACTTTCCAAAATGGGGTCACTTTGTGGGTGTTTCCATTGTCCTGATAGTCCAGGGCCTTCAAAAGTGTAATAGGTGGTTGAGAGATTAGATGTGTAATTTATGCTCCTAGAACGCCTGAAGTTGCTACTTCAAAGTTGGTCCTCTGTATCTGGCCAGGCTGTGTAAAAGTCTCACACATGTGGTATCGCCATATTTTCAGGAGGAGTAGGAGAATATATTTTGGGGTGTCATTTTTGCTATGTACATGCTATGTGTTGGAAATATCTTATAAATAGACCACTTTGTGTAAAAAAAAAAATGCGCTTTCATTTTTTTTTCCACATATTCCAAAAACTTCTGGAAAAAAAAATAACCGTTCAAAAGGATCATTATGCCTCATAGATTATACGTTAAGGTGTTTGCTTTCCAAAATGGGGTCGCTTTGTGGGCGTTTCCATTGTCCTGGTGCTCCAGGGCCTTCAAAAGTGTAATAGGTGGTTGAGAGATTAGATGTGTAATTAATGCTCCTAGAACGCCCAAAGTTGCTACTTCAATGTTGGATCTCTGTATATGGCCAGGCTGTGTAAAAGTCTCACACATGTGGTATCGCCATACTCAGGAGGAGTAGAAGAATATATTTTGGGGTGTCATTTGTGGAATGTACATGCCATGTGAGAGAAATAACCTGTTATAATGACAATTTGGTGTGAAAAAAATAAAATAAAATAAATCTTAATTTTGCAAAGAATTGTGGGAAAAAATGACAACTTCAAAAAACTAACTATGCCTCTTACTAACTACATTGGAATGTGACCAACACACCTAGCAAACCGGAAGTGACGCTTTTGCGTTCCAGGACCTGCCAGACAGGAAGACGCCAACAGGAATAACTGGTCGGCGCTCATCAGGGGCAAGTTTTAAGCGCAGAAGCGCTCATTTATTACAATCGCCTGTTTATTATGCACTTTTGGTACGCACATTTGTAAAGGGGGACACTTGGGGGTTTGTTATTTAATAAATTGTTCAAACAATACTGCCCTATGTGGATGTGTTCTTTCCCCTCACATATGCCTGTGGTACCATTGATATAATATTGTGGAGAAGAAGAGAGGAATATTGAAATATTGGAGGAGGATGGTTTATCTATGCTTACATTATTCTAAAATCTGGTGAGTGCATCCCCTGAAGGGGACTTTCAAAATCCCCCAACGTGGTGAAATACACTTTGGTGAAAGGAGCACTGGAACTAGGATTTGGACTAATTACAACTAGACCCACCATCCACTACCTCATCACCTATATGAGCAATTTGTATAGAAGACGTACATATGAACTCTTGTCCGTAGCGCTGCTACAGTTTATTTTGAACTTTTAAAATAAAATTTTTTAGCACTGTATTTACATATATTGACATTTGGTTTTAAGCAGCTGCTGTCTACATACACACATTTTTGTACTAGTGGTTTTATCTTGACGGTTTTTATCCAGAAGCACAGAGTGATACTAAGAAGGAGGGCCAAGTTATTTTAGTATCTTTTATTGACATTGGAATGTCTACTTTCCAAAAAGGGGTAATTTGGGGGGTATTTGTACTTTACTGGCTTGTTAGGGTCTCAAGAAATGAGGCTGTCAGTACATCAGGTGTGATCAAATTGATACATTTTCAGTGATTGGCACCATAGCTTGTAGGCCCTATAACTTTCACACAGACTAAATAATATCCACTAATTTGGGTTATTTTTACCAAAGATATGTATCAGTATACATTTTTGCCCAAATTTATGAAGAAAAATTACTTATTTGCAAAATTGTATAATAAAAATGAAGAAAAATTCATTTTTTTTTCAAAATTTTTGGTGAGCACAAAAAATAAAAAACACAGAGGTGATCAAATACCACTAAAAGAAAGCTCTATTTGTGTGAAAAAAAAGGACAAACATTTTATATGGATACAGTGTTGCATGACTGAGTAATTGTCATTCAAAATGTGAGAGCACTGAAAGCTGAAAATTTGTCTGGTTAGGAAGGGGGTTTAGGTGCCCAGTGGTCAAGTGGTTAATGTGCATTGTCGTCAGGATGGACCCAACATTAGCTTAGTTTTAGGGCATGAGACTGTCTCATTAGATAAGCCACTCTACAAGGACTCCAGCCATCATAAATGTAGGGGCACTGCTGCCGTAGATCTGGGCTATAGTCTAGTCACCCCTAGAGTGCACTCCAGTAACATAGAATACTGTTAGCAAGGAAGGTATGCCAAGACTGATTGTCATTACTGTTTTTGTGGGTTGTACCTTCACTTAACACTGATTTGAAAGTCATCAGATATAGAGCCATTGAACTGTTGTGGTCATTACTTTAAACTATTACTGCAAGGTAACTTTGCTGTCTTCAGAGTTGTATTAGATATACATTCTACCTATCTCTATATGTGTATATTGTAACTTCCTTCAATTCAATACAATACAACTTACTTGTTTTACTCCTAACCAGACCTGCTCTCTGTGATACAACAGCTGCTATCTGCTTAACCTGGTGTGTTAAAGGGGCCAAGGTCATTCATAGAGTCGAGACAAAGAACAGAGGACCTAAACTACCAGCTTCTTCGGGGATAGCCCTACACCTATCATATTCTTGGTTCTACTTTAATCCCACACTTACTATTTGACTATCGAGAAATAAAGAAAAAATGCTTTGTTCCTCTTTCTTCCTTCTCCAGTGTGCAAAACATTTCACTATGTAACTATAAATATAATAAGCATCCTGGGTGGAGACTGAGGCATTTTTACAATGATTGGGGCAGGTGGGGAGGGAAAAAATTGTCTGTTATTGGTACGGATTTGACTTTGCCTGTAACTATCTGCATGCATATGATAAACTGTGACAATGATAGTGTATGCTTTTTTTTTTTTTTAGGGCCATGGTATGTAGAAGAGATATTTCGCATTAAGTCACATAAAAGTAAATGCTTAGGCTATTTTATGCTTCTTTGAAACACCAAAGACAATGCAGGAATTTTAAATTATCCACTGACCTTCAAGAGTCACTTTCCTTCCTTACTTCTCAAGAACAAAACTGTGCATTGCGTATTTGCTTTTGGCTTTAAGCAGCTCTTCTATATTGTATGACAATGCTGCAAACCCTTGCAGAAGAGGAACAGCAATTATGAAAATTACATTAAAATATTGAGCAGCCATTAAAGCAAAAAATAGAAACATTAATCTTGAACTTTCATCTTTTCTCAGATGACAATGACTCTGTGAGATTGTTTACAGAATACAAAATTTACAAAACCAGACCCAAAAATAATTTGCATAGCATAACCTGAACTTATTACATTTTTTAATGCATTACCATACTTATATCAGTCAGCAGAGTGGCACTTTCAAAATAAAATGGAGCTGATTTGCACAGTGGTATAAGTATGATTATAGCAAAGGATTTCTTGACTGTAGTTTCAAGAAATATATCCAGTCTAGACCATTTAGTTATGCAAATTCAGTCAGACCATGAAGTGCAACTTGCACCTATACCTTTAGATGTAGATTATGGTGGGAAGAGACTAACACAATCAGAAAGCCCTTGCTCTATTGGGCAGCACATGAAAACCTTTTTAAACAGAAGGTATTCACATGTATTATTCCATCATATATCCCCAAAATAAGAAGAGTATTCCTCACTTCAGGACAGTGGATGAAGCCATGCACATCTGTGCTTTATCCCACTGGCTAGATACACATCCAGAAGCACTGGTAAGTATTGAAACAATAGCCCAACATTATATAGCCATATTTATCAACCTGCATAGAGCTGTTTCTTGTTTTTTGGCCATCATTAGTGCATTGTGTGGAAACCATGGTTTCTACAGATTGGGGCTTGGGCAATGAGACAGTATAACCATACGGGTTGTATTGGGAATGGACTAAAAGCAGGGGTCCCCAAATGGCCTGTTGAAGGCTGGGCCACACGACAAATGGTGGGCAGCATCAGAGTAGCTGGAACAACATGCACCCTTCCACCACCAGAGGAAGGGCTCCCCCTTCCCTCTCTGTGGTCACCTTACCTATGGAGAGGAAGGCGGAGAAGAAAGAGAAGGGGAGAGAGGAGTGCCAGACCAGGGTCATAGACCACTGGTTGACAGGCTGCACACCCCATGCCCCCCCTGCAGAAGTGACAGGCAGTGCACTTTTCCATGGCGATTGTTGGCAGATGTAACAGTGAACTGGATCATTAACCCTTCATGTGCATTTGACCATTTATAATCTGATGGTCACATCATTTAGGTCAGAGATTTTTGTGTGCACAGAAGTGAAGTTGGACATTTGCTTGAACAATATTTTTGTTCTTGGTGCATATGGACACTTTAATGGACACTTTCTATTTTTATTTATTTACTATCATTGTTATATCTTGGTTTTTCACTATCTGACAATTGATGGTGATGTTAATTATGAATTGCACTGAATTATTTTGCTTTTTATATATAGCGCTGCACGTTTGAGCTACAAGGGAGGTGACAGACCTATCCCCCTCGACAAACCCCCCCCCCCCCCCCCGCCCCGATCTGTGGAGGTGTTGTTGTTGGCGAGGCCGATCCGTAGTACCGGGAACGTTGGGAACCGCTGGACTAAAGCTTTTAAAAATCCCTTGCTGAAATCAGTGTACAGCATATTAAAGACTTTTTTTTTAAAACAGAATGCATGAACATGTCTCATTCCATCACATATCCCACAAATAAAAGGAGTTCCCCTGGCTCGCTCAACTTCGGTTGCTAGGGCCAATGTCCGGCAGGTTAACTGTGAACAGGTGATCCTGGACGAACCCTCAAATGTAGCGGTATGATGTGGCTCACCTGTCACCCTGCCCGGCCCTGGATTCACTTCCCAGACACTCCAAGACACTCCACTCCAAGACAACGAACAGTCCGTTGCTTTGTTTTTGTTATTTTATTGGGGGAATTCAACTTGGATGGGGTACTTTAGGACAGTAGGTGGAGCCATGCAAATCACGGCTTTACATCCCATTGGCATAATGTACATCCATAACCACTGGAAACAAAGGCTTCTATGCAGAGGGTCTTGGGAATCAGTGGGACAGTATTACAGGTTATGGTGTTAAAGCAATCTTAACTGTTCTGTGCACAAATTTTACTGTGCTGTGCACTAATTAGGAGAATATGGGGAACTTTAGAAGGGGCGGGTGTATTCATTTATTACTAATAAATGAATACACCCGCCCCTTCTAAAGTTCCCCATCAGGTCTGCTCAGCCAATGACATAGGTGTAAGGCTGAGGACCTGATGAGGAACGTGAGAAGGGGCGGGTCTATTCATGTATTACACTGTGGAGGAAGTTCCTCATCAGGTCCGCCCCCTCGTATGTCAGACTACGCCTACGTCATTGGTTGAGCGGACCTGATGGGGAACTTCCTCGCAGTATAATAAATGAATGCACGTTCTGCATCAGGTCCTCAGCCTTACACCTACGTCATTGGCTGAGCGGACCTGATGGGGAACTTTAGAAGGGGCGGGTCTATTAATTTATTACACTGCAGAGGAAGTTCCCCATCAGGTCCGCTCAGGCTCAGCCAATGACGTTTCGTGTGGACAGCGCTGAACATCGGATCGCCGTGGGACACTGGATTTCATCGCTGGAATGTTTTTTTTATTTATTTATTTTTTATTTTTAATAAAGGACTTTCCCAACGGTGTCTGTGTATTTTTAAAAAAAAATTTACACTTTCTTTGTGAAATGGTAGGGGTACAATGTACCCCATTATCAATTCACATAAGGGGGGGCGGGATCTAGCGGTCCCCTTTGTTAAAGGGGTCTTCCAGATTCCGATAAGCCCCCTGTCCGCAGACCACCACAACCACCGGGCAAGGGTTGTGGGGATGAGGCCCTTGTCCCCATCAACATGGGGACATCCTCCCCATGTTGAGGGCATGTGGCCTGGTACGGTTCAGGAAGGGGGGGCTCTCTCGTCCCCCCTCTTTTCCTGCGGCCTGCCAGGTTGCGTGCTCGGATAAAGGGTCAGGAATGGATTTTTGGGGGAACTCCACGCCATTTTTTTTTTACATTTGGTGTGGAGTTCCCCTTAAAATCCAAACCAGACCTGAAGGGCCTGGTATGGATATTTGGGGGGAACTGCACACATTTTTTTTAAATTTGCGGCAGGGTTCCCCTTAATATCCATACCAGACCTGAAGGGCCTGGTAATTGAATTTGGGGGAACCCCCACGCATTTTATTTTTTTTATCAATGACTTTTCTATGTATTGCCGGGAGCCGACAATTCATTATAGCCGCGAGTGAGTTTTAAATGACATTTTTTCCTTCAGAAATTACATTTTGTGCAGGGACAGTTCTAAGCACGGGAAACATGCGCCACTTCACAGGTATACTATACACACACCCTAGGTACGAAATTTAAAGGAATATTTCACTTTTATTGTTTCACTTTAAGCATTATTAAAATCACTGCTCCCGAAGAAACTGCAGTTTTTAAAACTTTTTTTTGCATTGATACATGTCCCCTGGGGCAGGACCCGGGTCCCCAAACATTTTTTATGACAGTAACTTGCATATTAGCCTTTATAATTAGCACTTTTGATTTCGAACGTTCGAGTCCATTGTATTTAATAGGGTTCTAAAGTTCACGCGAACATTCTGTCTGTTCGCAGGTTCTGGTGTGAACCGAGCAGGGGGGTGTTCGGCTCATCCCTATTAGGCAGCATTATTCTGACATTTTCTGTGTTCGGCTCATCCCTAATTAGGATGAAGGCTTTTTTATTTGCTTTAGTCCATTCTACCTATAATTTGCATGGGTATACTGTCTCATTGGCTCCCAAGCTATGCTCCACAGATGCCATGGTTTCCATACACTACGTTGATGATGGCCAAAAAGCCCAAAACAGTTATATACAGTTTAGAGTAAATGGGTCTGTAATATTAGATTATGTCTGCACTACAGTATAAACCTGTGCTTGCATAACTCCTCCCAAGAACCAGCCTACAGATTGAATCAATGCTGGGTGCTTTTAAAAGGAGTACTGAGGCAGAGTGCTGTCATGAGTTTAAGAAGCTTTGCACAGCACCCTGCTGCTGTTTTCTGACTGCATTGCAAGGAGTTGCGCAGAGACCCATTTATGACTTCCATGGGTCTAAAATATGAATGCAATTAAAATGAAAAGGTTTTATTGAAAAATGTAATTAGCATGTCCACTATTTGGAAGCATCTGATAGTACATGCTATTACTCGAAACACTAGTACACTGTACACAGTTGTATTGTATTGTGTTTGGCTGCTTTCTTGATATCAGAGCACAAGATCAACCTCATGAATGATTCTGCCACAAATCTAGGAATATTTTGAAGAAAAAGGAACTGGAATCAACTACAGTATTTTTTTTTACTATTTTACTGCAATGCTATCTGTCAAGAAGAACAATAAAAGACAAAAAAAACTCACACTGACTTTTATAGCACCTAAAGAATTGCATAGATTAAAGAAAACTCTGCATCAGTTCTCCTTTTAAAAACACGTATTCCAAAACACAAAGAACTTTTATGTGCTGTATCCTTATTTGGCATTCAATCATCTATTATTCTTCAGAGACAGATTTCAAAGTAATTGCTGCTCCTACCGACTCAGAATAATTTTATTTTAGATCATGCTGCTGAGTGAAAGTTGACTGAAATATGTTTTACAGACAAGTCAGCCTTCCTGCTTTACTGCTATAAAGTCGCTAACCTATCATTCAGGTTTTTCATATTGAACAACAGACCACCTCCATATTGGCTAAGAGGCCATCATAAAACAAAATATTAATATGAACAATGTATATGGCAATGTTTTTTTTTATAACATTGTAGTTCAGCATTAATTATAAAATAATCTCTTCATCAGGTTTAGGCCCCATACACACTATTAGATTTTCTTTAGATTTTTGTCTTCAGATTTACCAAAATCATGTAGTGCAAGGGCCTGTCTGAGTGCATACAAATTGAATCTCTTAAGCCCTGTACACACGATTGGATTTCCTATGGATTTTAAACAGATGGATTTTTCCATCGGAAATCCCATGAAGCTGACTTCCATCAGTCTTGCCTACACACCATCAGTCAAAAAACCGATCGTCCCAAACGCCGTGACGTAAAACACTCCGACGAGCTAAGAAAAATGAAGTTCAATGCTTCTGAGCATGCGTCGACTTGATTCTGAGCATGCGTGGGTTTTTTATCCGATGGAGTTCCCCACAGACGATAGTAATTTTCTATCGTTTTTTTTTCCATCGGATAAATTTAAAACATGTTCTATTTTTTAACACCGATGGAAAAAAGACCGATGGGGCCCATACACGATCGGTTTGTCCGATGAAAAAAGTCCATCGGACTGTTTTCATCGGTAAAACCGATCGTGTGTTCAGGGCTTACAGGTTTGACCTCATATTATATGGTTTTGGTAAATCTGAAGACAAAAAAAAAATCTAATAGTGTGTAGTGGTGCCATTGAAAATCAGGATCTGGTTTGAACATAAATATTGCTAAAACAATGAAACCAGTAAATAATACCAGTTAAAGTAAAACTAAACCCAATCACACAAGCTTTAACATGTTAAAGTAATTGCAAAATGTACTTTCCTTTGTAGAAACTACACATGCTTGAGGTGACACATATTGAACAGTCATGGTCCACTATTATCTCCTTTAGGAAGCCAGTTCAGGACATTGATGTGAAGCCATGCAAGTTCATTTAGATAGGAAGTGGCGCACAAATGTCAGGTGAAATCAACAGCCCTTAGATGTAAAAAATAATACAAAAGGGTGAAACCAGTATTCCATAAACAAAAATGGCAATTGCTTATGATACACAGCTCTATAGAAAATTAAATACTATCCTATTATGCCGCGTACACACGATCACTTTTCTCGACGGGAAAATTTTAATTTTTTCTCTTGGACGAGAAAAACGGCCGTGTGTAGGCTTTTCAGCATTTTTCCCGATGAGAAAAACGACAAGAATCACGACAAGAAAAATTAGAACATGCTCTAATTTTTCTCGTTGCAAAGCGCAGCATTTTTTTCCGCGGCAGTTTCCCCATAGGGAAACATTGCTAGGGAGTCTACAAACGGCCGATTTTCTCGACCAAGAGAAAACCTGTCATGAAAACCAGCCATGTGTAGGGGACCAAGCCGTTCCTCGTTTTTCCTGTCGGGTTTCACGGCGGTGTTTTCACCGCCGTGAAACTCGATCGTGTGTACACGGCATTAGAGTTTAGAAATGCTTTACAATTTTAACCAAGCTTACAGTGGTGGTGCAACTATGTGTAACCACAGAAGCTGACACTCAAAATAACTTTGTATTTGCCCTGTACTTAGGGTAACTCATCAGCATGCATTTTTAGGTGAATATTGCATTTTTTTCTGAAGCAGCCTGCAAAACAAATTGATCTAGGAGCTTTCTACCATTGTTGGAGTGCTGTGTCCTGTAGTCTGCATGGCAAGGTAGTTATAGAGTGCTATATTAACCACTTTTATCCTTTTCCTGCCCAGGCCAATTTTCAGCTTTCAGCGCTGTCACACTTTGAATGACAATTGCGCGGTTATGAAGGGAAGGAATGAAAATCGCTTGATTCCTTTAGCAACACAGTCAGTGTTGAAATGTAAAAAATCGGACAGACTGGTTGTATCAACACGCAATCTAACACCAGGAACACCAGCAACACAACTGGGTGGGCTCAGGGGGCAGTGCTCTGCGCCCCGAGCCCACCATTTTTTGAAGCCTATTAGAGCCTCTGGCTCTAATCACGTGCTTCATAAAAATAAAAAATACCCCATTGGAATACATGCGTCCGACACCCTGCATGTAGATCAGGGGGCCGGATATATGGATAGGGGGGCGGCACAACTGTACCCCTAATGTACGGGCCGCCACTGCCCATTAGATGCATTTTTGTTTCAATCACATATAGTACTATTCGTTTTTTCAGTCCTTAGAAAACCGCTTCTCTTACAGGGGTGGGTACGTTTCAGACATACTGGTTCCATGTTTGATTGCACTTCATATTTGTTCACAAGTTATTTGCACAACTCAGTAAGGTTTTACTGAGTGATGAAACATTTAATATGATGTTGTAGATTGTAGCTTTAGAGTAGCAAAAAAATAAATAAAAACCTGTGCAGTATAGCAGTGCCTTTTTTTACAGTGTAGAATTAGGCTTGCTCACCAGTTTCTTGAAATTTTACACTCAAAATCAAGCATAGGAATAGGGTTTCCAAGATTAAAAACCAGTGTCAGATTAGGTGGAATTTTTTTACATTTACAGCACCATGCAGATTTTGCAGAGCATGCAGAATAGTTTAGAATATGTTGTGTCAAGCCACATCTGTAGCAATACTTGTTCTGTGCATGTGCACCTTTACATTCAGGTTTGAATTAATCTTTTGTTGTATAACTTTTCAGAGTTACGCTAATTACTGAAAATTTCTGGTGAGTATCACCGCCATCCACCACCTTGAAATGTGAATCTGTGCATTAACACCACCACCAGAGGTTGAAAGACTCGTTTACCAGCTCACATGGACCTCTCACCATAAGAGGTTA
This sequence comes from Rana muscosa, assembly GCA_029206835.1. Classification (NCBI taxonomy): domain Eukaryota; kingdom Metazoa; phylum Chordata; class Amphibia; order Anura; family Ranidae; genus Rana; species Rana muscosa. The sequence goes on from CM055121.1 coordinate 495,784,758, forward strand.
ATAGCGCTTGTGGCTCTATACACAGCCAGGGCGTTTTATGACTTCAGAGGGCCTTCCCGCACTGACATATTAATCTTCCTGACACAGTTCTCATAGGAGTACCCCAAAATGAAAAAGTCTCCACATAATGTAACATCGTAAAAATGTATTCTACATATGCTAAAAATTGCACTTACAACAATAATGCACATAATTGCCTTAAAATCAGCTGGCACACATACAAACAACCTGTGGTTTTGGGACTCGAGGATTAGGGTGATGTCAGTGTGACACTCCTCCCTACGCATTTTGTCATACATTGACGTCGTTCAGGTTATACCTTTGCATTGGGCCTGAGTATGTGCCTTATGAGAGTCAGATTCCGAATTCCCAGTTTGTATGCTGCCACTAGTCCCCTGACTGAAGGTTTTTGCCTCAGCCACAGCAGTTTCATTTTGGATTGAAATTATAATACCCTTTGCTAGATAGATCGTGTTCCAAGAGCAATCTTTCTGTAATGCACAATACGTTTTTTTTCTTTTTTTTTTGTGCTAGTTAGTCTCTTATTCTTTAATCTGTTAGTAACGACTAACTTTTTGAGGGCTGGTTCACACTAATGCAGTGCCAGACATCGCATGTGATTTGCACCGCATTGCTGTGCAAATCACACGCGATGTCTGTGTGATGCAAATTCAGCCATACAAACTATGGCTGAATTTGCATCGCATTCGGACCAAAAACTCTTGCAGGACCCTTTTTTTGTCCGCACTGGAATTGGATCGCATAGGTGCTCACACCCATGCGATCCTATTCGGCAAATCACGTTGCGTTTTGCAAACTGTTTGCAGGGTGTCGTTAACTTAACATACACTCCGCAATCAGTACGCATGAACAGGTTGTGATTTTGATGCGGTGCGGATTTGCACCGAACTCTCTGTGAAATGGCACTGCATCTAGTGTAAACTGGCCCTCAAAGTTACAAAAAAATGTATTGTGAAATTTATGATATGCTGTCCACCATGCTTTTAGCCGCATCGGCTGTTATCCCTAAAAAGCCGACCATCAGCTCTAAAAAAACGGTACTGGGATGATGCCTGCAGCTGCAGACATCATCCCGGTATAACCCCCTAAAGCCGAGGCTGCATATGTGCGTATGATCGGCTCTAACATAAATCATTTTTTTCTAACAGTAAGCATGTCCTCTTGATTAACAGCAAGTATGTAATTCTCAAACATATGAATTCAATAGGGATGAGTTTCGAGTTCGAGTCAAACTCATGTTCAACTCGAACATTGCCTGTTCGCCCGTTCGCCGAACAGCGAACAAATTGGGGTGTTTGCGGCAAATTCGAAAAGTCTATGGGAGAAATCTAAAGTGCTAATTATAAAGGCTTATATGCAAGTTATTGTCCTAAAAAGTGTTTGGGGACCCGGGTCCTGCCCCAGGGGACATGTATCAATGCAAAAAAAAGTTTTAAAAACTGCCGTTTTTTTAGGAGCAGTGATTTTAATAATGCTTAAAGTGAAACAATAAAAGTGAAATATTCCTTTAAATTTCGTACCTGGGGGGAGTGTATGATATGCATGTAAAGTCGCGCATGTTTCCCGTGCTTAGAACTGTCTCTGCACAAAGTGTCATTTTTAAAGGAAAAAAAGTCATTTAAAACTCACTCGCGGCTATTAATGAATTGTCGGCTTTTATCAATACATAGAAAAGTCATTGATAAAAAATAAAAAAAAGCGTGGGGGTTCCCCCAAATTCAATTACCAGGCCCTTCAGGTCTGGAATGGATATCAAGGGGAATCCCGCCACAAATAAAAAAAAAATGGCGTGGGGTTCCCCCTAAATATCCATACCAGGCCCTTGAGATCTGGCATGGATTTTAAGGGGAACTCCACCCCAAATTTAAAAAAAAATGGCGTGGAGTCCCCCCAAAAATCCATACCAGACCCTTATCCGAGCACGCAACCTGGCTGGCCGCAGGGGAAGAGGGGGGGGACGAGAGAGTGGCCCCCCTCCCTCCTGAACCGTACCAGGCCACATGCCCTCAACATGGGGAGGATGTCCCCATGTTGATGGGGACAAGGGCCTCATCCCCACAACCCTTGCCCGGTGGTTGTGGGGGTCTGCGGGCAGGGGGCTTATCGGAATCTGGAGGACCCCTACCCCTACCCCTACCATTTCACGAAGAAAGAGTCAAAAAATGTAAATAAAAACACACAAACACCTTGGAAAAGTCCTTTATTAAAAAAAAAAAAACATTTCAGCGATGAAATCCAGTGTCCCGCGGCGATCCCGATGTCCAGAGCTGTCCGTCATTGGTTGTGCCTGTGCGGACCTGATGGGGAACTTCCTCCGCTGTGTTTTAAATGTATAGACCCGCCTCTTCTAAAGTTTCCCATCAGGTCCGCTCAGCGGACCAGATGCGGAACGCGAGAAGGGGCGGGTCTATTCATGTATTACACAGCGAACGAAGTTCCCCATCAGGTTCGCCCCCTCGGTATGTCCGACCCCGCCTACGTCATTGGCCTGAGTGGGAAACTTCCTTCACTGTGTAAATTCGTTCGCTGTGTTTTAAATGTATAGACCCACCCCTTCTCGCGTTCCACATCTGGTCCGCTGAGCGGACCTGATGGGGAACTTTAGAAGGGGGCGGGTCTATACATTTAAAACACAGCGGAGGAAGTTCCCCATCAGGTCCGCACAGGTACAACCAATGACTGACAGCGCTGGACATCGGGATCGCCGCGGGACACTGGATTTCATTGCTGGAATGTTTTTTATTTTATTTATTTTTATTTTTTAATAAAGGACTTTTCCAAGGTGTTTGTGTGTTTTTATTTACATTTTTTGACACTTTCTTCATAAAATGGTAGGGGTACAATGTACCCCTTACCAATTCACATGGGGGGGCCGGGATCTGGGGGTCCCCTTTGTTAAAGGGGTCTTCCAGATTCCGATAAGCCCCCCACCCGCAGACCCCCACAACCACCGGGCAAGGGTTGTGGGGATGAGGCCCTTGTCCCCATCAACATGGGGACATCCTCCCCATGTTGAGGGCATGTGGCCTGGTACGGTTCAGGAGGGAGGGGGGGCCGCTCTCTCATCCCCCCCTCTTCCCCTGCGGCCGGCCAGGTTGCGTGCTCGGATAAGGGTCTGGTATGAATTTTTGGGGGGACTCCACGCCATTTTTTTTTTAATTTGGGGTGGAGTTCCCCTTAAAATCCATGCCAGATCTCAAGGGCCTGGTATGGATATTTAGGGGGAACCACACGCCATTTTTTTTTTAATTTGCGGCGGGGTTCCCCTCAATATCCATTCCAGACCTGAAGGGCCTGGTAATTGAATTTGGGGGAACCCCCACGCTTTTTTATTTTTTTTTATCAATGACTTTTCTATGTATTGATAAAAGCCGACAATTCATTAATAGCCGCGAGTGAGTTTTAAATTACTTTTTTTCCTTCAAAAATGACACTTTGTGCAGGGACAGTTCTAAGCACGGGAAACATGCACGACTTTACATGCATATCATACACACCCCCCAGGTATGAAATTTAAAGGAATATTTCACTTTTATTTTTTCATTTTAAGCATTATTAAAATCACCGCTCCCGTAAAAACGTCTATTTTTAAACCTTTTTTTGCATTGATGCATGTCCCCTGGGGCAGGACCCGGGTGCCTAAACACTTTTTAGGACAATAAATTGCATATTAGCCTTTATAATTAGCACTTTAGATTTTGAACGTTCGAGTCCATTGTATTTAATAGGGTTCTAAATTTCACACGAACATTCTGTCTGTTCGCAGGTTCTGGTGCGAACCGAACAGGGGGGTGTTCGGCTCATCCCTGGAATCCAAGCAGTAAAGGGTATTGCAGGCACACCAGCATGTGCAAAGAAAGGTACCGGCTTGTGTAGAGGTGGGAGAGACATCCTTGTCACCAATTATGTTGTGTCTTGTAGTCTGGAAGGCAGAATAATTATAGAGTGCTTTATTAACATGTTCAGGCTTTCATATTAGATGTGCAGGCTTCTGATTATGGCATAACATGATCTAAAAACAAACTTGTCCTGAGTATAGAAAGTATTATATGTAACATCTGTAAATAGTGACATCTACTGACCAGAGGAATGAACACCACATGTGACCCTCCGTGACATTCTATCTCACTTTTGAAGCCAGTTACCACTTTATATTGCGTTTCCTCAGTGGATGTGAACCGTGGTGGTAGTTACATTGGTTTATATTCAGTAGTAAGATTCATGTAATTTATTTTGGATCAGCTGTCTCTATTGCTTGAGCACTGTGTGCGTTGGAAGGTTTATTGTATGAATGAATTGAAAACATCTGACGTGGTTTATCCTGGATATCTGGACACTTTTTAATGCCTGTACATAGTCGTATTTATATAAGGTTTACAAATACCACACACTTGGCAGGTTCTTGAAAGATATTATGCTCACGAAATGTCTACCACTGCCAAATTGTATCAGAAGGAGGGGCTTGGGGAAATTGTTTTTTTTTTAAGTTTAATCTACATGCCAAAATATCATCTATGTCCTTCTTCAGTCTGCCTTCAAGAAAAAAACAAAGCACTGAAACTGCTCTTATTCTGTTAATTAACCTTTGTATGAGAGGGAGCTGGGGAGGTAAAATGTCCTAGACCTTTTAGCAGCATTTGACACAATCAGCTGTTAAATCCTAATAGATAGGCTAAAGTGGAGCTCCACCCAAAGTGGAAGCTCTGCTTATTTGCCTCCCATTTGGCACCTTTCGGGTGGGGGGTGGGAGGGAGTGGAGAGCGGGTTCCTGGTCTTGACAGATACCCGCTCCCACTTCGGGCTGATCTCGCTGTGGCAAAGTCAGCAGGAAGTTCGGCCCCCCTCTTCCTTCCCCCGCCGCCGGGCCATTCACAAAGTGCAGCGCGCTTCGCGCATGAGCAGTAGGGATGGGCCCGAACACCCCCCGGTTCAGTTCGCACCAGAACATGCGAACAGGCAAAAAATTTGTTCGAACACGCGTACACCGTTAAAGTCTATGGGACACGAACATGAAAAATCAAAAGTGCAAATTTTAAAGGTAAATATGCAAGTTATTGTCATAAAAAGTATTTGGAGACCCGGGTCCTGCCCCAGGGGACATGTATCAATGCAAAAAAAAAAAAATTGACGTTTTTTCGGGAGCAGTGATTTTAATAATGCTTAAAGTGAAACAATAAATGTGAAATACTCCTTTAAATTTCATACCTGGGGGGTGTCTATAGTATGCATGTAAAGTAGTGCATGTTTCCTGTGTTTAGAACTGTCCCTGCACAAAATGTCATTTCTAAAGGAAAAAAAGTCATTTAAAACTACTCGCGGCTATTAATGAATTGTCGGGTCCCGGCAATACAGATAAAAGTCATTGAAAAAAAAACCACAGGGGTTGCCCCCCCAGTCCATTACCAGGCCCTTTGGATCTGGTATGAATATTAAGGGGAACCCCGAGCCATTATAAAAAAAATGCGTGGGGGTTTCCCCCCAAATTCCATATCAGGCCCTTCAGGTCTGGTATGGATATTAAGGGGAACCCTGCGCCATTTTAAAAAAAAACAATGGCGTTGGGTTCCCCCCAAAAATCCATACCAGACCCTTCAGGTCTGGTATGGATTTTAAGGGGAACCCCGCACCAAAATAAAAAAAAAATGGCGTGGGGTTCCCCCCAAAAATCCATACCAGACCCTTATCCAAGAACGCAACCTGGCAGGCCGCAGGAAAAGAGGGGGGGTCGAGAGAGTGCCCCCCTCCTAAACCGTACCAGGCCACATGCCCTCAACGTGGGGAGGATGTTGATGGGGACAAGGGCCTCATTCCTACAACCCTTGCCCGGTGGTTGTGAGGGTCTGCGGGTGGGGGGGATTATCGGAATCTGGAAGCCCCCTTTAACAATGGGGACCCCCAGATCCCGCCCCCCCCTATGTGAATTGGTAACAGGGTACATTCTACCCCTACCATTTCATAAAAAAATGTGTCGAAATGTTAAAAAACACAGGAGACAGTTTGGGACAAGTCCTTGTTTAAAAAGAAAAAAAAAAAGGTTCCAACGATGTAATCCACTCTCGAGCAATACGGAAGAAAAATAAACCCAGCCGCTATGAACAATACCGCCTCATAGGAGGCGCCCGGCTGAATGGCGCCTGCAGGGCGGGGCCACATGTCACGTGCGCAGGTGAGCCGCCTCCTCTCTGACGCAAGGAGAAAGCCTGGGGTTACCCAATGACGTGTAACAGTGACCATGCCCCCTCTGATGCGTCACGGGAAACCCGCGTTTCTTTTTAATAAAGGACTTGTCCCAAACTGTCTCCTGTGTTTTTTAACATTTTGACACTTTTTTTTTGTGAAATGATAGGGGTACGATGTACCCCGTTACCAATTCACATAGGGCGGGCCAGGACCTGGGGGTCCCCTTTGTTAAAGGGGGCTTCCAGATTCCGATAAGCCCCCCGCCTGCAGACCCCCACAACCACCAGGCAAGGGTTGTGGGGATGAGGCCATTGTCCCCATCAACATGGGGACATCCTCCCCATGTTGAGGGCATGTGGCCTGATACGGTTCAGGAGGGGGGCGCTCTCTCGTCCCCCCTCTTTTCCTGCAGCCTGCCAGGTTGCGTGCTCAGATAAGGGTCTGATTTGGATTTTTGGGGGGAACCCCACGCCATTTAAAAAAAAAAATGGCACAGGGTTCCCCTTAATATACATACCAGACCTGAAGGGCCTGATATGGAATTTGGGGGACCCCCATGCTTTTTTTTTTTTGGTTCGGGGTTCCCCTTAATATTCATACCAGACCCAAAGGGTCTGGTAATGGACTAAGGGGGGAACCCATGCTGTTTTTTTTCAATGACTTTTATCTGTATTGCCAGGACCCGACAATTCATTATAGCCGCGATCAGTTTTAAATGACTTTTTTTCCTTTACAAATGTCATTTTGTGCAGGGACTTTTCTAAGCAAACAAGTGCTACTTTACAGGCATACTATAGACACCCCCCAGGTACGAAATTTAAAGGAATATTTCACTTTTATTGTTTCACTTTAAGCATTATTAAAATCAAACTTTTTTTTGCATTGATACATGTTTCCTGGGGCAGGACCCGGGTCCCCAAACACTTTTTATGACAATAACTTGCATATTAACCTTTAAAATCAGCACTTTTGATTTCTCCCATAGACTTTTAAAGGGTGTTCCGCGGCTTTTCGAATTTGCCGCGAACACCCCAAATTGTTCGCTGTTCGGCGAACGGGCGAACAGGCAATGTTCGAGTCGAACTTATGTTCGACTTGAACAGATAGCCCATCCCTAATGAGCAGTAGGGAACTGGCTGTGAAGGTGCATGGATTCACTGCTGATTTCCCTTAGTGGAGATGGCAGCAGCAGCACCCAATAGCTGATTGAAAAATTGGCTGGGGTGATGTCACGTACCTGAAGGGAGACTGAAGTAACGAGGTCGGCCTCTCTTGTATCTCCAGCCCTGGTCCCGCTGGAGGTGAAACAGAAGGAACCGAGGGACAGGAGGAACACGAGTGCCTGCAGATGTAGACCCGGAAACCAGTAGCAGGGGGTGCGACCCTGGATGAGCAGGAGGATCATCAGATAACGGAAGGCAGCTGCGCACCAAGGATCAGCCGGGGTTAAAGAGGCACTCCGCTGAAACAGTGGCACTGGAACGTCAGATGATGTTAAGTCACTGGAAGACTTGCAGCAGGAAGTTGCAGAGAGTCACAGGACTGAAGTCGCAGACACTCTGAGGTTGAAGAGGAGCGACACAGGAAGCAGATGCAAGGTCACAAGGGTAGCCGGGTCAGGTAACAGGCGGGCAGCGAAGTACAAGGCAGCAGACAGAAGCAGGGTCAAATGGGTAGCCAGGATCAGGAGCCAGTAATCAGAACAGAGCAGAGTCCAGAAGCAGGGTCAAGGCAAGCCAGGTTCAGCAACAGGCATCAAGCAGGATCACAACAGGGTTCAGGATATCGGGTAACAGCTGAAGACCAGTCAGCAAGGGTCTGGGGTCAGGGCACTTCCTTAAATAGACCGTTTGGCGCCAATTGGCGCTAGGGACGCTCTCCTGCACGTGCACACAGTCCGTTGCATGTGCGCATGCGCATTGGTGCGCCTGTGCGCGGACGCATGCGCATTGGACGAAAACAAATGGTTCTCTTACAGGTGAAGACACCGCAGGATTCCTGGACAGGTAACTGTCCTAATATTAAAAGTCAGCAGCTACAGTATTTGTATTTTTTCTGAAGGAGCCTGGAGCTCAGCTTTAAGGTTATTTTGTGGCATAGATAGCACAGATCTTTAAAGCTGAACTCAGGGATGCAATTAAAAATCATCTCTTTTTTTTAGTGGTGTCAAATATGTCAATTTTAAAGCTGCTAATAATTTATTTTAAACCAGAACATTTAGCTAATAATTACACTGAGGAAACAGTAACATCAACAATGAAATATGTAAAATGCAGTGTCGGCCATGTACCCAGAGGAGGTATATTGATGGCTAATGCATCACATTCATCCTTCTTACATTATGAATAACTAAACTTCCCATTATACTGTGGAAAATGTAGTAAATGGCTGTTATGTGTGGGGGTTGTGGGGGTTGGAGGGGTACTTGGTTTATGTAAATCAGTAAACCAGTAGCGGCTGGTGGTATATTTTTTGGGGGGGGCGGCAAACAATCCACCTGCCACCACCTCCCGGTTGGTCAGTCACCAGCCTCGCACATACCCTATCTAGGTTGTGGGCAAGGCTTCCTCCGGGCGGCGGGCGGTGCCTCCTCCTGGTGCTTTACAGCAGCTTCCCCCTGCGTCTCCTCCTCCTCGGGGGCCAATAGGATCAGGACCTGCTTCCTGATTGGACGGGAGGAGAATCAGGAAGATAATAGCGAATAGCCCATCCTTTTTTGAAGCCTATTAGAGCCTCTGGCTCTAATCACGTGCTTCTAAAAAAAAAAAAACCCGTTGGAATCCATGCGTCCAGCGCCCTCCATGTAGATTAGGGGGCCAGGCGTATGTATTAGCGGGGGAGACACCTGCCCCTGCCGCCACTGATGTAAACATTGCCAGTGAATGGGCTTGTGTACTCGTCCACATCCTCCTCATTACATGCCTACCTTGTCTTCATTACATGCATATGTACAAGGCCATGGTAGACCAGGAAACCCCTTACTTGGCAGTCAATGTGGGTCATGGGCGGTGGAGCAGACGAGGAGCCTGCTGGATTGTCAATCAAATGATGCTGTTACAGTGGGGGGGTTTAGAATGGAAGTCTGAGAATTCTGGGCCTTCCCACTACGGGGAGCGGGGAGTCACGCTGCTTGCTGAAAAATAACTACATTGAGGAAGTGACATGACTGGTAGCCAGGGGGGAGGATAGAAAGCATAGCAACCATTAAAATTGATGTGAGGGGGACTGAGACCTATAAACAGTGGCGGAATTTTCAGGGTCGCAACAGTCGCAGTTGCGACTGGGCCCTGTAATTCCGCCAAGTCCCGGGGGCCCCGCAACCCGCCCGTGTGAATGGCCCACCCACCTGTCTGTCACTCACTGACTGTGTGCGGCGTGCACTGCGTGCTGTTCGTTCAGCCGCAGGGCGTGCTTCCGCCGCTGACTGACGACATACAATGCAGAGAGCAGGGCAGCTGAGGCAGCACTCACTCTCACTGACTGAGATTGTGGACCGCCTCCGCCTCCGCCTCCACCTATCCAGAGACACAGAGGTGTAGGGAGGCGGGGCGGACTCTGAAAAATGAGAGGGGGGGAAGCTTTCCCCTCTATTGCAGCGTCACCGCGGAGTACCTTCCCGGCATCTACCCAGGCATGAGGCAAGGCAGAGTGGCAGAATTTTCATCCTGGCGGGAGAAGGCACACACAGTGGACCTAAAGAACGGAATTCCCGGGGAATCGATTGATTGACGGTAAGTCAATCAAGTGACAGAGTTCAGCTCAGCAATTGATGCCAACCTCCACCACCTGTGCCTCGTCTTACTGATCCCATCCCCCCACCACTGATCTCATCATCCCTATCTCCCCCCATTACTTCTACAACAGAGGTGATGGGGGGGATAGGGATGAGATCAGTGGTGGGGGGATGGGATCAGTAAGAGGCACAGGTGGTGATGGGAGAGGATGGCACCACCACTGCCACCGCAGCCCCCCCCCCCCTCAAGTACCACCGCTCCCCATTCCCTGCTGCTCTGTTGGAAAGTGTGCAGAGATCGCGCTGGGATTTGAGCTCAGCTTGTAAGGTAAGTTTTTGCCCCCCCCCATACACTACCATACAGTTCTGCCACCCCCCTCCCATACACCATCCATCCATACAGTTTTCCCTCTCCTCCTCATACACACATATATCATCCCCTCCATACACCATCCATATATATAGTTCTCCCCCCCCCCCATACACCATCCATATATACAGTCCCCCCCATATATACAATTATCCCCCCCCCCATACACCATCCATAGATACAGTCCTCCGCATATATACAATTCTCCCCCCCCATACACCATCCATATATACAGTTCTCCCCCCCCCATATATACAGTTCTCCCCCCCATACACCATCCATATATACAGTTCTCCCCCACCCATACACCATCCATATATACAGCCCCCCTATATATACAGTTCTCCCCCCCCCATACACCATCCATAAATAGAGTTCTCCACCCCCCCATATAACATCCATATATATCGTTCGCCCCCCCATATATACAGTTCTCCCCCTCATACACCATCCTTATATACAGTTTTCCCCCATCCATATATACAGCCCCCCCATATACAGTTCTCACCGGGTGACACCGTCCTCTGCCCTACTGACACCGTCCTCTGCCCTACTGACACCGTCTTCTGCCCTACTGACACCGTCCACTGCCCTACTGACACCGTCCACTGCCCTACTGACACCGTCCACTGCCCTACTGGCTGACAGTGTCCACTTTTAAGCTAGGCTAGTTTCATATTTTAACTGACATTTCTTTTATTAATTGAATCATATTTTATAGGTACACTAATGTTTTTTTTTTTTATTTAACCATGCCCCTTTAATTCCCCCCCCCCCACTGTTAATGCAATTTGGCCACAGCAACTGTTCATTGTAGCACACCTCATTACTACTCTCTTTGGGTAACCCAAAAAATGTCCCAGGTATTTTACAATCCTATAGCGCGTAGTACAAAAAAATTGTCGCGCACCGCGAAAGTGTTCTGGTTTGGCTTGAAGAAAAGGTGGCAACCCTAATCCCATCCCTCCTCCCCACCAGCACTGTTACTGATCTCATTCCCCAGGTCAGATTTAAGTGATTCTATGATTGCTTCATAGGGTCAGCAACTGATGTATTGCTTCATTTATGTGAAATCCCTGGTGATATGGCCAGTCCCCCTTTGTTGTACAGTGTAAAAAAATTAAGTATCAAAATCAGGCTTTTCGGTGGGTGGCCCTTCATGATTTCTTGCACTGGGGCCCTGAAGTTCTCTAGTTACGCCACTGCCTATAAAAGTATAGAAAATAAGTTCTCTTTATCTATTACTGCCCCATACTTAAGCATGGTAAGGAGAATATATTCTGTGAGGCTTCATTCACATGGGGATAGGTGTATTTTCTGCACAGAATGCAGGTTCGGGTAACTGGCAGAGTTATTAGAAGATCCTGCATTAAATAATCACCTAAAGTACTTGGGTTTAGAAGCATATAGATGTGCACAATGTTTAGATTCATACAGTTCTTCGAATGGCTTATGCGTGTATGTGTTTAAGCATTTACATTTACATTTACATGCATTAAATGTGCGTATTTAATTGTGTCATTTATTGATTCATTACAAGTGTACAACATATACATATGATTTAAAGGGACAGTACATGACTTTCACATTAGCACTTTATTGTGTTTTTCAAAGAATATCTCATGGTTCTTCCTGGAGTCATTACAGGAGTACGGCATGTATAATTGATTCATGAGATTAGTCCTTTTTTTTTGCACCGCCACTTTATTGCTTTTCATATGACAGTTGCTTTTCATATGACATTTAGTTTGTAAATTTTTTGGGGGGTTACATAACTTACATTTTCAGGAACAGCATACCTTTTTTGCACTATTTCTACCTAATTCACATTTCAATGATTCATAGTTTGCAGCAGTTCACATTTTTTTAAGTAGGTCAGTGCAAAATACACATTGTTTTAGTTATAGCATAGGTAAGAAAATGTCAAGATATACAGTATCTCACAAAAGTGAGTACACCCCTCACAATTATGTAAATATTTTATTATATCTTTTCATGTGACAACACTGAAGAAATTACACTATGCTACAATGTAAAGTAGTGAGTGTACAGCTTGTATAACAGTGTAAATTTGCTGTCCCCTCAAAATAACTCAACACACAGCCATTAATGTCTAAACCGCTGGCAACAAAAGTGAGTACACCCCTAAGTGATAAAAACACTTGTCCCTGTTACGTTATTTTCACCTCTAAGTTGTCATCTACAGTATGTCAGCCCGCAACAAAAAGTACTATTATTGGCAGGATCTCCAGGTAAGGAACATTGCAACAAGTTCACAAAAAAATGTGCTCAAGAAAACTGTATACAGTAAGGCATGATGTCACACACACTGAAAATAGATTCTGGGATTACTACACTAATACAGTTCCCTCTTCCTGGTACTTTGCTTTGTTATGACATCAGATGCTCAACATCTCTTGCAGTCTTTAAACACAAAATGCATCATTTCTAAAGGCATACAACCTTGATGCACAGTGGAGTTTATTTACTAAAGGGTAATAGGCTGTTTACTTTTCAAAGGAAGTTGAACTTTTCAAGAATATATTTTCCTTAGAGCTTAGTGAATGTGAAGAAATTTCACATTGCAAAGAATACCCAATCACGTGCGAGGAAAATAAAATAAAGTAAAAACATTTTTGCTAGCACATGATTGGATAGAGGAAGACAGCAGAGCTTCATCCCATGACATTAAGCTCCCGGGAAAATTCTATTTCAAAGTGAAACTTCCCTTGCAAAGTGAACAGTCTATTTTCCTTTAGTAAATCAACCCCTGTATCGTATCCCTTAGACCAGGGGTAGGCAACCTGAGGCCCTCTAGCTGTTACAGAACTAAAAGTCCCATCATGCCTCAGGGAGTAATTGTAACTGCCAGCCTTGCAATGCCTCATGGGAAATGTAGTTCCACAACAGCTGGAGGGCTACTGGTTGCCTACCCCGCCTTAGACCATAAGCTTGTTTGGGAAGGGTTATAATTCCTATTGTGTTTAATATTTAATGCATTTATGTACATGTTCAGGCCATTATCATAACTCCTTTGTATAGTGTTGCAGAAGATCAGGGATGAGCCGAACACCCCCCTGTTCGGTTCGCACCAGAACCTGCGAACAGACAGAATGTTCGCGTGAACTTTAGAACCCTATTAAATACAATGGACTCGAACGTTCGAAATCTAAAGTGCTAATTATAAAGGCTAATATGCAATTTATTGTCCTAAAAAGTGTTTGGGGACCCGGGTCCTGCCCCAGGGGACATGCATCAATTCAAAAAAAAGTTAAAAAAATAGACGTTTTTACGGGAGCAGTGATTTTAATAATGCTTAAAATGAAAAAATAAAAGTGAAATATTCCTTTAAATTTCGTACCTGGGGGGTGTGTATGATATGCATGTAAAGTCGCGCATGTTTCCCGTGCTTAGAACTGTCTCTGCACAAAGTGTCATTTTTGAAGGAAAAAAAGTCATTTAAAACTCACTCGCGGCTATTAATGAATTGTTGGCTTTTATCAATATATAGAAAAGTCATTGATAAAAAATAAAAAAAAAGTGTGGGGGTTCCCCCAAATTCAATTACCAGGCCCTTCAGGTCTGGAATGGATATTAAGGGGAACCCCGCCGCAAATAAAAAAAAATGGCGTGCGGTTCCCCCTAAATATCCATACCAGGCCCTTCAGATTTGGCATGGATTTTAAGGGGAACTCCACCCCAAATTTAAAAAAAAATGGCGTGGAGTCCCCCCAAAAATCCATACAAGACCCTTATCCGAGCACGCAACCTGGCCGGCCGCAGGGGAAGAGGGGGGGACGAGAGAGCGCCCCCCCCTCTTCCTGAACCATACCAGGCCACATGCCCTCAACATGGGGAGGATGTCCCCATGTTGATGGGGACAAGGGCCTCATCCCCACAACCCCCCCTTTGGGGGGACTACATGCCAATTTTTTTTAAATTTGGGGTGGAGTTCCCCTGAAAATCCATGCCAGATCTGAAGGGCCTGGTATGGATATTTAGGGGGAACCGCACGACATCTTTTTTTTATTATTTGCGGCAGGGTTCCCCTTAATATCCATTCCAGACCTGAAGGGCCTGGTAATTGAATTTGGGGGAACCCCCACGCTTTTTTTTTATCAATGACTTTTCTATGTATTGATAAAAGCCGACAATTCATTAATAGCTGCGAGTGAGTTTTAAATGACTTTTTTCCTTCAAAAATGACACTTTGTGCAGGGACAGTTCTAAGCATGGTAAACATGCGCCACTTCACATGCATATCATACACACCCCCCAGGTACGAAATTTAAAGGAATATTTCACTTTTATTGTTTACTTTAAGCATTATTAAAATCACTGCTCCTAAAAAAACGCCCGTTTTTAAAACTTTTTTTTGCATTGATACATGTCCCCTGGGGCAGGACCCGGGTCCCCAAACACTTTTTAGGACAATAACTTGCATATAAGCCTTTATAATTAGCACTTTAGATTTCTCCCATAGACTTTTCGAATTTGCCACGAACACCCCAAATTGTTCGGCGAACGGGCGAACAGGCAATGTTCGAGTCGAACATGAGTTCGACTCGAGCTCGAAGCTCATCCCTACAGAAGATGTTGGTGTTATATGAATCAATAATGATGGAATGGACATCAGTATTTAATTCTGTTTTTCAAACTCACTAATTTATCATAATAAAACAGTATGAAGTGAATACAGAAGCAATCAATGCAACTATTGATGGGTAAGAGCAGAAGGATTTAACAAACATCATATTATTTGATTCTACCCAGAATTATGGCATAGAATACCATTACACTTACGGTACATTTAAAGTGGTTGTAAACCCAAACATATACCCGGTGATACACAGGGAAAACACATAAATGAAACAAATCCTCCTACATGTGTTGTACCTGTTTATCTGCAGCAATCTCATTTGTAGATCATTCTAAAAACACACAAATCAAATGATTTTGTTCTCAGCTCTAGCAGCAGGGGACAGGGATCTGAAGTCTCCCCATGCAGATCTCAGTGATGGGACTTCTGAGCCCTGATTTGGGGGAAGGGATACACCCCTTCACACCAGAAAACATGCAGAGCTGTGGCTATGAATCACAGGTTGTTTTCTGGAGCTCTCCTCCCAGTCAACTTTTGTATCTATTACATAGTTACATAGTTAGTCAGGTTGAAAAAAGACACAAGTCCATCCAGTTCAGCCATAAAATATATATATATATATATATATATATATATATATATATATATAATATCATACAATCCCATATACCCAATTCTATACCCACAGTTGATCCAGAGGAAGGCGAAAAACCCCAGCAGAGCATGATCCAATTTGCTACAGCAGGGGAGAAAATTCCTTCCTGATCCCCCGAGAGGCAATCGGATTTTCCCTGGATCAACTTTACCTATAAATATTAGTACTATTATTAGTTATATTCTGTACATTTAGGAAAGAATCCAGCCCTTTCTTAAAGCAATCTACTGAGCTGGCCAGAACCACCTCTGCAGGGAGTCTATTCCACATTTTCACAGCTCTTACTGTGAAGAAACCTTTCTGTATTTGGAGATGAAATCTCTTTTCCTCTAGACGTAAAGAGTGCCCCCTTGTCCTCAGTGTTGACCGTAAAGTGAATAACTCAACACCAAGTTCACTATATGGACCCCTTTTATAATTGTGCATGTTGATCGTATCCCCCCTTAATCTCCTCTTCTCAAGAGTGAATAAATTCAGTTCCTCTAATCTTTCCTCATAGCTGAGCTCCTCCATGCCTCTTATCAGTTTGGTTGCCCTTCTCTGCACTTTCTCCAGTTCCCCAATATCCTTTTTGAGAACTGGTGCCCAAAACTGAACTGCATATTCCAGATGAGGTCTTTTGGTGTGGAAAACCTGTCAGAAGTGACTCCTGGTGATAACAGAGGAATGTGGCAGCCTAAAGAAATCGCACTCAGTGCTTTGGATAGAGGCAAGTACAAAATATAGAAGGATATGATTTGTTCATATTTCATATCTGAGATTTACAACCACTATTCTATTACATTTAAACAAAAAATCATTATATGCTGCGCTGTTATGATGGTCAATCTGTAGCCTAATTATAGACATATATATACTTATCTACATACTGTAGGTAAGTATAGACATGTGTTTGTGTGCGTTTTGAAATTGTGTTAGTAAAGTATTTTTTAAAGAATTTGGAATACATTTTGTTAAAGTGGTTCTAAAGGCAAAAGGTTTATTATCTTAATGCATTCTCTGCATTCTCTGCAGGAGACAAATTACCTGTTTGCAAAATGTTATAACAAACTATGAAACTTATTTTTTTCAAAATTGTTGGTCTTTGTTTAGCAAAAAATGAAAACCCCAGTAGTGATTAAATACCACCAAAAGAAAGCTCTATCTGTGTGCATAAAATGATAAAAATTTCATATGGGTACAGTGTAGCATGATTGCGCAATTGTCATTCAAAGTGCGACAGCGCTGAAAGCTAAAAATTGGCCTGGGCAGGAAAGGTGTTTAAGTGCCCAGTAGGCAAGTGGTTAAGTTACTAAAGGCAAATAGACTGTTCACTCTGCAAATGAATTATTCCCAAAGCTTAGTGAATGAGGAAAAGCCCTGATGTCTACCATCATCCAATCATGTGAAAGCAAAAATGCTGTTTTTTGTAATTATTTTTTATTTTTCTTGCATGTTATTGGGTTTTCTTTACAAAATTTCAAGCTTCACCACAATCACTAAACTCTGGGGAAAATGTCCCTTGCAGAATGCAAGTAAACCATCTATTTGCCTTTAGTAAATCAACCCCATCGTATGCATTGCTCCATTCACTCTTTGTGATCCTGACGCACTGCAGATGTTGGGGATGCATGCAAGGCTCTTATTTTGATGCCCATGTACAGTAAAAGAGGCAATAAAAAAATGAGTCAAGCCTTGAAAAAAATTCTGGTTTACAGCGTGCACTATGTGCAGCAGAGCAGAGATTTGAAGATCATGTTTATAGTTATGCTATAATTATGTTTAGCATGAAAACACATCAGCAAACCTTAAGGATTCCAATTAGATGCTTAATTAACCATAGTGATCTTAGCGTTATGAAGCAGTAGACTGTTGAAAATGAGTCACTGGTATCATGACAGTATAAAAAAAAATGCATGCAGTGATTAAATCATCCCTTACATAAAAAGTAATTTTTAGTATTATTTAAATATGTATAGTTTTATGATAACACTGTATTGCTGGAGAGGAAAAAGATTGGTGTGCAAAAACTATATTCTGTGTAGCTCACTGCATTTAAAGGAACACTCTACAAAACTATATAAATAAGCAAATAGTAAAGAGGAGTTCTAAATTGGAGTTGTAATACTAACAACAAGGCTAATCACAAATAAATAAATAAATAAATAAATAAAAAATGCATTTTATAAACACAAGTAACCCAAACCCTTTACAAAGTGCTCTAGTGTGTCACGAATGTCACGTCTACCCCCAACGCAGGTGGTCAAACACTATAGCTAGCTACTGTGCGCTTCACCTATAGCAGCCCACTTTCCCTTAAGACAAACAGGCCTACCGGTACTTGGTTGCCCCCAGGACTTTATACACAATGCTATAGTGCCTGGCCACCACGCCTGGGCAGATGTAAACTGAATAAAGCAAACAGGTACTTGCAGTTTAGCAGATAGCGTGGTTCAAAGACAGTTCAGGTAAAGGTAGGCTGAGTTCAGGGGATAATCCAGTATCCATTCCAGGTAAAAAGGCAGGCTGAGTTTAGGGGAAAATCCAGTCCAATCCGGGTCATGCACAGTGGATCCAACAGCAAGCAAGGCAGACTAACAGGAAGCTTGGTCTAGAACAATGCAGGTAAGTCTGTCTCTATCACAAACAAGGGATAGAGTGCTCGGTTTGCTTATATCTGCTGACTGAGCAGATCAATCACCTAACAGGTGAACACAGACAGGGAGGAAAGCAACAGCCAACACCCAGGTGCTGGAATGATGAACAGGAGCACTAAGTGATCATGACATAGTGATCCAAAAAGTGCGTATGTATATCCCCAAAGTGCAAAATACATAAAGCGCATATACAGTATGTATTCTTAAAGCGAAAAGTCCTTTAATGCAGATGCCAATTTAAGGAGAAATGTCTTAACTCCTGTACTTACATGTTACTCGCCTATGCACAGCCAAATGGTGGTGCACTCACTTGATATGGTTGGTCAATTGTTGACCATACACACGTCAAGGCTGCATGCACATGACCAGAAAGTGGTGTGGATCTCTCATATTAGACTGAGCAATTGTTTCATAGTGCTGGATGTCAAGCACCAAAGGTTGTAAGTGCCTTTTAGTTGATTTAACTGATATAACGTATAATCTAAACACACATTTTTTGGCTCACTGGAGCACTTTGTAGAGGGTTTGGTTTAATCAGGCTTATAATTTGTATTTTTTCAATTTATTTGTTATCAGCACTATTTTTATTATTACATTCTTCAGTAACTATTTGATATTTACCCAGCAAATGGGTTGGGACATAGTTTAAACTTTTAGGGTACCCCAGAATTTTTTTTGTGTAGTTTACTAAATTGGAGTTGTTGTCATTAGCAAACAATCACCTTCATGTTTTTATAGTTAGGAGCAAAGGGAGGCTGGTCTTCTCCTGCTGGTCTAATGAGAGGACCTCTGACAAGCAAGAAGGGGGGAGTGGTAACTTGGAGATGTAACTGCAAGTAGGAGTGATGAAGAGCATCTCAGGGAACTGCAAAGGTACTGGTGAACACTCTCATAGTTCACTGACACTTTCTACAGCTTACAAACAGAAAGCTGTAGGTAGTGCTTGCAGGAGCCTGACATTGCACCCGCAATCTGTTGATCATGGGTGCAATGCTCTGTAGGTTCTTGAGAAATAAAATACATTTTTACCTGCAAAAATATGTGCATTTGTTATATTTTTTAAAAAGGTGAACTTAGACTTTAAGGCCCCGTTTTGACCTTTCTGACCTACTGTATTAAAACCCATTGCATTAATTTGAATAGGCTGTCTATGTACTACAACAGACCAGAAAAAACACCTGCACATTTTTTCCTGACACAGCACACGATATTTGTGATCCACATGCTGAAGTCCTGTTTGCCTATTTATCTGTGGAATTGAACAATGAAGGGCTCCTGTAAGCATGTTCTCAGTGTTAAGCTGACAAGCATTCTGCAGAGGATCACAGTGCTTCCCCTCATCCCAGGTGTATAGAGGGTTACAGGTGTCTGGCATCTATTTTAGGATTTTTATTAGATACAGTACATAACAAGAATAAATGATTTTTAAATTATTGACTGGAGTTCCCCTTTAATTTTTATTGGCCTCTACAACCATTCTTTTAACAAATTACATCTTTATAAATATTAAATGCATGTTTAAGTACTTTTGAACTTCAACTATGTTACTGGTTTGATCGATCATATTTGAATGCAAGTAACTCTGCTATGGCTTTTAAAAATAGACTAATGGGGTCAAGGAGCAAAATATTTAATGTATAATCTATTTTATATATTTTCTTTCTTTAATTAGAGTAAAAATCCTAAATTACATTAAATGAAGTGCTTATTAATATTTATGCTGCTGTGTTCTGTATACACTTATTTTATATTACGAAAACACTTTTTTATCCAGTTAAAGTGGTAGTCCAGCTTAAATATATTTATTTCCATCTGAAGGGGGTTAAAAGCATTATTATTGCAGCCCAAGTTTGTCTTAGGGAGAGTTTAACTTTCACCTCTGCCAGTATTAACTATTCTCTGTCAGGAGAAAAGTAAAGAAAATATAAAGAGGTGGAGAGTGTGATGTCACCTCCCCATCTCTCCACTTTGTACAATCAGAGAACACTTTGCATTGAAAATGCAAAACATCCTCTGAATGGCGCCAGTGCTGAGTGGCAAACTTCCTGTGTTCACAATGCATCAGGCTGGCCACTCAGCACAAGACCAAAAAGCAAGTGGAGATCACTGGAGTGGTGATGTCTACTTCAGCAGTGATTTCCAGCTTCCAGGCACATCAGCCAGGCATGGTATATACTGTGAGAGTAAGTGTGGAATAAATGTCACACAAGCTCCTCACTTTACCCTGTTGGGATATGAAGGGGTTCTACAGCTGTAGGAGGTGCTATAGCTGTAGTAGAGTTCCCAGAAATATGAGGAGAAGAAAATAATTTAATAACCCGGTAACCCATAGATCATATGACATCCATGATTTTATCTTGCGTTATACGGTAGGGGTGATGTATGCCCTAATGTGTCCTTGTAATATGATTTTTTCATGGGGGATATGAAGTATAGACATCTGGGGTAGCACTTAAGAGTTTAGGGAGATCTGTTTGGTTGTATATGTATGTGCGGTTGTATATGTTTAAGTATCTCGTAGCAAGGTGCTCCCGTGCTTGCATATATATGCACACATCCCTAATATTTTGTAGATTCCAAAATATATCATTGGTGGATATCCACTGACATGTGTTTTCTCAAGGGGGGTATAAAGAAAATAGATGTTTTGTTTTTTTAATTTAAATATATAGTTACAGTAATTGGTAGAAAGGGTGCAATTTTCTGCACTTAGTGGGAGGTCTTCAGATATTATGACATATGTTTTTATTGCATTTATAATATGTAATTTATATTTTACATTATTTTTTGTAAAATTTGATATAGAGATATTTATATCCAACTTAATAGGTGGATAGAGGGGTTTTGTACAGACAAGTATGTGTTTTATGCAGGCTAATGCTGCTTCATATAAAATCATATAAGGGATAAACATAAAGGGATCGCTGTAGACATCAGGACCTTTTGATTTTGGGGAATTTCTAGTACTTGGGACATCTAAGAACTTCAGGCCCGTTGGTATGAAGCTGCGATATTTTGTCAGTTAGTTAAGAATTAGCCCCAGTGTATCAATATGGAACCAGTGGCCTTCGAGAAAAAGGTGACGTCCCGAATGGTGGAGATAATGTTATAATGGGCACCGGGAAAATGGAGGTGATTCAAACTATATAAAGTGCCCTCAACTAAAATCCAATAGAATCCCCCTGAGGAAGCCACGTGACCCTGTGGCGTAACACGTAGTGGAGGGGGAAGGAATATGGAACTGTGGGTGCACCCAGCGGGAGCAATTGCAAACGAGCTGCTGGTGTCACAGAGGCAACATACTGCATTGATTTATCAAACGAGGTCAGAGTGGTGAACTACAAGCACCCTGAATATGTGAGTAGTGATTTGTTGACATTTTAATAAAGTGTTGGTTTTAAATGATATAAGCACTATGGGAGTGTTTTTTCTTGCATACATAAATCCTATGGTAAGAGACATTGCCACAGCCAAAGAGGATTGAAGGGAGGCAGAACATCCTTACTCATTAGTCTGCTGGTGACTAAAAAGCTAGCACTGACCAAACTGAATTGTGAGGTCACTGGCACAGAGTTGGGAGCACACCCAGAAGGGGAGCATAAGTGGGGTGTTATCACTTGTTGTAGTAGGTGAGCACTTTTAAGGATTGCACAGCAAGAGTGGTGACCACGTACACAACAATTTAAATTGGACTGTTTTTTCAATTTTTTGTTTTTTTAAAGATTGCCCAGAAAGAGTGGTGACCACATACTGTACACAACAATTTAATGTGGATCGTTTTTTCAATTTTTTGTTTTTTAATACATTTTTTCTTTTGCTGATATACCATGTAACAAATACTGTATGTTTCATATATAACAGTACTCATTTGTCATTTTATTTATGAACTATGATATTGTTGTGATTTATTGTGATATAAGAAGTTGACAATGTTGCATATATTTTATATTTTATTTTTTGTTTTGTTATTTGCACACACAGATTTATTACATACGCACTTGATGTTATATGTGAATTATAGAGTGATACATAGGGGCTAATTTACTATAGTGCAGTGGCGCTAATTAGCGCTAATTTCCGAGAATTAGCTCTATTCGCAGCAATTAGCACCAAAACGGTATTCACTATAGCGCTGGAGAGAAATTACTCCCAAAATCGAATTTACTAAGGTTCCCAGAATCCAAATAGCGCCCAAAAAGAGACTGGAGAATTGCACATGGAAATAATGTTTAGAGCATGATATAATTGCCTAAATGGTACTGAAATATGTGGTATATTATTTAAAGATAATCTGCTTTTAAACTGTGTGAAAAAGTGATTTCTACACTGAATATCTTTAAAAGTCTGAAGCCTCGTACACACGACCGAGTTTCTCGTCGTTAAAATCACGAAGTTTTTTTCGACGAGATTCTTGTTAACCTTGACCAGTTTCTCGTCAAGCTTTCTATGCGTACACACTGACATTTCCCAATTTCCTCGTTGTTCTCCGTGCTCACGTCCAGCATGTACGACGGCACTATAAAGGGGAAGATCGATTTTCTTGGCGCCACCCCTTGGGCTGCTTTTGCTGATCTCGTGTTACCGCGTGTGAAGTAAAAGTTTGGGAAGAGACGATTCGCGCTTTTCAGTGTTCGTGCTTTTCAGTTCGTTTTCTGAGGTTCAGTTTGTGCTTGTGGGTTCGTATCTTGACTTTCAGGGCGTCTAGGCAGGTCGTATCTGTTTTACAGTGCGTTCTTGCCCGTTCGTTTCTGATTTTCAGTTCGTTATTCATAGGCCTTGCTGTTCTAAAGTACGTTCTGTTCTGTACGTTCTGATCAGACGACCGTTTCCTAGCCATGTCGCCTGTACGTTCTCGTTGTCGAGTTCGTGCTGTGCGTGCGCTTGGTGTTGGTCTGCTTGTTTTGGACCAAGACCAGTCCATGAATGGTGTGAGGAGGAGTTCATGGACCAAGAATTGGTTGCTTCAGCGGGACCAATTCTGCCACATGCCTCTGCTGCGGGAGATAGTCGAGAATAATCCTGAGGACTACAGGAATTTTCTGCGGATGTCTGACCCCGTTTTTCAGGAACTGTTGGCTTTGGTGTCCCCCTATATTACCAGGCAGGACACCGTTATGCGGGAAGCCATCAGTGCTGAGCAGAGGCTCATCGCCACCTTACGTTATCTGGCGACAGGGAGAAGTCTTCAGGACTTGAAGTTCACGACAGGCATCTCCCCCCAGGCTCTAGGCCTCATAATCCCAGACACCTGTTCTGCCATTATACAAGTCCTGCAGGAGGACTATATTAGGGTAAGTTTTCTCCATTAACATCACATTTTATGTATTTCATGTATGATAATGTATTGTATTTCTTTCATCCTTCCCTAATTACCATGATTGTAATATGCTGAGAATGTCCCCTTTGTCCCCATGCATGCTGGAAGCTTTAGATTGCCCCTTTTTTCTCCTCCATGCATATTTCCCTTTACTAACCTTTCCAGCAGGGGCGCCTGTTGCAACAAATGTTTGGGGGTCCAACCCCAATTTAGGAAATAAACTTCCTCCATTTTTGCAAAGGTGCCTATTAAACGCCCCCAGTTGTACCCTCCAATGCAGCCATTTTGTTCCCTCCAATGCAGCCATTTTGTTCCCTCCAATGCAGCCATTTTGTTCCCTCCAATGCAGCCATTTTGTCCCCAGCCCTGCACATACCTTCTTGTGGTCAGCGCCATCCTTCTTCTGTCCTTGATGTCTTCTCCTTCCCTTGATGTTGCATCAGCCAATCATGTTACCATTAAACAGACTTGGTGAACATGATTGGCAGAGCAGCCTGTCAGTGTTTACCCAAGGAATGCTCCCCCCCCCCTGCGTCCCCTATTTAACTTTTATGAAGCCAATTACATCCCTCAGGCTGTAATGTGCAAGCCTATTTGCCTCCCTGTTTCTGATATGCAATTTTCACCCCATAAATGCCGCAGTTTTTCATATGTTGGTCGCTTAACTGGGGGCCATCCACCTGAATAGTGGGCGGCATTGACAATACATAGGTTAATGCAAGGCAAGAACCTATGTATTGTTCTGAGTGACGGGCACAGGAGAGAGGGGGCAGTGTTCCAGCGCCCACTCTGGACGCACCGCCACTGCACTGCTATCCTGTGGCCAAACACATCTCCCCCCCCCCCAAAATCATGTATTAATGGACCATCAGAGGGGGTGATGAATATGAAACATGAGCCTTCCATTATACTTATTGAAAACACCTTAATAAACGTAGAATTTGATTGATGTTGGCCTCTAATGTTTTTTATTATAATCTCCTTGTAATGTAATATTTTTAATTTCTAATTTTCTTTCATCTTGTTTGACTCCCCAGCTTCCTTCCACGCCACAGGAATGTCAGACTGTGGCATCGGAGTTTGCCATGCGGTGGGACTTCCCCAACTGCGGTGGTGCCATAGATGGGAAGCACGTCCGCATCGTGCCGCCACCCCGTTCTGGGTCCTACTACTTCAATTACAAGGGGTTTCATAGCATTGTGCTGATGGCGGTGGTGTCAGCACGGTATGAATTCCTCTATGTTGATGTAGGGAAGAATGGCCGGATGTCCGATGGGGGATCCTTCATCCAGACGGAGTTTGCCCTCTGTCTCCAGAGTGACGACCTTGCATTGCCACCGGATGCAGGGAATATTGAAGGACTCCCCTTTGTTTTCTTGGCTGATGAAGCCTTTGGACTCGGACCGCATCTTATGAGGCCATTTCCTCACAGGACCCTGACCCCAGAGAAGAGGGTGTTCAATTACCGGCTGACCAGGGGCCGAAGAGTCGTTGAAAATGCCTTCGGCATAATGGCCAGCCGGTTCCGCATTTTTATGACTTCCATCCACTTGGCGGACTACAAAATAAACTATGTAGTTTTATGCTGCTGTGTGCTACACAATTTTCTCAGCAGAAAATCAAATTCATATATGGCCTCAGTATTGCCTGTGGCAGGACTTTCACCTGCTAATCCCCTGCCGGGCCTGGAATCTGCCCGTCCTGGCTTGCCCCCCCAAAATGCCTGTGAGTTTCGGGACAAATATATGGAATATTTCACGGGTAGGGGGGCAATTCCTATGCCAGGCTATGGCTAAAGATTCCTGGAGAATGATTAAAATAAAAATCTGATTTCTAATTTTAACTTAGGTTTGTTTCCTGTCTCCTAGTTTGTCTTAGTGCATTTGTAGTGCCAAGTGTATTTTCCTATAGTAAATAACAACCATTTCACTATGTAACCTTAAAAAAAACACAAATCAGGTTAGAGCGTATTGAAAAAAGAAGCTACACGTTGTTTCTGTTCAAACATTTTACTCTGTGCACATTCACACACATGTTTCCTTTTTTTTTTTTTTTTTTTATTCCTGGCCACAAACCGCCAATTATTTTCTTAGGAAAATACAAAAACAGTTGCATTCCAAAAATTACAACATTGGATACCTCTGAGCAATCTGACACATTCACTTACACAAACTATGTCTCTATGTGCCCGTCCTAATATGGGGTCTTGCCACCCCTTGCCCAGCCAAAAATTGAATATGCACACATTTTGTATTAATTTCCACTAGGGATTTGAGACTCCTGATCCCTATTGTCAACATGTGCTATCTGCCATCAGGGGTGATCAATGGACGTGTTTTGGGGGTGCAACCCCTTCCTCAGTTCACCTACTTTAGATACGAGGAAGGGGTTGCACCCCCAAAAGACGTACATGGATATCCCCTGATGGCAGATAGCACATGTTGACACACTGTGTGCATATTCAATTTTTGGCTGGTTTGATTGTCAAAAACAGTATAAAAGGTTGATGAACAGTCATTCCTGAAAAATAAATGGGGGTTTGGTTGACTTATTCGATTCTCCCCAAAACATCGAGAATGTCTTTAAATGTTTGATCCATCACATGAATTATTTGTTTTATTCTGTCCAGTTCCGTGCTACATTCCATCACTTGCTGTATTATTCGGAGGGCACTGTCAGCAGAGAAACGTGTACTATCCTTCACCACAACATTTACATCCCCTAAAAACAAAATAAAAAGGTATTATAACTCTGCAGGCCTACATCTCTTACCTGAAGCTGTGGTGTCAGATACTGACCTGTTGTGGTGACCAGTTCCACAACGTCATCCACCTCTCCTTCCTGCACTTCTCCTTCCTCCACCTCAACTTCCTCAACATCCTTTGGTTGTGGGTCTTTGGGAGTTTGGGGTTGTTGTGAAGCTGTGGGGTTCCTGTGCTCCCTGGAGTGTTCTCCTCCCAGTCTTCTCTCCCCTATGAGAATCAAACAAAAGGTCTATTTATCACACTGAAATTCTCTATGAAAAATAAAAACAGGCTAAATTGTTTGGAAGTGGGGTACAAGTGTGTGTTTGGGCGGAAGTTAAAGATGAATGCATTATTTCTGACCAATAATATGTTTAGTATTCACCTTTGGCTGTCAGTTTTTAGACATGGAGGCACCACAAAAAATCACTAATGCACCTGTGTGGGACACCCAAAAAAGGCGGGTCTGGTGGCCCACACTATAGTGCTCCAAAGTACAGATGTGGTACCAGCTGCTGAGTGTCCTCTCCTTTACACTGACTAAAGTTTGCATTTCATTCTCTTTACAAACACATCATCTAGCCTAAAAATTTTGAACACAAATGTTAAAAAAACACGCAGATGTCTAATTACTTTTGTGGCTATAAAATAAGCCAAAACAGAGGATAGTGGCCGAACGAAGTGTCTGTAACGTAATGAACGATTACTGTGCCAAACCAAGTTCAAATTATTAAATTATGGAAGGGAGTCCAATATGATAAAATCACAAAAAGGAGCAACATGTAAGTTGAGAAAAACATTAATAGCAGAAAAGTGTACATTTTACTTACTTTTTGCTAGCATTCTCTTAATGCTCCTTAACTGCTCTGGCTCCCTCAGTTTGAGGTCTGACCACCTCAGCGTTTCACCCCAAAATTCGTCTTCAGACTCTTCACGACTTTAGTGAGGATTTTGGCCTTCCTTCTATTTGGTTTGCTATACGGCCCATGCTTTGCGTCATAATCAGACTTGAGCAAGATGTCCACCATCTCCGCCATCTCCGCAAAAGACATATTAGATGCCTTGAATCTCCTCCTTGATCGTGACGTTTCCTCGGTCTCCGGGCTTGTCTCCTCCTCGTTAGTTGCAGAATTATCAGACACCTGCTGTAACTCCGCCATATCTGTCTGCGCGCCGAAAGAGAAGGGGCGGGGAAAAGATGTTAGTTAGAACGTCATGGGCGGGCGACGTGTGCGGAGCGACGTGTTCGTAGTTTGACGCATGTGTGGTGTATATATAGCAAACACACATGTGACTATACTACGTTCGGTGTGCAGAGAGAGGAGTTCAAGTTACGGACGTGCGAACGAAGGTATGTGATTTTGTGACTTGGATAGTTGGCCTATACTGTCTTGAGAATGTTGTAGAATATATATGTTGACTACGATGTTAAGGAGGTTAGACTGTGTGCCTCACATTAGTTAGATATTATTTATTTTACTTGCAGACCCAAAATGAATGTCTTTATAAGTGACAAGGAATTCCTTGCGGAATTTATAGACCGCGTAAGGGAGCTGCCCGCTCTGTGGGAGACGAAAAACCCCATTCACAAAAAAAGAGGGGTGAGAAAAGCAGCGCTGGAGACCCTGCTCCCATTTGTGCATACCAAGGTGCCCACAGCCACAGCAAAACAGGTGGACACTAAAATTGGGAGCTTGAGAGGCACATACAGGACTGAACGCTCTAAGGTCCTGGCTTCTCAGAGGTCAGGAGCAGCAGCAGATGATGTGTATGTCCCGAATTTGTGGTACTACAGCAGGATGTCCTTCCTGGATGACCACATTGAGGCAAGGCCATCACTCTCCACTCTTCCCCCCAGACTTCCCTGCAGCCAACCTGAGCCTTCTCTGGAGCAAGAGGAGGCAGCCATCCTGGATGATCCTGATTTGGCCATCTGGAGCCAGGTATAGTATTAAATGAAAATGTATTGGGATAAAATTAATGTTTGCCAAATATGTCAAGATGACAAACATAAACTATTTAGAGTTCCACAAGTGAAATCAAAATCTCTAGACATTAGTCTGCACTTAATTGGGTGCTAAATAGTCAATCTGATGTAGTTGTAAATTTTAGAAACTGATTTCAGGATTTACATTCTAATTGGTTCAATCATGATTATAAATTTGGAGGCAAAGATTAAAGCAACATATTAAACTATGTCCCTTTTTCATACACAGGATGAAATCAGCAAGGAGGAGGGTCTGGAAACTGTCAGGCAGGAGGAGGAAGGGCCCAGTGGCAGCCAGGAGGTGGCAGGGCCCAGTGGAAGGCAGGAGGTGGCAGGGCCCAGTGGCAGCCAGGAGGTGGCAGGGCCCAGTGGCAGGCAGGAGATGGCAGGGCAAAGGAGAAGCACCAGATCCCAGGTGCCTCCCATCCGATTTCCCAAAAGAGGCAGGAGGGACAGGACCACCAGTGAGGCAGCAATGGCCCTTATTAAAGAGGCCCATGCCACCCTCAAAGAGCTCACATCCCCTGAAGAGGCCATTGCTGGCCTAGTGGAGGCAAAGTTCAAGGTGATGAGCATGGAGCAACTGCTCATCACCTTGCTCAACAAGGGGGTGATGGGAAAAATTACCCCCAATACTGCAATTTGTGAGGTGGCACAACTGTCCCAACCTCAACCTCCTCCTCCACCTCCACCTTCTTCTTCTGCCCCACCCCGTTCTCCTCCACCTCCACCTTCTTCTTCTGCCCCACCCCCTTCTCCTCCACCTCCACCTTCTTCTTCTGTCCCACCCCCTTCTCCTCCACCTCCACTTTCTTCTTCTGCCCCACCCCCTTCTCCTCCACCTCCACCTTCTTCTTCTGCCCCACCCCCTTCTCCTCCACCTCCTCCTCCACCTTGTTCTTCTGCCCCACCCCCTTCTCCTCCACCTCCACCTTGTTCTTCTGCCCCACCCCCTTCTCCTCCACCTCCACCTTGTTCTTCTGCCCCACCCCCTTCTCCTCCACCTCCTCCTCCTCCTGACAGGAGTACCCCTCCAGTGGCCCAGCCTCCAGCCAAACGAAGAAGGAAGGCTGCAGGGAAGGCTTCAGGAAAGATTGCAGGGAAGGTTGCCAGGAAGACGAGGAAGTGATGGCCTTGCTTCATTGTGGTCGGACAGAAGGCAGCCTGTTGTAGTACCACACACTTGGGACATATATCTCACCTGCTGCTGTTCCTGACCTCTGGGAGGCCAGCATCAGATTGTGCTCAGAAATGTTGGCCTTCTCAAGCTCCCAATTTTAGTGTCCACACAGGGTTGATGTGTGGTCTGGGGTCCCTGGGATGCACAAATGGCAGCAGGTTCTCCAGCGCTGCCTTCTCTTTATTTTATTTGAAACATGAATAAATGTTATTTTTGTTTAAGTACATACTTGACTATGTGTATTTGTAAAAATTACAAATTTAGCTTTGGAGTAAGCAGAGACATTTGACTGACAAAAAAAGGGACAGATAACAACCCCCCTAAAAAATAAAATAATCTGATTTCCCAAAAAGAGGGTGTTACATTTTACAACTATATATTAAAATATTCAATGGGAGATCACTATCAAAACATTGCGAAATTAAAATTAACATCAGTTTGAAAAATATAAAAATGTAAAATATTCATAAAAACTTGCACGATATAATACACATAAATTAGGGTTGTCCCGATACCACTTTTTTAAGACCGAGTACAAGTACCGATACTTTTTTTCAAGTACTCGCCGATACCGATTACCGATACTTTTTTTCAATGTCATGTGACAGTTTGAAAGATGGGGACTGATAGGTGGCACTTATGGGCACGGATCGATGGCACTTATGGGCACTGATAGGTGGCACTTGTGGGCAGTGATAGGTGGCACTGATAGGTGGCACTTGGGGGCACTGATAGATGGCACTTGTGGGCAGTGATAGGTGGCACTTGTGGGCAGTGATAGGTGGCACTGATTGCACAGAAAGGTGGCACTTGTGGGCACTGATAGGTGGCACTTGTGGGCACTGATAGGTGGCACTTGTGGGCACAGATAGGTGGCACTTGTGGGCACAGAAAGGTGGCACTTGTGGGCACAGAAAGGTGGCACTTGTGGGCAGTGATAGATGGCACTGATTGCACTGATAGGTAGCACTTGTGGGTACTGATAGGTGGCTGGCACTGAAATGCTGCGGGGGGTGGGGGGGAAATGACACAGGATTTAAGAAAAAAAAAAATCTACTGCAACGCCCATCTTGGTACACCCTGCACTCGGCTGCAGTAAGCAACAGCAGACATCTTGTTACACCCAGCCCATATAGCTCGGGCTGGGTGTAACAAGATGTCTGCTGCTGCTTACTGCAGCCGAGTGCAGGGTGTACCAAGATGGGCGTGGGGACGTTCAGCCGCTGACGGCGACCGAATGTGACAGCACCGGTCACCGATCCTGATGCGGCTGCGCCCTGAACCCCTGTCAGCTTACCAGGTTCAACTGCAGGTGAGGGACTCGCTCTCCGCCCGCGGACTCCGTCCACCGACTGTGCCCGCCCTCTTCAGCCAGACTCCGCCCGCACTTTCCTCTTCCGCCCTCCCCAGCCACTGACTCCTCCCGCCCTCTCCGGCCAGACTCCGCCCGCACTCCCCCGCCCTCTCTCCTGCCCTCCCCAGCCACTGACTCCTCCCGCCCTCTCCGGCCACAAAAAAAAAAAAAAGTATCGGGTGAAGCATCGGGAGCATTTGCGCGAGTACAAGTACTCGCGCAAATGCTTGGTATCGGTCCCGATACCGATACTAGTATCGGTATCGGGACAACCCTAACATAAATCTTCTTAAGAGCAGCATGAAAAAGGTTAAAAAAAGATAGTCATAACTCTGTGTGAATATCAGCAGCAAAAAAAGTTCTTTCGTTTTGATTAATGTAACATTCTAAAGAAGATTTCAATGCACAACATTTAAACGATGCAATAATTTCGAGCGTGACGAATGTGCTATCTCCATTACGAAGGCTTGTTTTACCAGAAGATGCGCTCCCGTCTCATACTTGCTTCTGAGCATGCGCGCTTTTGAAAGACTCGTTAAAGCATACACACGAACCATTTTCTCGTCACAAAAGAGGCCGACGAGAAACACGACGAGGAAATCTGGAATCCTGACGAGAAAATAGAGAGCAGGTTCTCTATTTTCTCGTCGAGATTCTCTGCAATTTTCTCGTCGTAAAACCATACACACGAACGTTTTTCTCGATCAAAAAGCTCTCGCGGCACTTTTCTTGCCGGTTTTGGACGAGAAAATCGGTCGTGTGTACGAGGCTTGAGAAGTGAAAAATTCCCATGTTTTGGACAACTAGGTGCCAACACAACTAAGCATGCTCAGACCTGAAATAACAAAAATTTTAACTCAAGTGTCTTTTTTCACAAGAGTTATAGTAAATACCGAAATGAGAGCTAATTAAAAAACATTTTTTGGAAGTGAAAATCTGCTCTTTTGTAGTCCAATGCAAGTTTTAGCCATTGATTCTAATGGTACAATTGTAACTTTCACAAGTAAATCCTTTTAAAGCGGAGGTCCAACTGAAAAAATCTATATATTAAAAATCATTAAAAAAAATAAAAAAAATTAATAGAAAAAAAAATGTTTTTTTATACTCACCCTAAATGTCTGTTGCTATGCAGAAGTCCCCTAATCTGCCTCTAATGTTCCTCTTCTCGTCCGCGGTGGGTCTCCTTCCATTTCCTCTTCTTGTGAATGGGCCGCGCTGCCTTCTGGGAACTGTGTGTATCCCAGGAGGCAAGCCGCCCATTCACAAAGCACCGTGCGAGTGGCGCATGCGCAGTAGGAAACGGGCAGTGAAGCCTTACGGCTTCACTGCCTGTTTCCCTTACTCAGGATGGAGGAGCCGGGACCTGCCAGCAGCGATCGATCGCCGTGGCGGGACCGACATCGCGGGCGAGTAGGACAGGTAAGTGTCCTTATTAAAAGTCAGCAGCTACACTGTTAGTAGCTGCTGACTTTTTTTTTTTTTTTTGGCTGCACCTCCGCTTTAATGTTGAGATGAAATGTATCTTTCGCTGAAATAAATTTTCCTTTGCAACAATGTTGCTTTTAATTAAAATATTTTGTTTTTAAGAATGCTAGAATGTGGAATGTTTTTATGTTTTGGTAAAAAATATTTTTCTCTGTCACTTTCACTTGTTACTCTCCATCTCACAACAATCTTTACCCAGACTCACATAGGTGACTTTACAAACCACAAACAATACCATTGCTGATGCAAATTTAAAATTAGTCACATTTTTTTGTGCTTTTTATTATTTCTAAATAATCATAATTTGAGCCCCAAAAATTTGATATGTGTTCCAACATCAGAAATCAAAATGTAATTCCCCAAAATTTGAGGGTAATATCACTATTCTAAACTCACCCACAAAAAAACCCATAAAATATCACAGAATAAATCAAGAACAATAACTCTTGAGTAATGTAATTCCATCACCTGTATGTCCAAAGAAATGCAGTCAAAGGTGTTATCATTTAATCTCATTAGGTTACTTTCACACTTTTGTGACTTTCCATGCAGCTTTGGACCTCAGAGTCACATTAAAAGTTACCCCCCATGAGTTCCATTCATATCTATACAACTTCACCCATGTTCGCATAGCTCTGAATTGACATGTCAAATTACAGGCCAAATTGGCGCCTATTGACGGCAATAGAACTGTCCAAATTTGTGCGACGCCACACAGATTCCCACAAGTAGTTCCTACACTACTTTGGGCGACTTCAGGAGGTGATTTCTTACCTCCCAACTTTTTGAGATGGGTATAAGGGACACCTAAATGTTTAATACATGTAACTTTACAGAATAGCAGACATTACTATGTAATAATCATTCATAGCTGCATTCGTTAGCAAAAGAAGGAAAAAAACTAGGAATACTAATTGCAATATACATCAATAGATGCACACGAGGTAGAGCACATCTCACATAAAAATGTTTCTTTCACATACATGGATCATGGTTGCAGTGCAGTGCTATATAATAACTTAGTGGAAATTGTCATTTGCATGTATGCGGTTTCGCTAATTAGTGCTGATTCCATATGTACTAACACTAGTTTGCTGCTAATAGAGCTCTTTTTCATTCGCAAATTTGCGCGTTGAATTTTTAATTGGCCAAAATGGGAGCTATTATTTGCAATAGTGCTCAGTACTTCCTGAAGTTATCGTAAATCACCCCCATATTGTCTGTTTAGAAGGAGGTTTTAAGGTTGGTTTAGAAGTGTAGCACATTGATTGAATTGTAATTACTTTGGACAGAGTATGGGAGTGTAAGAAGTGCCTGCTGCTGATAATATCAGGTGATAAAGCATTAATTAGCTATAAGTTGCTCGCAAGAGTGTTTGATTGTTTTGTAAATCAATTTAGTTGAAATTACTCTGCTCATACCTAAAATACAGAGAAAAGGCCAGTGAACACTGCTCCATGCTGGCTGCAATTTATTTCTTGCACCATGTGACAAACCGGGACAGGGGCTTTTGTAGGTGACTAGGGACTTGCCTTCTACTCTGATTATGGCCAATGGAGGAGACCAGGGATTTTGTCTGCTTCTCTCGTTCAGAGCATGGTAAAGAGCTCAGCTCATGGAGGGAGCAGATCATTCTCTATTGATGGACAACAACGTGATGAAAATGGAAAGAGCGTCCAATGGAGATTTTTAAGTACTAAAGCATGACATGTTAGGTATCTTTTTATTTGGCGTAACATCATTTTTCATATTATATAAAAAAATATCGGGCTAACTTTATTGTTTTGTTTTTATTTCATTTTATTCGTGAAACACTGCCTTTTAAAAATGACCACCATCCATTTTATTCCCCAGGGTGTCTGCTAAATAAATATATATATATATATATATATATATATATATATATATATATATATATAAAATATTTGGGGGTTCTGAGTAATTTTCTAGCAAAAAAATTATGATTTTTACATGTAGGAGAGAAGTCGGTGGCAAGGGGTTAATTACTATAAGTAATATACAAATAATTATTCTATATTGTTTTTAAGGTAATTTACTATATTTTCAAAAACTGTACTCAAGCAGGTGGCTTAACGGACACATTACTGAAGTTTGAAGTTATAACTTCAAATCAGTAATTTCACAGTAAATAGATAAATAATAAATTATTATGTTATAACAGATAGCATAATAATATAATATTTAGCTTGATTAAAAAAGTACCTTTTCAGCAGCAGCAGATTCTCCCTCCTAACTGTGTGAGAAAAACATGGGATTATGGTTAAACCTTATACCCATAAACCCATGTTTTTTCCTTGTAGTTAGGAGGGCTGAGCTGGAAGGGAGCATGTGTCTTTTAGACATATGCCCCCTTCTATGACACTGCAGTGAGAGGACAGCCTCCATTGCAGCATTTTTATTGGACAGCTTGGACCAAGGGTGATTTACCGTTGGTCCAAAGCTCCAAGCTGTCCATTGAGCCCAGTACCTCTGACAAGAAATCATCCTCTCAGTCTGCTACAAACAGAGTGTGCCAGCTTGTATTTAAACTGGCTGCACTGTATTTAGCTTCTGACAGGCTGTGCCAGGATC
Source organism: Rana muscosa (assembly GCA_029206835.1). Classification (NCBI taxonomy): domain Eukaryota; kingdom Metazoa; phylum Chordata; class Amphibia; order Anura; family Ranidae; genus Rana; species Rana muscosa. The sequence goes on from CM055121.1 coordinate 495,819,612, forward strand.
CCCATATCTTTGGAACCATAGGTGCAAGGAGCCCAACATTTTTACTAGGGATGCACCGATACCGATACTGGTATCGGTATCAGTGCCGATACTAGGCATTTTCACGAGCATTGGTACTCGTGAAAATGCGCCGATACCGGCAACCAATACCGGAAGTGACGTCTTGTGGGCGGGGCCGGATTCCTGACAAGGCCACCAGGGGTTTACAGCCCCGTCCTCCTGCGGCGACTTCTCGGCTCTCGTGGCACTCGTGGCCGCCCCCCCCCCGCACTAACATAGCCCCCACTTTGCCTGTGTGGAGGCCGGGAGTGACAGGCGTGCAATTACTTCCCTGGTACCCTCCTCTGCGCGGCCGGCATCATCTCCCCCAGGCCAGGAGCGGGAGTCTGTGACAGCAGCAGCAGCAGCCAGCAGGGATTAGCACTGAGTGCAGCCTAGCACAAATCACTTTATTACACTTTATTTATGATATCTATGGCTGCTATGCATATTTATATAATCCATATTTAGCACTATATTTAACTGGCTGCTTGCTTCTGCTTGGGCCTGCCACACACGCACAATCGCACACGATGATGACGACTTAAAGTCATCATCATGTGCGATTGTGCGTGTGTGCCAAGCAGAAGCAGCCAAGCAAATATAGTGCTCAATATGGATTATATAAATATGCATAGCAGCAGCCATAGATAACATAAATAAAGTGTAATACAGTGATTTCTGCAACAGGCTCATTAAAGGGGTTGTAAAGGCAATTTTTTTCTTTTTTAAAAATAACAAACATGTTATACTTGCCTCCACTGTGCAGCTCGTTTTGCACAGAGTGGCCCCGAACCTGGTCTTCTGGGGTCCCTCGGCTCCTCCCCGCAAGAACCATGCCTGCAGTCCCTGACGGTCTCCTGTATCATGCCTGCAGTCCCTGACGGTCTCCTGTACCATGCCTGCAGTCCCTGACGGTCTCCTGTACCATGCCTGCAGTCCCTGACGGTCTCCTGTACCATGCCTGCAGTCCCTGACGGTCTCCTGTACCATGCCTGCAGTCTCTGACTGTCTCCTGTACCATGCCTGCAGTCACTTCTGCCTGTTGCCTCCTTCTTTCCTTTACCAGCTGTCACCCTTGCCCCCATGTTTCTCAATAACCCTCCTATCCCCATCCTCTTCTCCGCAGCGATCACAGCCTTTTCCATCCCAACTCTCCCACCCCACAATCCCTATTTCACCCCACCCTCAACTACCGCCACCTCCCAAACCACCCCTCTTCCTAGGCGATTGGTATCGGCGAGTACATGATGTCAAGTATCGGTACTCGTACTCGGTGTCAAGTGGCATCGGTGCATCCCTAATTTTTACCACTGGTGGGGTAGGACTTTGGCTACCTACCCTCCTTGACCCAGGTCGCCGAGCTACGAGCCTTGAAGCTTGATCGTTTTTTTTTTAATGTTCATGACAGGTGAGGCCATGTAAATTAGATCACAGTTAACTGTTGGCTGTTCCTTAGATGTGCTGATGAGATTACTGTTTAAAGTTTTCATTGCTTTGCAGCTCTCATCTGATTTTGTGTGGTATATATTCTATGTGAATTCAGTTCCAGTTTGCGTCTAAATTAGGGTCGTCTAGTTCTTGGATGCAATTTTGAACTACAATACCTGATTCCTGGTTCCAGAGTGAAGGAAGCTGTACCTTGGTAGAGGCACCCAGGATGGGTGCCAGGCAGTGGCGGTGCGTCCATAGTGGGCGCAGGAATGCCGCCCCCTCTCGCTCCTGAGCCCGTCACTCACAACAACAATACATAGGTTCATGCATTGCATGAACCTATGTATTGGCGCCGCTGCCGCCCACTAATCAGATGGCCGGCCCCCTGTTGAGTGCCGGCCATCTGAATAAAAGCGGCTGGTTGGTGTTAGGAAGTGCCTATCAGAGCCAGCGGGGGGGAACCTGGCAGTATTTGGGGACAAACTGGCTGTATTTGGGGACAAACTGGCTGTATTTGGGGGGAACCTGGCAGTATTTGGGGACAAACTGGCTGCATTTGGGGGGAAACTGGCTGTATTTGGGAGGAAACTGGCTGCATTTGAGGGGGCAAACTGGTGGCGTTTGGGCACAGTGGCTGCGTTTAATGGGCACAGTGGCGGCAATTGATGATTTTTTTTTTCAGTTTGTTTGCGCCCCCCCAAACATTTTGAGCACCAGCTGCCACTGGTGCCAGGTGGTCCATCACATACCTATTTTAAAAAGTCTATATTGCCTAAACTTTCTGTATACATCAAACATTTTTCTGCATAGAGAACAACAGTTAAGAAATACTCTACTTTTTTTACAGCACTGACATACATAAATTACATAAAATAGTAAAAATAATTAGAGGTATAACTTACATAGCAGACAATATAAGTTAATACCTGTATGAAATGCCAATTAAACAATAAATAAAGTGCATTAATTATTACATTCTGCCTGTATGTCTTACATTTTAACCTGGAATGAACATGGAAATAGAGATCTTAAAGACACAGACATATAATATATTAGCTATTGTAGAACATGCTCATTTCTCTACACCTTTGTTCAAAGGAATTAGCATAATTGTTGTCATTAAAAACTAAATGGAACTAATTAGTATAATGCACTAAGTGCTATTTTTTCCCACAGCACACAGTCACCAAGATAAATTTTCCCCTGGGTAAATTAGCGAAAACACATTGATGCATCTGTCAGCCCCTTTACAGCTGTAGGGCCAGAAACCTGTCGCACTTCAAATTGTCTGAACACACTTGGCATGGCAAAAGTCTTGCCTCCGTGATACATGAACTTTATTATATATTAACTTTATACATTTATCTTTTGACTATACTTTGTCGATTTTACTCCCTAGAAGAATCCTACAGGTTTTTAATGATTTTGTATTTTTTCCCTAGAAACGTGGTGTGTAATCAAATTCAAGAAATAGGTGATTTCAGGAATAAGGTAGCAGCATACTGTTATGTGGGTTATTAGACAGTAAAGCCCATCTTGAGCAATGAGCTGCAAAGATCACTGCAGTGTGAGCACGTAGATAGAAAGTGGCTGCAAATAGGCTGGAGAAGACTAGCTGTAAAAAAAAAAAATAGATAGGAAAGTACATCATATTTACTTTTTTTTTATATTTCTTCAGTTACTTCCTGATTTCCAGGCCTAGACAAATTATGTCGTAGATACCAGGAGTCTTCAGAAAGGGAGGAGGGGCTTTCTCAGCTAAGCACACCCTCCTGTCTGCATGCCTATGCTAAGGGCAGATTGATTCAAGGAAGTAAATTTCACATGAATCATCTGCCCTTACTCAAGATGCCAATGGCCAGAAATGCTAGGGTGTATTTTTCAAAGGGAGTTTTCGTCAAAATAAAGCATGTGATTTCTATAGATGGGTACATTTTCCTTGAATAAAAATTATTAAATAGAGTTTTTAGTTTGTGGTGCTCAGATGCAGTGTAGTTCTGCTTTAACGCAATTTTGTATCTTTGTGGACCCTCAACAACTATGAATAAAGGCCAGGAACCACAAGGCACTAAATTACAGAATTAAAGTGGTATTAAACCCAAAACTAAAAAATTCATATATTGCAGCTTACCATCATTACATGTTGCGGCTGCATTCGTTTTATTTTTTTAAGGCTTTTTCCCTCTGTTTTCATCTGGTGATTTGGCAAGTAACATCTCATCTGTATTGGAGTGCCACCACAACAGGGGAAGGCACCAACAGAGACACCTTAGGACAGCACCATTGTTAATCTCGGGGGAGGGGAGTGTTAGATGCACTAGCAGATTTAATTACACTAACAAATTGCACTAACTAATAAGCCACGCTCTAGCTAACACTTTATAATCAGTTAAGGCAGCATCTTAATTATTTTTGGGATAATGTTTTTACATAAACAAATACAAAATGACCATTGTAAGTGCACATGAACTTGAACCCTGGATACAGAATTCTGCCCAGGCAATCCAGAGATTATTAAATCATTGTTAAATCCAGAGGTAGTAGTAGTTATTCACATTCAATTGGACTTGTTCTGTAAAAATAAAGACTTTTTAGGCTTACTCAAGTCAATTATTCAGCTGTGATCAGTGTCAGAAACATAACCAAGCATTTATATCCACACAGGTAGCACAGCTTCATCCAATCACTATGGAATGTGTCATGGCAGTTGTTGATTGTCCAAGATTATAATGAGATATAATGGCCTGTTCTAGTAACATAACTCCATCCCTTGTGTTAGGAAGTCTGCATAGATGTCAGTCCTTCTATTCACATGACTAGTGTTGACAAATTGCCAGGGTTGAGATTTTAAATGGCATTACATATGGAAGACAGGTTTTCTGTCGGGATAAACTCTGACGGATTTTTCCAAGGGAATTCCGTACAAGCTGTCTTGCATACACACTGTCACACCCAATTCCGACTATCAAGAACGCGGTGACGTACAACACTACGACGAGCCGAGAAAAATTAAGTTCAATGCTTCCGAGCATGTGTTGACTTGATTATGAGCATGCGTGTTTTTTTTCTCCATCTGAGTTCCCTACAGACAAACTGATTTTTGGATAGAATTTTTTTCCGTCGGAAAAAGACAGAACATGTTCTCTTTCTAAATTCCGACTGAAAAAAGTCCGATAGGGCACACACACGGTCGGAATATCCGATGAAAAAATTCTGTCTGTCTTTTTCCATCGGAAATTCCGATCGTGTGTACAAGGCATTACTTGCCTCTTGCAAATCAGTTTTCCTCTCTGTCCAAAATTGTGCACCTCACTGTCCTCAAAAAAACGTATTTTCGTTAAGGTAAAGTAAAACTGCTAACTCTTGACCTGTAGAATTTGTCCTCTTCAGGGATTTTTTGAAAGCAGTGGGCGGGCCTGTGTGTAAGATCATACAACATACCTTGGGCCCTTCTGCCAAACAAAAACAAAGTGTGGTCAAAAATTGGGTATAGCTTTCTGTATCTTTCAGTCCCTGTACACACGCTACACATATGCCACAGTCCTAGTACCCAGAAAATACTCCTAGTTATTTTACCACAACTGACAGACAGAACTACAACTGTTTCACAGACACACAAAAACCTCAGGACAAAGGATGATTTAAAAAAATTAAAACTTCATTTACATATGCTTTTCTGCATTCAAAAAGATATAATTTTGCCTGACTGCACCTACCTTAAAGAAGAACTTAATTAAAACTAGGGTTGTCCCGATACCACTTTTTTAAGACCGAGTACAAGTACCGATACTTTTTTCCAAGTACTCGCCGATACCGAATACTGATACTTTATTTTTATCTCTTTTAAAAAAAAAATTTTTTTTTTTTTTACAATTTTCTTTTTTCTTTTTTACAATTTATTTTTTTATTTATTTATTGATTTTTTACAATGTTTTCTTTTTTTAAGGGGGTGGACAGTGTCAGTGTGTTTTTTCTTCTATTTTCATTTCTTTATTATTTATTTTTTATTACATTTTTTATTTTTTTATCAGCCCTGTTGGGGGGCTTTGGTGAGATATCAGGGGTCTTAACAGACCTCTGACATCTGCCCTTTGAGACAGAGAAAGGGACTAGGGACAGATTCCCCAGTCCCTTTCTCAGCAGCCTCAGCTGCGCTGAAAATGAATGGAGAGAAGACAGCGGCTCCTCTCCATTCATAAACTGAAACATTGTAAACACAGTTTACGATGTTTCAGTTATGTGAATGGACAGAGTCAGTGATCACTGACTCTGTTCATTCGGAACAGTAAGGAGCCGGGTTTACCGGCTCCTACCTCCGCTCTCCATCCTGACAGTAAGAGGGGGTGGAGGAGGAGAACGGAAGGGGATGGCAGCACGGAGGGAGACATCAGAATGGAGGGCGGTCACGGACGGAGGGAGACATCAGAATGGAGGGCGGTCACGGACGGAGGGAGACACCAGAGTGGAGGGGGTCACGGACGGAGGGAGACACCAGAGTGGAGGGGGTCACGGACGGAGGGAGACACCAGAGTGGAGGGGGTCACGGACGGAGGGAGACACCAGAGTGGAGGGGGTCACGGACGGAGGGAGACATCAGAGTGGAGGGGGTCACGGACGGAGGGGGACATCAGAGTGGAGGGGGTCACGGACGGAGGGAGACACCAGAGTGGAGGGGGTCACGGATGGAGGGAGACATCAGAGTGGAGGGGGTCACAGACGGAGGGAGACATCAGAGTGGAGGGGGTCACGGACGGAGGGAGACATCAGAGTGGAGGGGACACGAGACCGCAGAACGGAGGGGGGCTGGAGGAGGATGCGGGGACAGTCAGCGGTGATCGTGTGTGAGTTACAAGCACCGATCACCGCTGATTTCACTACAGCAGCTTAAAGGGGGGGGGGAGAGGCGGAGAGACTTTTAAATCTATACAGCGGTGATCGGTGCTTGTAACTCCCCCACGCACTGATCACCGCTGACTGTCCAGGTATCGGGTGAAGCATCGGGAGCATTTGCCCGAGTACAAGTACTTGGGCAAATGCTCTGTATCGGTACCGATACCGATACTAGTATCGGTATCGGGACAACCCTAATTAAAACCAGTAACTATTAAGATAATTAACACTTTGGTCATGACTATGTAATGTACAACACACTGTATATGGAGTGATGAAGTCAGGATTTTTTAGGTCCTGTGATATTTGTGCAAATGTTTATTAAAACAATATTTACGCTAAAAATACAGTAAAATCATTATTAGCTGACACAAACACAGCAAAACTTACAAAATAACATCTAATTTCCTACTAAGTATAAAAGATGAAACTGTATTGAGCTAATAAAGAACAAATATTTGTACATTTTAAATTGTACCTTTTGTTTTAAATAGTGACAATCACCATTAAGTAAGCAAAACTATAAATATACAATTAAGGGCCCTTTCACATGGGGCTGTCCGTGTGCGGGCTCCACTTTAGCTCCATCGATCCCCGCTGAGCAGGCAGATGACAGGTCGGTCTCTGCACACTGTGCAGGGACCGTCCTGTCAGAGGGCCACTCTCCCCTATGGGGGATCAGATGACGACAGACTGCAGAGTCCGTTGTCATCCGATCCGCAAGACGGATGGAAAATAGGGTTTTCCTCTGTCACACTTTGGCAGATCAGAGCGGGTCGGATGTCAGCGGGCATGTCACCGCTGACATGCGTGGCTCCATAGAGGTGCACGGAGTGCCCGTTCAGGTCCGTCTAAAAAAATGACAGGCGAACATGTACGGTCCGCCCGTGTGAAAGGGCCCTTAGTCTAAAAATTGTAAGGCTATCATTTTTCACTTACAGTTTTCACAGTTTGTAAAAGACCCCTCAAATCATACATTTTCTGAAAGCACATGACCTGTCGAACAAAAAAAAAAAAGGTGCTATTGATTTTTTTGGCCCTGCAATAGTTGTCCAAATGTTTATCGAATCACTATTTTCACAAAAAAAAATGCACTAAATCATTATTAGCACACATAAACACAGCACAACTTGAAAAATTCCTGTTAAATTCCTAATACATGTTTGCCCACATGGGGATGCACAGGTGTCCTGTGCATCTGCGAGCAGGCAATCACATTCATGTCAATCGGGGCACAGTGGCTGCACAGACACAGTCGTTCCCAATCTGAAATCCATGTGGTTGCAGGTTCATGGCTCCGAATGCAGTCAGTGTGAGTTCAGGGACATATACCTGTACCCACCCCCACACAAATGTCATATTGGGAGCAGTGTCTGTGTCCATACAGCCACTGCATCCTAATTGACATCAATGGGACTGTCTGCATGGGGATGCATGGAACAATTGTGCATTCCTGTGCAGGTAAACATAGCCTTGCATGGGCATACGTTGTAGTATACCCTGTGTAATTGAGGCCTTACTATGTTTTTGTTTTGTTTTTTTTGTTTTTTACAATGTAATTTGTAATATTTTTTTCTTTTTCTGGGGGGTGGCTTTGGTGAAACATCAGGGGTATTTTTTTCTGAAACAGAGAGAGGGAATGAGAGTATTCAGTCCCTTTCTCTGCAACATCAGCTGCACTGCAGATGAATAATTAGAAGCCTCTGTACAGAAACAAATTGAAGCATAGTAAACACTAGTTCAATATGCTCCAGTGATGAACACAGCGCCATCAGTAATGATTGCTCACTGTGTTCATTTATGAAGAAGCTGGAAAACATGACATTTTTACAAGCTCTCCATCCTGACACTGAACTTCAGCCCCAACAGCAGCTGCAGTCAGTAGGAGGAGGAGGGGAATCTAGCAAGCTGTGCTGCAGAGAGGGAGTGCTGGGGGATCAGTGAGGGGGGGCAGTACAAGGTTGGTCGGAGCAGTGGGGGGATCTATTTGGCCAGTTAAATGCCCCTGTAGCACCTGAAGCCAGCAGGAGGGGATAGGAGAAGAAGCCAGCAGCTACAGGGGAGCCTCAGGGGATCAGTGCCCTGGGTGGGAATCAGTGCTACTGCGGGGGATTGGTTGTATTACTCCAGGTGTACAATGTATGAGAGGGCACAGTGGGACACCCTTCTCCTGGGGCCCATGTGCCCTATGAGCCCTGTACACTTGCACATTGGATGATACACCCACTGGCCCTCTTGTATTGGGCCATTTTGTTTGTTGAGAGGTTGTTTTGTCTTTATTTATTGTAGTATTACAGGTATAGGTATTACATATAGCACCGACAAGTTGTGCAGTGCTTTACATATACAGTATATATATTGTACATTCAGATTAGTCCCTGCCTTTAAGGATCTTACAGTCTAAGGCCGATTTTCTAATCTTGACCCATGTATCATTCACATACCTCAGCCAATGACTGAAAGAGTTCATAGCACTTTTCCCAGCCTCCTCTATGGACTGGTTCGCTACAATGGAAGATATAGGTGATTTCATAGCACACCCATGTTTCTCTAGTTACCCATGTAACTAGAAGAGGTTGATTTCACAACTTTGACCTCCCATTATATTCCTGGACAATCAATATCTGCCTTGACACATTCCATGGCGTTTGGATTAAGGTTTCTGTGCTACCTGTGTTTATATAAATGCCCCACCCTATTAGATTGTAAACTCTTCTGAGCAGGGCCCTCTTAATCCTCTTGTATTTTATTGTATTATAACTGTATTGTCTGCCTTTTATATTGTAAAGCGCTGCGTAAAGTTGGTGCTATATAAATCCTGTATAATTATAATAATAATAATGCTGGGGCATGTTCATGACCCTCATCAGAACTGAAGTGACTTGGATAAGCTATGGAATGTCTTCATCATTATAGAGTAATGTCACTAACTGCTACTTGCTATACAATGACGTGGATAAATGATAACTTTCACAGACTTTTTTTAAGAGCATCATTTTCTAGGTTAGATGAAGGTGCATAGGGAATTAAGAGGTATATTTTTATTTATATATGTTTTTCCAAATCAGGAAGCTACATAAAGTTTTACATTAACAATACAACAAAGTACACACCATTTACTTTAATTGTAAGCTGTTTAATAAAAAGCTAAAATTACAGGTACATTCCCTATCAAGATCCGAAGATGTAATAGCATGAGGCACCTGCTTAACCCCCTCTGCCTCCCTTGTTCTCCTGCCTGAGAGCAGCATGTGATGTTTGGTACTTGTTGTGCAGCCCTTGGACCCCAGTAGTTTGTACTGGAAGCATTCATTTGAAAAAAGAGGCAAGAGCAGTGATTTCTACTATAAGGTGACCAGATTTTTTAAATGAAATCCGGGGACATATTTTTTTTTTTTACTAGTATTGGCGGCAATCAGCTACTCTCTTGCCCATCGCCGCCACCGTCCGCCTCACAGCCTGTCAAGTCTTACTCTCCGGGCCCCGGCTACTACTGGGTGGGGAGCGGAGGAAGATCACTCCACCAGGGAAGGCAAGAAGATAAGCAGGCTGGCCGGGACTTGAGCCAAGGCAGAAGAACATGCGAGCGGAGCTGAATGGGCATGCACCCGAAACTGAAGAAATATTCCCTCCGCTCCGAACAGCACATGATCATCAGAAAGGGGCACAGATAATGGAATAAAATACACCCCCCTAAGCTAGTAGGAGCGGCAGAGTGGGGGTGTGTAATTCAGATTGTTTTTTTTTATTCTGCACTGACTGTCTTTGAAATTGCCCCAGCCCCTGTTCAAATCCAATCCGGGGACAAAACCGGGGACAGACTTGGTCCGGGGACAGTGTCCTCAATCCGGGGACTGTCCCCTGAAACCGGGGATGTCTGGTCACCCTACTCTTCTAGCCTCATGTAGCATGTTTTACTGTTGTTTGTAGCTCTCAATAAGTCTCAAACTAAACCTTTAGCATGTGTACATTCTCTGAACATCACTTGTTTAGTCACCCGACCACTCCTTAACAGCTATGAGAAAAATAGCCATAGCTGCTGATTTTCTAACCTGCCTAATCACTATTCGGCTCCAGTTGACTTCAAGGGGTTCGAATTCAGCACCTAAACTTTAGTAATGTTTGCTGATCTCAGGTACGTTTGGATCATCTCTATCTACAATCTAATATGTTTACCACAATTATAAAAAGAAAGCCTACTAACTTTTCAGTATGTTTTTGGGCTCAGAGGAAGCTTAGCCTCTGGAGAAAACACATGGAAAACAGAGAAATTCTATTTACACAGCTAACCTAGTAGCAACTGAACCCCAAGTGCAGCGTCATACAAGAGCTTTTCAAGTCAATGATTTTTTAAATTGAAAATCACAGCTTCACTGAGCTGTTAATCTCTACTTCATCTCAATGTGGAAGTCAGCAGGAAATGCTCTGATCCATCAGACATACTGAGTTGTTTCGGGGGAAGAGCCACTTAGAAACTTTGTTGCTTTACTTAACTGGATTAGATGAGATCTGTTAATCAGATATAAAAAAGACAGCTGAACCAAGGCGTAGTAAAGGATATGTTTGACTACATTACCACATTTTCACTATATATAATTTATGTAGCTACAAAAAATTCAGCCTTGCTATGGCTTAGCTCAACCATTACTAGCTATAACCAAGTGAGAATCTGGCAAAAAAATGTACTGTGCACTGTACTCACTGAGCCCTAACTGTATATGGCCACCTAAAATTTAAAGGGGTGTCACAAATCTGTATATGGAACTAATTGCCGTTTATGTAACTATAAAAAGGTAATCATAAACTATTTAAAGAGGAACTTCCCCTTATAAAAATGACAACAAAGGAACCTTTACAAATGATTAGTAGTAGCAATCTACAAATAGATACTTATAGATAACTGTGGGCTATTTATTCTTTGTGTAGCGGGGTCCCCTTTAAGACTCCCGGGACTACCTTGCCCAGAATCCCTTTCGGCAATGTTTCCACCCCAGAGACTCATGGGAGGGGTTATAAAAGGAGGAGGCGAGGCTGGGCTCGGCCTCTTTGGGACACGAGACTTCAGTGACTGAACCTCCTGTGCGGATGTGCCGGAGTGCAAGGCCTGAAGCCTGAGGCCTTGCGCAGCACCAAAGAGCCTTCCACCCCACTGCGAGCCTGGGTGGCATCTGACTTCGCTTATCTACAGCTTTGGTTGGATCGGGGACCCGATCGCTGGAGATACTGTGTGTGTGGACACAGTCGGTGGAAGTTCCCGGACTGGGATCGCGTCCGGAGGGGTGAGCGAGCGTATGCTCAGACCATATACTTTTTGTTGCTGATGTGCCTATAGACTGCCGTGGCCCACAAGTTTATATCTGATACTCTCACTGGAGACCCATATCAGAGTTGAACTCAGAGGTTCTTCAGTAAAGTGTTTATTCCATTACAACCTTCCCTCTGGATTACAAATGTTATTCTGTTATGTGCACCACCTTTAAAGACTTGCCGGTGAAGAAACCATCGTCCCCTATAGACTGAGTTTTGGGCATCTGAGCCAGGCCTGGCCAGCTAGTTAGTTCATTTAGTTACTGCGTCACAGGGCGCCTAGTTAATGGTCGCCCACGCGGCGCATCTTTACTGTTCATTTAATGTATAGTGTGTTTATTGCTGCAGGGCTCGTCAACCTATTTTATGTGAACTGTTACCACTGTTAACCTTTTTACCACAAATCTAAAGTAAATTAGATACCCCCCTTTCATTATTGCCTTGGTGTCTGAGTTAATCATACAGTATAATAATTATATTGCTGCCATAACTAACTGTGCCAGTAGGGGGTCGAGTAAATTGCCGGAAGTTGGCGGAGCTGTCTTCAGGGCCCAAACTAAATCTGCGGCCCTCTTAGTTGAAGGTAGCGCTACATTTGCATACCTTCTTTTTCCTCCCCTTATTCTCATGATGGCCATTTTTACAAAGGGAAATGTAACTTCTTGGAACTTTGCCTAGAACTCGGGGTCAGCCTCCTGCAACATATGACAGGAACTTCCCAATATGCAGCTGTAAGTCCAGGGTGGCATTACTAGCACCATAAAAAACAGTAATTGTAAGTTAAAAAAAAACAAACGTTTAACTAATGCATGTAAGATGATTTCATATCAGCATGCAGAGCTGTAGGCTGCTTTAATAAAATATATAGACAGAATACTAAAACAGTTAAAAAGGAAGTAAACCCGTTTTTGTTTTTCCTGCAAAAAAAAAACCCTGCAAGAGAAAGGCATAATGAGCTAGTATGCATAGCATACTAGCTCATTATGTGGCACTTACCTGAGATCGAAGCCCCCAAAGCGCTCCTCGTTCCCCTCCGCCGCCGCCACCGCAATGTCCCCTCAGAGTGTCTTCCGTGTATCGCAGCTCCGGCTCTGTGACTGGCCGGAGCGGCGATGACGTCACTCCCACGCATGCGCGCGGGACCGGCAGATCCCTGCGCATGCGCAAGGTTTCGGCATTATCCCATTCAGAAAACCGGCACGCTCAGTGCACCTGAGCCGTTGTCTACAGCGCGCATGCGCCGTAGTCATTGGTGCAGTGTTTTCTGCAAATATCTCCTTAACCGTGTAGGTTATTTCTTGCACCTACAGGTAAGCCTTAACCTCCCTGGCAGTATGAATCTGTCAGATTTTAGGTGCTGAAAGCGGTACAATTATTTTGCATGAAAATTTGGCGTTTTATATTGTAGGCCTGCAATTCTTAGGAATAACTCACTTAAATCTGTCCAAACAAGAGTCTAGTAGACATCCTGGGTATGATAAAGTTTGAAATACAAAATCATAAATTATAATATAATAAATAACTATAAATAATTATAACAAATAATAATATAATAATAATAAAAATTATTCAATAATGTAATCAAATCAAAAACACTGAAATTTGCTCAGTTGCAGAATTGTTGCTGTCATTAGATTTAGTGTTTGACGAATTTCCCCACAAATCGCTATCGCTCAATTCTGCAAGTGATTCTAATTTATTATCGCTGTTTTCTATCTGGTCTAAAACCACTTTTGACATAAAGGGACACTTTTTGGTTGCTATGGACAATCTCCAGTTTCCAGGCAGAAAGTACAGTTTTTATAATATAAAAGTGCATGCAGGACACTGGACAGACCACTAGGGACAAAGGGGACGTGTAATTATTTGATACAGTACTGTAATCAGTAAGATTACAGTATACTGTATCTATACTGTGTTTTTCACTTTTTGAATTTGGCCCCGAACCCCGTCCCCGTGCGTTGCAACGTCGCAGGGAATGGAGCTCGGCACTCGGCAGTGTGAATCGAGCGAGACACGGCACGCACACACTGCAGGGAGACATGGCAGGATCCAGGGGACAAGGTAAGTAACTCTCCCTGGATGCTGCGAGGGTTGCTGCGAGGGTTACCTCTTTTGGTAGTAAAAACTCACCCCGAGCCCGACTCGGGATTACCGCTAGGGAGGTTAATCTAGGCTTACCTCTAGGTGCAAGTTGTCAGAGTGGGTTTACAACCACTTTAATTGATCCACAGTGAAATGTTTGACTGTTAAGATTCTTATATTTTGTTCAATAATGAATAATTCTGATGCAGTTGTGCCGCAAACTAATTACGTATCAGTGCCAAGTCTTAGGATGAATAAGCCAAAAGTCAATGTTTATGGGAAGTTGAACACACTTGGTCATGCGCTTGCATTTCAAAATGCATGAATTTTGTTACAACTTTTAATTTTCTTTTAAAATACTAGATTATACAAATATTTAATGCTCCAGTAAATCAAAAATTATTAAATATGTTTTTGTGTTGATGGTTAATAGCTGTTTTCTATAAATTAAGTTGTTTACATACCTGTTTAGAAAATGAAATATTCAAAGTTCATGAAATCATGCTGTGCAGCTGTTCAGGTGACAGATTGGGTCAGGAGTGCACCACAAGGTTGTGGACCCTATGACTGACTGTTGGGAGCGGAATCTAAGAGCCAGAGGGCCCTAGAGGCAGGGTTGCCAACTTTCAGTAAATATACAAACAGTGTGTAAAATCCGTACTTTTTGCATCTATCCATGAATGTCCATTACAGACATGTAGGCTGCATGTCCGTAACTGACATTCATGGACAGATGCAACAATTATGGATTTTACACACTGTTTGTAAATTTACTGAAAGTTGGCAACCCTGCCTAGAGGTGAGGGTGGATTTAGCTGCAGTCTGGCTCCAGTTCACGACCCCCAGGGCCTCCCAGCTCACGCTTACGGTAGAGTACAGGAAGGTAGAGAGGAAGCAGCAGACTGCGACAAAAAAGGATAGTCAGAAGATAGCCAAAGGTTGGGATAACAAGCAGGTAAGGATAGTCAAGGAACACACCAAGGTCGGGATATGAAGCAGACAAGGACAGTCAAGAACAAGCCAAGATCGGTAACTAGAATCAGATGTAAAACTCACAGCAAGGAGCACACGGACGCCAAACACACAATGTTGATCAGCAGGGCTGACTTGCAGTGCACCGGTTAATATAGTGTTCTCTGATAGGGCCTGGGGTGGAGCCATGCTTGAGGAGAGATTACTTAAGCAACCAGGTAAAGGGCGGCTGGTCTCTCAAGCTGAACACATGGAGAGGTAAGCTGACAGACAATCATTACCTGCGGATCCATGACAGCAGCTTTATGTTTTACTGTAGCTGCAATTTTGTGTCCCTTGTGTAATAAAGGCATTTTGTATCACAAATGCCTTTAGAAAGTACAACATATATGCATTATATTATATATTTCTATTTTATACCTTTACAAATTGATTTTAAAATGTCAACAAAAATGCATTTCTTTCTCATACATTGGAGAACACAGAAATTCTTAAACTGTTGAATTATACTGCTTCCTAAAGGATAAATGAACACTGACAAAAAAAAAAAAGTTGGCCAGAAAAGGATAACCCAATCCACAACTAGTATGCCTTCATTTGTTTCTAGTGTCAGGAGAGTGTACATGTCAACTTAAGTTATTTTGCTCTCTGTTCATTTGGAATATATTTCTACTTTCAACAGCTGCTGGCAGATTCATGTCGGATACTGAAATCCTGAAATACTGTATCTCCAGTTGGCCACGAAGTGCAGGTTTCCCACATTTTACTGATGTGGCAGCCCTGAATTTCTGAAAGTTTCTCCAGTCCTCTACAGGTACTAGTAATACAGACTGGATATAAAAATCCTGGAAAGTTATCTAGTTAGCCAAAAAGTGCAGTTTCCAAGTTCATTATACTTACTGGTATGTTCTGTCTGTGATAATCCATCAGTAGGAAACCAATAGTGATCCAGTTCGCACAATACTCCACTATTCAGGTCAGGCCAGTATGTCTGGGGTTCAGTACATATGCATGGACACCTTGCTTAAAGTGCTAGGCAAAATTCTTGTGTAAGGCTTCATGTACATGGGACGTTGTTCAAACTCTCCTAAACAATTTACCTTGGCAGCTAGAAACCAGTGTCTAAAAACTAAAGTTTTTTTTTTTTGCCAAAATGAAAAACGTCTGTAAACGAAATGCTGCTAACCACAAGTTGCCGTGTTTAGCCGCATTTAGCCATGTTTGGCGCTTCAACTGCCTCTAAACACAGCTTCTGAATGCATTTTTTTGGGTTCAAGAAAAAGCCTCTAAACACAACTGCCTAGAAACGACAATAAACAAACCAGTGTACATGTACTGATAAGATAACATAGAGGAAAGTTCAGGAGCAGTTGAAAAAAATGCCCAACTGCCCCTAAACGTCCGTTTACCAGCAGCAGTGTACATGAGGCCTAAGAAGTGTTTATTCACATGGTTGTCATGGACAATTTCTCTTCAGATTGTTTCTAGATCATTGTTTTTTTTAGAATGCTACTGAAGTCAAAAACACCCCTTTGCTCAGGGGAAAAAGCCTATGGCGCAGGACATGGTTTCAGAGGACTACACGCTGGAGTTTTACTCTCTGCCTCCTCCTTGATTTTTAGTTACATTGCATGGTTTCTAGGATTGTTTTCTAATCAATTCACCATTTCCATATACAAATAGGTTATCCGCCCTATCTTGGATCCCAAAACTCTAAATGTCTTAATTTGAGCTCAGAAATTCCACATAGAATCTATGAGATCTGTCATCACTTCCCTTCGCCAGAGCAAATTTCCTGCCTTTGTGGACATTTATTTTAGCACTTTGTTGTGGGGGTTAAACACTACCACATGGCGGTCCTGCCTTTAAGCCTCTGTTTTGCACCTCAAGTGTTCACCAAGGTGCCATGCCCAGTTTTAGCCCTGCTGTTCTCTTGTGTCATTCCCTATATAAGAAATGTAAATGACTTTCTTTTGAAGGAATAGTTTGCGCAAGCTCTGTTGGACAATGTAGCTTTGACTTTTCAGATGTTACAGCAGATTGTATGGATCCTAAACTTTTAGAAACCATCCTTGGAACTGACTTATCATTTGAGGTATCTTGGTCTAGTTCTGGAAACAACTCAGGCCAGGGTGTTTCTTCCAGGAAAAACTTCAACCTCTCCAATCTCAGATTCAAGCTCTCCAGTGCAGGAGCCATCCTGCTCTCGAATTTTGCATGAGAATCTTGGGCCTGATGCTAGCCTCTGAAGGTTGCTTCTGAAGGTAGTCCCATTTTCCCATTTTCACTCCAGATTTTTTCCCAAAAAAATTGTTGCCTTTGGACTAGTCAAAAAAAGTCTACCTGGAGGTATTTTTCCAGGTCCTGTGTCACAGGTGGAGAATGCTCTGTGTGAACCATTTTTCCAGGTACAGGGGTTCTCTAAGGGAAGCAGTGGATGCTCTGGTAGCTATGTGTGATCAGTACAGTCTGAACTAAGCCTATCCTCTTCTTCCTCATCTGCTTTGTAAGATTGAGATTAAGGGCTTTTTGGTGATGCTCATTGCTCTTGACTGACCCAGATGGATGTGGTCTGATCTGACCCTTCCAGATTGTCAGGATCTTTTGTTTTGAGAAACATTTTACAATCGTATCTCACGATTGTGGGCTTTAACGTGTTACTAAACCCACAACAGTAAAATCAGTCTGTATATGCAGTAAAGCATGTTTGTTATACTCACTGTGAACCCTAAATGGTTAATCATCCGCATTGTCTAAAAAGGCTGTTTGAGCCTGGCTTCTCTGATCCTCCCCTACTTCCACTGTCCCCTAATAATTTCCTGATAGTACAGATCCTATGAATCAGGCTGCACATGCTCAGTTTGGTGTGTATTGCTAGAGAGTTTTTTTTTTTCTTGGGAGAGTGCATGTGATCAGCACAGGGCCAATCAGCACTGTCCAGACAGAAGGTCATGGGTCTTGCAGTCTCATAGGGCAGTCAGAAAACTCCCCCCACAAGCTTTATCCATTGCTTAGCTGGACAATGATAGAAGTCACAAGACTGCTCTAACTACTGATGAGAAAAGGTATTAAGCAGTTTTTATTTACTAAAATAATTTAATTTCCATGTTCTGTGTACTGTAGGAGACCAGATAAATTGAATGCAGGGACCTAGGATTAGTAACACTTTAACAGCATGGCTGTTAAAGCTCACGTTTTGTGAGATGGGGGATCTCTGAATCTGTGATTCCTCTGATGCTAACAGCCATGAAGGCTAGGTTTTATAAGTTATATCATCATACTGTATGTGGAAGGCATATTTCACTTAGTGTGAGTATCAGGGCTTCTGCCCTAGTAGGAATCCTCTCCTTTATTTAGCTAGGGTTACAAACAATGGCCGTAAGATAAGTGTTTGATAAAAAAACAGACCTTGTTTTATAGTGCAAGAGCAGCTTTGAGCAGTTTTATTGTCAGTTCAAATTTATATGACATTAGTTCCAATTGTTATTATGTTTCCCATTTGCACTTTATTTAGCTAGATCCCATATATTGTTATACAGTTTTAACTATGTACAAATCACTAAATTATGAGTGAACCAATGTCATTTAGAAAGATGTAAAAATAAAATGAAAAGACTGTTTAACATACAAAGCAGCATCAATCTGATCAAGCTGTCAGAATTGAAATTGACATTTGATTGTACTGTGTGAAACTTACAGTATAAACCAATATGTACCGTATATACTTGAGTATAAGCCGACCCGAATATAAGCCGAGGCACCTAATTTTACCACAAAAAAATGGGAAAACGTATTGACTCGAGTATAAGCCTAGGGTGTCCATCTACATGCCTCACTGTGTCCATGCCTCACTGTGCCCATGCCTCACTGTGCCCATGCCTCACTGTGTCCATGACTAGACTGACATTTAACATGGGAGTCTGAGGAAGGAGTGCCTGGCTTTGAAAAATCGGTGCTCCCCGGCCGTAGGTCCCCCAGACAACAAACTTTGCACACTTGTAGAGGAGAAATAGGGATACATGTCTGCCAAGTTTCTGGTCCAGGGGACCTACGACCGGCCGGTAACGGGTCCCCAAATTCACCAGAGAAATTACAGTTTAACATGAGAGTCTATGGAAGAAACTTTGCACACTTGTAGAGGGGGGCTACATGTGTGGCAAGTTTCTGCTCCAGGGGACCTACGGCCGACCGGTACCGGGTCCCCAAAGTCCGGGAGATCAGGCGCAAAAAGGTGACTCGATTATAAGCCGAGGGGGACATTTTCAGCACAAAAAAATGTGCTGAAAAACTCGGCTTATACTCGAGTATATACAGTAAATTACCTTTTCTTACAACTGATCATATTTAAATCAAATATTTAAGCACCAGTGCAAAAAAGAAAAAAAACCTGCAGGAATCTACTTGGAATTGAAAGACATGGCAAACCTCAAATTAAACAAAGCATTTTATTTTATTTTCCAAGAGTAGACTACGCGTGGCTTTTATCATCAACTTACATTATGCTCAACCAGAAACTTTTAAATGCAAGTTAGCAGTTCATTTTTAAAAAAAACTGTAAATTTAACTTCAGTGTTGCTTTTTATGTATACAAACTCTATCTAATCCTTAAAAACATACTGTACACATCATATTTTGGAGTTTTGATGCTTTCCCAATTTTTGTTTGGGTTTTGTTTTGGGTTTGACTGATCTAATTTCCTGATTTGAAAACCCTACAGGTAGGTTAAGGGGAAATTGCACATTTCATATTTCCTTAATGTTATTATTGGCTCACAATATCTAATAATGAATTTTAACCACTTTGCATCCCGCCCATAGTCATATGACGTCTGCAGGAGGGATCTCCCATCCTGGGCAGGCGTCATATGATGTCCTGGGCTTCCCTGCCATCTCGGGAGGTGGTGCTCCTGCCCGGCAGCCGCGATGTCCGCCGGGCACCCGCGATTGCCGGTAATACAGCCAAGGACGTGGATTTCTGTCAGAGGAGAGGAGACCGATGGTGTGTTCCCAGTACAGAGGAACACTGATCGGTCTCCTCCCCTTCTGAGTCCCCGCCACCTTCAGTTAGAATCACTCCCTAGGATACACATTTAACCCCTTGATCGCCCCCTAGTGTTAACCCCTTCCCTGCCAGTCGCATTGGTCTGGAGAGGAAGGGGGTGAAAATGCCTGCCACTGTATTGAAGTGGTTAAACCTGGTTATGGGGCCATACAAGACATATAAGAATGTTCACTTCAGCAGATCTCATATCAAAGGAATGTCGTTGAAAACTAACTATATGGACAAGTCAGCCCACTAATCTTCTTTCAGGAATGTGCCAATTTCCTTGGAAGGTTATTTTGCTCCAGTGAGGGTGGGTTGGCCACTCCTTACATACAAAGCCTATACACTACAGTTATACCTTGGAATAGTCAGTTTCACACCAGAGCTGCATCATGCATGCGTCTGGTATGATTATCTGGCCACGCCGTCTGAAAAGCGGACAGGACTCGGCGAAACAGCATCTTTAGTTAAGTGTTATTGTTATATTTCCTAATATTATTATCTGTATCTGTCATTACTTTTATTAAATTGTGAGGGGGTTAGCTCGGCAGTGGGTGTGTGTGACCCCCGGGATGGGCTCCCCACACAAAACAGGCCCAGCAAACGGAGGTTGTGGTTTTCAAAATCAAAAAGGTGCGGTTTATTTTCTATTTACAGTGACAAAACACAGCAAAGCAAAAGAAACATAACCAAAATAAATCCTGGTCAAGTTGACCTCTGACTAAACATACAGGTTTCCTAACTAACAACTGGGATCAGCCTAGTGCTGTCCTAGTCCCTAAGTCCCTGGTTTAGTAAAAGTCCAAACAAATAGCCACACAGGCTTTGCCTCACCGCACAGGGGTTCACTCTCCCTAGACAGTCCACACAGGTCTGGTTCCAGGCATGAGCTAACATCTAATGAAGCTGGGAGTTCTTATAGAGGCCTAAATGAGCTGACAAGGTTCAGCTGGTCTCCTCATCTCTGTCTGCACGACGCCCCACACTCTCCCTAGAGGTATGAGTCATCCATGAGCCCACTAGCCTTAGCTGGGCCTATACAACTCTCCACCTAGTTGTATAAGTCAGCGTAAAGCCTGAATCTGGGCGAAATATATCTACCCCCCTGGATGCAACCAGGTGACTTTACCTTCCTGCTGTCACATACCCCCCCCTCTTGTTTTAACCTCGGGGTTGGAACACCAGCAATCAGGCATTCATGTACTCGAGACAAAGCATCCACATTCCCCATTTGAACGCCAGGGCGATGCTTTACTGTGAAGTTGAATTCCTGGAGGGCCAGGAACCACCTATTCACTCTTCTATTTGTTTCCTTGTTTTGAGCCATCCACTTTAACGGAGCGTGATCCGTAACCATGTCAAAGTGCCTACCTAGCAGGTAGTACCGAAGGGAATCTAGAGCCCACTTCACCGCTAAACACTCCTTTTCAACGGTGGCGTAATTTACCTCATGGGACTTCAATTTCCTGCTGAGGTAAATGACTGGGTGCTCTTCCCCGTTCCAGACCTGGGACAATACTGCTCCTAACCCCACATCTGACGCATCACTTTGTACGACAAAGTCTTTAGAGAAGTCGGGTGAGTACAACACTGGCTGGCTACATAAGGCTTGTTTCAAGAATTGGAATGCTGCCTCAGCCTCGGGGGTCCATTTAATCATGACCGACCCTTTCCCCTTCGTCAGGTTGGTTAGGGGCACAGCCTTAGAAGCAAAGTGGGGAATGAATCGCCGATAATACCCAGCGATTCCCAGAAAGGCTCGTACCTGGTTCTTGCTGTTGGGACGTGGCCAACTCTGGATGGCCTCGACTTTGTTGAGTTGGGGTTTTATTACTCCCCTCCCAATGGTGTACCCAAGATATTTGGCCTCCTCCTGCCCAATGGTACACTTCTTGGGGTTAGCCGTAAACCCCGCTTCCCGAACAGAGTCCAGGACAGCTTGCACTTTTGGCAGATGTGAGGCCCAATCTGTGCTATGGACAATTACGTCATCCAGGTAAGCTGCAGCATACTTCCGATGGGGCCTCAGCATCTGGTCCATTTTCCGCTGGAATGTGGCCGGCGCATTCTGTAACCCGAACGGCATTCTTTTATATTGGAACGCCCCGTCTGGGGTTACAAATGCGGTTTTCTCTTTGGCCGACTTGGCCAGGGGGATTTGCCAATACCCTTTTGTGAGGTCAAGAGTCGTCATGTATCGGGCTGTTCCCAGCCGGTCGATCAACTCATCTATACGTGGCATGGGGTAGGTGTCAAATTTTGTAACTTTGTTCAACTGACGAAAATCGTTACAAAATCGCCAGCTCCCATCCGGTTTAGGCACCAACACGATGGGACTAGACCAATCACTTTGGGACTCCTCTATCACCCCTAAGTTCAGCATTTTCTGTACTTCCTCCCGTATTGCCTCCCGTCGAGCCTCTGGGATCCGATAGGGTTTTAACTTCACCCTTTCACCGGGCGGGGTAATGATGTCATGCTCTACCCCAGATGTTTGTCCCGGCAGCTCAGAGAATACCTCCTTGTTGCGAAGCACAAACTCCTTAACCTCCTGTTGTTGGGGTTGTGACAAGGTGGCTGCTATTCCAACCTCAGGAATCACGCAACCAGTTTGAGCTGGTGACCAAGTGTCTGCGACTAGGGACTCTCTATCCCTCCAGGCTTTCAACAGATTAACGTGATAGATCTGTTCGGGCTTTCGCCTTCCTGGTTGTCTGACCTTGTAATTCACTTCGCTCACTTTTTCCATTATCTCGTAGGGGCCTTGCCATTTGGCAAGGAATTTACTTTCAACCGTAGGGACAAGTACCAATATCCTATCCCCCGGGGAAAAGGTACGGGTCTTGGCTCCACGGTTGTACACTCTCTGCTGTGCCAACTGCGCTTGGGCCAAATGTTCCTTCACGATGGGCATTACCTGTGCAATTCGATCTTGCATCAGGGCGACATGCTCAATCACACTCCTGTGGGGAGAACTCTCACTTTCCCAAGTTTCCTTGGCAATATCCAACAGCCCTCTTGGGTGTCTCCCATACAGTAACTCAAAGGGGGAGAATCCCGTAGAGGATTGGGGCACCTCCCTAATAGCAAACATCAAATAAGGAAGTAAACAGTCCCAATCCTTTCCATCTCTATCCACCACTTTCTTCAACATTTGTTTTAGGGTTTTGTTGAATCTTTCAACCAGCCCATCGGTTTGGGGGTGATACACAGACGTACGCAATTGCGTCACTTTGAACAATTTACACAGCTCTTTCATAACCCGGGACATAAAGGGTGTACCTTGGTCCGTAAGCAGTTCTTTACAAATACCCACCCGGCTAAAAACAAGAGATAGCTCTTTGGCTATGGTTTTGGCCGAGGTATTTCGGAGAGGGATCGCTTCTGGATAACGGGTGGCATAGTCCATTATAACTAATATGTACTGGTGCCCCCTAGCGGACTTGATTATAGGACCTACCAAATCCATGGCGATCCTCTCAAACGGGACCTCAATGATGGGTAGAGGGACCAGCGGGCTACGGAAATGTGGCATCGGGGCCAACCTCTGACACACAGGGCAGGAGGAACAATAATTTTCTACGTCCTTCATCACCCCCGGCCAATAGAATCTCTGTAATACCCTCTCTCATGTTTTCTCTGTCCCCAGATGACCTCCAAGAATGTGCCCATGGGCCAACTCCAACACCAACTTCCTGTAAGGTTTGGGCACCACCAGCTGCTCAACGGTTTCTTCTGCCCTTTTTGCCACCCGATACAGTAGGTCCTTCTCTACGCTGAAGTATGGGTAAGTGCAGGTATTATCTGGGTTCACTAACTCGCCATCTATTTTCACTACGTTTTCCCGTGCCTTTATTAGGGCGGGGTCTTTCAACTGTTCTGTGGCAAAGTTTTCCCTGTGAACCTCAAGATCAGAAAACTCCACAGACGGTAGGTTTTCGTCTGAGGAGGTGGGCTCCTCTCCAGTTTCTTAAGTCTCCCCTGCCAATACTGATAAGGGAAATTCCGGAGAGTCCTCACCACTCTCAGGGGAGTTCTGGCTATCACATTCCTGGTACATAGGGGCACCAGTGAGGGGCTCAGGATCATCCCACAGTTCCCAGAACTTCGGAAAATCCCTTCCCACAATGGCGTCATGCGGTAACTGAGATACTAAGCCCACTGGATGAGAGAGGGTACCTTTGGGGGTCTCGAAACACACTGTAGTCACTGGATACTCTCGGGTGTCCCCATGCACACAAATAACAGCTACCTTGCTATTCCCAGAGACCTCTGTTTTAACTAACTCAGCCTTTATCAGGGTCACAAGGCTACCTGAATCCAGCAATACCACAACATTTCTACCATTAACACACATTTTGCATAAATGTTTCTCAGTTCCTCGAATGGCAGTGCATGCGACTGTCGCACACAGCGACTGACGTCTGCCCGTCAGAAAGTCACACTGCATGGGTTCCTCCACAACCGGGCAATTGGCTGCAATATGTCCCGCTTGCCGGCAGCGGTAGCAAACGATCCTTCTTGCCGCCTCTTGAGCCGCTGATTTCCCAGGCTGTTCTCGCCAAACTTGGGGTAGAGCTCCCACCCTCTCACTCTCTCCACCCTCACCCCTTGGAATCCTCTTATCCGCCCCTGGGGATGGTCTGGTCTTAGGGTGAAAAGTCTGAGTGTCTCTGGAAGAGGCCGTCAGGTTCTCTGTAGCCAAGTATTTCTCCACACGATCCACAAGACCATCGGCCATCTCTGGGTCTCCATGGCTTACCCACTTTTGGATGGCAGTAGGAAGAGCTCTCAAAAACCGATCCATTACAACACGTTCCACAATCTTTGGTGCGGACAAAGTCTCTGGCTGTAGCCACTTTCTGCTCAGGTGAATGAGATCATACATTTGAGACCTGGGGGGTTTTCCAAGCTGGAAAGTCCAGTTATGCACACGCTGAGCCCGGACAGCCTGGGTGACACCCAGCCTTGCCAATATTTCAGCTTTTAGCATCACATAGTCTTTTGCTTGGTTAGGCTCTAGGTCATAGTAAGCTTTCTGCGATTCACCAGTTAACAGAGGAGCCACCAGTCCAGCCCACTGCTCCTCAGGCCACTTTTCTCTTTCAGCGGTCCTTTCAAATGTGGTCAAAAATACCTCTGGATCATCCTCTCCAGTCATTTTTGTCAATAAACGACTCACCCCAAAGGACGCGGTATTAGTGGGACGGCTTTCCTCACTGGTCTGCGGACGTTGCTGCATTACTGCTTCCATCTGTTGTTGTAGTCTCTGCTCTTGCTTCTGCAACAGGTCTATGAAGCGGGCCTCAGATTGCTGCTGGGCTCGTTGCTGAGCCTCCAGACTCTGTTGCAAAGTTGCGTTTGTCTGCTGCTGGGCTGCAAGGCTCTGTTGTTGAGCTGCAAGGCTCTTTTGCAAACCTGCATTTGTCTGCTGTTGATTGGCATTTGCTAGAGCCAGCTGCTTCAGTATCTCCTCCATGCTGGCTTAAAAAAAACTGCCACTGGTTCTCCACCAACTGTGAGGGGGTTAGCTCGGCAGCGGGTGTGTGTGACCCCCGGGATGGGCTCCCCACACAAAACAGGCCCAGCAAACGGAGGTTGTGGTTTTCAAAATCAAAAAGGTGCGGTTTATTTTCTATTTACAGTGACAAAACACAGCAAAGCAAAAGAAACATAACCAAAATAAATCCTGGTCAAGTTGACCTCTGACTAAACATACAGGTTTCCTAACTAACAACTGGGATCAGCCTAGTGCTGTCCTAGTCCCTAAGTCCCTGGTTTAGTAAAAGTCCAAACAAATAGCCACACAGGCTTTGCCTCACCGCACAGGGGTTCACTCTCCCTAGACAGTCCACACAGGTCTGGTTCCAGGCATGAGCTAACATCTAATGAAGCTGGGAGTTCTTATAGAGGCCTAAATGAGCTGACAAGGTTCAGCTGGTCTCCTCATCTCTGTCTGCACGACGCCCCACACTCTCCCTAGAGGTATGAGTCATCCATGAGCCCACTAGCCTTAGCTGGGCCTATACAACTCTCCACCTAGTTGTATAAGTCAGCGTAAAGCCTGAATCTGGGCGAAATATATCTACCCCCCTGGATGCAACCAGGTGACTTTACCTTCCTGCTGTCACAAAATGTTATACTTTGTATTTGTGTGATCTCTCTTTGCACATATCAAAGACAACCCCAAAAAACAAACTATTATGTAACCATGATAAAACAGTAGGTGAAATATATATGTGTAGCGGCCTCACCCTTTCCTCCCTTCTGACACTTGGCTCTCGTCTAGGGGACCAGGGAGGAGAGTGTGGCGCACCACCAGCTCACACCATACTGTATGCAAATATGGAGCTAATCAAACTATACCTTCGGGTCTGTGTTTCCATCCAGAGCCAAACCTTCTCTTGAGAATGATTTCCCACCGTCCATGCAGGTGGAGGTAGGACCCTTAGCTCCCAGTAAGTTACTGTCCACACCACTGAAAGTCCAACACTTATTTATTCGTAGCAATAAACAGTCTCTGTGAGAGCAGACAGGTTGTAACACATCCAGTTCAGACGAGGTGGGGAAGGAAGGTCCAGGCACAAACTTAAACTTGGTTTTTCTCCTGTTCTGTATAGCACCAACAGGCTTGACACACAGTCGCCGCCACCGACCGTGAGAACTTGAACTACCTTCTAGAAGCGATGGCCCCTGTCAGGGAAAGGACATCCATCCGGACGGTCACAAGAGGCCCCATCGTCACCAGTGAATGCTGCACCAGGTCTTCGGATAGGGTTACCTCCCTGGCCTCCACGTCCTAGATTCGGGCGTCTACACCGGGGGGACACCCTAGGAACCCTCGATCCCTCGCGGAACCCAGTCGAAGGTACTGGGCCCCAGGCCTCCAGAAAGTACCTCACCCCAGACCGAAGGTGTCTGGGGTGAGACCGCAGCTCCGTCTCCGGGCCTAGGGCACCCGGAGACCACCATCACTCACACCCAGGCTGAAGGTGCCTGGGCGTGGACCCTGAGAAGAAGATGTCTGCCCACTTTATACCCTCCCACAACAGGCACAGCAGGTTCCCCGCCCTGCTGTACTACTGCCGCGAGAGGACACAAATGGCACAGCCCTCCAATGGTGGTTCAACCCCGGCCTATGGTGACAGCGCCACCTATAGACCCCAAGGAACTGGACACCATTGATATTCCCCACTGGCATAAATTGGTCCATGAATCGTAACAATTATTGCATCTGAGCCTGTTACCACTCAGATGCTTCCCCTAAATATGACCACCCGCTACATATGTATGTTGAGGAAAGGACTGCAACAGTTAACAATATTGTAGAATTACATATATAAAAACACATTTTTATTACAAGAAAATCTAATGTCTGCCCACTTCAAGAAAATCTAATGTCAGCATATACATATAAAGGCGGTCCCCGGGGTTACAAACATCCCACTTACAAACGACAACAAAAAAGAAATTCACTCCTGTAAGAGTTATTATGGGAAAAAGGTGTCTCCACTGAAGATTTATCACCAATCCTTGTTTCCACAACAACCCAAAATTTTCAAAATCCAATTATCATTGGGACAGAAAGTGAAGTTAAATCTTTTGAACAGGGGCACAGCCAGCAAAACAAATGATACAGGGGTGTAAACCCTTCCCTATGCTATGCAAAAAAACATAAAAATATATATTTTTTTGGCTGAAGCTACACTTAAAAATTATACCTGTTCCAACTTACAAAGAAATTCAACTTAAGAACAAATCTACAGACCCTATCTTGTTTGTAACCCGGGGACTGCCTGTATTATGCCTCCTCGGGAGAAACCAGTTTGATAGTGACATTGTCCCCATGTAATATGAACATACAATTAGAGCTGGGCAAACAGTTTGAGCAAACAAAATTTCGGCCCGAACTTCACCTGTTCACCCCGTTTTGTGAACACCCGAATTTACAGGGCGCTCAACAGTATGTTCACCTGCCAAGAGCCCCACAATGCACTGCGTGCTGCACTTCTGCTTAAAAGGGAAGTATGTTTTTTTTTTTTTTAAAGATTCATACTTACCTAGGTGGATGCAACATTGGTCCGATTTGCATCTGTCCCCCGGCGCCTCTACACTGAGAACTGAGCAATCGAACACTGCCGATTGCTCAGTTCTCACAGCTCCCCGAGCAGATAGCTGCAGACTGTCAGTCACAGCTCTCTGTTCTGCTCCCTCCTCGCTTTTTGGAGCCCTGGACTGTGGAGGGGGCAAGGGCAGTCGGCTCAGGCTCTCAGCGGCTCACCGAGAGGCTGAGCCAGGTGTCGGTCCAGGCACCTGGTGGATCCAGACTTCATTGTCATGATGACGTGGTGCCTGGACCGACTTCTGTGCCAAAAATGGGTCACAGGAGTGCAAAATTTAACTGCACTTGTGTGATCCATAGGAGAAGTCCAGCCAAACAAGCTTTGGCTGGACTTCTCCTTTAATGGAACGCATATTGGTGTTCCTAATCTGTATTTCCTGCTTTTTACTTTCTGCTTACTTTTCAAATTTTCTTTATAAAAAATTTTCAACATCACATAACATACATATTACAATACATAAAACACATATACAGTCTCAATATATCCCATTACAGATAGAGAAAAAAGAAAGATAATAATAATAGATGGTCAACACATCCCATATAAAAACCTGACCAAGAAACCCCCACCATCCGTATACCAGAAGATCTATTACCTCCTCCTCTCCTGGGCCCATCTCTCCATCTCATCCTTCTCTGACACATGTACTCTCTTCTATACAGAAGTTTACTAAAGGTAGGCTCATCTAGAGATGCTATATTTTACCTATACCTCTCTATCTGTCCACCCCCTCCCCTCCGTCCTCCCTACGTCAACCCTCCCCAGGCACAGTAACTAGGGGAGTCGGAAAGAAAAATAAAAGGGGGGGGACAAAGTCCTCCATACTCTCCCCCAAGTGTATTATGTGCTAAAACTCTAGTGTTGGTGCCCTTTGAAGTGAAGGTGCATGATGTGGAGTGACTGGTGATGGGGCAATAAAGGTGTAAAAGTGAAAGCGAGGAGGCTGCTGCAAACTAAAAAACAGGTGTTAAAAGTGTTAAAAGTGTAAAAGTATACTGTGTAAAGGACTAGGTGTGAGTGTGGAGTGCCTGTATTGATGGAGTCAGAAACATATATGTGGAGTGAGAAGTGAAAGGGAAAATGGTCTCACCTAAGTGTAGGGGAAAAAAAAAAGGGGGGAGAAAAGGAGGGGGGAGGGAAAAATCCCCATCCCCTCCCTGTGTTAATTTTTACATTGTGAGCCTCTTATGCCATACTTGATAAACTCTAGTGCTAGTGCCCTTCGTGAATCATTACTCCAAGTTCATTAAGATCCCTCCCTTAGTGTATATTTAAAAAAAAAAAAACCCAGAGGAAAAGCAAAAGGGACAGGTCTCATCTCCCCCCCCCCCCATCCCTCACTCTCTAATGCTGTTAATATATATCTCTGATTCCTTAAAGTCTCTCCATCCCCTCCTTATCATATTGAATCTTGGTCTGCACTCATTTTGATTTGACAGCAATTCCTCCATTAATCTGATTTTATCTACCTCTCTTAACCATTCCTTCACTGATGGGGCATTTTTTATTTTCCAATTTCTCGGTATTAGAGCTTTCGCTCCATTCAATAGATATGGGACTAGTGTCATTCTGTATTTTTTCCTTGTTACCCCCGTACTGTCAAACAAACAACACCAGGGATCCTGTTTCACCTCTATTCCACAAATCTTTTTTATCATTCTCAATATCTCCCTCCAGTACACCTGTATCAGGGGACAATACCACCATATATGGCCGTGTGTTCCCTCCATCTCGCATTCTCTCCAGCATAAGGGTGATATCTCTTTATTTTTTCTATGGAGTTTCATTGGGGGCACACCCAACCGTGTGCCCTGTCAAGCGAGCCTTACCTCGGGGTGTTTTATATGCCCACCTGTTCTCCGGGACCTCATCCTCCAAATTAAGAATGGTTCCAGGAGTGCAGGTGGGCATAGCCACTCCATACCCCCCTCCCCCAGGTAAGTTCAACATCTGTCCTCAATTATTTTTCTCATTTCCCTATACTTCAGTAGTTTTAGTCTTTCAACCATATTGACCTAAGCTCTATTCCAGTTCTGGTCTTTCCACCTTTTCCATGCTGGCGGTCTCTTTTCCCAATTGTCCACATGTATGTATTGTATATTCAGTCTACTGCAAAATTCCTTTATATCTTCAGGAAACCAGACATAAGCTGAGACCCCCTGTTTTTTCACCATTAAACAAGCTGGAAACCCCCACCTATAAGAAATGTTGTTTGCCTGTAGTTGGTTTGTTAAGGGTTTAAGAGCCCTTCTACGTGCTAATGTTTCTGGCGCTGAGTCTGAAAAGATAAGTAGTTCTGCTTACATGTAAGTGCATTTTTACCTTTTTTGCCATTAATACAATAACTATACTGCACTATTAGAGGCTTCCTCATCTCTTTATCCATATGCTAATGGGGCACTGCCAAGGTTTTTAAGGGTACAGAGGCAATTTAAAGGTATTGGGACAATATCCATACAAGGATTCAGGTGATTGTTTGAAAAGGGCCCGATGATCATACACCATCCAAGGAGGAGAGGCCGTGTGTTGGAAAGTACTTGAGGTCAATAAGTTCTGGTGAATGCGGTGTGTACACTATGGGTGTGGAGGAGGAGCACTTATCATTTGGTGCCACTTCATATGATCACATGGCTGGATTATTCACAGTATTAGGCAGTTTAGGTTTCACATAAATTTGATAGCACTTTAGGAATATTGATTAAAAGGTTTAGTTTTAAGAGTGCGGTCACATATCCCCTAGGGCAGTGATGGTGAACCCCTTTTAGCCCAAGTGCCCAAACTTTAACAAGTGTACAAAGTGGTGTGTCAGAGATCATGTGACTGCATCTGGAGGAGGGGGGCAGAACTCCACTCACCCCACCATATGCGAGGAGATCACACACGGTCTGCTACAGTATGGGTCCCTCAAGGAGTCCCTGCAGGTGCAATGCCCCCTCCCCTCTCACCTGTGCACCTTATGCCCCGTACACACAATCGGTTTTCCCGTTGGAAAAAGTCAGATGAGAGCTTTTGGTCGGGAATCCCGACCGTGTGTATGCTCCATCAGACTTTTTCCAACGGAAAAACTGCTGGAAAAAGATAGAGAGCAGGTTCTCTATTTTCCCGTCAGGAAATAATCAGATCGGAATTTCCTATCGTGTGTACAAATTCCGATGCGCAAAATTCCGACGCATGCTCGGAAACAAATCGACGCATGCTCAGAAGCATAGAACTTAATTTTCTCAGCTCGTCGTAGACATTTACGTCACCGCGTTCTTGGCAGTCAAAAGTTCACCAAACTTTTGTGTGACCGTGTGTATGCAAGGCAGGCTTGAGCGGAATTCCGTCGGAAAAAACATTTTCCGACGGGAATTCCGCTTGTGTGTACAAGGCATTCCTCTGAGCCCTCTGTAATCCCCATCCTCCAGGGGCAGCAATTACACCCAGCACTGCTCAGACTTCACCGACCTGTCCAGCATCAGATTATAGACCCAAAGTCACTTACATGGTAAATCTCCATACTCCATAGAGCTGTTACCAGCGCACACTCTCCACCGAGCACAGCACTTCCCTTTCCTCCCCGTCCACTCGTTATATAGAGCTGGTGTTTGCCGTGAGCTGAGTGCAGTGATTGAGATCAGCTGTAGCGAAGGATCTCCCTCTACCTGCGATCACTGGACTGCACACTCCGGGGTTTCCAATCCACCCGTGTCTGTCTCAATGCACCAATCACATGTGGCCTGGCTAGAGGTCATGTGACTCGGGGACTTAGCTTGCATGCCCACAGAGAGGGCTCTCTCAGCTGTGGAATGCTTGCCATAGGTTCACCATCGCTGCCCTAGGGGATATTTGGTTTACATATTAAGTAAATATTTAATACAGGTCGGTCTTCAGAAAGGGTCTGAATACCCCCACCACCTCCACTTCTTTAAGCGCCTTATAAAGTTGAGGTCATGTGATAACTTATAATAAAAAAAAGGCATTCTTAAAGGCATTCTTAAAGGTAAGCCTGGATTAACCTCCACGGTTCGCTGCTAGTGGGGACAGCAGTGACATTGCAAGCTTCGGTTTCAGGTAAGTGACACATAATGGGCTACTATGCGATGCATAGTAGCCCATTATGCTTTACCTTTACAAGGAAATAAAGAGGAAGTAAAACCCATCCATCCATCAATCTATCTAGCTATCTGATCATTCATCCATCCATCTATCTATCTACTCATCCATCCATCTATCTATCTATCTACTCATCCACCCATATATCTATCTATCTACTCATCCATCCATCTATCTATCTGCTCATCCATCTATCTATCTACTCATCCCTCCATCTATCTATCTGCTCATCCATCCATCTATCTATCTGCTCATTCATCCATCTATCTATTAGGCTTGTGCAATTCGTTTCGTAACGAATTGAAATTCGTCCGAATTTAGCAACTTTCGGACATTCGGAAGCATTCGAATTTCCGAACAAAGCAATTACGAATAAGACTGAATCCGAAATAAATTATACCGCAAATAGCGAATGCCCGAATGTCTTCGGCATAATTCGTTATGAAAAAGTTACGAATGTACGAATCCATACGAAGCACAATAACACTCACTCTGCTCTGCTCTCTGCTTCTCCCACACCGTGCTGAACTCCCTCTCAAAATGGTGTACAGGGGCGGAGGTTATAGCCGCATGTAAAAAACGAAAGTAAAATACGAGATTTCGAATCCATTCGAAGCACAATAACACTCTGCTCTGCTCTCTGCTTCTCCCTCACCGTGCTGAACCCTCTCAAAATGGTGTACAGGGGCGGAGCCTATAGCCGCATGTAAAAAACGAAAGTAAAATACGAGATTTCGAATCGTTACAAATAACCGCTATGTATTTAGAAAAGTACAAATCCATTCGAAGCACATTAGGCATAATAGGCAGCGTCGTTGTGAGAGAGACACGGAAAATTACGAATCAACGAACCCCAAAAAAGTTACGAAAGTAGGAGTTGTGTCCAGAATCTACGAAAAACAACGTACTCTACCGAAAGTACGAATTATAAAGCAACAAAAAATTCAACGAAAAATGTCGCTTGCAAAAATACGAATGAGTCCGAACACGAAAAATCCCGTCTAGCAAAATTACGAATGATTACGAATCAACAGGACCGGAAAGAAACGAACCGAAACGGAACTAATTTTTCCGTTGTGCACAAGTCTACTATCTATCTATCTATCTGCTCGTCCATCCATCTATCTATCTACTCAACCATCCATCTATCTATTTACTCACTCACTCATCCATCCATCAATCTATCCATTCATTCACTCATTCATCTACCCATTCATTCACTCATTCGTTCATCCATCTATCCATTCATTCACTCACTCATCCATCCATATATCCATTCGTTCATCCATCCATCTATCTATCTATTCATTCACTCATTCAGCCATCCATCCATCCATCTATCCATTCACTCACCCAACCATTCATCTATCCATTCATTCACTCATCCATCCATTCATCCATCCATTCATCCATTTATTCACCTATCCAGCCATCCATTCATTCATCTATCCAGCCATCCATTCATTCACTCATCCATCCATTTATCTATCCATGTAGCCATCCATTCATTCACCTATCTATTCATTCATCTATCCATTTATTCATCCATCCGACCATCTATTCCTCATTGCTGGTGTCACAATACAAGAAGAATGGGTTGAAAAATTAAAGGATATTCTGATGGCATTATACTAACCCTATATTTCCCACACTTTAGTAACAAGCCAGAGCTCTTGTACATAGTGCACTGCTGATCCCTGCATTGTGTACATAGCATACTCCTGAACCCTGCATTGTGTACATAGCACACTCCTGGACCCTGCATTGTGTACATTGGGGACTAACTATATTGGGGACTATTTTCAACTTAGCGAAGCCAAATTACAAAGTTTCAATAGAAGTTTAAGCACGTTCTCATAGATTTGTTCTCAGACTGTCTTTGAGCTTTGGATGTTCAACCAAATCATGTAAATTATTCAGAATATTAATGGCAAGAAAAAGAGATGTACTGAAACTTTAAATTTGAGGATATGAGCACAGCCTCTGATTCAAGGGTGACAGAACAATGTCTGTGTTTTTCCAGATTAAGCAGTACCCCAAATTGGAGCTAGACTTCAGCATGCTTTTATGAGGATTGGTCAGCAACAAAATAGCCTGAGATTGTATTCATTGTAAGCCTCAAACGTCCAATAATAGGGAGTAAACTTGCCTTATTCATCTGTTGATGTGCAACTTGAGGAAGGCTTCAGAGTAGGAATATAGTACCTTAGAGCTCAACTCTGTATCAGTCCCTCGGTCACCCCCTTCACCTTGTAGGTAGTGATGAGCCGAACACCCCCGGCTTCGGTTCGCACCAGAACCCGCAAACGGACCGAAAGTTTGCACGAACTTTAGAACCCAATTAAATACAATGGATGCGAACGTTCAAAATCTAAAGTGCTAATTATAATGACTATTATGCATGTTATTGTCCTAAAAAGGGTTTGGGAACCCAGGTTCTGCACCAGGGGACATGTATCAATGCAAAAATAAGTTTTAAAAACGTCTGTTTTTTGGGGAGCAGTCATTGTAATGATGCATAAAGTGAAAAAAAAGGTCAAATATTCCTTTAAATATCGTACCTGGGGGGTGTCTAAAGTATGTCTGTGAAGTGCCACGTGTTTCCCGTGTTTAGAACTGTCCCTGCACAAAATTACATTTCTAAAGGAAAAAAAGCCATTTAAAACTGCTTGCGGCTTTAATGTAATGTCTGGTCCCGGTAATATGGATGAAAATCTTTAAGAAAAATGGCATAGCTACCCCATCACAGCCCCCCCCCCTACCCCAGCCCATTACCAGCCCCTTTGGGTCTTGTATGGATATTAAGGGGAACCCCGCACACAAAATAAAAAAGGCCCTATATACTCTGAACAGCCGTATACAGGCGGTGCATACAAGACAGGGACTGTAGGTTTGTTCTTATGTAGAATCTGTTTGTAATTTTGAACAGGTACTGTGACAGCAGGAAGGTAAAGTCACCTGGTTGCATCCAGGGGGGTAGATATATTTCGCCCAGATTCAGGCTTTACGCCGACTTATACAACTAGGTGGAGAGTTGTATAAGGCTAGTGGGCTCATGGATGACTCATACCTCTAGGGAGAGTGTGGGGCGTCGTGCAGACAGAGATGAGGAGACCAGCTGAACCTTGTCAGCTTATTTAGGCCTCTATAAGAACTCCCAGCTTCATTAGATGTTAGCTCATGCCTGGAACCAGACCTGTGTGGACTGTCTAGGGAGAGTGAACCCCTGTGCGGTGAGGCAAAGCCTGTGTGGCTATTTGTTTGGACTTTTACTAAACCAGGGACTTAGGGACTAGGACAGCACTAGGCTGATCCCAGTTGTTAGTTAGGAAACCTGTATGTTTAGTCAGAGGTCAACTTGACCAGGATTTATTTTGGTTATGTTTCTTTTGCTTTGCTGTGTTTTGTCACTGTAAATAGAAAATAAACCGCACCTTTTTTTGATTTTGAAAACCACAACCTCCGTTTGCTGGGCCTGTTTTGTGTGGGGAGCCCATCCCGGGGGTCACACACACCCGCTGCCGAGCTAACCCCCTCACAGTTGGTGGAGAATGCGGGCAGTTTTTTTTAAGCCAGCATGGAGGAGATACTGAAGCAGCTGGCTCTAGCAAATGCCAATCAACAGCAGACAAATGCAGGTTTGCAAAGGAGCCTTGCAGCCCAGCAGCAGACAAACGCAACTTTGCAACAGAGTCTGGAGGCTCAGCAACGAGCCCAGCAGCAATCTGAGGCCCGCTTCATAGACCTGTTGCAGAAGCAAGAGCAGAGACTACAACAACAGATGGAAGCAGTAATGCAGCAACGTCCGCAGACCAGTGAGGAAAGCCGTCCCACTAATACCGCGTCCTTTGGGGTGAGTCGTTTATTGACAAAAATGACTGGAGAGGATGATCCAGAGGTATTTTTGACCACATTTGAAAGGACCGCTGAAAGAGAAAAGTGGCCTGAGGAGCAGTGGGCTGGACTGGTGGCTCCTCTGTTAACTGGTGAATCGCAGAAAGCTTACTATGACCTAGAGCCTAACCAAGCAAAAGACTATGTGATGCTAAAAGCTGAAATATTGGCAAGGCTGGGTGTCACCCAGGCTGTCCGGGCTCAGCGTGTGCATAACTGGACTTTCCAGCTTGGAAAACCCCCCAGGTCTCAAATGTATGATCTCATTCACCTGAGCAGAAAGTGGCTACAGCCAGAGACTTTGTCCGCACCAAAGATTGTGGAACGTGTTGTAATGGATCGGTTTTTGAGAGCTCTTCCTACTGCCATCCAAAAGTGGGTAAGCCATGGAGACCCAGAGATGGCCGATGGTCTTGTGGATCGTGTGGAGAAATACTTGGCTACAGAGAACCTGACGGCCTCTTCCAGAGACACTCGGACTTTTCACCCTAAGACCAGACCATCCCCAGGGGCGGATAAGAGGATTCCAAGGGGTGAGGGTGGAGAGAGTGAGAGGGTGGGAGCTCTACCCCAAGTTTGGCGAGAACAGCCTGGGAAATCAGCGGCTCAAGAGGCGGCAAGAAGGATCGTTTGCTACCGCTGCCGGCAAGCGGGACATATTGCAGCCAATTGCCCGGTTGTGGAGGAACCCATGCAGTGTGACTTTCTGACGGGCAGACGTCAGTCGCTGTGTGCGACAGTCGCATGCACTGCCATTCGAGGAACTGAGAAACATTTATGCAAAATGTGTGTTAATGGTAGAAATGTTGTGGTATTGCTGGATTCAGGTAGCCTTGTGACCGTGATAAAGGCTGAGTTAGTTAAAACAGAGGTCTCGGGGAATAGCAAGGTAGCTGTTATTTGTGTGCATGGGGACACCCGAGAGTATCCAGTGACTACAGTGTGTTTCGAGACCCCCAAAGGTACCCTCTCTCATCCAGTGGGCTTAGTATCTCAGTTACCGCATGACGCCATTGTGGGAAGGGATTTTCCGAAGTTCTGGGAACTGTGGGATGATCCTGAGCCCCTCACTGGTGCCCCTATGTACCAGGAATGTGATAGCCAGAACTCCCCTGAGAGTGGTGAGGACTCTCCGGAATTTCCCTTATCAGTATTGGCAGGGGAGACTCAAGAAACTGGAGAGGAGCCCACCTCCTCAGACGAAAACCTACCGTCTGTGGAGTTTTCTGATCTTGAGGTTCACAGGGAAAACTTTGCCACAGAACAGTTGAAAGACCCCGCCCTAATAAAGGCACGGGAAAACGTAGTGAAAATAGATGGTGAGTTAGTGAACCCAGATAATACCTGCACTTACCCATACTTCAGCGTAGAGAAGGACCTACTGTATCGGGTGGCAAAAAGGGCAGAAGAAACTGTTGAGCAGCTTGTGGTGCCCAAAACTTACAGGAAGTTGGTGTTGGAGTTGGCCCATGGGCACATTCTTGGAGGTCATCTGGGGACAGAGAAAACCCGAGAGAGGGTATTACAGAGATTCTATTGGCCGGGGGTGATGAAGGACGTAGAAAATTATTGTTCCTCCTGCCCTGTGTGTCAGAGGTTGGCCCCGATGCCACATTTCCGTAGCCCGCTGGTCCCTCTACCCATCATTGAGGTCCCGTTTGAGAGGATCGCCATGGATTTGGTAGGTCCTATAATCAAGTCCGCTAGGGGGCACCAGTACATATTAGTTATAATGGACTATGCCACCCGTTATCCAGAAGCGATCCCTCTCCGAAATACCTCGGCCAAAACCATAGCCAAAGAGCTATCTCTTGTTTTTAGCCGGGTGGGTATTTTTAAAGAACTGCTTACGGACCAAGGTACACCCTTTATGTCCCGGGTTATGAAAGAGCTGTGTAAATTGTTCAAAGTGACGCAATTGCGTACGTCTGTGTATCACCCCCAAACCGATGGGCTGGTTGAAAGATTCAACAAAACCCTAAAACAAATGTTGAAGAAAGTGGTGGATAGAGATGGAAAGGATTGGGACTGTTTACTTCCTTATTTGATGTTTGCTATTAGGGAGGTGCCCCAATCCTCTACGGGATTCTCCCCCTTTGAGTTACTGTATGGGAGACACCCAAGAGGGCTGTTGGATATTGCCAAGGAAACTTGGGAAAGTGAGAGTTCTCCCCACAGGAGTGTGATTGAGCATGTCGCCCTGATGCAAGATCGAATTGCACAGGTAATGCCCATCGTGAAGGAACATTTGGCCCAAGCGCAGTTGGCACAGCAGAGAGTGTACAACCGTGGAGCCAAGACCCGTACCTTTTCCCCGGGGGATAGGATATTGGTACTTGTCCCTACGGTTGAAAGTAAATTCCTTGCCAAATGGCAAGGCCCCTACGAGATAATGGAAAAAGTGAGCGAAGTGAATTACAAGGTCAGACAACCAGGAAGGCGAAAGCCCGAACAGATCTATCACGTTAATCTGTTGAAAGCCTGGAGGGATAGAGAGTCCCTAGTCGCAGACACTTGGTCACCAGCTCAAACTGGTTGCGTGATTCCTGAGGTTGGAATAGC
Organism: Rana muscosa; assembly: GCA_029206835.1. Lineage (NCBI taxonomy): Eukaryota > Metazoa > Chordata > Amphibia > Anura > Ranidae > Rana > Rana muscosa. Next base: position 495,858,056 of record CM055121.1, read on the forward strand.
AGCCACCTTGTCACAACCCCAACAACAGGAGGTTAAGGAGTTTGTGCTTCGCAACAAGGAGGTATTCTCTGAGCTGCCGGGACAAACATCTGGGGTAGAGCATGACATCATTACCCCGCCCGGTGAAAGGGTGAAGTTAAAACCCTATCGGATCCCAGAGGCTCGACGGGAGGCAATACGGGAGGAAGTACAGAAAATGCTGAACTTAGGGGTGATAGAGGAGTCCCAAAGTGATTGGTCTAGTCCCATCGTGTTGGTGCCTAAACCGGATGGGAGCTGGCGATTTTGTAACGATTTTCGTCAGTTGAACAAAGTTACAAAATTTGACACCTACCCCATGCCACGTATAGATGAGTTGATCGACCGGCTGGGAACAGCCCGATACATGACGACTCTTGACCTCACAAAAGGGTATTGGCAAATCCCCCTGGCCAAGTCGGCCAAAGAGAAAACCGCATTTGTAACCCCAGACGGGGCGTTCCAATATAAAAGAATGCCGTTCGGGTTACAGAATGCGCCGGCCACATTCCAGCGGAAAATGGACCAGATGCTGAGGCCCCATCGGAAGTATGCTGCGGCTTACCTGGATGACGTAATTGTCCATAGCACAGATTGGGCCTCACATCTGCCAAAAGTGCAAGCAGTCCTGGACTCTGTTCGGGAAGCGGGGTTTACGGCTAACCCCAAGAAGTGTACCATTGGGCAGGAGGAGGCCAAATATCTTGGGTACACCATTGGGAGGGGAGTAATAAAACCCCAACTCAACAAAGTCGAGGCCATCCAGAGTTGGCCACGTCCCAACAGCAAGAAGCAGGTACGAGCCTTTCTGGGAATCGCTGGGTATTATCGGCGATTCATTCCCCACTTTGCTTCTAAGGCTGTGCCCCTAACCAACCTGACGAAGGGGAAAGGGTCGGTCATGATTAAATGGACCCCCGAGGCTGAGGCAGCATTCCAATTCTTGAAACAAGCCTTATGTAGCCAGCCAGTGTTGTACTCACCCGACTTCTCTAAAGACTTTGTCGTACAAAGTGATGCGTCAGATGTGGGGTTAGGAGCAGTATTGTCCCAGGTCTGGAACGGGGAAGAGCACCCAGTCATTTACCTCAGCAGGAAGTTGAAGTCCCATGAGGTAAATTACGCCACCGTTGAAAAGGAGTGTTTAGCGGTGAAGTGGGCTCTAGATTCCCTTCGGTACTACCTGCTAGGTAGGCACTTTGACATGGTTACGGATCACGCTCCGTTAAAGTGGATGGCTCAAAACAAGGAAACAAATAGAAGAGTGAATAGGTGGTTCCTGGCCCTCCAGGAATTCAACTTCACAGTAAAGCATCGCCCTGGCGTTCAAATGGGGAATGTGGATGCTTTGTCTCGAGTACATGAATGCCTGATTGCTGGTGTTCCAACCCCGAGGTTAAAACAAGAGGGGGGGGTATGTGACAGCAGGAAGGTAAAGTCACCTGGTTGCATCCAGGGGGGTAGATATATTTCGCCCAGATTCAGGCTTTACGCCGACTTATACAACTAGGTGGAGAGTTGTATAAGGCTAGTGGGCTCATGGATGACTCATACCTCTAGGGAGAGTGTGGGGCGTCGTGCAGACAGAGATGAGGAGACCAGCTGAACCTTGTCAGCTCATTTAGGCCTCTATAAGAACTCCCAGCTTCATTAGATGTTAGCTCATGCCTGGAACCAGACCTGTGTGGACTGTCTAGGGAGAGTGAACCCCTGTGCGGTGAGGCAAAGCCTGTGTGGCTATTTGTTTGGACTTTTACTAAACCAGGGACTTAGGGACTAGGACAGCACTAGGCTGATCCCAGTTGTTAGTTAGGAAACCTGTATGTTTAGTCAGAGGTCAACTTGACCAGGATTTATTTTGGTTATGTTTCTTTTGCTTTGCTGTGTTTTGTCACTGTAAATAGAAAATAAACCGCACCTTTTTTTGATTTTGAAAACCACAACCTCCGTTTGCTGGGCCTGTTTTGTGTGGGGAGCCCATCCCGGGGGTCACACACACCCGCTGCCGAGCTAACCCCCTCACAGTACATTGTTTAAGTGTAGTTCCAGCCCAAAAATCTATTTTTAAGCTTTTTGGAAAACATAGGGAAGGGTTATCACCCCTGTAACATTTGTTTTGCTGTCTGTGCAGTGTGCACCTGTTCAGAACAGTTCACCTCACTTTCCGTCCTAATGACAAATGTTTTTTGAAAATTTGGGGTTTTTATTGAAACAAGAATTGGTGATAAAGCATCAGTGGAGAGGAGAAACTTTTTTTTCCCATATTAACTCTTACAGGAGAGAATTTGCCTTCCTAGGGGTAGATTTCCTCTCACTTCCTGTTGTATCCTTCTGTTTGCAAGGAGGAGACGTTTGTAAGTTGGATGTTTGAAAGTAGGGGCCTGCCGTATATACTCCTTGCCACAACACTGTAAGCCCTCACAGTTACTCTTGGTGGGCGCATGAATGGGCCCTGCTGTGAACTATTAGATCAAGAATTGTAATTGCATGCCCCTGTTGAACAGGGGCTGAAAAATTGGGCCTTTGGTGGTGGTGGTGGTGGTGGTGTTGACACAACACTGTAAGGCCTCACAGTTACTCTTGGTGGGCGCAGGAATGGGCCCTGCTGTGAATTATTAGATCAAGAATTGTAATTACATGCCCCTGTTTAACAGGGGCAGAAAAATTGGGCCTTAGGCACTGATGCCACAACACTGCAACCCCTCACAGATACTGTACTTGGAGCACAGCAATGAGCCCTGTTGCAAAGTATTGCATCAAAAATTGTAATTACACGCCCCTGTTAAACAGGGGCTGAAAAATTGGGCCTTAGCCACTGGTGCTGGTGCCACGACACTGCAACCTCTCCCAGATACTCTAGTTGGAGTGCAGGAATGAGCCCTGCTGCAAAGCATTGCATTAAAAATTGTAATTACATGCCCCTGTTAAACAGGGGCTGAAAAATTGGGCCTTAGCCACTGGTGGCGGCACCCAGAAACAAAAATGTTCTTCCAAGCTATCATCATCAATCGGATCATTGAGGAGGAGGAAGAGGATAGTCAGTCAACATAACAGGACAGTCTCTCAGCATCAGCATCAGTCTTGAAGGGATGTGACATTTGAAAATAAATTAGTCTGTTATATCAGCTTCAGGTGTTTGGTAACTGGTGGTGATCCAAGACTGGTTCATCTTTATGAAGGTCAGTCGATCGACCGAGTCGGTGGACAGTCGCACCCTGGGATCCGTGACAAATCCTCCAGCAGCACTGAATGTGTGTTCTGAAAGAACGCTGGATGCAGGACAGGCCAGTAGCTCAATTGCATACTGTGCAAGCTCTGGCCAGTGATCCATCCTCAAGACCCAGTAAGCCAGAGGATTTTCGGTGGGGAAGGTGTCCAAGTCTGACCTTGCCCCTAGGTATTCCTGCATCATGTATATCAGACGCTGGCGATGGTTGCTGGAACCGATCATACCCTGGGGCTGCGCACTAAAGAATTGTCTGAACGCATCGGTCAGACGGCCACCTTCCCCACCGCTCCTGCTTTGACTGACCGAAGCCTCAGCAACTCGTTGTCCAGGACCAGGAGTTTGTAACCTCCCAGTCTCTGGGAACGCGTTGCATAGACCTTTCTGCAAGGCCTCCCGGAGTTGTCTCATCCTCTGCTCCCTCTGCGACGGTAAGATAAGGTCCGCAACCTTACCCTTGTACCGTGGATCAAGGAGAGTGGCCAGCCAGTAATGGTCCCTCTCCTTGATCCGAAGAATACGAGGATCCTTCCGCAGACTTTGCAGGATCAGGGAGGCCATGCAGCGTAGGTTAGCTGAGGAATTCGGTCCGGAGTCCTCTGGGTCACTAAGGACGACATGATCCGCAGCCACCTCCTCCCAGCCACGTACAAGTCCACTGGTTTCTTGGGACTGTAAATCATCCCTAAAAGACTGCTGCTGATGATGCTGAGTGCCAGGCTCCACCTCCATGCTGATACAATCCTCCTCCTCCTCCTCTTCCTGTGCGATGGGTGGGACAGAAGAAACACTGTCTGGGTAAAGGGGGCCTTGAGAGGCAAGGAAGTCCTCCTCTTCCTGCCTCTGTTCTGCCTCAAGTGCCCTGTCCATTATTCCACGCAGCGTATGTTCCAACAGGTGGAAAAGAGGTACAGTGTCACTGATGCATGCACTGTCACTGCTCACCATCCTCGTGGCCTCCTCAAATGGTGCCAGGACAGTGCATGCATCCCTGATCATGCCCCACTGGCGTGGTGAAAAAAACCAGAGCTCCCCTGACCCTGTCCTGGTGCCGTAGTCGCACAGGTACTCATTGATGGCCCTCTGCTGCGTGTGCAGCAGCTGCAGCATGGCCAACGTTGAGTTCCACCTGGTGGGCATGTCACATATAAGGCGGTTCTTGGGCAGGTTCAACTCCTTTTGCAGCTCAGCCAGGCGAGCACTGCCATTATAAGATCTGCGTAAATGCACACAGACTTTCCTGGCCTGCCTCAGGACATCCTGTAAGCCCGGGTACCTGCCCAAGAACCGCTGCACCACCAGGTTAAGGACGTGAGCCACACAGGGCACATGGGTCAGTTGTCCCTTTCGGAGGGCGGAGAGGAGGTTGGTGCCATTGTCGCAAACCACCATTCCTGGCTTAAGCTGGCGTGGCGTCAACATTCTCTCGGCCTGCCCCTGCAGAGCAGACAAAACCTCTGCCCCAGTGTGGCTCCTGTCCCCCAAACACACCAGCGCAAGCACGGCATGGCATCTTTTTGCCTGCGTACTTGCGTAGCCCCTTGAACCCCTATGGAGCACCGCTGGTTCCGAGGACAAAGCACAGGAAGAGGCCATGGAGGAAGAAGAAGAGGAGGGGGTGGAGGAGAGAGGTGTGTCACAACCAGTAGTAGCATTTTGGAGGCGTGGCGGCGGAACAACCTCCAACACTACTGCACCTTGTCCTGCATCCTTCCCAGCTGCCAAAAGAGTGACCCAATGGGCCGTGAAAGAAAGGTAACGTCCCTGTCCATGCCTGCTGGACCATGAGTCAGCGGTAATATGCACCTTACCGCTGACCGCCCTGTCCAGCGAGGCCAAGACATTGCCTTCCACATGCCGGTAGAGAGCCGGAATCGCCTTCTGTGAGAAAAAGTGGCATTTGGGAACCTGCCATTGATGTGCCTCCTCCTCATCCTCCTCCTCCTCTCTCCTATTAGGCACCCACGTGGAGTCAGTGACCTCATCATCCCCTCCCTCCTCATCACTGGAGCCAATCTGGCAGTATGCTGCAGCTGCTGGAACATGACTGCCAGATTGGTGTCCTTCTTGAGCATCCCCTCTCTCTGCTCTCACGCTACTGCCTTCCTCTAGCTGGGTATCATCATCAGACCCTTCGAAACGCTGGGCATCCTCCTGGAGTATGTACCCAACACTGTGCTCAAACAGTTCGGGGGACTCCTCAGGAGGTCATGGTTGGTCTAGGGAAGGAGTGACTGATGATGACATTGATACCAGGGAAGAGGACGCTTTGGCAGCTGCTTTGCCAGTACCCTGAGCCTGGGTGAGAGAGGATGAGGAGGATGAGGAGGGCTTGGTCATCCACTCTACCAAGTCTTCGGCATGATGCGGCTCAACACGTCCAGCTGCCGAAAAGAAGGACAAGCGTGTCCCATGGACACGTGCTGATGGTGATGCACCGCGTCCACGACCAGCACTGTTGTCTCTAGACACAGAGCCTGCTTGCCCTCTTTTATTGGCTCCTGACTGTCTGCCTCTCCTTGTTTGCCTTCCAGACATTCTAATGGCCTGCAGGGAAATGGGAAAACCAGCAATAAGGCCTAGCTTCAGGAGTATATTTTGCAGGAATCACACTACGCCTGCTGTAAGTGCTGCAAATGCCTGTTGGTGTAACACACCAGGAAAACGCAGCAATACAGGCTAACTTCAGGTGTATAATGTGCAGGAGGCACACTCCGCCCGCTGTAAGTGCTGCAAATGCCTGTTGATGTAACACACCAGGAAAACGCAGCAATACGGGATAACTTCAGGTGTAATATGATCAGGAGGCACACTCCGCCCGCTGTAAGTGCTGCAAATGCCTGTTGGTGTAACACACCAGGAAAACGCAGCAATACAGGCTAACTTCAGGTGTAATATGATCAGGAGGCACACTCCGCCCGCTGTAAGTGCTGCAAATGCCTGTTGGTGTAACACACCAGGAAAACACAGCAATACAGGCTAACTTCAGGTGTATAATGTGCAGGAGGCACACTCCGCCCGCTGTAAGTGCTGCAAATGCCTGTTGGTGTAACACACCAGGAAAACACAGCAATACGGGCTAACTTCAGGTGTAATATGATCAGGAGGCACACTCCGCCCGCTGTAAGTGCTGCAAATGCCTGTTGGTGTAACACACCAGGAAAACACAGCAATACGGGCTAACTTCAGGTGTAATATGATCAGGAGGCACACTCCGTCCGCTGTAAGTGCTGCAAATGCCTGTTGGTGTAACACACCAGGAAAACGCAGCAATACAGGCTAACTTCAGGTGTAATATGATCAGGAGGCACACTCCGCCCGTTGTAAGTGCTGCAAATGCCTGTTGGTGTAAAACACCAGGAAAACGCAGCAATACAGGCTAACTTCAGGTGTATAAGGTGCAGGAGGCACACCCCGCCCGCTGTAAGTGCTGCAAATGCCTGTTGGTGTAACACACCAGGAAAACGCAGCAATACAGGCTAACTTCAGGTGTATAAGGTGCAGGAGGCACACTCCGCCCGCTGTAAGTGCTGCAAATGCCTGTTGGTGTAACACACCAGGAAAACACAGCAATACGGGCTAACTTCAGGTGTATAATGTGCAGGAGGCACACTCTGCCCGCTGTAAGTGCTGCAAATGCCTGTTGGTGTAACACACCAGGAAAACACAGCAATACAGGCTAACTTCAGGTGTATAATGTGCAGGAGGCTTAGCAACAATGACACTGACACTGTCCCCTGCCTATCCTTCTCTCTCCCTGCACACAAGGTTTATCAAAGAATATGACACTGACACTGTTCCCTGCCTATCCTTCTCTCTCCCTGCACACAAGGTTTATCAAAGAATATGACACTGACACTCTCCCTGCCTATCCTTCTCTCTCCCTGCACACAATGTTTAGCAAAGAATGTGACACTGACACTGTCCCCTGCCTATCCTTCTCTCTCCCTGCACACAAGGTTTAGCAAAGAATATGACACTGACACTCTCCCTGCCTATCCTTCTCTCTCCCTACACACAAGTTTGAGGTACAAATAGCACTGACACTGTCCCTGCCTATGTAACTCTTTCCCTACGCCGGAACACACTACACAAGGCCGCCACGCTGGCGGCCTTTTATAGTGTGGGGCGTGTGCTAAACCCCCTGAGCTATAATTGACCACAGGCAACCTGCCTGTGGCCAATTATGGCTCTCCTAGCTGCCGGCGCTGTGATTGGCCAAGGATGCGGGGTCACAGTGCATGCTTGGCCAATCACAGCGCCGGGATTGCACTGCGATGGCGCAGTGTATTGTGGGCCGTTCGCGTCACTCGAATTTGTCGCGAACGGCCCAAATCGTTCGATGTTCGCCGAACGGTCGAACAGCCGATGTTCGAGTCGAACGTATGTTCGACTCGAACACCGAGCTCATCCCTACTTGTAGGTATAGTACCTTAAGGCTCAACTCTGGATTTGCCCATAAGTCACCCTCTTCGCCTCCCATGCCCCCCCTCCAACTTATTTTTTGCTTTATTATTTTTCTTATACTTACTTTTCCAGATGTCTTTAGGCTGGTAACATAATGTGCAGGGTCCTCGTCACCTCTTAGCTGGGTGTCATTAAACTTAGATGACTAAAGACATCTTGTGGCAAAAATATGTCTTTAAAGTAACAGCTCTGTAAAGGGGATTACTTTCTTATTTTTAATATCAATACCAAATCTAGCCTGAAGCTGTGCTTTAAATATTAAGTTTCCACAAATACCGATATATTTCTGTGGGGTGCAAAATAAATATTCCACTTGAGCCACATACAAACCTTCTCATTGTCAAAGGTTAGTATTTTTAAGCTGCTGGTGTGTAGTATTTCAGTGTCATGAACTGCCTGTTGGAAAGGGAAGAATCCCACTTGCTTCTTACCGACAACTGTACTTAGTAACCTATTGAGTCTATTGAACAGTATGGAGGAGAATATTTTGAAATCAGTATTTAAAAGAGCATTTGTCTGATAACGCTAAGCTGCAAGGGTCTTGAAGATAAGAGGAGATTTTGTATGTCAATAATGTAATTATAAACTAATATGGGATAAAGGCTTTGTAGAAGGTAAATCATTTTATGTTTTTTTGATAGTTGGTTGAATTTAACTTATCTTCATTTAGGGGAGCCAGGGCAGTAGTAGAAAGACAAAGTATGTGCTCCCTTATTGAATTGTTTCATTCATGTTGTTTTGGAGAATCATAATAATATAAACATTAGTTAAATGCCAGGGGCGTACCAATAGGGGGGCGGGGGACGGTCCGCCCCAGGTAGCACACATTGGGGGGTGTCAGTGGCCGAGTGACTTTGCTATATGGGGTGCGCTTGGCACCCGAGTCGGGTGACACCGTCCGATCATCCCAAGGGCATCCCTGCTGGCTCTGGCTGCTCCCTTTCCCTTTTGGTGTTTTTTAGAACACCCCCACCGCCAGGGCCGCAATGGACTGGTCCAGACCAACCACTCGTTCAGTGACTGAATTCCCTCCTGCTAGCTCCGCCTCCACCCACCACTGCGGCCTCAGCCTGACTGTGTCTGTCATCATCTCTCTCCGCTGGGGCTGCTCAGCTGCTACCACACACACAGTCAGGATTTCTGGTGAGCGGGGAGGGGGGGTGTTGTAAGAAGAGCCTGGAGGAGTGTGTGTCTTTCTGCTCTACCACGCTGTGCTGACCTGATTGGGGGGGGGTGATTGCTGTGTCCACCCCCTGCCATGTGTACTAGCACAGTCCTGTATGTAGCTGACCTGATTTGGGGGGGGTGATTGCTGTGTCCACCCCCTGCCATGTGTACTAGCACTGTATGTAGCTGACCTGATTTGGGGGGGGGGGGTGATTGCTGTGTCCACCCCCTGCCATGTGTACTAGCACTGTATGTAGCTGACCTGATTTGGGGGGGGGGTGTGATTGCTGTGTCCACCCCCTGCCATGTGTACTAGCACTGTATGTAGCTGACCTGATTTGGGGGGAGGGGGGGTGATTGCTGTGTCCACCCCCTGCCATGTGTACTAGCACAGTCCTGTATGTAGCTGACCTGATTGGGGGGGGTGATTGCTGTATCCACCCCCTGCCATGTGTACTAGCACAGTCCTGTATGTAGCTGACCTGATTTGGGGGAGGGGGGGTGATTGCTGTGTCCACCACCCCCTGCCATGTGTATAGTGTAGCACTGTAGCTGACCTGATTGGGGGGTTGCAAAATGCAGATATGTGCGATTTACAGGGTGCAGAATGCAGACGTGCGATTTACAGGGTGCAGAATGCAGACGTGCGATTTACAGGGTGCAGAATGTAGACATGTGCGATTTACAGGGTGCAGAATGTAGACATGTGCGATTTACAGGGTGCAAAATGCAGATATGTGTGATTTACAGGGTGCAGAATGCAGATATGTGCGATTTACAGGGTGCAGAATGTAGACATGTGTGATTTACAGGGTGCAGAATGTAGACATGTGCGATTTACAGGGTGCAAAATGCAGATATGTGTGATTTACAGGGTGCAGAATGCAGATATGTGCGATTTACAGGGTGCAGAATGTAGACATGTGTGATTTACAGGGTGCAGAATGTAGACATGTGCGATTTACAGGGTGCAGAATGCAGATATGTGCGATTTACAGGGTGCAGAATGCAGATATGTGCGATTTACAGGGTGCAGAATGCAGATATGTGCGATTTACAGGGTGCAGAATGCAGATATGTGCGATTTACAGGGTGCAGAATGTAGATATGTGCGATTTACAGGGTGCAGAATGTAGATATGTGCGATTTACAGGGTGAAGAATGTAGATATGTGCGATTTACAGGGTGCAGAATGTAGATATGTGCGATTTACAGGGTGCAGAATGTAGACATGTGCGATTTACAGGGTGCAGAATGTAGATATGTGCGATTTACAGGGTGCAGAATGCAGATATGTGCGATTTACAGGGTGCAGAATGTAGATATGTGCGATTTACAGGATGCAGAATGCAGATATGTGCGATTTACAGGGTGCAGAATGCAGATATGTGTGATTTACAGGGTGCAGAATGCAGATATGTGTGATTTACAGGGTGCAGAATGTAGACATGTGCGATTTACAGGGTGCAGAATGCAGATATGTGCGATTTACAGGGTGCAGAATGTAGACATGTGCGATTTACAGGGTGCAGAATGTAGATATGTGCGATTTACAGGATGCAGAATGCAGACATGTGCGATTTACAGGGTGCAGAATGCAGACATGTGCGATTTACAGGATGCAGAATCCAGGCGTTTGCTGTATTTTACCCACCTGAAGTAGCTGAGCCGTGAGCTTACCTGATAAGGGGGGGGGGGTGTTGCTGTGTTCACAACCCAGGTATAGTAGATGAGCTGGTCTGATAAGGGGGGATGTCTGTATCCCAGGTGTAAATAGACATTGACCTACACCCACATCTTGCAGCCATCAGATCGGTCCAGCAAACAGCAGGTCACAGCAGTATCTTCCCTGCGGCCATCAGATCCCGTCCGCGGTCCAGCAAGCAATACGACTTGTCAGCAGGTCAGTTCCAAAATCTGGATCAAATCATCAATGTCTGCTGTCCCTGGATGGGGGATCGCCATACAGTGGGATCGCTGGATCGGATCTGTCCCTGAGGAGTCAGACAACAGATAATGCAAAGTATGGGCCATACTTTGTATTGTTAGCTGTCTCCCTATCTCACTCTGATGTCTCCCTCATAGCAGCTCCAGTCCAGCTCTCCACTTCCCTGACCGTGGCACCGATTTGTCTAAATATGTGGGATCTGCTCACCTGAGTGACTGACACCTATTGCCTGTCCCATCTATTTTCACTGGCTGTCATGAATGAACAGCATCAGCTGTCATTACAAGGAGCGGGAGGGGACGTCCCCATCCCCCCACAGCTCCGCCCAGGTCTTCCACCCCACCCGGAGACCTGAGCCACCAGCCGGCACGTCCGGATTTGCCTTTGATCAGGTCTCCAATGTAGAAACTCGGAAATGACATCACAGCGTCACTTCCGGTTTACTCTGCAGCCAACGGCGCCATTTAAAAAAAAATCATAATTCAAAAACACTGATCTTGGCAGAGGAGGGGTTTGGGGTCTTTTAGACCCCCGCTCCCTCCATAAAGAGTACCTGTCACTGCCTATTACTGTCACAAGGGATGTTTACATTCCCTGTGACAACAATAAAAGTGATCATAATTTTTATTTTAAGGGACAGTGTAAAAAAAAAAAAAAAAAAAAAGGTTTAATGCACCCAATCCCTCCCTGTTCGCACGCCAAAGAAAACTCATACCTATGTCACGCCCGCAAATATAATAAATGTTCAAACCACACATGTGAGGTATCGCCACGATCGTTCAAGTGAGAGCAATAATTCTAGCACTAGACCTCCCCTGTTACTCTAAACAGGTAACCGTTTAAAAATTTTAAAACGTTGCTTATGGAGATTTTTAAGTACCATAGTTTGTCGCCATTCCATGAGTGTGTGCAATTTTAAAGTGTGACATGTTCGGTACCCATTTACTCAGTGTAACATCATCTTTCACATTAGTGTATTTTTTTACACAAAATTTGCTTTTGAGAGACAGCTGCGCAAATATCGTGTGACATAAAATATTGCAATGACTGTCATTTGCTAAAAAATATATATATAATGTTTGGAGGTTCTAAGTAATTTTTTAGGTATAAATTCATTAAAAAATTCTTCTCTGGAAGGGTTCATTCACACAACAGTAACACCTACTACTGCGCACATTATGAACATGTGATTGTGGGCGTTTTATCTTGTGCTGACAGGTAATACACATTGCAATATTTTTCTTTTCTTTTTACTTCTATTGTTATTACTTAGTGCTGTAGCACATTGTGATGCATTCAGCATGTCAGATTGCACGGTGCAAAAATGTCTATGCTATGTGGAGCTATAAGCTCCACTTATCTGTTTCCTCCCCCCTCCGGGGCCACATTTGGCACCTTTTGGGGGGGAGCCTATCCTCACTTCCGTCAGACCTTGCCATGGCGAGGTACGTCAGAAGTTCAGCCCCCCTCCTCCTTCCCCTGCTGCCGGGCCAGTAAGAGAGTGCAGCGCGCTTCGCGTATGCGCAGTAGGGAACCTACCAAGGCTTCACTGCCGGGTTCCCTTACTACGAATGGCAGCGGCACCAGCCGGGAGCCAATGGAAACATTGGCTGCGGATGCCGACATCGCTGGATTCCAGAACAGGTAAGTGTCCTATTATTAAAAGTCAGCAGCTACTGTATGTGTAGCTGCTGTTTTTTTTTTTTTTTTTCTCGTATGTGGGGGCTAAACTCCTCTTTAAACTATAGGGATTGCTTGGGACTACATTGGGCAATGTAGCCCAACACAACCTAACATTGGCGGTGTGAATGGGCCCTAATTGCTGTTATATCTTACAATATAGATTTATTATTTTATCCAAATCTCAATACAGTATGTGCTCCAGTAAATCATGCGTGGTGGACTACAAAACACCTCCTTCCCAGAACACAAAACCCATGCTCTCTTGGTGCTCACACTCAAACTTTGCACTAATCAGACCTCCATGACCCTCTTTATTGTGTCCACAGTAGCTTAGGCTGGCCATACACCGTTTGATCGATCAGCTTGGGTACAACCAGCCTGCCGGATTCTATTGTGGCTGTTGCTAGCAGCTGCTATAATTCCAAGTCTGCAATAATATTGAAAATAAAAATGGCAGCATTCAGTATGGTTACTATACCACATGATTCCAAGATGGCCACCACTGACCCAACTTCCTGTTTGTTTCCTACGTGTGTTCCACGTAGGTGTAAAGATCAAAAACTGGATGGAAGGGACTCAGAAGGCTGCCTTGGATATCGTAAATGTAAGCTACTGTGGACCCACTAATTAAGTTAAGAGGGTTATGGAGGTCTGGTGAGTGCACAATTTGAGTGTGAGCACCAAAAGCGCATTGGTTTTGTATTCTGAGAAGGAGTTGTTTTGTAGTCCACCATGCACAGTTTGCTGGTGCACATATTGAGATTTGGATGAAGAAGCACTGGACTTGTGGGTGTTTTTCCATTTAAAAGTTGGGGGGGGGGTGCCAGATGTAGGATCCGCCCCGGGTGCCAAATGCTCTAGGTACGCCCCTGTTAAATGCATATCCCTATGCTACTCGTAATAGAACTAGTTATAGGTTAATGTAATGAATACTTACCAAGCATTTTCTGACATCTAGGGTGGGTGTATGGGTCAGTTCAAACAGGCACTTATTGAACTCTCTTTTCTGTGTGCTGTGTGAACTTTGCATCTCTAAAGCCCTGTACACACGATCGGATTTCCTATGGATTGTAATCCAATGGATTTTTCCATCGGAAATCCGATGAAGCTGACTTCCATCAATCTTGCCTACACACCATCAGTCAAAAATCCGACCGTCCCAAACGCCGTGAGGTAAAACACTCCGACAAGCCGAGAAAAATGAAGTTCAATGCTTCTGAGCATGTGTCGACTTGATTCTGAGCATGCGTGGGTTTTTTGTCCGATGGAGTTCCACACAGACGATCTGAATTTGCTATCGGTTTTTCTCCCATCAGATAAATTTAAAACATGTTCTATTTTTTCTCACCGATGGAAAAAAGACAGATGGGGCCCATACACGATCGTTTTACATAGTTACATAGTTAGTCAGGTTGAAAAAAGACACAAGTCCATCCAGTTCAACCATAAAAATAAATAAATAAATAAATAAATAAAAAATAAAAAATATCGTACAATCCCATATACCCAATTCTATACCCACAGTTGATCCAGAGGAAGGCAAAAAACCCCAGCAGAGCATGATCCAATTTGCTACAGCAGGGGAAATAATTCCTTCCTGATCCCCCGAGAGGCAATCGGATATTCCCCGGATCAACTTTACCTATAAATGTCAGTACCCAGTTATATTATGTACATTTAAGAAAGAATCCAGGCCCTTCTTAAAGCAATCTACTGAGCTGGCCAGAACCACCTCTGCAGGGAGTCTATTCCACCTTTTCACAGCTCTTACTGTGAAGAAACCTTTCCGTATTTGGAGGTGAAATCTCTTTTCCTCTAGATGCAAAGAGTGCCCCCTTGTCCTTTGTGTTGACCGTAAAGTGAACAACTCAACACCAAGTTCACTATATGGACCCCTTATATATTTGTACATGTTGATCATATCCCCCCTTAATATCCTCTTCTCAAGAGTGAATAAATTCAGTTCCTCTAATCTTTCCTCATAGCTGAGCTCCTCCATGCCTCTTATCAGTTTGGTTGCCCTTCTCTGCACTTTCTCCAGTTCCCCAATATCCTTTTTGAGAACTGGGGCCCAAAACTGAATTGCATATTCCAGATGAGGTCTTACTAATGATTTAAACAGGGGCAAAATGATATCTCTCTCTCTGGAGACCATACCTCTCTTAATACAAGAAAGGACTTTGCTCACTTTGGAAACCGCAGCTTGGCATTGCATGCCATTATTGAGCTTATGATCTACCAAAACTCCCAGATCCTTCTCCACTACGGATCCCCCCAGTTGTACTCCCCCTAGTATGTATGATGCATTCATATTCTTAGCCCCCAAGTGCGTAACTTTACATTTATCAACATTAAACCTCATCTGCCACATAGTCGCCCAATTAGACAGAGCATTGAGGTTGGCTTGTAAATTGGCGACATCCTGTAAGGATGTTATTCCACTGCATAGCATAGTGTCATCTGCAAAGACAGAAATGTTACTTTTGATCTCAGACCCAATATCATTTGTAAAGATATTAAAAAGTAAGGGTCCCAGCACTGAACCTTGGGGTACACCACTGATAGTCCATCGGACTGTTTTCATCGGTAAAACCGATCGTGTGTACACGGCATAAGCCTCCAGTGATGGTGCAATATTTTTATCATTCCTCCAGTATCTGCATTGCTTTCAGTTTTTAAGCTACTGAACTTTTTACAAGCTTTAAAATTTACTAGACATGTTTAAACTGTTTGTAAACCCTTATGTAGCGGGTATGTACTTTCCCGGGTGTAAATTTGAACTTGGCAGAGACATCAGTGATGTGTAATGCCCAGCAGGTGGCGCTGTCGCCCTGGGCTGGGGTGAATCATTGCTGTGTGCCATTCCTCCTTTTTGTCCTCACTCGGCAGCGGTATGGTGGGGCTGGGAACCCGCCGTGCTTGCTGGGAGAGGGTATAAAGGGGCCGGCCATCTTTGTCAAGGGGTCGAGTCCCAGGCACCTTCAGCCTGCGGGCGGTGGTTCGTGTCGGTCTTCTAGGCGGCCTAGGCCTAGAGGACAGCCGGAGGTCGTGTTCCATCCCAGGCACCTTCAGCCTGCGGGCGGTGGTTCGTGTCGATCCTCTAGGCGGCCTAGGCCTAGAGGACAGCCGGAGGTCGTGTTCCATCCCAGGCACCTTTAGCCTGGGGTGAGGTACTCGGATGGAGGTCTGGAGCTCAGTGCCCAACACTGAGTTCCGCGAGGGAAGGAGATCCTAGGGTACCCAGGGATTGAGTACCCGAATCCGGAAGGCGTAATGGACCGGGGGAGCTCCTCACTCGAAGACCTGGTGCAGCATATTGCCAGTGACGGGTGAGTCTCTCGCCGGAGACCGCCTGGAAGGAAATCCCCCCTCGCTCGGAGACCGCAACTCACTTTCAGGGAGGAAAGTGGAGAACACATTGTGTCTGGGCCTACTCGCACCCACACCTCCTTTTCTGTTCTGTTTCTACAAGGGAGTTCAACTGATTGTGGTCATTCGAGAGGAATAAAGGAGTGTTGAACTTTAATGGTGTGGGGCTCATTTCCTAACAGACATTGTTCAAGGTAACTCTCGGTGGAGGCTCCCGGTGCACAGCACTGACCCGAAGGTAAAATAACTTTGCTTACGCCACACTGACACCTGTGGTGAAGGCCAGGCGTGGTGTCCCCGCTCCCTTCCCCTCTGATGGTACCCCTAGACAAGAGAAAGATGAGCTAAAGAAGAAGAGGGGAGTGAGGGGGGCCGCTACACGTGGGGGCTCGGGTCCGGCATAGTGTTTGTGCACCACAGTATTGAACGTGTCTGCTGGAGGAGTTACGCGAGTAGGCAGGCCTTCATTGGCCGAAGTGCATCCATGCTGGAAATCGTGGACATGACCCAATGAAGGGAAAGGCCCGTGCAGAAGAGTGGAAAAAGGGGGAAGCTCAGCCGTGTGAAGTAGTACACGTGGGGGCTTCTATTGCACTGCGCCACCAGGCACACCCCCATCGCTTAGTTCGTGGGCGTGACTCAGAAAAGAAGAAAAGCCTGCGAACTGGAGCAAAGGGGAGGAGTCCAATACGTGTGAAGGACTACACGTGGGACGTTGGCGCAAAAACTAGGCACTGTGCGATGGATCAGCAACAGGTCGCCATGTTCAGACATGCATCGTGGATTCCAGTTCACCCTTCCACCACGACATTGACTGCTGCTGCTCCGGTAACAGATACGGGGATCCGGCTAAAGCCAAGGGGTCGATTCGCCCTGTATTCGTGCATGGACGTTGAGGCCCTGGGTGTGATTTGTCCCGGCTGTTCGGGACTGGTGTGCCAACTGAAGCCATTTGGGCGATGCGAGGCCTGTGGGGAGTTCCTGTTCGAAGTGGATCCGGCGGTTAAGAACCATCTACCCTGGCCGTGCTACAGGCAACACCACTCACAGAGGAGGAATCACTGCTTTGACAGCCGCCCCTGCGCACAATGCAGCGACCGCGGAGGAGGTTGTGAAAACTCAACGGGAGAAATCTGAGGATGCTGACTCGGTTACCACTGTCTCGCAGCGTCCACCACCGAAGAGAAAGACCGGTATGATAGCCCCGACCAGCGGTTGTGGTGGACCGTCTCGCCCGCTTACGCCCGGCCCGGATGGATCCGTCGACAAGAGTTCCGGACGCCTCGCTTCAAGTAAAGGCCGAGGTAAGCCAGGCGGAGAGATTTGGTGTGTGGGAAGAGGTGAAAACTCAATCTCCACTACAGGCTACCTTCCCACGGAGGAGTGTGACACCTCTGACCTAGAGTCGCTCTCGGACATGGGAGACGACGTTGCAATAGATGAACTGTTTGCAGAAAAGGGCTGGGACAAAGTACCTCTCGCTTCATCCCGGAGGACCAGGGATCCACCCATGTCTACAGGGGAAAGTACACCCCGGGTGGAGGCACCAGCGCCTGGAGAGGGGTCCCGTCCCCAGCCTGCCTCTACATCCCCGGTACCATCTGTACCGAAGACCGGGGAAAAGAGACTGTTACTGCGGGCACCAATGCCCAGATCAGATGTGATCAAGGTCCCTCGCCACCCGGACTCAATAGTTTTGCCTGGAGAAGGGGACAAAGCTACCATGCCTCCTTTGGCGAGACTACAACGCCTATTTGGCCAGAAGGTTGCTGCAGAGTACGGATGGGAGTATCCATACTTGTCGAAGGAGCTGCTTTATGAGGTGGAAGTGTGTCGGGAGCGCTGGTACAATGACTTTGTGTGGACCCACCTTCAGGTTCCCCACGCCCGCAGGTACCTAGCATGCTCTCCAAAGGCCTCTCAACGTTTTAAAGACTGCAAGGCAGAGTGGATGTTGGGACGGTACATCCATGCAGACAAGGTGTTGATCCGGCGCAAGGAGGGAGAAGATGTGGAGTATCATCTGGAGACCATGGATCAACACTTGAAGCCACTTGTTCTGCCGCATCCCTGTTTTTACCTGTAGGAGAGAAAAGACTCCGTTCTTGTTATGCTGCTGAACTTTCTGGGGCCCGTTGCTTTTGTGCCCAGAGGAATGAAGGACTGTTCCTGTTGTTCTTCACCTTTCCTATAAGAGATCATGGACTCTGGGTAGATAGGGCCAAAGAGAAGAGGAAAAGTTCCACGAGTGCAGTTACCGCGGTGCTGTCACCAGGTGGCAGTGTTGCGCAACGTTAAACACTTTTCACGCACTCACTCTTTGGAGAAAAGGGATTTCTTCCAGGAGAAGTTTATTTTCTCTCACACGGATACATGTGTCAGGGTTATGTGTGCTAATCCTTTTTCTTTTCCCTCTGCAGGAGAACATCCCATCAAGACCACTGAGTATGGGGTGGGTCTTAGTCAGGATGGGTGGGAAAAGTAAAATGTCAATATGTGATTCCAAGTTATGGTTTAATGCTGTTGTTTTTCTCTTCTTTCTCTTTTCTTTTTTTTATTACAGGGCCCAGACACAGTGTTTCGGTTGGGTAGTTTTTTCCTAAAAGTTGTATTTTTGTACAATTGTTAGTCGGTCTCTGGATTGGATTATGTCAGCCGTTGAGGGCATGATTTACTCCAGACACTGGGGACCAGTGTCAAACCACCAGGGGGAGAGTGTAGCGGGTATGTACTTTCCCGGGTGTAAATTTGAACTTGGAAGAGACATCAGTGATGTGTAATTCCCTGCGACCCAGCAGGTGGCGCTGTCGCCCTGGGCTGGGGTGAATCATTGCTGTGTGTCGTGCCTCCTTTTTGTCCTCCCTCGGCAGCGGTATGGTGGGGCGATGAACCCGCCGTGCTTGCTGGGAGAGGGTATAAAGGGGCCGGCCATCTTTGTCACGGGGTCGAGTCCCAGGCACCTTCAGCCTGCGGGCGGTGGTTCGTGTCGGTCCTCTAGGCGGCCTAGGCCTAGAGGACAGCCGGAGGTCGTGTTCCATCCCAGGCACCTTTAGCCTGGGGTGAGGTACTCGGATGGAGGTCTGGAGCTCAGTGCCCAACACTGAGTTCTGCGAGGGAAGGAGATTCTAGGGTACCCAGGGATTGGGTACCCGAATCCGGAAGGCGTAATGGACCGGGGGGAGCTCCTCACTCGAAGACCTGGTGCAGCATATTGCCAGTGACGGGTGAGTCTCTCGTCGGAGACCGCCTGGAAGGAAATCCCCCCTCGCTCGGAGACCGCAACTCACTTTCAGGGAGGAAAGTGGAGAACACATTGTGTCTGGGCCTACTCGCACCCACACCTCCTTTTCTGTTCTGTTTCTACAAGGGAGTTCAACTGATTGTGGTCATTCGAGAGGAATAAAGGAGTGTTGAACTTTAATGGTGTGGGGCTCATTTCCTGACAGACATTGTTCAAGGTAACTCTCGGTGGAGGCTCCCGGTGCACAGCACTGACCCGAAGGTAAAAGAACTTTGCTTACACCACACTGACACCTGTGGTGAAGGCCAGGCGTGGTGTCCCCGCTCCCTTCCCCTCTGAAGGTACCCCTAGACAAGAGAAAGACGAGCTGAAGAAGAAGAGGGGAGTGAGGGGTAGTGATGAGCCGAACACCCCCGGGTTCGGTTCGCACCAGAACCCGCGAACGGACCGAAAGTTCGAACGAACATTAGAACCCTATTAAATACAATGGATGCGAACGTTCGAATTCTAAAGTGCTAATTATAAAAACTATTATGCATGTTATTGTCCTAAAAAGGGTTTGGGAACCCGGGTTCTGCACCAGGGGACATGTATCAATGCAAAAATAAGTTTTAAAAACGGTCGTTTTCCGGGAGCAGTCATTTTAATGATGCATAAAGTGAAAAAAAAAAGTCAAATATTCCTTTAAATATCGTACCTGGGGGGTGTCTAAAGTATGCCTGTGAAGTGCCACGTGTTTCCCGTGTTTAGAACTGTCCCTGCACAAAATGACACTTCTAAAGGAAAAAAAAGCCATTTAAAACTGCTTGCGGCTTTAATGTAATGTCTGGTCCCGGTAATATGGATGAAAATCTTTAAGAAAAATGGCATAGCTACCCCATGACCCCCCCCCTACCCCAGCCCATTACCAGCCCCTTTGGGTCTTGTATGGATATTAAGGGGAACCCCGCACATAAAATAAAAAAGGCCCTATATACTCTGAACAGCCGTATACAGGCGGTGCATACAAGACAGGGACTGTAGGTTTGTTCTTATGTAGAATCTGTTTGTAATTTTGAACAGGTACATTGTTGAAGTGTAGCTCCAGACCAAAAATCTATTTTTAAACTTTTTGGAAAACATAGGTAAGGGTTATCACCCCTGTAACATTTGTTTTGCTGTCTGTGCCCCTGTTCAGAACATTTCACCTCACTTTCCGTCCTAATGACAACTGTTTTTGAAATGTGGTGTTTTTCTTGAAACAAGGATTGCTGATAAAGCATCAGTACAGAGGAGACACCTTTCTCCCATATTTATTCTTACAGGAGAGAATTTTCCTTCCTAGTGGTAGATTTCCTCTCACTTCCTGTTGTCTTCTTGCGTTTGCAAGTAGGAGTCGTTTGTAAGTTGGATGTTTGAAAGTAGGGACCTGCCGTATATACTCTGCAGAAATAGGCCCCTTAGTTGTTGGTGTTGGCACAACACTGTAAGCACTCACAGTTACTCTTGGTTGGTGCTGGAACGCCCTGCTGTCAACTATTATATCAGGAATTTTAATTACATATAATTGTTGAACAGTGGTAGTAAAAATTGGGCCTTTGATGGTGGTGCTGGTGCCACAACACTGTAAGCCCTGACAGTTACTCTTGGTGGGTGCAGCAATGGGCCCTGCTGTGAATTATTAGATCAAGAATTGTAATTACATGCCCCTGTTGAACAGGGGCTGAAAAATTGGGCCTTAGGCACTGGTGGCACAACACTGCAACCCTTCACAGATACTGTACTTGGAGCACAGCAATGAGCCCTGTTGCAAAGTATTGCTTCAAAAATTGTAATGACACGCCCCTGTTAAACAGGGGCTGAAAAATTGGGCCTTAGGCACTGGTGGCACAACACTGCAACTCCTCACAGATACTGTACTTGGAGCACAGCAATGAGCCCTGTTGCAAAGTATTGCTTCAAAAATTGTAATTACACGCCCCTGTTAAACAGGGGCTGAAAAATTGGGCGTTAGGCACTGGTGGCGGCACCCATAAACAAAAATGATCTTACAAGCTATCATCATCAATCGTATCATTGAGGACTCGGAGGAGGAGGATAGCCAGTCAACATAACAGCACAGGCACTCAGCATCAGCATCAGTCTTGAAGGGATGTGACATTTTAAAATCAATTAGTCTGTTATATCAGCATCAGGTGTGTGGTAGCTGGTGGTGATCCAAGACTGGTTCATCTTGATGAAAGTCAGTCGATCAACCGAGTCGGTGGACAGGCGCACCCTGTGATCCGTGACAAATCCTCCAGCAGCACTGAATGTGCGTTCCGAAAGAACGCTGGATGCAGGACAGGCCAGTAGCTCAATTGCATACTGTGCAAGCTCTGGCCAGTGATCCATCCTCAAGACCCAGTAAGCCAGAGGATTTTCGGTGGGGAAGGTGTCCAAGTCTGACCTTGCCCCTAGATATTCCTGCACCATGTTTATCAGACGCTGGCGATGGTTGCTGGAACCGATCATACTTTGGGGCTGCGGACTAAAGAATTGTCTGAACGCATCGGTCAGACGGCCACCTTCCCCACCGCTCCTTCTTTGACTGGCCGAAGCCTCAGCAACTCGTTGTCCAGGACCAGGAGTTTGCAACCTCCCAGTCTCTGGGAACGCGTTGCACAGACCTTTCTGCAAGGCCTCCCGGAGTTGTCTCATCCTCTGCTCCCTCTGCGACGGTAACATAAGGTCCGCAACCTTACCCTTGTACCGTGGATCAAGGAGAGTGGCCAGCCAGTAATGGTCCCTCTCCTTGATCCGAAGAATACGAGGATCCTTCCGCAGACTTTGCAGGATCAGGGAGGCCATGCAGCGTAGGTTTGCTGAGGCATTCGCTCCGGAGTCCTCTGGGTCACTAAGGACGACATGATCCGCAGCCACCTCCTCCCAGCCACGTACAAGTCCACTGGTTTCTTGGGACTGTAAATCATCCCTAAAAGACTGCTGCTGATGATGCTGAGTGCCAGCCTCCACCTCCATGCTGACACAATCCTCCTCCTCCTCCTCCTCCTCCTCCTCCTCTTCCTGTGCGATGGGTGGGACAGAAGGAACACTGTCTGGGTAAAGGGGGCCTTGAGAGGCAAGGAAGTCCTCCTCTTCCTGCCTCTGTTCTGCCTCAAGTGCCCTGTCCATTATTCCACGCAGCGTGTGCTCCAACAGGTGGACAAGAGGTACAGTGTCACTGATGCATGCACTGTCACTGCTCACCATCCTCGTGGCCTCCTCAAATGGTGCCAGGACAGTGCATGCATCCCTGATCATGCCCCACTGGCGTGGAGAAAAAAAACCAAGCTCCCCTGACCCTGTCCTGGTGCCGTAGTCGCACAGGTACTCATTGATGGCCCTCTGCTGCGTGTGCAGCCGCTGCAGCATGGCCAACGTTGAGTTCCACCTGGTGGGCATGTCACATATAAGGCGGTTCTTGGGCAGGTTCAACTCCTTTTGCAGCTCAGCCAGGCGAGCACTGGCATTATAAGATCTGCGGAAATGCACACAGACTTTCCTGGCCTGCCTCAGGACATCCTGTAAGCCCGGGTACCTGCCCAAGAAGCGCTGCACCACCAGGTTAAGGACGTGAGCCACACAGGGCACATGGGTCAGTTGTCCCTGTCGGAGGGCGGAGAGGAGGTTGGTGCCATTGTCGCAAACCACCATTCCTGGCTTAAGCTGGCGTGGCGTCAACCACCTCTCGGCCTGGCCCTGCAGAGCAGACAGGACCTCTGCCCCAGTGTGGCTTCTGTCCCCCAAACACACCAGCGCAAGCACGGCATGGCATCTTTTTGCCTGCGTACTTGCGTAGCCCCGTGAACGGCTACGGAGCACCGCTGGTTCATAGGACAAACCACAGGAAGAGGCCATGGAGGAAGAAGAAGAGGAGGGGGTGGAGGAGAGAGGTGTGTCACAACCAGTAGTAGCATTTTGGAGGCGTGGCGGTGGGACAACCTCCAACACTACTGCACCTTGTCCTGAATCCTTCCCAGCTGCCAAAAGAGTGACCCAATGGGCCGTGAAAGAAAGGTAACGTCCCTGTCCATGCCTGCTGGACCATGAGTCAGCGGTAATATGCACCTTACCGCTGACCGCCCTGTCCAGCGAGGCCAAGACATTGCCTTCCACATGCCGGTAGAGAGCCGGAATAGCCTTCCGTGAGAAAAAGTGGCGTTTGGGAACCTGCCACTGAGGAACCGCACATTGCACAAACTCACGGAAGGGGGCCGAGTCTACCAACTGAAAAGGCAGCAGTTGAAGCGCTAGCAATTTAGCCAAGCTAGCATTCAACCGCTGGGCATGTGGATGGCTGGGAGTGAA
This sequence comes from Rana muscosa, assembly GCA_029206835.1. Lineage (NCBI taxonomy): Eukaryota > Metazoa > Chordata > Amphibia > Anura > Ranidae > Rana > Rana muscosa. The sequence goes on from CM055121.1 coordinate 495,881,504, forward strand.
CTTCTTTCGACGGTCCAGCAGCTGGGGCAGGGAAATTTGCCTGCTAGAATCGGACGTCGGTGTACTGCTAGCAGAGTGGGCGCAAGTACTTGGCTGTGACACACCTAATTCTACACCTTCATTCCTCTCAGTGCATGTTTCAGAGAGGACTGAAGTTATAGTGGGGTTGGAGATCCCAGCTGATGCGGTGCAAGGAGAGGTCCGCTTTGTTCTTTGGTGTGGGTCTTTGAGGTAGGCTTGCCAACGAGCTGCATGGCAGGTCAACATATGTCTGGTCAGGCATGTGGTACCCAAGCGGCTGATGTTTTGGCCACGCGATATACGCTTGAGACATATGTTGCAAACAGCAGCTGTGCGATCTGATGCACTAGCCTCAAAAAAGGCCCACACCAAAGAACTTTTTGAATGACGGGCAGAGGCAGCGCCCTGCACAGGCGGAGCTCTGCGGTGTGATTCCGTCGGTGTACTGCCCTTACGCTGGCCACCAAAGGGCATCCTGCCTCGTTGGAGATGTGCCTCCTCCTCATCCTCCTCCTCCTCCTCTCTCCTATTAGGCACCCACGTGGAGTCATTGACCTCATCATCCCCTCCCTCCTCATCACTGGAGCCAATCTGGCAGTATGCTGCAGCTGCTGGAACATGACTGCCAGATTGGTGTCCTTCTTGAGCATCCCCTCTGTCTGCTCTCACGCTACTGCCTTCCTCTAGCTGGGTTTCATCATCAGACCCTTCGAAACGCTGGGCATCCTCCTGGAGCATGTACCCAACACTGTGCTGAAACAGTTCGGGGGACTCCTCAGGAGGAGGACATGGTGGGTCTAGGGAAGGAGTGACTGATGATTTGTCTGACATTGATACCAGGGAAGACGACGCTTTGGCAGCTGCTTTTCCAGTACCCTGAGCCTGGGTGAGAGAGGATGAGGAGGAGGAGGAGGGCTTGGTCATCCACTCTACCAAGTCTTCGGCATGATGTGGCTCAACATGTCCAGCTGCCGAAAAGAAGGACAAGCGTGTCCCATGGCCATGTGCTGATGACAATGCACCGCGTCCACGACCAGCACTGTTGCCCCCAGACACAGAGCCTGCTTGCCCTCTTTTATTGCCTCCTGACTGTCTGCCTCTCCTTGTTTGCCTTCCAGACATTCTAATAGATGGCCTGCAGGGAGATGGGAAAAAAGCAATAAGGGCTACCTTCAGGTGTCCTTCTCTGTCCCTTGAAACAAGGACTTTCACAGTGAAAGAAACTGACACTGTCCCTACCTAGAGTTTTCTGTCCCTAGAATAAATGTTTTTTTTAATCACAATATAGCACAAGGACAATTCACTCAATGTCTCTCCAGGTCCCTGGAAACAAGGACTTGCAGAGTGAAAGAAACTGACACTGTCCCTACCTAGAGTTTTCTGTCCCTAGAATAAATGTTTTTTTTAAGCACAATATAGCACAAGGACAATTAACTCACTGTCCTTACAGGTCCCTGGAAACAAGGACTTGCAGAGTGAAAAAAAAAAAACACTCTCCCTACCTACAGTTTTCTGTCCCTAGAAAAAATGTTTTTTTTAAGCACAATATAGCACAAGGACAATTAACTCACTGTCCTTACAGGTCCCTGGAAACAAGGACTTGCAGAGTGAAAGAAAAAAAACACTCTCCCTACCTACAGTTTTCTGTCCCTAGAAAAAATGTTTTTTTTAATCACAATATAGCACAAGGAAAATTAACTCACTGTCCTTACAGGTCCCTGGAAACAAGGACTTGCAGAGTGAAAGAAAAAAAACACTCTCCCTACCTACAGTTTTCTGTCCCTAGAAAAAATGTTTTTTTTAATCACAATATAGCACAAGGAAAATTAACTCACTGTCCTTACAGGTCCCTGGAAACAAGGACTTGCAGAGTGAAAGAAACTGACACTGTCCCTACCTAGAGTTTTCTGTCCCTAGAATAAATGTTTTTTTTAAGCACAATATAGCACAAGGACAATTAACTCACTGTCCTTACAGGTCCCTGGAAACAAGGACTTGCAGAGTGAAAGAAAAAAAACACTCTCCCTACCTACAGTTTTCTGTCCCTAGAAAAAATGTTTTTTTTAAGCACAATATAGCACAAGTAAAATTAACTCACTGTCCTTACAGGTCCCTGGAAACAAGGACTTGCAGAGTGAAAGAAAAAAAACACTCTCCCTACCTACAGTTTTCTGTCCCTAGAAAAAATGTTTTTTTTAATCACAATATAGCACAAGGAAAATTAACTCACTGTCCTTACAGGTCCCTGGAAACAAGGACTTGCAGAGTGAAAGAAACTGACACTGTCCCTACCTAGAGTTTTCTGTCCCTAGAATAAATGTTTTTTTTAATCACAATATAGCACAAGGAAAATTAACTCACTGTCCTTACAGGTCCCTGGAAACAAGGACTTGCAGAGTGAAAGAAACTGACACTGTCCCTACCTAGAGTTTTCTGTCCCTAGAATAAATGTTTTTTTTAAGCACAATATAGCACAAGGACAATTAACTCACTGTCCTTACAGGTCCCTGGAAACAAGGACTTGCAGAGTGAAAGAAAAAAAACACTCTCCCTACCTACAGTTTTCTGTCCCTAGAAAAAATGTTTTTTTTAAGCACAATATAGCACAAGTAAAATTAACTCACTGTCCTTACAGGTCCCTGGAAACAAGGACTTGCAGAGTGAAAGAAAAAAAACACTCTCCCTACCTACAGTTTTCTGTCCCTAGAAAAAATGTTTTTTTTAATCACAATATAGCACAAGGAAAATTAACTCACTGTCCTTACAGGTCCCTGGAAACAAGGACTTGCAGAGTGAAAGAAACTGACACTGTCCCTACCTAGAGTTTTCTGTCCCTAGAATAAATGTTTTTTTTAATCACAATATAGCACAAGGAAAATTAACTCACTGTCCTTACAGGTCCCTGGAAACAAGGACTTGCAGAGTGAAAGAAACTGACACTGTCCCTACCTAGAGTTTTCTGTCCCTAGAATAAATGTTTTTTTTAAGCACAATATAGCACAAGGACAATTAACTCACTGTCCTTACAGGTCCCTGGAAACAAGGACTTGCAGAGTGAAAGAAAAAAAACACTCTCCCTACCTACAGTTTTCTGTCCCTAGAAAAAATGTTTTTTTTAAGCACAATATAGCACAAGTAAAATTAACTCACTGTCCTTACAGGTCCCTGGAAACAAGGACTTGCAGAGTGAAAGAAAAAAAACACTCTCCCTACCTACAGTTTTCTGTCCCTAGAAAAAATGTTTTTTTTAATCACAATATAGCACAAGGAAAATTAACTCACTGTCCTTACAGGTCCCTGGAAACAAGGACTTGCAGAGTGAAAGAAACTGACACTGTCCCTACCTAGAGTTTTCTGTCCCTAGAATAAATGTTTTTTTTAATCACAATATAGCACAAGGAAAATTAACTCACTGTCCTTACAGGTCCCTGGAAACAAGGACTTGCAGAGTGAAAGAAACTGACACTGTCCCTACCTAGAGTTTTCTGTCCCTAGAATAAATGTTTTTTTTAAGCACAATATAGCACAAGGACAATTAACTCACTGTCCTTACAGGTCCCTGGAAACAAGGACTTGCAGAGTGAAAGAAAAAAAACACTCTCCCTACCTACAGTTTTCTGTCCCTAGAAAAAATGTTTTTTTTAAGCACAATATAGCACAAGTAAAATTAACTCACTGTCCTTACAGGTCCCTGGAAACAAGGACTTGCAGAGTGAAAGAAAAAAAACACTCTCCCTACCTACAGTTTTCTGTCCCTAGAAAAAATGTTTTTTTTAATCACAATATAGCACAAGGAAAATTAACTCACTGTCCTTACAGGTCCCTGGAAACAAGGACTTGCAGAGTGAAATAAACTGACACTGTCCCTACCTAGAGTTTTCTGTCCCTAGAATAAATGTTTTTTTTAATCACAATATAGCACAAGGAAAATTAACTCACTGTCCTTACAGGTCCCTGGAAACAAGGACTTGCAGAGTGAAAGAAACTGACACTGTCCCTACCTAGAGTTTTCTGTCCCTAGAATAAATGTTTTTTTAAGCACAATATAGCACAAGGACAATTAACTCACTGTCCTTACAGGTCCCTGGAAACAAGGACTTGCAGAGTGAAAGAAAAAAAACACTCTCCCTACCTACAGTTTTCTGTCCCTAGAAAAAATGTTTTTTTTAATCACAATATAGCACAAGGAAAATTAACTCACTGTCCTTACAGGTCCCTGGAAACAAGGACTTGCAGAGTGAAAGAAACTGACACTGTCCCTACCTAGAGTTTTCTGTCCCTAGAATAAATGTTTTTTTTAATCACAATATAGCACAAGGAAAATTAACTCACTGTCCTTACAGGTCCCTGGAAACAAGGACTTGCAGAGTGAAAGAAACTGACACTGTCCCTACCTAGAGTTTTCTGTCCCTAGAATAAATGTTTTTTTTAAGCACAATATAGCACAAGGACAATTAACTCACTGTCCTTACAGGTCCCTGGAAACAAGGACTTGCAGAGTGAAAAAAAAAAACACTCTCCCTACCTAGAGTTTTCTGTCCCTAGAAAAAATGTTTTTTTTAAGCACAATATAGCACAAGGACAATTAACTCACTGTCCTTACAGGTCCCTGGAAACAAGGACTTGCAGAGTGAAAGAAAAAAAACACTCTCCCTACCTAGAGTTTTCTGTCCCTAGAAAAAATGTTTTTTTTAATCACAATATAGCACAAGGAAAATTAACTCACTGTCCTTACAGGTCCCTGGAAACAAGGACTTGCAGAGTGAAAGAAAAAAAACACTCTCCCTACCTACAGTTTTCTGTCCCTAGAAAAAATGTTTTTTTTAATCACAATATAGCACAAGGAAAATTAACTCACTGTCCTTACAGGTCCCTGGAAACAAGGACTTGCAGAGTGAAAGAAACTGACACTGTCCCTACCTAGAGTTTTCTGTCCCTAGAATAAATGTTTTTTTTAATCACAATATAGCACAAGGACAATTAACTCACTGTCCTTACAGGTCCCTGGAAACAAGGACTTGCAGAGTGAAAGAAACTGACACTGTCCCTACCTAGAGTTTTCTGTCCCTAGAATAAATGTTTTTTTTAAGCACACTATAGCAGAAGCACAAAACACACTGACACTCTCCCTACCTATCCTTCTCTTTCCCTAAACTAAAGGAATCCAGGTTAAGCAAGAAAGAAATAACAGTCACTGTCCCTGCCTATGCTACTCTATCCCTGCTCCGGAACACACTACACTAGGCCGCCGTGCTGGCGGCCTTTTATAGTGTGGGGCGTGTACTAAACACCCTCAGCAATAATTGGCCACAGGCATCCTGCCTGTGGCCAATCATTGCTCTCCTCGCTGCCGGCGCTGTGATTGGCCAAGCATGCGGGGTCACAGTGCATGCTTGGCCAATCACAGCGCCTGGATGACACTGCGATGGCGTAGTGCATTGTGGGCCGTTCGCGTCACTCGAATTTGGCGCGAACGGCCCAAATCGTTCGATCTTCGTCGAACGATCGAACAGCCAATGTTCGAGTCGAACGTATGTTCGACTCGAACACGAAGCTCATCCCTAGTGAGGGGGGCCACTACACTTACATATACCCAGTGAAGAGACTAGCCTCCGGTGATACACAGAGATTAAAAAAATCAGGGAGTTGATGTCAGGGCTACCGACTATTGGTATCCTGTGAAACAGGTGTGACCAGAAAGGTATGACACACCAGGCACAAGTATGTAAGAAGAATGTAAAATAATGTAATTTATTAATTTATTTATTTGTAATTTTATACAGATAGCAGGATATGAGAAGCGTAGTCGTTGTCAGAGCCAGGGTCATACATGGGAGATCAGACAGAAGAAGTAAGGGAGCAAGCCAGGACAGGGTAAATGGGAGAAGGAACAAGGAAGCAGGTAAGGGATCACGCTGCAGGGTCAGACTGCAAGGTCAGGACCAGGATCGAGAAGCAGGATCAGAATGCAGAAGTCCAGGTCAGAGGCACATGGAACAAACACCAAGACAAAGAAAAGTAACACAGGCAGAGCTTAAATACTCTTTCTGCAACAAGCATCAGGTGATGATCGATTTGCATGAGCTTCTGACTGCTGAGAGACACCCACTGGTGGATACCTGAACTGTAGCCTATAGAGCTGGGAGTCACAGTGCCACCCACAGATGAACCCATTCCTGACAGTCCCCTCCCCCCCCAGGAGCATCTTCCGAACACTCCAACCAGCCATAATTTTACAAGTCCATAAAAGATAACCATCTGCTGAACAAGTCCAGAGAAAAAGTTCCTTGTGGGCCGAAGAAGTTCCAGGTTCCACGTGAGATGTCTTGCTGCCAACATCAATCAATAGGCAAAGTCTCCCACTCCAACCGCCTTGGTTGGGTTACTGACTGGGCACCTCACCGCTGGGGTCAAGTAACTGAATGAGTGTCCCGTTGGCCAGATTATCAGAGAGGTACAATGTTTGATACTTCGAGTCCCTCAAAACAACAGGTACCCCAATGCTGGGGTTCCACGGGTTATCCACAAACTTTGGCCTGGGGTCAAGTGACAATACTGGAACTCTGACACTAATATGTCTTGTAATAACCATGTAGCTTGCCTGGTTTCCAGGACTTGCTCTGCACATCAACGGCCACCTAGGTCTTTCCAAGGCACTGGTTTGCCAATCTTCAACAGGTTAAAGGCAGGGTAGGTGCGGTGAGTGGAAACAGGGTACTGACATATAGTTGGACTGCAACTGATGTTGCTGTGGGTGACAGAGAGGGAGATACTTGAGAAGGTGGGTGTCTAGCAGCAGGAGTGGGTTGGTGCAAGCTGACTGTGGTTGAGTGCGATATATCTCACCAGGCTTGTAGTAATGGTTGAGCAAAATTCAGTTTACACTCCCCTTCTCTGACTCAGGACTGCACTCTATTAATACAATCCACTAGCACCTTGAATAGTGATTAAAAAAAAAGCTATTCCACCTGAGCCATACTAAAGGGAGTAGAAAAGTCATTGTGACGGAATCCGGATACCCTGTTGGGAAGCAGTTTCTTGGAGGAAATACCCAAGTCCTGAAACACGAGACCAATGGATCTGGCTATAGTAACCCCAAGTACCAGACAACACCAGTTTTGGAGTGAACTAGAATAAGAACTGCTTTATTTGAGAAACACACCACTGAATTTATACAGAAAACCATCAGATAAGGGCTACTCCCATTATCTCACACAATGGTCATCTTAGACAGTAGAGCTAATCCTATTATCATGACAATGGCCACCTTAGAGTCAAATATATTTTTATTGCATTTCACAGAGAGAAATAATACAGACAACTGTCAAATGTCTACAATTCAGGGTATTATAATACAAATCACACTGTCCGCTCACCACAGGAGACATGCTCAACATAAACACTAACACACCGCCGTCCTCTAGGAGCGGACGGCGTCACTCCAAATAAAGGCGGTGAGGGCCAGTAAAAGTAGTTAGCATGACGACAATGACCACCTTAGACAGTTTGGTATCCCAATAGGACCAACTTATGCATAAGAAGCCAAAAGAAATTAGTGACCAGCTCTGGATAACTTAGGAACACATTAAAACACAGAGTTCTCTAGGCAATGGTTCTCCTGCAACCCAAAGTCTGTGTCAATACTCCCCCCCTGTTTCATAGTCCGGCAGACCTGGCTAGATCCAATACAGGTCAGCTTGGGGATGTCCGGGAGCTATAGTACAATCAAAGTTCAGTTTGCCGTGAAAGTCCATTGCCATTTTGTCAGCTCGGCCTGTACTGCACAGTAAAGTTGTAGGGCTGCAGGGCAAGACTACACCTCAATAAGCGTCTGTTGTCCCCGGATACTCGATTTAACCAGAGAAAAGGGTTGTGGTCAGTGAGCACCGTGAAGGATCGTCCATAGAGATACGGCTGATTTTTTTCAAGGCCCACACCAGCGTCAAACATTCTTTTTCTATGGCTGCATACCCCACCTCCCAGGGTAGTAGCTTGCAATTGATGTAGGCAACAGGGTGCTCACTGCCGTCAGCTCCCACTTGGCTTAGCACTGCTCCCAACCCGAAGGTAGAAGCATCTGTATGTACACAAAAACGTTTGGGTCAGAAGCAGCCAAAACTGGGGCAGAAATCAAAGCATTTTTCAGGCACTGGAGAGCATTTTCACACTCTGCGGACCACAGGACCTGGTGGGCAAGATTCTTTATGGTCAATAGACATGTGCACACTGAAATATTTTGTTTCGGAATTTAGTTTTTGTCCGAAAAATACATTTATTTAGTTACTCCCAAAATTAGTTTTTATTTATTTAGTTTCGTTAAAAAATGCATTCGTTCGAAAATCCGAATTAATTAGGGTCGAATCTGTCAATTGAAGGCTTATGGTGTCTGTTGAATGTTCTAAGAAGATTTGACGAAGCAGCTAAACTGTACGATGTCGCAATCATACTTTTCCAGTAGAATGCTCCGCCCACAAGCTATAGTAGAATTCTAATGTTGTATGACTAGTAATAATTATATTTATTAATTATTATTACTAGTCAACCAACATTAGAATTCCTCTATAGACTATGGGCGGAGCATTTAACCATAAATGTCCGCTCGCGGCGATCGTATGTTTTTAGCTGCTTCGTCGAATCTTCATGTCTCTATAATGTTGAATCTTTTCTCTCTATGTCGAATAATCTTGGACTAATAGAGTTAGGTTAGGCACATTCAACCGCAGGTTCGATAGACACAGATCGCTATTGTCACGTCATGTCGAATCTTCTATCTATATCGAACTGTTGTCGCAACAAAACAAAAATACAGCATTTTGTATGTCGGATCTTTCAGATTTCGGATTCTGCATGTTCGCTATCATTTGTTAAAACGAATGCAAAAATCCCTGAAATTCGGACGAAAATGCATTCGGACGAAAACGAATGCACGTGTCTACTGGTCAAGTCAGTCAGGGATTTTGCTATCGTGCTATAGTCTGGAACAAACCTCCTATAGTACCCTGCAGTGCCTAGGAACGCCAAGACCTGGGTTTTTATGTCTGGGCCAGTTGGCAACGGCCTCTACTTTTGCTGGTTCAGGACAATGTTGCCCACAGCCCCCCCGATGCACGAGGTACTGAACCTCAGACATCCCTACGCTACATTTCTCTGGCTTCAATGTCAGTCCCGCAGCCCTGATGCGGTCTAACACAGTACCCAGGGGGAGTAGATGTTCCTCCCAGGTATAGCTGTAGATCGCAATATCATCCAGATTTGTACAGGCATAATCCTGGAGGCCAACGAGGAGTTGATCTATCATCCTCTGGAATGTCACATATTTGCTGCACTACCTTGTAGGGTCCCTGCCAAGAGGCCTGTAATTTGTCAGACTTGGTAGGCTTGAGGGCAAGAACTTTCTGCCCTACAGCCAAGGTTCGATTCCAGGTGGTACGATCATACCACCGCTTCTGCCGCCCCTGTGCGGTCTGAAGGTTCTCCCGTACGGTGTCCATGAGTTGCTTCAGTCGATCCCTTGAGCGCTAGTATGTATCCTACCACGAGGTCTCCTCAGCCCCTACACCTCCTTCCCAATGGACTCTAAGTAGATCTAGTGGCCCCCTCACCCCTCTCCCATACAATAATTCAAGGAGGGAGAACCCCGTAGATTCCTGTGGCACTTCCCTATAAGCGAGCAAGAGGTGCGGCAGAAATTTCTCCCAATCTCTGTGAGAAGTTGTGAACGTCCGCAGTAATTGCTTCAGTGTTCCATTGAACTGCTCACATAGTCCATTAGTCTGGGGGTGATAGGGAGAGTTGTGTATAGGCTTAATTCCACAACTGCTGAGTCAGGTTCGCAGTAAACTGAGTCCCTTGGTCTGAGATAATCTCCTGAGGGAAACCCACCCTGGCAAAGATCCGGAGCAGGGCCTCCACTACTGTCTCTGCATGGATGTTTGTCAGAGGAACTGCCTCCGGATAACGAGTAGTATAATCTACCACCGTCAAGATATATCTCTTCCCAGAGGGACTGGGTCCGGGTAATGGTCCTATCAGGTCTACAGCTATCCGGCTAAAGGGCTCAGCTATGATCGGTGGGGGTACAAAGGTGCTTTAGATCGGTCGCCCTTCTTTCCCACACGCTGACAAGTATCACAGGTATGACAATAATAATATCTGTCTAATATCCTCGGTTATCCCTGGCCAGAAGAATAGCTGAGTCAAAATGGTGAACGGTTTTGGTCACTCCAAGGTGACCAGGAAGGGGAATGTCATGTCCAATGCTAAGCAGGTCGCGCTCATATTTCTGGGCACTGGATGAGATCCCTTCCCTTCGGTCACCCGATAAAGTAATTCCCGATCCCACTCTATCTGCTCTCTTTCTAATCCCCCAGGGTCCATCCCTGCCCTCTCCCAGTAACTAGCTAACATCAGGTCATATAGTAGTTCCTGGGTAAAGTCAGTGGGGATAGCCCAGGTAAAGGGTGGTACAGTCTGGTCGGGGTTAGGGAAGTTAGGCCTCACCTGGGTCCCATCATCGAATGCCTCCTCCGCTCATCTTGCTTGCTGCCGGGTGGTCACAGGGAAGGCTTCTGGGGATAAATTCACATGGAAAGATGAAGAAATTATGAAAAGATGAAGAATGTCCCAAATAATTTCCAAGTAGAACATCTGTGGGTTAATCTCTCATAACTCCAACTTCCACATCTCTGGATCCCGAGCCCCAATCCATATGCACCTAGGAGGTAGGGATGCATAAAACTTGGCCTCCAGCCACTCGCACAGCTATGGACCTCCTGGTTTTCTCAGTTGATGTAACCATCCTGGGTTGCACCAAGGTAATACTAGCTCCCTGAGTCCTTGGGCGATTCGCCCATTCACCCATACGGCCTGTCGTTGAAGCCTGCAGTTGTCATTGGCAGCAGCTTGTATTGGGTTTACCTCATAGAGTAGCCCAAATTCCTCTTCATCCCAGCCAATTGGGGTAGATGGTGAGACGGCCTCAAGGCAATGAGTGGCTGCTCGGGCTGGGCCAGGGGCAGCACGGTTCCAATAAGTGGCAGTGATTCCGAGGACAGTTAGCTCGTAGATGTCCCATTTGATAACACCCATAAGCGAGGCCCAGTCTTCTTGATGGGTATAGCCGGTTGGGCCATTACAGGGAGGGCGACTGACTGCCCGGCGGAAGGGTTGGATATGGGCAGGTGCTGGCGGTGGTCTGTAGAAGCTGCGAGGCTCCAGTTGGTGTGATATCCGGGTATCCATATACTGGTCAGCTAGTTCCGCTGCTTTGTCTACCATCAAGGGTTTTTGGTCTTGAACCCACTGGTGCACTTCAATAGGGGATTGGTTGTAAAACTATTCCAGTAGGATCAGTTGGGCAGCATCCGCTAAGGTAGTCGCTTGACAGCCGGAGAACCAGGCATCTACCAAACGGGACATCTGATGAGCCCATTCTGTATAGGACTGGCCCTCTTCCCATTGTAGGCTGCAAAATTTTGCACGATGGGCTTCGGGAGTGATTCCTTATCTTGCCAGCAGCAGCTCCTTAACTCACTCAAAGTCTTTTTTGTCTTCTGTCGGTATGTCTTTAAAAGCATCCAGTGCTGGACCAGACGGCTTGCTGATGAGGATGGTGACCCAGTCAGCTTCGTCAATTCCCTGGAGACCGCACTGGGTCTCGAAGACATAAGGGTACCAGTCAATTTCCTCCACCCCATCCTGGAAGGGTCAGAATGCTCCGTAGGGAAGTTTCTGGCGGCTACCCCGTTCTGCAGCTGCAGAACCCCCGATCTCCTTCTGGACAGCAAGCATTTTCAGGCGGATCGTGTCTGCGATAATCTGGGTGATCACCTCTTGGGGGGAGGGGTGCTGTAGAGCAACCACTGCCACTGGAGCTCGGACATCCCCTATATCTCCTCTAATGTGAGTTATTCATCTATATTTAGGTTACCATAAATATTAGGATCCCTTTAAAACTAGCAAACCAGTTGAGCAGGTGTTTCTTGGACACCATAAGAAAGTAAAAAAATTACGTATTTTGAATGTAGCATATTCTGATTGTCTGTACTCTGGAAATCACATACTACAATTAAATCATGTCTTGGCCAACTAAAAAGACTTATAACCTGCTGTATAAAACACTTTTTTTTCAGTGATCAGTAAGGCTGCAAACACCCTTTAATGTCCTTCCAATAAAAGTAGCAGTAACACATTTCCCTAGGTCCACACTCCTCACATTCCTGCACTTCTTATGACATTATAAAGTGGTTCCCCTCACAGCAGTGCGCCGGCCAGGGCATCTGAAATCACCCTAGTGCTAAATAAAATGCTTAATAATCTTTAAAGCTGCCCACCGCACCATTTCCTGCCAGTTTGCAGGATGTTGTAAAATGTTACAATGCCTAATTAGGGTTGTCCTCACACCTCAGCAGCACATAAAAGGAAAGTTTTACCACAAGTCCATGTAATTGAAGCTGCCTGAAATTCTCTTACTATTGCAATTTCCAATCAGTTATTGTTGGCAATTACTGAAAGAGTGGCTGGAGTGATTTACTGGCACATAATTATTTCTGCATATATGCACTACTAACAGAAAAGATAAAAAAATACACAGCCAAATATACAATATGCTTCACATCTATGTGACCATTTTGTAAATACGTGCAAATATATTGTATTAACATTATTGTACCTGACGAGTTCTGTTTAAGTCAAGAAATTTACAATGAGTCCCTCTGGCAAACATGACAGCCACAATAACTACTAGTCATTGAAGTCTTATGCGGCGTACACATGACCGTTTTTCATGCCATTTTTTAAACCAACGTTTTTCTAGTTGTTTTTTTCATGTTTGTTCTCAAGCCTGTCTTGCGTACACACGATCATTTTAAAAAACGTTCAAGCAAAGCGCAGTGCCGTACAACACGTACGAAGGCACTATAAAGGGGAAGTTCCGTTCGGATGGTGCCACCCTTCATGTTAGTAAAGTTTGTTGAGCGACGATTTGCGCTTTTCAGCCTCCTGCTTTTCAGTCCGTTACAGCAAGACGAATGTGCTATCTCCATTACAAATGCTAGTTTTACCAGAACGTGCGCTCCCGTCTCATACTTGATTCTGATCATGCACGCTTTTTTTCACCTCGTCAAAGCATACACACCATCGTTTTTCACGTCGTTAAAAAAAACGACATGAAAAACGACGTGAAAAAATAGAGCATGTTCGAAATTTTTAATGGCCGTTTTTCACGTTGTTAAAAATGCTCTGGAGCATACACACGATCAGTTTTAATGCCCATTTTTAAAAATGGCATTTTTAACGGCATGAAAAACGATCGTGTGTATGGGGCATTAGAGAGGAAAGGAAAGGGTTTTGTAAAATACAGCATCCCCATCATCTTGGTTACAAGGTATTTTTCTATATATTTAATACATACACCACATCAACAGGTGGATTAAAAACGAAGCTTAGCCAAAAAAATGGACAATGGACATTTAACATTGAACTTACTATGATTTCAATGTGTTCTAGTCACCTTTCTTATTTTGTATTAATACATATGCTGTAGGAAACACACTGACTTAGTGAGTTGGCATATTTCTATTGTTTAAGCCAGGGATAAGCAATTAGCGGACCTCCAGCTGTTGCCAAACTACAAGTCCCATCATGCCTCTGCCTCTGGTTGTCATGCTTGATGCTGTCAGATTCTCGCTATGCCTCATGGGACTTGTAGTTTGGCAACAGCTGGAGGTCCGCTAATTGCATATCCCTGGTTTAAGCCATTCAATCTCTTTATTGGCAAAAAAAAATAAAACTGACAGGGGTTCTAATTCTTCTGCCACTGGATATCTCATGAGATAAAATACTGCATGGCTTTATGATATTTTAGGAAAAATACAGTATGCAATATTTTAGAAGTGTTTTTTAGGTAATGGCAATTTTTTCTTTGAAAAACGCAATGCGCTATTTTACTGCATTTTTTAAAGCGGTAGATACAGCTTTGTGAATGGAGCCCATAGTCACCAGTCAGTGTCCCACACCAGTTATATGATGATGCTGTACGGCACTGGTGACAGTATGTAAAAAATGTAAATTATGAAAACTTTTTTTGTTTTAATTTCTTCATTTTCCAAAAGAAGTGACAAAAAAAAGAAATTGACAGCTTCAAACAACTTACAATGCCTTATGCTAAATACATTGGACTACCTACTTTCTAAAAAGGGGTCATTTGGGGGTATTTGTACTGTCCTGGTGTTTTCGGGCCTCAAGAAATTAGATAGGCAGTCAGTACATCAGGATTGATCAATATTCAGATATACGTATACAGGCAGTCCCCGAGTTACAAACACAATAAGGTCTGTTCATAAGTGGAATTTGTGTGTAAGTCGGAACACTTCTTGTAAGTGTAACTTCCACCTGTGCAGTGATGCGGGATGTTCTGGGTGCTTCTGGGGCTCTTCTGGCCATGCAGTACATGTAGTACTGCAGTGTGGGATGTGGCAAGATAGCTGCTCGGAGGTATCCAGGACCAGCGTGGAGCACAAGCAGCCGGCATTGAAGCCGTTCGTAAGTAGGAGTCGTTCATAATTCTGGTGTTTGTAACTCGGGGACTGCCTGTACCATAGTTTGTGGACTTTATCATTTTCCTACAGACTAAATAATATACCCTGATTTGGGTTATTTTCACCAAAGAAATGCACATCTTGGCCTGAATTTATGAAGAAAGATTATTTATTTGCAAAATTTTATAACCGAAACAAAAAAAAAAAAAAACATTTTTTTCAAAATATTCATTCTTCTTTTTTCATATATTTTGCAAAAAAAATAAAAAATACCACCATAAGAAAGCTGCTAAAAAAAAATCATATGGGTACAGTTGTATGACCGTGCAATTGTCATTCAAAGTGTCACAGTGCAGAAAGCTGACAATTGTCCTGGGCAGGACGGGGGTGAAAGTGCCCAAGAACATCTAAAGCCAATGAATGAAATCTCATATATGCATTTGAGTGTTTCTAAACCCACCAAAAAAAGGTTAATATATTGTAACTTATCAGACCTTACATTTGGTGGCTGCATACATGTACTTTTTTCCATCTTTTGTTCTTTTATTTTCACCTGGTGATATTGCTATTAACAGACTTCCATTTCATACGGTAAAAATGCTCACTCCCCATATTCTATCTATGGAGAAGTAGCTTTGTCAAGCTAGGACAGAAAGTATGTTAAGTCAACAGAACTCTTCCTCTTCTTTTCTCCATAACATAGGGGTGAGGTGTTCTGTAATCCTAACAAACAAAACAGCAATGGATTTCTGCTAGGGTTAGCAGACTTTTTTTGCACTTATCGAAGAGATACAGCGAGTAAAATAAGTAGTGAACACATCACCATTTTTCAAGGTAACAATATTTCTAAAGGTGCTATTGATATGAAATTTCCGCCACATCGGTAACAATCCATGCAATCCATACATACAAAGAAACCAAAACAAATAAGTTCAGAAATTAAGTTATGTGTAATAAAATGGAATGACACAGGGGAAAAGTATTGAACATGTAAAGAAAGGGATGTGCAAAAAAGCATGGAAAGCCAAGACACCAGCTGAAATCTATCAGTAATTAGAAAGCAATCCTGCCCATTGTCAGTGCAAATTAATATCAGCTGGTTCAGTCTCAACTGATGGCCTATAAAAAGGTGTCTCATTAGCAAAGTGTCACACAAGAAACATCTCATGATGGGTAAAAGCAATGAGCTCTCTCAAGACATTTGCAACCTTATTGTTGCAAAACATACTGATGGCATTGGTTACAGAAGGTTTTCTAAACTTCTGAATGTTCCAGTGAGAACTGTTGGGACCATAATCCAGAAGTGGAAAGAACATAATTTCACCATAAACCTGCCACGACCATGTGCTCATCGCAAGATTTCTGACAGAGGAGTAAAATTAATTATCAGAAGAGTTGTCCAAGAGCCAAGGACCACTTGTGAAGAGCTTCAGAAAGACCTAGAATTAGCAGGTACAATTGTTTAAAAGAAAACAATACATAATGCACTCATCCACCATGGCCTGTATGCACGCTCAACACACAAGACTCCATTGCTGAAGAAAAAGCATGTTGAATCTTGTTTAAAGTTTTCTGCACAACATTTAGAAAAGCCTGTTAAATACTGGGAGAATATAGTCTGGTCAGATGAGAGACATAATACACACACCGTTTGGAGGACAAATGACACCGCACATCACCCCAAAAACACCCTCATACCAACAGTGAAGTTTGGAGGTGAGAACATCATGGTGCGGGCTGTTCTTCAGCATACGGTGCTGGCAAACTTCATATCATTGAAGGAAGGATGAATGGAAAAATGTACTAAGACATTCTTGATAAAAATCTGCAGCCATCCACCAGGATGATGAAGATGAAACAAGGGTGGACATTTCAGCAAGACAATGATCCCAAACACGAAGCCGTAGAAAATCTCAATTGGTTTCAAATTAAGAAAATAAAGCTGCTAGAATGGCCCAGACAATCACCTGACTTGAATCCAATAGAAAATCTATGGAAAGAACTAAAGTTTAGAGTTCATTGAAGAGGCTCACAGAACCTTTAAGATTAGAAGGCTGTTTGTGTGGAAGAATGGGCCGAAGTCACACCTGAGCAATGCATGTGACTAGTTTTTCCATACAGGAGGCGTCTTGAAGCTGTCATTACCATCAAAGGATTTTGTACCAAGCATTAAAATAAATTTAATTTAGCGTGTTCAATTATTTTTCCCTGTGTCATTCCATTTTATGATGCTGCGTACACACGATCGTTTTTAATGTCATTGAAAAAAACGGCATTTTTCTCGACGTGATTTTTCGTTCTTCCTCTCAAGCCTGCCTTGACTACGCACTATCGTGGAAAAAAATGTTCGAGTAAAGCGCGGTGACGTCCAACACGAACGACGGCACTATAAAGGGGAAGTTCCATTCGGATGGCGCCACCCTTCATGTTAGTAAAGTTTGTTGAGAGACAATTCGCGCTTTTCAGCCTCGTGCTTTTCAGTCCGTTATAGCGTGACGAATGTGCTATCTCCATTACGAACGCTAGTTTTACCAGAACGATCGCTCCCGTCTCATACTTGATTCTGAGCATGCGCATTTTTTTTCACGTCGTTAAAGCCCACACACGCCCGTTTTTCATGACGAGAAAAACGACGATGTAAAGAACAACGTGAAAAATTAGAGCATGTTCCAATTTTTCTCATCATGATTCTCTACATTTTTCTCATCTGAAAAAATGCTGGAAAGCCCACACACGATCATTTTTAATGACCATTTAAAAAAATGTAATTTTTCTCGTCATTAAAAACGATCGTGTGTACGCGGCATTACACATAACTTGATTTCTGAACTGGGTTGTTACCGACATGTGGTGAAAATGTCAATAGCACCTTTCGAAATAGATTTACCTGGAAAAATGGTGACGTGCTCAATACTTATTTTACCCGCTGTATAACAAAAAATTGTCAATGGTATATTTAGAAAAACAAAAGGAAGCAAATAAGAGAAGACCATTGTTAGGGTTTACATACACTTGACATGTTAATTTTAATCTCAAAATCAACTTTGAGTGTCCATTCACACTTCTGCGACTTGTCGCATGACAAGTCGCACCCCATGTTTTCCAGTGAGTACAGTTCATATCTGTGCAACTTAAAATCACATTGACTTTAAAGTAGTTCTTGCACTACTTTGGTCCGACTTCCATGTGACTTGAGGGCCATAGACTTTAATGTAAACCCTCAAAAGTTGCATGAAATTTGCACCTGCATGATATACATGCAACTTGTGTTCTTTTAGACATGTGCAATATGTTTTGGTTTTGCTTGGTTTTGTTTTCTTTATTAGTTTTCTAACAAATTCCAAATTTTCACAACAATTTTAATTGAAAATGGTCAAAAATGTATCGACTGATCCAAATTCTGTGTGAGAAATAGCTGGTTGTTAAGAAGCGACCGCCACGTCCTAAACAACCGATGACTCATCAGCTGTCGGGTTTAACCACTGACAGCTGAATGAAGCAAAAGAATGTCAGCAATGAAAAGTAAAGGAAAAATCTAAAAAAGAACAGCGTGGGGGTTTTAAGGGGTTCCCTCTAAAATCCATACCAGACCCAAAGGGCCTGGTATGAATGCGGGAAACTCCACGCTGTTTTTTTCATTTGTTTTTCATTGCCTGCATTCTTTTGTTTACATTCAGCTATCAATAGGGAAACCCGTTGACAGCTGATGAGTCATCGATTATTATGGACGTGGCAGCCAGCTTACTGGCCTGCCCCTTAACAACCAGCTATTCTTCACACAGAATTTGAATTCCAATCGTTCTGAAAATTTGGAATTCATTAGAAAATAAAGAAACTAAACTAAACTAAATACATTTTTCAGTTCTGCACATGTCTAGCGACTTTGTAGTGCACAAACAAAATGATCACATTGGTCAAAGTCAAAGTCGTAGCACAGTTGCACTCATCCAAAGTTGCATCAAAATCTCATCAAAGCCACATCAAAGTTTCATAAAGTCGCACTGTAAAGTTGCAATGGAAATCACACAATTGTTAAGTCACACTAAATAGAGCCTAAACTTTTTAGATCTGCAGCTTTCATTTAAATAAGGTTGGGTGATCCTACCTTGCTTCGGCACTTTCTGTTATAGGGTTCTCTATCCCTGTGTCCCATTTGTGCTCCTGTGTTTTCACCCTGTCACACCCTAATCTGATGGAAACTATTGATGAGTAATGTCATTTTTAAAGCACATTATGATGGCATATTTCAATATTTTCACCATCAGGAAAGCCGCCATGATAAATGTGATGCAGCCACCTGAACATATCAGTAGTACTAAGGGGCAATTTAGGATAAAAAAAAGTTAAAACAAGCATTTTGTCAAATTAAATGGCAATCGTTTATGAAACACAATGCTTTAAACCAACTTAATATTTAAACAATCAAAATTTACATCCACTTGAAAGTCATGGCAAGTATGCTGACCTGACAAGAAAACAACTTCAGCCAATGAGTTTTTAGACGCCTTTCACACTGGGGCAAGGGGGTGTTAGCGGTAATGCGCCGCTATTCGGCTGCTAGCGGGGTGCTTTTAACCCCACTAGTGGCCGAGGAAAGGGTTAATAGCGCCCAAAAAGCACTGCTGCCAAAGTGCTTTGCAGGCGCTTCGGCAGCGGTGCCCATTCATTTCAATGGGCAGGGGCGGTTTAGGAGAGGTATATACATCGTTCCCCCACTGCCCCAAAGATGCTGCTTGCAGGACTTTTTTTCCTGTCCTGCAAGTGTACCGCCCCAGGGCCTTGGGCTTTCACACTGGGGCTGCAGAAGAGGCAGTTTACAGGCGCTTTTCAGGCACAAAAACGTCCGTAAAACGCCTCAGTGTGAAAGGGGTATTAATACAATAGAGAGTAATAACAAAAATGTGATATTGTTCTGTCTCTGACCCCATCAGAAAGATATCTTATTACTTCCTGTCCTTTACATCCTATGATCACAATAGGCAATAAGGGTAAGTCTCACTAATTGAGGCACACACAGAAATAAAAACCTGGCAGAGGTTGTTACCCGAGTAAAAAAAAGTATAAGCTGGGGTTGGCATTTGCAGTTGTACTTCAGGTATATCAAACATTTCTGGCCCAATAGGATGACCCCATTCTTTTGCATTGGTAGTTTACACACATCTAATACATAACTACAAAAAAAAAATACATATGCACAATTATGTTATCATACCATTTGCCTAGTTATAAATGTCTTTCATCTGTCATGAAAGAAAAACCTAATGAACATAGGGTGGTGGTTGCTAATGCCATCTCACCCGTAATGGTCAAAATAGGAAAGGATGTGGGGTGGACTTTTCTAGGCACTGATGTGATGACAACAAAGTCATATAAAAATATATATTTATTACATAGAAAAAAAGAAGAAATATACAATTAAAAACATAGGCCAAACCCCACAACAATGAAACAGCATATGTCGGTAACGGAGGCACCGTTACAATCTGTTTGGGATGGAGACAGGCCGGACCTCAACCGGTTTCGATAGGACGCTCATGGACCAAACAACTGCCTGGGAACCCCCGCGGCGAACGAGGGGGAAATATATATGTGGTGCTCTCTGGTAAAGATAGTAAGTAAAATAATATTTAAATATAATATAACAATTGTAGTCTTGAATTATTGGACACCAGGTGTGGATGTGGAAAGGAATGAATGGGAATTAGGTGAAGGGAAGGGGGGGGGAGGGGGAAGGGAAGGAAAGGAAAGGAGGAAGAAGGGGGGAAGAGAAAGGGAAAAAAGAAGCAAGAGAGAAAGAGAAAGAAAAAGGGGGGAAGTGGGGAAAAAGATGAGGAAGACAGGGAAAGGGGGGTTTGTGGGGTAAAAAGGGGGTGAGGAATTGTGGACGGGAGGGGAGAAAAAGGGAGGGGTGAAGGGAAGAGATATAAAAATAAGGAAGGGAAAGGGGGGAAGGAGGAGGGGGGAGGAGGAAGAAGAGGGAAGGGGGCAGAGGAAGGGGAATAGGAGAGAGGGAGGGGGAAAAAAAGGAGGAAAGAAAAAAGAAGGAAAAAGAAAGAGCAAAACAGAAGGAAGAGGGGAGGGAAGAAAAAGAAAGGAAGGAGGGAAAAAAAGGGAGGGATGGCAAGGAAGGGAATGAAAGGGAAGGGATGGGGGGGGGAAAGGGGAAGGAGGAAAAGGGAGAGGAGGGGTTTGAACCAGGAATCCATAACCTAATTACTGGACTATAAAACTATCACCAAAGTCAATATTGGTAACTCTTACCACAATGGACAAGAACCAGAGTATACTGGGGGTATACCACCCTATGTTCATTAGGTTTTTCTTTCAATACTTATCATGGATGATGGCACCATTTATTGTTAGTCTATTATATTCTAATTGAGGCTATACTCAACTTTTTGTCCTTTCCTCTGTCATGCATTTTCCTAGAATATATTTGATTATCACGTATAATGCTCTCAAGATTAATCAATTTATTATTCCTAATATATTTTCATAAGGCAGCACTGACTCAAAGTAGGATTTTTTTTTTTTTAATAACACACAAACCTTTTTCTCGTCTGGCTCACTTGCGAGTCAAGGCACACCGTGCTATATCCCCGTACCCTCCTGTTTGAAGAGGTTAAGCGGTGTACATTAGAGTTGAGCGGACACCTGGATGTTCGGGTTTGACGGGTTCGGCTGAACTTCGGAAAAAAGTTTGAGTTTGGGACAGAACATGACCCGAATTTGACCCCGAACCCGAACCCCTTTGAAGTCAATGGGGACCCGAACTTCTGAGGACTATCCGCGCTTGTTTCCTGTGCTTAGAACTGTCCCTGCACAAAGTGTCATTTCTGAAGGAAAAAAAGTCATTTAAAACTCACTCGCGGCTATAATGAATTGTCGGCTCCTGGCAATACATAGAAAAGTCATTAATAAAAAAAAAAAGCGTGGGGGTGCCCCCAAATTCAATTACCAGGCCCTTCAGGTCTGGTATGGATATTAAGGGGAACCCTGCCGCAAATTTAAAAAAAAATGTGCGCGGTTCCCCCAAATATCAATACCAGGCCCTTCAGGTCTGGTATGGATTTTAAGGGGAACTCCACCCCAAATTTAAAAAAAAAATGTTGTGGAATACCCCCAAAAATACAGACCAGACCCTTTATCCAAGCACGCAACCTGGCAGGCCGCAGGAAAAGAGGGGGGGACGAGAGAGCGCCCCCTCCCTCCTGAACCGTACCAGGCCACATGCCCTCAACATGGGGAGGATGTTCCCATGTTGATGGGGACAAGGGCCTCATCCCCACAACCCTTGCCCGGTGGTTGTGGGGGTCTGCGGGCAGGGGGCTTATTGGAATCTGGAAGACCCTTTTAACAAAGGGGACCCCCAGATCCCGGCCCCCCCCCCCCTATGTGAATTGGTAATGGGGTAATACATGAATACACCCGCCCCTTCTAAAGTTCCCCATCAGGTCCGCTCAGCCAATGACGTAGGTGTAAGGCTGAGGACCTGATGCGGAACGTGAGAAGGGGCGGGTCTATTCATGTATTAAACTGTGGAGGAAGTTCCCCATCAGGTCCGCCCCCTCGTATGTCAGACCCCGTCTACGTCATTGGCTGAGCGGACCTGATGGGGAACTTTAGAAGGGGCGGGTCTATTCATTTATTACACTCCGGAGGAAGTTCCCCATCAGGTCCGCTCAGGCTCAGCCAATGACATTGCGTGTGGACAGCGCCGGACATCGGATCGCCGTGGCACACTGGATCGCTGGAATGTTTTTTTTTATTTTTAATAAAGGACTTTCCCAACGGTATCTGTGTATATTTTTTTACAATTTTTTACACTTTCTTTGTGAAATGGTAGGGTACAATGTACCCCATTACCAATTCACATAGGGGGGGTGGGATCTGGGGGTCCCCTTTGTTAAAGGGGTCTTCAAGATTCTGATAAGCCCCCCGCCCGCAGACCCCCACAACCACTGGTCAAGGGTTGTGGGGATGAGGCCCTTGTCCCCACAAACATGGGGACATCCTCCCCATGTTGAGGGCATGTGGCCTGGTACGGTTCAGGAGGGGGGGGCGCTTTCTCGTCCCCCCCTCTTTTCCTCTTTTCCTGCGGCCTGCCAGGTTGCGTGCTCGGATAAAGGGTCTGGTCTGGATTTTTTGGGGTACTCCACGCCATTTTTTTTTTAAATTTGGGGTGGAGTTCCCCTTAAAATCCATACCAGACCTGAAGGGCCTGGTATAGATATTTGGGGAAACCGCACTCTTTTTTTTTTTTTTATTTGCGGCAGGGTTCCCCTTAATATCCATACCAGACCTGAAGGGCCTGGTAATTGAATTTGGGGGAACCCCTACGCTTTTTTTTTTTTATCAATGACTTTTCTATGTATTGCCGGGAGCCGACAATTCATTATAGCCGTGAGTGAGTTTTAAATTACTTTTTTTCCTTCAGAAATTACACTTTGTGCGGGGACAGGTCTAAGCACGGGAAACAAGCACGACTTTACATGCATATTGCCGAACACCGGAACCCGAACCCAAACATACAGTCAATTGTTCGGGTTCGGGTCCGGGACCCAAAAACCCAAAATTTTGTTTTACAGTTCGGGTCCGCTCAACCCTAGTGTTCATAAATTTGGGTCTTTCAGCGAGTCACCCTTCCCGCTGGTTCGTATGGGGTCAAGTCTCTGTTTCTTCCCCCAAAGAAAACAATGTCCAGAAGTACTTTAACTCCAACAGAGAGTTTATTTTCTATTTGCTGCATAATAGATAGAGACAGGTGGGTGAAAGAAGAAATAGTGTGGAGAATAGATCCAGGCACAACCAGCAATCTCGTTGCCACTCGATACCGAGTGGGTTTAGCTCACCCGGATAGTCCTCTCCCACAGTCCTAGCAGCCGGTGTGGAGCTCGAACAGTTCAGCCACCCTATCCCCTCCTGGGACGGGCGTTGGAAATCCTCTAACCTCTGTAGACTTCAAGAACAAGACGATGCCAATGGGCACTCTACAGGTTAGCTTCCCCAAATAAAAAATCCTTCCCTCTGACAGGTCACCAGGCCTCTCCCGAGACAGCAATCTTCTATTACTCATCTCCTCAATGGGACCAATCCTCCCCTGGCTTCCTCTTGGTCAGAGCAGGTACCCTTCCCAGGGCTCCCTGGGACTCTTCTTTCTGGGACAGGCCCTAGCTGAAGGTGCTAGGCTTACTAGTAGAGTTGCAGGCCCCAGGCTAAAGGTGCCTGGGCCTGATCACGCCCACACGTACCCCCGGCCATGAGGGCCACCGGAGTTGGGGTACGTGTCTCACTCCTACTCCTCCGACTCTCCCGAGCATGAGGACCAATGGCGTCTGCCCCTTAAGTACCCTCTGCCGGCATGCACAGCAGGTTGACCACGCCCACTGTACCGCTGCCGAGAGAGGACACCCCAAGGCATAGTAATGCCACTCCTGGCTCAACCCTGACATGATGTGACAGCGCCACCTACAGGCCACAGGGAACCATACACCAGGCAGCATCACATAGGCAGAAGCAATACCTAGAAATGAGAATGGTCTGAGCCTGGCTAATAGCTCAGACCAGCCCCTAAATTTAGGCACATAACACCCCTTAAAAGTGAAAAGGGCGCTACATACACCCCCTCCTAAAATAGACACTGTCCCCAGTGTCTACAATAAATGCACAACCCCTCAAACCTGAGCGAGCATGAATTTATTCCAAAGGAAAACTAACTATGTACAATTTGTTATGTTATGTGCCTGAACCAACACAAGGAACATGGGACAGGAGAAAGGAAATAGAGGAGAAAAATATAGAAGACCAAAACACAAACATTGACATCCATTCTCAATGTCACATTTTCATATTACACTGTACATATTCCACCCCCTCCTAAATAACTACTCCACCCATTCTCCGGCAGAATTGCTTGTAGTTCACCTGCAGAGGGAGAGAAAAAAAACACAACACACAAAAGAAATCAAACATCATAGCTTCTGGAAACAGAAGCAAACCATTTCCCCTGGGAGAAATGACCGGTTTCTGCAGCATAATTTCCTGCAGAACACCACCACCTAGTGGCAGCACATTTTACTACACTAGCCTTAGTGTGCATAGGCACGGATTCATACACGAAGACACCCCTTGATCATGACAGCTTCCTGCTTTGGCCCTAACTAAATCTACCCAGAGTTCAGTTATTTTCTTGGGAAGAAAAAAAAAAACTTCCCCTCTGCGGAACTGAAAAGGGAGAAACACAGACAGTCCCCCGATTCCTCAACTGAGTAAGTTCCCTCTTGAGCAGAGAGTTAGATCAGCAGTTCAAGGCAAGTTCCCTGAAGTGAGAGTAAATTTAAAAAAAACAAAGTTCCCACTTCAAAGATAATACTTGGGATCAGGGAGAACAAGGGTTTTCCACTGCTTGTCCAGTGTCTCTACGTAGTAAACAGCATCATCTATGTCCTTGCTGCAGATGACCACATGGTCCGTGTGAATGTGCCGACCATAAGTCCAGTTCTTGCGGCAGCCTTTGTACCGATCAGCCATTACAGCAGAACACTTCAAATATCGGTAGCCTCTTGGTACTTTCACATGGTCCCATACAAAGTCAGCGTACCAACGTTCACGAGAGGCCTCGATCTCGTAAAGCAGTTCTTTTGGAACATAAGGATATTCCCAACCATAGTCAGCAGCAACCTTCTTGTGCAGGAGCCGTTGCAACCGGACTAGGGGTGGCATTATGGCGCGGTCTCCTGCTCCCGGGAAGACAATAGCGTCTGGAGACCTTCTCAATGGTGCAGGCTCCAGCAGCGGCAAAGGTGGCCGTAATGGTGCCCGGGCATCCTCAACAGCAGGCACAGAGGACGCCGGAGCTGGCAAAGCGGGTGTGGGATCAGTCTCTTCCCTTGCAGTAGAGACTTCCACTCGGTGTGTAGTTTCCCCAGAGTCCATCAATGAAACTCCACCTAAACTGCGGGGTGAAGTTGCCGGAATTATATCCCAACCCTTTCTTTCAAATACTTCATCCACATCACGATCATCTCCCACATCTGAAGATGAGTCTAACTCAGAAGTATTATACTCCTCTGCCGATAGATAGCTGGCGGTGGAGGCAGACACAACGTCTCTGAAAATGGAGGGTCTTTGTGGGCTGGCTGTCCACACATCCCCTGTAGCATGGGGTGTGGGCTTCCCTTCCCTCTCCAACAAAGTCAATGTCTCTTTTCTCCCAGCCTCCTTACCTTCCCCGACGCGAATCTCCTGGAGGTCCCTCCGGCTGGAAGATCCGGTTCAGGCAGGCGCTGGGGCAGGCTTCGGCCGCGGCCGCGGGAGGCCTTTACGTATCCCACCTTCCGCTTGGCGGGTGGGAGAGAGTTCTCAGTTGTAACGGAGACAGCATCCGCGATGACCTCCATTGTAAGCTCCGCAATGGTCGGGGCTCCATCCTCCACATCCGTGGCAGTCGGGGCGGTGCGCGTGGGCTCGGCCGTGGGAGTACTGGTTTCCTCCTCAAGAGTGGCGACACCTGTAAGGCAGTTTACCCGGTAACCCTTTGGCTTCTCCGTCGGTTGGTCCAGTTCAAAAAGGAATTCTCCACACGTGGCACACCTTCCGAAAGGCCGAAACTGCAGCGCCAGTCCTTTTCACTTTGGACAGAGCATGCCCAGGCCCTCCGCATCCCTGCAGGTGTAGAGCGCGAATCGGCCCCTAGGCTTGAGCCGAATCCCTGTATCCGTCAGGGGGGCACCAAAAGAAACAACGTCCATGGCTGAGGCAGGTGGGAACATCCGTGGTCCCGATGAAACAGAACTCCATGGAGCGGTATACATGTTGCTTCTTCACCAGTTCAGCTATACTGTCCCTTGGCGCTAAACTGCCACGTGCAACACAAGTTTGCGGGGGCTCCTCCCCCTTTTCTTCTCTTTCTGCACGTAGCTCGCAGGCTTTTCTATACTTCAGACACGCCCACGAACTACGCAGTTAGAAAGTTCAGCATAGGTCTTGGCTTGTACCTCCATTTCTTCTACAAGTGACGCAGTTCACCTTTCTTGAAATGGCCGACCTCCACAGAATCACACCAGGGGAGAAAAACACAAAGTCCAGCTTCGGGCTGCTGAATCCCGGACTCGAGCCGCCACGTGTAGCACACAAACCTTTTTCTCGCCTGGCTCACTTGCGAGTCAAGGCACACCGTGCTATATGCCCGTACCTTCCTGTTTGAAGAGGTTAAGCGGTGTTCATAAATTTGGGTCTTTCAGCGAGTCACCCTTCCCACTGGTTCTCTCCCCCAGAGTATGGGGTCAAGTCTCTGTTTCTTCCCCCAAAGAAAACAATGTCCAGAAGTACTTTAACTCCAACAGAGAGTTTATTTTCTATTTGCTGCGTGATAGATAGAGACAGATGGGTGAAAGAAGAAATAGTGTGGAGAATAGGTCCAGGCACAACCAGCAATCTCGTCACCACTCTATCCCGAGTGGGTTTAGCTCACCCGGATAGTCCTCTCCCACAGTCCTAGCAGCCAGTTTGGAGCTTGTACAGTTCAGCCACCCTATCCCCTCCTGGGACGGGCGTTGGAAATCCTCTAACCTCTGTAGACTTCAAGAACAAGACGATGCCAATGGGCACTCTACAGGTTAGCTTCCCCAAATAACAAATCCTTCCCTCTGACAGGTCACCAGGCCTCTCCCGAGACAGCAATCTTCTATTACTCATCTCCTCAATGGGACCGATCCTCCCCTGGCTTCCTCTTGGTCAGAGCAAGTACCCTTCCCCAGGCTCCCTGGGACTCTTCTTTCGGGGACAGGCCCTAGCTGAAGGTGCTAGGCCCACTAGTAGAGTTGCAGGCCCCCAGGCTAAAGGTGCCTGGGCCTGATCACGCCCACACGTACCCCCGGCCACGAGGGCCACCGGAGGTGGGGTACGTGTCTCACTCCTACTCTTCCGAGCTTGAGGACCAATGGCGTCTGCCCCTTAAGTACCCTCTCCCGGCATGCACAGCAGGTTGACCCCGCCCACTGCCGAGAGAGGACACCCCAAGGCGTAGTAATGCATCAACCCTGACCTGATGTGACAGTGCCACCTACAGGCCGCAGGGAACCATACACCAGGCAGCTTTACATAGGCAGAAGCAATACCTTGCAATGAGAATGGTCTGAGCCTGGCTAATAGCTCAGACCAGCCCCTACATTTAGGCACATAACACCCCTTAAAAGTGAAAAGGGCGCTACATAAAGGTATGTATTAGATGTGCTTAAAATGGTTTTAAATGTTCAGAGGTTTTTTTACCATCATGCATTCAATGCGTGAAGGTACCGCCCCCCCCAATACTCACCTGAGCTCCCTCTGAATCCAGCAATGTACACAAGAGCTGAGCTTCTCCCTGGTCTCTCATTCCTATTTGGCTGAGATAGCAGTGGAAGCCATTGTAAATCAGTGTTTCTCAACTCCAGTCCTCAAGGCGCATCAACAGGTCATGTTTTCAGGCTTTCCATTATTTTGCACAGGTGATTTGATCAGTTTCACTGCTTTAGTAATTACCACAGCCGTTTCATCTGAGGGAAATCCTGAAAACATGACCTGTTGGGGCGCCTTGAGGACTGGAGTTGAGAAACACTGCTGTAAATCACAGCCAAAATGCAAAGGTCTTATGGACACATAGAGCAGGGCTCAGGAGTGAGCGCACACCAGTGCCCCCAGAGCAAGCAGTTTGCTACTGGGGGTACTGACTGAAAAGGAGGAGCACCAGTGGTGAGACCCAAAAAGATAAGGATTGTGGCAGATCTGTCCAAAACCACAGCGCAGAGCAGGTAAGTATAATATGTTTGTTATTTTGTTTTAAATACCGTATATACTCGAGTATAAGCCGACCCGAATATAAGCTGAGGCACCTAATTTTACCACAAAAAACTGGGAAAACTTATTGACTCGAGTATAAGCCTAGGGTGTCCATCTGCATGCCTCACTGTGTCCATCTGCATGCCTCACTGTGCCTCACTGTGTCCATCTCTGCATGCCTCACTGTGCCCATGCCTCACTGTGTCCATGACTAGACTGACGTTTAACACCGGAGTCTATGGAAGGGGTGCCCGGGTTTGAAAATTCAGTGCTTCCTGACCTTAGGTCCTCCAGACACAAAACTTTTCACACTTGTAGAGGAGAAATGGGGCTACATGTGTTCCAAGTTTGGGATCCAGGGGACCCATGGACGACCAGTACCGGGTCCTCAAAGTCACCAGAGAAATTACCGTTTAACATGGGAGTCTATGGAAGGGGTGCCCGGCTTTGAAAAATCGGTGCGCCCCAGCCGTAGGTCCTCTGGACAAAAAACGTTGCACATTTGTAGAGGAGAAATGGGGCTACATGTGTGCCAAGTTTGGGATCCAGGGGACCTATGGCCGGCCCGTACCGGGTCTTCAAAGTCCGGGAGATCAGGCGCGAAAAGGTGACTCGAGTATAAGCCGAGGGGGGCATTTTCAGCACAAAAAAATGTGCTGAAAAACTCGGCTTATACTCGAGTATATATGGTAAATGTTTTTTTTAACGAATGCTTAATGTCACTTTAAAATATGTATTTTGCTCACACATAATAATAACTGACTCAAAAATGTTGGCACTTGCACAGACCTTAATCATATAAACATCTACATTCTAAATAGTTTTACCTATTTTAAAACACACTGACAAATCTTTGATTGGATATCATCCAGAATAATATTATTAGTGGTACAAAATCAGCTGCTGTAATGGCAATAATGGAATGAGACGTGTTTTAAAAAAGGAATGTACTTCTGTTAAAGCGAAAGTAAAGTCTGCCATATTTTTTTTTAAGGTCCCCCAGGTGGGTTAAGCCATAATGTACTAGTATGCACAGCATATTAGTACATTGTAGCAGACTTACCTGTCATATGGTGTCCTCCAGAGCAGCGCTGGGACCGATTCGGCAGGCCCCGGCTCTTCCATCTTCGCCCGGACTTCCTTCCGGGTCCCGTGGTTTTGGCCACTTGATAGGCCAGGCCGCAATGATGCCACTCCCGCACATGCACACGGGAGTCACATCACTACCGCACGGACCAGGGACCGATCAAGGCTGTAAATGTTCATTGAGCTATGACAGCTGACAGGCAGAAGGATGCAATTATGGCAAAAGAGACCAATAGGATCTCTTCTGTCATAAATACCCTGCCTGACAGCCAGTTGATTACACATCAACTTTACTTCCACTTTAAGATCTAGGTTTAACATCCACACCCTGCAAGCAAAGGTTACTTTAGTGTTTCTAGAATGCTGCACGTAGTGTGCTGAAAGGTTGGCAGATGCTTTGTATATAGATTGATGCTCGGCTTGTCTGTCTCGTCTAGGGGTTAACACCGGGGGGAGGGATGAGATACACCACGGCCCATGTCCTCCAAGGTGTAGAGGTGAAGGCCAGAACTATCGGGCTTTGTGTAGGTGTCCCAGAGTCAAATTCTCTCCTCGGATTGACTCCCCTTTGCTCCTAGTAACCAGAGTTCCACACACTGAAAAGGTCCAACTCATATTTATTCTTCTCAATAAATAGTCATACAGCACAGACAGGTTGAGACCCATGTAACACTTCAGTATTTGTGGGGAGTAGGCCAAGGCACAATTCTTCTAGATAAAGCTAACCACTGTAGTATCACCAGTGGCGAATAGTCATTGCCACTGACTATATTGAACAGAACATGAATTACCTTTGCTAACGTAGCCCCTATCAGGGGAAGGACATCCGTCCAAGACAGTTACCGGAGGCCTCTCCATCACCAGCAATACTGCGCTGGACTCTCCGGAGAAGTTCCGCTTACCGGCCCCCTTGTCTCAGACACGGGCACCCAAGGAGTTAGGGCCCCCTTGGATTCCTCCACCCTCGCGGAACTCAGTCGAAGGTACTGAGCTCCAGGCTTCCACCATAGTACCTCACCCCAGGCTAAAGGTGCCTGAGATGGACTCCATCTCCCGCTCCGGCCAGGTCAAGGGCACCTTGGCCCGGAACGCCAGCACCCAAGCTGAAGGTGCCTGGGTGCGGCTGCGTCCTCCGACTCTGAACCCTAAGGTCAGGGCGTCCGCCCCTTTTATCTCCTCTCCCTTTGCGTCACAGTGGGTTCCCCGCCCCGCTGTGCCAGCGCCAGGAAAGGACAAAAAGGGAAGCAGTCTTGCGGTGAGTGTTCAACTCCGGCCCAGGGTGACAACGCCACCTGCAGGCCTCAGGGAACCTCACACCACCAGAGTCCTCCAAGAACCACAAAAGGGTCTCAGATTCCCTGACAATCAATGCATCTGGGTTACACTACCACCCAGATGCCTCCCCTAAAATCAAACACCCACTACACATATATATATATATACACACAATATACACAATATATATTTTATAAGTGATCAGCTGCTCAAACAGAGCTTAGACTCAGTCATGTGTGTAATGCAGAGTTAAGGTAATGAGATGTGCAGAGGGGCATGTCAGCGAGAAATGTAGGGGGTGTTTGGGGAGAGATACAGATACAGTACAGCAGCACACTGATCTTCCCAGTGAAAAGCTATGCTAAGGGTGTGTCATAAACTCTGACCATTGGAGTGCAGGCAGAGTGTGCTCCTCAGTAGAATGAAAAGATGAAAGCTGACTACTCTGAGATGGATGTGCTTTAATGCACTGGCATGGTCAGTTTGAAATAGGAAATTAGGGGGAATGGCGAGATCACCAGCTATTTCACACAAAGCAAGCAATGGAAAGAGTGCAGAATCATGTTTAATACAAAAACATGGTAATACAGACACATATCACAAATATGAAATGCTAGGGTAACATGCACTTTAAGGTGAAATCTTCTCAATTTCAGTTATATTTTAATTATGCATGGCTGAGTATTTAAAGTAAAACAGCTTTAACCTATTCACTAAACTAAGTAAATATTCCCTTCGCTAGGTGAACATTCTCTATTTCTTTAATAAATCCTATATGTTGACAGGCTCACTAAAAACAGTACACTCAATGGGGTTAATTTACTAAAACAGGACAATGCAAAATCTGGTGCAGCTCCGCATAAAAACCAATCAGCTTCCAGGTTTTTTGTCAAAGCTTAATTGAAGCTGAACTTAGAAGCTGGTTGGCTACTATGCAGGGATGTTCCAGATTTTGCACTCTCCAGTTTTAGTAAATCAACCCCAATTTGTGGCTAATATATTGAGGCTGATTTACTAACAGAGTTTGAAATCTTCACTCAATAAATTGTAGCTGTTTCACTTTGAATACCCAATTATGTGCAGATGAAATAAATAAACAGGACTTTGCTTTTCACATGATTGGACAATTGAAGTAAAATGTAATGACCAATCTTCCCTGCTTAGGGTGGCTGATCTAGAGATATCTCATTTTTATTTAATCCATTGAGGAGCGGCTAGTAAAAATGTGAAGGTCATGTAAAAAAAATAAAAATAAAAAGGACCAAAATATATAAAGAAAACCCATAACCAAGTAGATATTGTATTCATCTATCTAGCCTTGATGTATCTGCCCACAAGCATTACAACCTTATTTTAGGTTTACTCATAGCGGTGAATAGCAAAGTGGACAACCTCACTCTATATAAATAACCTGCTCTGTTACAAGTTAAATTGTTATTGTGCAAACATATACAAGACAAAATAACTCTGGAGTTATAACAGTATTACTAGCAATACACAAGAGCAACAATGCTAGTCAAGTAAATGTGCTATTGCCATCTTGCAGAATGATATATAGTACAATTCTTCTCTCAGTTATATATAACCTGAGCATGTCTGCACAGTGCCTATTATCAAATTAGTGTCTGGTTAGAGTAGTCTTTTAACATTTGCTTTAAACCCAGTAGCAATATCCATTTTTCCTCCTTCTTATGTCTCCTTATCTATTGATTTTAGGACTCATGTAGCCATACACAAGACGTCTGGTCTGCAGTGCACCATGTTCCCCAAACCACATGGACATTTCATTATGTAAAAAGCGTTCAAAGGAACATGTGTAAAATATCTTGACAGAAGTACAAAGCCTTGGGAACGGTATTCAATAGCATCACCTCTTATAATTGCATTACATTTCCTATACCCTAGACATGGACATGTGCCTTTATATTTATCATAATATTTGCTGTAAGTAAGAAAACAACTTTTTCTTTAGGTTTTACCCCTTTTATTTTCAATACTTGCATATGTATATCCTAATTTGTACCTTCTGTTTGTAACTTCTTGTAACCTTTTTCTAACCAGCTGGTTTTTGATTGCTCAAAAGAATGCACAATTCTGAAGAGACTGTTGGCTGTGTAGTTGTATTATATCATAAGTCTGTATAAATGTATAGGTTTATAAGTCACTTCTAATCTGAGAATGCATCATGTGGTTGTACCCCAGAGGCGTAACTAGAACCTTTAGGATCCCGGTGCAAAAAAACATTAAGGCCCCCCATTCCCACTGATCACGGAGGCTCTTTACTCCCATCGTTGACCCTGTATTACAGTCTCACAGCGAGCCACCTTCCTGACATCTTGGGGTCCCCCCACAGTGGTGGAACGCCAGGGGTAGTTTTGTTTTAATTTTTACCATTTTATTATATATTTTTTCACAATTGAATTTTTTATTATTTATTACATATTTTTTAGGACCCCAGTTGGGGGCTTTGGTGATATATCAGGAGTCTAAACAGACCCCTGTTGTCTCACTTTTGAGACAAAGAAAGGAACGGAGGACATCAGTCCCTTTCTCTGCAGCCTCAGCTGCACAGAATGAATGGACAGGAATATCTCAGTAAAGAGCTTCCCGTTCATTCATAAACTGAGGCATAATGAACACAGTTGGGCCAGCAAATAACACATTTACCAGCCCCTTCCCCACTCTCCATCCTGACAGCTCTCCTGCAGCATCCAGCGGGATGTGGGAGGGGGAAACCTGGCAGCATTGCATGGGGAGGGGGGGTGAGGCGGGCCAGGGAAGCCCACAGGGGCCTGGGGCAGGAGGACAGGGATAGGGAGGTGGCGGGAGTGGCATGTGGAAGAGCTGATGCCCTTCAGTTCCCTCCTGCAGCTGCTAAATGTCTGCAGGATGGAGAGGAGGAGAAGCAGGAATTCAGATATATGGAGGGATCAGTTCCCTATGCCGCCACCCTCCTATCCAGGCATACAGGGGTCCACACTGGCCCCCTGGAGCATGGGGTCGGGTCACAATGGTGACCCCTGTACATACGCCCCTGCTGTACCCTCATGCTTTCTGTTACTGAAGCAGTTGGCTGACAGGGAAGGAGACAGCCAATCTGATTACAACAAGGATTTGCGTGTGTGTGTGTGGGCAGTAGGAACCGTGATCATGTAAGGAGCTCACAGAATAGCAGTGGTAGAATCACCTAGTGGCTACACAACACTTTGAGTGCACCACATTGTACACCAAAGACCTTTTTCTATAATAGATTTGTAGCAGCAGTGGGGTGTGTTAAGGAGTATTACCCTCTCTATTTTTCCTGTTTACCATTATCATTAAAAGTGAAAGTAAAACAGAGTCCCAAATTTTGGGTTGTCCCCTGAAAAGTAATAAAGGGTAAATCTTCCAATGGGGACACTAGTTCTGGTGACCAGGGGGTCCCCAAGGAATTCCTATAATTTGCTAGGATTTCCTCTCACTTCCTGTTTGGCTATAGGACAGTCAATGAAGGTAAATCTCCACAATGGGACACAGGTGGCAAAAAACAAACAAACAGGGGTTATAACCCTCCCTTGCTCTATGCAAAATGAAAAATAAGTTTTGCCTATAGTTCTACTTCTACAAATAAAAAACCACTGATCACCGCCATTACTAGTAAAAAAATAATAATAATAAAAATGCCATAAATATATCACCTATTTTGTAGACGCTAAAACATTTGCGTAAACCAATCAATATACACTTATTGTGATTTTTTTTACAAAAAATATGTAGAAGAATACATACTGGCCTAAACAAATGAAGAAATTGTTGTTTTTTTTGTTTTTTTTTAGGGATATTTATTATAGCAAAAAATTTTAAAATATATATATTTTTTTAAATTGTTGCTCTTTTGTTTATAGCGCAAAAAAGTTTAACCGCAGAGGTGATCAAAATAAAGCTCTATTTGAGAGAAAAAAAGGACGTCAATTTTGTTTGGGTACAGCGTCGCACGACCGCACAATTGTCAGTTAAAGTGATGCAGTGTCGTATCGCAAAAAATGTCCTGGTCATTAAGGGGGGAAATCTTCCGGTCCTTAAGTGGTTAACAAAATCATTAAGACGGCAGCCTTCAAGAGGACAACCTTCAATAAAAGACAATCCCAAGAGACCCTGAACAACCTCTACAAACAAGGAGGGATCAATACAGTCTGCAAGATGATGCCCAAGCTTATATGTGTATAAAGAGTGTACCATGGCTTTCGAGCCCAGCAACGTTGCCACGATAGATGACTGTGTGATTCCGTGTGACTATGTTCTTAGAGCCTTCTTAGAGCCTTCATCACAGCATTTATAACTAGCAATTTATTTGTGGTACATGAGCTTAGTTCCAGACCCCTTAATGGCAGGCAAGTAGTTAGTGGCATGTGGTCTGAGACTGAAGCCTCGTACACACGACCGAGTTTCTCGTCCAAAACCGGCAAGAAAAGTGCCGCAAGAGCTTTTTTCTCGAGAAAACCGTTCGTGTGTATGGTTTTACGACGAGAAAATTGCCGTGAATCTCGACGAGAAAATAGAGAACCTGCTCTCTATTTTCTCGTCAGGATTCCAGATTTCCTCGTCGTGTTTCTCGTCGGCCTGTTTTGTGACGAGAAAATGGTTCGTGTGTATGCTTTTACGACTATACCAAAAGTGCGCATGCTCAGAAGCAAGTATGAGACGGGAGCGCATCTTCTGGTAAAACAAGCCTTCGTAATGGAGATAGCACATTCGTCACGCTCTAAATTATTGCATCGTTTAAATGTTGTGCATTGAAATCTTCTTTAGAATGTTACATTAATCAAAACGAATGAACTTCTTTTGCTGCTGATATTCACACAGAGTTATGACTATCTTTTTTTCACCTTTTTCATGCTGCTCTTAAGAAGATTTATGTGTATTATATCGTGCAAGATCTTCTGAATATTTTACAGTTTTATATTTTTCAAACTGATGTTAATTGTAATTTGGCAATGTTTTGATAGTGATCTCCCATAGAATTTTTTAATATATAGTTGGTAAATTTTACACCCTCTTTTTTTAAATCAGATTGTTATTCTTTTTTTGGGGTTGTTATCTGTCCCTTTTTTTGGCTGTCAAATGTCTCTGCTTACTCCAAAGCTCAATTAAAAATTTTGAAAAGTACACATAGTCAAGTATGAACTTAAACAAAAATAACATTTATTCATGTTTGAAATAAAATAAAGAGAAGGCAGCGCTGGAGAACCTGCTGCCATTTGTGCATCCCAGGGACCCCAGACCACACATCAACCCTGTGTGGACACTAAAATTGGGAGCTTGAGAAGGCCAACATTTCTGAGCACAATCTGATGCTGGCCTCCCAGAGGTCAGGAACAGCAGCAGGTGATATATATGTCCCAAGTCTGTGGTACTACAACAGGCTGCCTTCTGTCCGACCACAATGAAGCAAGGCCATCACTTCCTCGTCTTCCTGGCAACCTTCCCTGCAACCTTCCCTGAAGCCTTCTCTGCAGCCTTCCTTCTTCGTGTGGCTGGAGGCTGGGCCACTGGAGGGGTATTCCTGTCAGGAGGGGGAGGAGGTGGAGGAGAAGGGGGGGGCGCAGAAGAACAAGGTGGAGGTGGAGGAGAAGGGGGTGGGACGGAAGAAGAAGGTGGAGGTGGAGGAGAAGGGGGTGGGGCGGAAGAACAAGATGGAGGAGAAGGGGGTGGGGTGGAAGAACAAGGTGGAGGTGAAGGAGAAGGGGGTGGGGCAGAAGAAGAAGGTGGAGGTGGAGGAGGAGGTTGAGGAGAAGGGGGTGGGGTAGAAGAAGAAGGTGGAGGTGGAGGAGGAGGTTGAGGTTGGGACAGTTGTGCCACCTCACAAATTGTGGTATTGGGGGTAATTTTTTCCATCACCCCCTTGTTCAGCAAGGTGATGAGCAGGGGCTCGCATAGGAGGCGTTGCTCCATGCTCATCACCTTGAACTTTGCCTCCACTAGGCCGGCAATGGCCTCTTCAGGGGATGTGGGCTCCTTGAGGGTGGCATGGGCCTCTCGAATTAGGGCCATTGCTGCCTCACTGGTGGTCCTGTCCCTCCTGCTTCTTTTGGGAAGTCAGATGGGAGGCACCTGTGATCTGGTGCTTCTCCTTTGCCCTGCCTCCTCCTGTCTGCCACTGGGCCCTGCCACCTCCTGGCTGCCACTGGGCCCTGCCACCTCCTGCCTGCCACTGGGCCCTGCCTCCTCCTGCCTGACAGTTTCCAGACCCTCCTCCTGGCTGATTTCATCCTGTGTATGAAAAAGGGACATAGTTTAATATGTTGGTTTAATCTTTTCATCCAAATTTCAGCTCATGATTGAAGCAATTCGAATGTAAATCCAGAAATTATTTTGACAAATTTACAACTACATCAGATTGACTATTTTGCACCCAATTTAGGCCAGACTAATGTCTAGAGATCTTGATTTCACTTGTGGAACCCAAAATAGTTTATGTTTGTCATCTTGACATATTTGTCAAACATTAGGTTTATCACAATACATTTTCTAGAAATACTATACCTGGCTCCAGATGGCCAAATCAGGTTCATCCAGGATGTCTGCCTCCTCTTGCTCCAGAGAAGGCTCAGGTTGGCTGCAGGGAAGTCTGGGGGGAAGAGTGGAGAGTGATGGCCTTGCCTCAATGTGGTCATCCAGAAAGGACATCCTGCTGTAGTACCACAAATTGGGGACATACACATCATCTGCTGCTGCTCCTGACCTCTGAGAAGCTAGGACCTTAGAGCGTTCAGTCCTGTATGTGCCTCTCAAGCTCCCAATTTTAGTGTCCACCTGTTTTGCTGTGGCTGTGGGCACCTTGGTATGCACAAATGGGAGCAGGGTCTCCAGCGCTGCTTTTCTCACCCCTTTTTTTTGTGTATGGGGTTTTTGGTCTCCCACAGAGCGGGCAGCTCCCTTACCCGGTCAATAAATTCCGCCAGGAATTCTTTGTTGCTAATAAAGACATTCATATTGTATCTGCAAGTAAAATAAATAATATATAAGTAATGTGAGGCACACAATCTAACCTCCTTAAAATCGTAGTCACCATATATATCCTCCAACATTCTCAAGACAGTATAGGCCAACAATTTGTCAAAGTCACAAAATCACATACCTTCGTTCGCATGTCCGTCACTTGAACACCTCTCTCCGCACACCGAACGTAGTATAGTCACATGTGTGTTTGCTATATATACACCACGCATGCGTCAAACTACGTACACGTCGCTCCGCACACGTCGCCCGCCCATGACGTTCTAACTAACATCTTTTCCCCGCCCCTTCTCTTTCGGCGCGCAGACAGATATGGCGGATTTACAGCAGGTGTCTGATAATTCCTCAAATAACGAGGAGGAGACAAGCCCGGAGACTGAGGAAACGTCACGATCAAGGAGAAGATTCAAGGCATCTAATATGTCTTATGCGGAGATGGCGGAGATGGTGGACATATTGCTAAAGTCGGATTATGACGCAAAGCATGGGCCGTATAGCAAACCAAATAGAAGGAAGGCCAAAATCATGAAGAAAGTCGTGAAGAGTCTGAAGAAGAATTTCGGGGTGAAACGCTCAAATGAGCAGCTCAGAAAGAGGTGGTCAGACCTCAAACTGAGGGAGCCGGAGCAGTTAAGGAGCATTAAGAGAATGCTAGCAAAAAGTAAGTAAAATGTACACTTTTCTGCTATTAATGTTTTTCTCAACTTACATGTTGCTCCTTTTTTTTTTTTTTTCATATTGGACTCCCTTCCAAAATTTCCTAGTTTGAACTTGGTTTGGCACAGTAATCGTTTGTTACGTTACAGACACTTCGTTCGGCCACTATCCGCTGTTTTGGCTTATTTTACAGCCACAAAAGTAATTAGACATCTGCCTATTTTGTTTAAATTGTTTTTCCTAAATTTTAGGCTAGATGATGTGTTTGTAAAGAGAATGAAATGCAAACTTTAATCAGTGTAAAGGAGAAGACACTCAGCAGCTGGTACCACATCTGTACTTTGGAGCACTATAGTGTGTGCCACCAGAACCGCCTTTTTTGGTGTGTCCCACACAGGTGCATCAGTGAATTTTTGTGGTGCCTCCATGTCTAAAAATTAACATTCAAAAGGTGAATACTAAACATATTCTTGGTCACAAATAATGCATTCATCTTTCAATTCCGCACAAACACACACTTGTACCCCACTTCCAAGCAATTTAGCCTGTTTTTTTTTTCATAGAGAATTTCAGTGTGATAAATAGACCTTTTGTTTGCTTCTAATAGGGGAGAGAAGACTGGGAGGAGAACACTCCAGGGAGCACAGGAACCCCACAGCTTCACAACAACCCCAAACTCCCAAAGACCCACAAACGAAGGATGTAGAGGAAGTTGAGGTGGAGGAAGGAGAAGTGCAGGAAGGAGAGGTGGATGACGTTGTGGAACTGGTCACCACAACAGGTCAGTATCTGTCACCACAGCTTCAGGTAAGAGATGTAGGCCTGCAGAGTTATAATACCTTTTGTATTTTTTTTTAGGGGATGTAAATGTTGTGGTGAAGGATAGTACACGTTTCTCTGCTGACAGTGCCCTCCGAATAATACAGCAAGTGATGGAATGTAGCACAGAACTGGACAGAATTAAGCAAATAATTCATGTGATGGATCAAACATTTAAAGACATTCTAGATGTTTTGGGGAGAATTGAATAAGGCAACCAAACCCCCATTTTTGTTTCATGAATGACTGTTCTTCAACCTTTTAAACTCTTTTTGACAATCAAACCAGCCAAAAATGTAATATGCACACAGTGTGTCAACATGTGCCATCTGCCATCAGGGGATATCCATGTACGTCTTTTGGGGGTGCAACCCCTTCCTCGTATCTAAAGTAGGTGAACTGAGGAAGGGGTTGCACCCCCAAAACATGTCTATTGATCACCCCTGATGGCAGATAGCACATGTTGACAATAGGGATCAGGAGTCTAAAATCCCTATTGGTAATTACTCCAAAATGTGTGCATATTCAATTTTTGGCTGGGCAAGGGGTGGCAAGACCCCATATTAGGACGGGCACATAGAGACATAGTTTGTGTAAGTGAATGTCTCAGATTGCTTAGAGGTATCCAATGTTGTAATTTTTGAAATGCAACTGTTGTTTTTGTATTTTCATAAGAAAACAATTGGCGGTTTGTGGCCAGCCAAAAAAATAAATAAAAATAAAATAACCATGTGTGTGAATGTG
Organism: Rana muscosa; assembly: GCA_029206835.1. Classification (NCBI taxonomy): domain Eukaryota; kingdom Metazoa; phylum Chordata; class Amphibia; order Anura; family Ranidae; genus Rana; species Rana muscosa. Next base: position 495,921,457 of record CM055121.1, read on the forward strand.
CACAGAGTAAAATGTTTGAACACAAACAACGTGTAGCTTCTTTTCCAAATACGCTCTAACCTTATTTGTGTTTTTTTTAAGGTTACATAGTGAAATGGTTGTTATTTACTAAAGGAAAATACACTTGGCACTACAAATGCACTAAGACAAACTAGGAGACAGGAAACAAACAAAAGTTAAAAGTTTAAATCAGATTTTTATTTAGCTCGTTCTCCATGAATCTTTAGGCATAGCCTGGCATAGGAATTGCCCCCCTACCAGTGAAATATTGCATATATTTCTCCCGAACCTCATGGGCATTTTGGGGGGGCAAGCCAAGACGGGCAGATTCAAGGCCCGGCAGGGGATTTGCAGATGAAAGTCCTGCCTCAGGCAATACTGAGGCCATATAAGAAGTGGATTTTCTGCTGAGAAAGTTGTGTAGCACACAGCAGCATAAAACTACATAGTTTATTTTGTACTCCGCCAAGTGGATGGAAGTCATAAAAATGCTGAACCGGCTGGCCATTATGCTGAAGGCATTTTCAACGACTCTTCGGCCCCTGGCCAGCCGGTAATTGAACACCCTCTTCTCTGGGGTCAGAGTCCTCTGAGGAAATGGCCTCATAAGATGCGGTCCGAGTCCGAAGGCTTCATCAGCCAAAAAAACAAAGGGGAGTCCTTCAACATTCCCTGCATCCGGTGGCAATGCAAGGTCGTCACTCTGGAGACGGAGGGCAAACTCCGTCTGGATGAAGGATCCCCCATCAGACATCCGGCCATTCTTCCCTACATCAACATAGAGGAATTCATACCGTGCTGACACCACCGCCATCAGCACAATGCTATGAAACCCCTTGTAATTGAAGTAGTAGGACCCAGAACGGGGTGGCAGCACGATGCGGACGTGCTTCCCGTCTATGGCACCACCGCAGTTGGGGAAGTCCCACCGCGTGGCAAACTCCGATGCCACAGTCTGCCATTCCTGTGGCGTGGAAGGAAGCTGGGGAGTCAAACAAGATGAAAGAAAATTAGAATTTTAAAATCTTACATTACAAGCAGATTATAAGAAAATACATTAGAGGCCAACATCAATCAAATTCTCCGTTTATTAATCTGTTTTTAAGAAGTATAATGGAAGGCTCATGTTTCATATTCATCACCCCCTCTGATGGTCCATTAATAAAATATTTTGGGGGGGGTAGATGTGTTTGGCCACAGGATAGCATTGCAGTGGCGGTGCGTCCAGAGTGGGCGCTGGAGCACTGCCCCCTCTCTCCTGTGTCCGTCACTCAGAACAATACATAGGTTCATGCCTTGCATTAACCTATGTATTGTCAATGCCGCCCACTATTCAGGTGGATGGCCCCCTGTTGAGCGACGGCCATATGAATAACTGCAGCATTTATGGGGTGAAAATTGCATATCAGAAACAGGGAGGCAAATAGTCTTGCACATTACAGCCTGAGGGATGTAATTGGCTTCATAAAAGTAAATAGGTGACGGAAGGGGGGGGGGCATTCCTTGGGTAAACACAGACAGGCTGCTCTGCCAATCATGTTCACCAAGTCTGTTTAATGGTAACATGATTGGTTGATGCAACATCAAGGGAAGGAGAAGAAATCAAGGACAGAAGAAGGATGGTGCTGACCAGAAGAAGGTAAGTGCAGGGCTGGGAACAAAATGGCTGCATTGGAGGGAACAAAATGGCTGCATTGGAGGGGACAAAATGGCTGCATTGGAGGGGACAAAATGGCTGCATTGGAGGGGACAAAATGGCTGCATTGGAGGGAACAAAATGGCTGCATTCGAGGGGACAAAATGGCTGCATTGGAGGGGACAAAATGGCTGCATTGGAGGGGACAAAATGGCTGCATTGGAGGGAACAAAATGGCTGCATTGGAGGGGACAAAATGGCTGCATTGCAGGGGACAACTGGGGGCGTTTAATAGGCACAAGAGCAAAAAAGGAGGAAGTTTAGTTCCTAAATTGGGGTTGGACCCCCAAACATTTGGAGCAACAGGCGCCCCTGCTGGAAAGGTTAGTGAAGGGAAATATGCATGGAGGAGAAAAAAGGGGCAATCTAAAGCTTCCAGCATGCATGAGGACAAAGGGGACATTCTCAGCATATTACAATCATGGTAATTAGGGAAGGATGAAAGAAATACAATACATTGGCATACATGAAATACATAAAATGTGATGTTAAAGGAGAAAACTTACCCTAATATAGTCCTCCTGCAGGACTTGTATAATGGCAGAACAGGTGTCTGGGATTATGAGGCCCAGAGCCTGGGGGGAGATGCCTGTCGTGAACTTCAAGTCCTGCAAACTTCTCCCTGTCGCCAGATAACGTAACGTGGCGATGAGCCTCTGCTCAGCACTGATGGCTTCCCGCATAACGGTGTCCTGCCTGGTAATATAGGGGGACACCAAAGCCAACAGTTCCTGAAAAACGGGGTCAGACATCCGCAGAAAATTCCTGTAGTCCTCAGGATTATTCTCGACGATCTCCCGCAGCAGAGGCATATGGCAGAATTGGTCCCGCTGGAGCAACCAATTCTTGGTCCATGAACTCCTCCTCACACCGTTCATGGACTGGTCTTGGTCCAAAACAAGCAGACCAACACCAAGCGCACGCACAGCACGAACTCGACGACGAGAACGTACAGGCAACATGGCTAGGAAACGGTAGTCTTATCAGAACGTACAGAACAGAACGCACTTTAGAACAGCACGGCCTATGAATAACGAACTGAAAATCAGAAACGAACGGGCAAGAACGCACTGTAAAACAGATACGACCTGCCTAGACGCCCTGAAAGTCAAGATATGAACCCACAAGCACAAACTGAACCTCAGAAAACGAACTGAAAAGCACGAAGACTGAAAAGCGCGAATCGTCTCTTCCCAAACTTTTACTTCACACGCGGTAACACGAGATCAGCAAAAGCAGCCCAAGGGGTGGCGCCAAGGAAATCGATCTTTCCCTTTATAGTGCTGTCGTACGTGCTGGACGTGACCGCGGAGAACAACGAGGAAATTGGCAAATGTCAGTGTGTACGCATGGAAAGCTTGATGAGAAACTCGTCAAGGTTAACAAGAATCTTGTCGAAAAAAACCACGTGTTTTTTACGACGATAAACTCGGCCGTGTGTACGAGGCTTGAGCTCCAGTAACGTATTCAAAGGTTTGTATTTTGTGAAAAGTTAGTGTAGGACTTGCCCTTGGTGCAGATGGTTAGCATACGTAATTTGCCCAAAATGCACATTATTGCCTACTCTTATTTTTGTGTGACTTTTAGAAGGAGTTTTCAAAGGATTCATTTAAAGTGTATTAAAAAGTGAAGATCTGCTTTCCTATAGGAAATATCTAGAAATGTTAATTGTGCCTAAGCAGTATCCTGATGCCCCGTACACACGACCGGTTTTCCCGTTGAAAAAACTGAGATGAGAGCTTTTCTTCGGGAATCCCGACCGTGTGTATGCTCCATCTGACTTTTTCACACAGGAAAACTGCCGGAAAAAAAAAGAGAGCAGGATCTCTTTTTTTCCGTCAGGAAAAAATCCTAGCGGGAAAACCGTTCTTCTGTATGCTTTTCCGACAGGAAAAAAAACCCATGCATGCTCGGAAACAATTTGACGCATGCTCGGAAGCATAGAACTTAATTTTGTCGGCTCGTCGTAGTCTTTTACATCACTGTGTTCTTGGCAGTCAAAAGTTCACCAGACTTTTGTGTGACTGTGTGTATGCAAGGCAGGCTTGAGAGGAATTCAGTTGGGAAAACCATTGTTTTTTTTCCGACGGGAAAACCGGTCGTGTGCACGGGGCATAAGATTTAGGGCCATTTACACTTCAGCGTTACAGTAATGCATGTAACGTGTTTTAACGTTTAACACCATTTTATTTTGAATGGCACCCCAATGCACTCAGGCAATTCACCAGTCATGTAGTGCACCACAACACACAGCAATGCATGATACAGGCATACCCCACTTTTAAGTACACAATGGGGTTTATTTACTAAAGCTGGAAAGTGCAAAATCAGGCTCACTTCTGCATAGAAACCAATGAACTTCTAACTCCATCTTGTTCAATTAAGCTTTGATAATAAAACCTGGAAGCTCATTGGTTTTTATGCAGAAGTGAGCCTGATTTTGGGCTTTCCAGCTTTAGTAAATAAACCCCATTCTGTACTTAAAAGTGGGGTATGCCTGTAGTGTGTTGGAAGCCCATTCATTTTGAATGGACTGCCTTAACACAAACTACATTAATGTATTGCATGGTAATGCACTTAACATTTGTCCTTGAATTTCTCCTGAAAAATGATTGTTATTATCATACAGGATTTATATAGTGCCAATAGTTTGTGCAGTACTTTACAATATGAGAGCAGACAGAAGGCTCTGCTCTTTAGAGTTTACAATCTAAAACTGTTTGCCAGCAGCGGGACGAGAGCACCTGAGATGGCTGACAAGATTCAGAATAGAAGTATACTTTTTAAGCCTTGACACTCTTGTGCCTTGAGCTCAAAGCTGGCCATGCATGGATTGCAATTTGGTTAGTTCAGCAGGGACCATCTGAATTTGAACATGTGTGGCTACTGTGAATGAACAGAAGTCGACATTGAGTGTGTAGCTGGGGGAATGGGGTCACATTTTTTTTGGTCAACCCACTGGTTGAACGAAAAATAAACAAACCCATGTATGGCCAACTTTATAGCTGTATATCTAGAGTGTGATATCAGCTAAGGCACTGTGTCTCTGATTACTAGTATCATAAAATTTTAAGTGAGATTTGGTAACGTCCCTCCTGTGCTGCTCACCGCTTCATTCTGTCTGTGGATCTTTGCTACACTTACCTCTCCTAATTTTAAATATCCCCCCACCAGTAAGCTGCATCCATACAGTAATCTGGAAAATATCAGCTGCAGGGAGACCACCATCAATACTGGTCATTAGTCCTTTTTCCTCTGCCTGCTTTCCACAATTCATGTGCTACTTAAGATTCCTACCATCCTGCCTACTTAAAGTGGTAGTAACCCTAAACAAAAATGATCCTGTTCCTTTAAAGCATGAATAACAAGCAAGTGCTTGTGCTGTGTAATTTGTCCCTTTATATAATTTAAAATACCTGGCTGATCCTGCTTGGTGCTGCCCCCCCTCTGTAAACTGACCACTTTTATCATGACTGCAGAGCCATGATACTGTGGTCAGTTTACGTGCCTCTGTCATCCTGTTGCCTCTCCTGTCTCCCCCTCCCTCCCTCTCTGCCTGTCAGCTAGTCTCAGTGCAAAACTGTTCCCTGCCCCTCCTCTCCTGCTTCTATAATTGTAATAACTGTGCTTTCTTAATATAATCCCCAGTTCCATTAAGTTATGTGCCCCAGTGTATGTGGTTTATAAAAAATATGTAGTTTTATACCTTATTTCAGAGCGCCGATCTGCGCTCAGGTGACTGACTGTCGCTCTTCTCCCGGCTGACGTCAGCGAGGGATTCTCAACCCCTCCCACTGTAGTTCTCAAATCGGGGAGGAGAGTGGTGGGCGGTCACATGAGCGCCGAGCGGTGCTCTGAAATAAGGTATAAAGCTACATATTTTTTCTAAAGCACATACACTGAGGCACATAACTTAATGGAACACATGGAATTCTATTGAGAAAACAAAGTGGATTTACAACCACTTTAATGAATAATAAATGAAACACTAACAGGTGTTTCATTCCTTGTTAAGTGAAAGAATGGGTTTGAGAATAAAGTTGGCAGTGCCTCCACCCAGGACAAGGCCTCCCTTCCTGGGAAATTAATCAGTAATCTAAACAAAGTCATTGAGAGCAGAAGAGCTAATGCGACCAGCATATAACATTAACAATAAGTATATAGATGCACACCAGTATAGAAATAGTACAAACTTTATATAAGAAAAGATTAATAACAGTACTACATACATCCAATGTACAAACAGATATAATCAGCTAAGGGCCCAACAAGAGTCCTGGTTCAACTGTGCACATATACCCAGGTATATACGGTTATTAATAGAAATACCTCCAGAAGAATTTTGCAGCAAAGTCCATTTGCAGGGGCCGCTGAGGATGATGCAGCATCTGTCTTTGTGTCGGAGACCTAATGACAAGATCAGCGATCATGGGGAAAAAAATCCAACAGTTGTCCAACCAGCCTGGAATGGAGGTTCTCACCTGGAGGAATTGGCACTGGAACTCAGAGTCAGCTTATCTGCTCTGGTCTTTAGTCCCTACATAGTAGTTTCTAATCTGTCATGCAACATGACCTCTAACTACCAGAAGTGTTTTTCAGATGCCTAACCTTGCTCTAGCCTATGCTGCTTATTGAGCCATAAGATAAAGCTAGCTAAAGAATCTCAGACCAGAAGGTAAAGAGTAAACTAGAATAATAGGGGCTGCATATAAAATATATTGCAATAAACAGGTTCAGCTACTAATATACTGGAAGGTACATACACTCAATAAGTTATGGGCAGCTGCAGTTTACATATTAGAACTTTGGAATATTTGCATAAAGGTCTCTGCTTCTGATCCGGGGTAAAAATAAAGCAGCAGTAGCAGCTCCTGTGTGTATAAGACTATGTAGCTCAATTTTCTGTCTCTCTCTGCTCTTCCTCCTTCTGGTGTTTCCAAAGCCCCTCCCTAAGGTAGGAAGTATTAATACATAACACTGTGATATTAGCAGCTTACAGTAGAAGGCAGCAGTTCACTACATTACCATTACCCTTTAAAAATGTCTTCTATAATATGCAATACATATGTTTTTCCACATAATCAGATCAGTTTTTGCAGTCAGATAAAACCCAGAGATTACTGGAATAATTATAAATTAATAGAATATTATTGCTGGGTGTACCAGAAACCAGCTCATCAGCTTACACTCTTTCTCAACATGCTTTTTACTGTATCTTGGCACACCACCTACAGAAAAAAATATAATTTACACTTATGACAGAGCAACATCTCTGAAAATTTAACTTAACATCAAGCTGCTGAGGAAGATGTGATATGGGCAGAAAAAAGATAGACAATTCAAAATGTTGAAAGTAAGACAAACAAAAAAAAAAATTGACAATGATAGATGTGTAAGCATTAATCACTGTTTCTAAAATTCAGCACGTACATTGTTCACTAGACATTTAATATAAGATGCCAGAGTAAATGATGTACTTTAAAGATGATAATATTTGCATTGGACGGAGTCTGCTCATTCTTTGTAGTTCATAAGAGTCACGGCTTTGGTACAGTTTTGTGATTAAATTATATAGCAACATCATTTTGAAGTTCAGACTCGAGAAATATTTCTGGTTAGTTAAAGGGAAGGGCGTAATATATACAAAATTTTATATAGTTCTTCATCTATAGGTTTCACCATATGGACCAGATAAAACTGGCCTAAAACTAGTAGGGGCAGCTGGAGCTCTAAGGCGCCTGATTCAGCATAGTTGAAACACTGGGTAGCGGTTTTAACTACCTTCATTGACATTTTCCCATAGACAGATCCACCTGGGATATCCTCGGAAGCCTGAAAATATGCAAAGCCACAATAAGCATATATTGATTGGTTTGCGCAAAAGTTATAGCGTCTACAAAATAGGGGATAGATTTATGGCAGTTTTATTATTATTATTTTTTTCTAGTAATGGCGGTGATCAGCGATTTTTATCGGGACAGCGATATTGCGGCGGACACATCGGACACTTTTGACACATTTTTGGGTCCAGTGACAATTATACAGCGATCAGTGCTATAAAAATCCACTGATTACTGTATAAATGTCACTGGCAGGGAAGGGATTAACACTAGCGGGCGATTAAGGGGTTAACTGTGTTCCCTAGGTGTGTCCTAACTGTAGGGGGAATGGGACTTACTAGGAGGAGAGGGAGATTGGTGTTCATACTCAGTATGAACACACAATCAGTCTCCTCTCCCCTGAGAGAACCAGGATCTGTGTATTTACATCCCGGTTCTCGCTCTGTCACGAGCGATCGCAGGTGCCCGGCGGTCATCGCGCCCGCCGGGCACTCGCATCGGCTCCGGGTACACGCTGCGGATTCTAGTGGCCAAAAGGGCATAAGCAACGTAAGGTAACGTAGTTTCGCCCAGCAGTGCCATTCTGCCACAGTAAAACTGCGGCGGCTGGTCGGCAAGTGGTTAATGAGGCTAATTTATTAAAGAATGTAATAATATTCACACAATAAATAGTGTGAATATTCAATTCAATTATCCAATCATGTTAAAAAAAAAAAAAAAAACATTTACCTAATTAATCTGCAAATGAGTGCATAATTGAACTGAATGTGCACACAGTTTTTTTGTGCAGACATTCTCAGATCTTTTAGTAAATCAGCCTGATTGTATTCTATTATCATTTAAAGTAAACATGAAGTATACAGGAGGGTTTCAAGTAAATAAAATATTAATAAAGTAATGAACAATAGTATAAAACAATATAACCTTTAAGTTACTGTAGGTGCAGTACAATAATAATTTCTAGGGAAATATTCTGTTATATTATAATTGACCAGCTGTATTCATGTGGTTATGGGGCAATATTAACCAGAAACATTTCTTAAGGGAACTATAATTAAAAATGAAAAGCAGTATTCTTCTCAGCTGCAGCGCACAGACTTGGAAATGGTTATAGTTACTAGTCTTTTATATTTTACAATCTTCGTGTGTCTTTCTTCATACCCCAAACTATTTTAAAAGGCGTTGGCACACAATTTAACTTACTGAAAGTTAAATATACAGCTGGGATTTTAGTGATTAAAATCGTTAGAACTAAAACAAACTGTCAGTACTACAGAGTTCTATCTAAGGTGGGGCATACACATACTACATGTTTATGAATGCCAATGCATAGCATTAATCCGCAGTTTAGGTGGTTTTCTAGTTTACCCATAGATTTTTCCAAAACTCTTTTAACGGCTTGATGATTAAAAGATAAATAATTACATGACAACAAACAAGGTTATAATGCTTTTGCTATGTACAATAATTGAGCCTTCCTTCATATTTTTTTTGTTCTTACTGCATGTGAGTGGGTGAGCAGATGTCTCCTTTGACTTCATTATGAGACTAGCAGCACTCATCAAGATTTTATTTGTATGCAATTATGTTCAAAAACAACTCAGAGACAATGAGTAATTTCAATGTGTAAAACTGCTAATGCTTTATATGTTAAAGACAGAAAGAATATTTATTTAATTAAACTTAAAGGCTAAGTTTACCTTTGTTCACCTTTTCTTTTTTTTCTAAATTCCAGCTCCCCTATGTACCAATATAGCATTATTGTACTTATTTTGTAAAAATAAAATAGCTCTCCATTTATTCTACACTTACTTACCTCACTCTCTTCCTGGTTTAAAAACACTGCTCCATTACTTCTGCCTTACTTCCTGGACAGATTTTAGGTCATGACAAAGGCAGAGTTGACAAGGTGATCTCATTAGCACACACTCTGCATCATCTACCCTCAGCTGGTCAACTCCTTCCTGTGTCATGACCTAGAGTCTGTCCAGGAAGTAAGGCCGAAGTAATGGAACAGTGTTTTTAACAACCATGAAGACAGTGAGGTAAGCGTGTGTAGAATAAATGGAGTAGAAGTAGTACATTACTGATATATTGGTACATAGGGGAGCTGAAATTTAGAAAAAAAAGGGGAACTTAGCCTTTAAAGTACAACTTAGAACTATAGGAAAAACTTTTTTTTATTTTGGATAGCATAAGGGAGGGGTTTTTTTTTGCCCACTGTGTCCAATTGGGGAGATTGACCTTCACTTCCTGTCCTTTGGCCAAAACTGTAAGAAAGAGGAAATCCCTGTGAATCAGGGGAATCCCTTGGGGCCCCCCTGGTCACCAGAACTAGTGCCCCTGCCCCCATTAGAAGACTTACCCTATATTGCTTTCCTGAAGACAACTCAAAATTTAGAATTTTCTTTTACTTGAACTTTTAATGATAATGGTAAACAGGACCAATAGAGAGGGTGAATCCCCCTAACGGGGGGCACTGAGAGCAATAAAAACAAAGTGTTCTCATCTATCTCCATTTGGTCCAAAACAAAAAAAAAAAAGATTTGCCTGTAATTATACTTTAAAACAGTTGTAAAGGCATAAGGGTTTTTTTTTTATCGTAATGCATTCTCGGCATTAGGATAAATTAGGGTGATCAACCCCCCCAGCCCCCCTAAATGCTTACCTGGCTTCCTTTTCATTCCAGCACTATGCCCGAGAGCAGCATCATCCTCTCTGCTCACAGGACACAGAGGCCATTGGCTCCTGCTGCTGTCAATCAAATCGTGTGAGAAGGGAGAAGATGCACACAGCCATAGACATGAATTGAAGCGAGCCCGATGTGTGCCCCCATAGTAAGCGGCTTGCTGTGGTGGCAGATGCTGAAGAGGAGGAGTGGACAGCGTGGATGGGGGACCCAAGAAGAGGAGGTTAAGGGACGCTCTGTGCAATGTCATTGCCAAGAGCAGGAAAGTATAACATGTTTATTATTTTAGGAAAAAAACAAATAGCAGGCTTTACAAGTGCTTTAAAGTTTCATGCAGAAGAATAAATTACACAAAGGTATTATTGCTCCAGGTGGACACTCAGATCATCCACTGGCCATGGGTGCATAGGGACCAGATACAACCAATAGGCTGCACCTCCACAGTTTTTTTTGTTTTACCGGTATATATAATCAAAAAGCTTTATTTTAAGTAGTGTAAACTGTGGTGCATTGCTCACAGCCAGACTCTCTGCTTCTATTTGGCAGAAGGAAGAAGTTGTGAGTTTGTACTACTAAGGATAAAGCTTGTCGAATATCAAGAAAAATACAGCAGAAGTGCAGCCTGTTTATTTATATTTGCCAATTCTTTTAATTTTGGACAGAGTAGCAAAAGGTTTGAACCTGTCTGTTTTTTTTTTTTTTAATTGCTGTCTGTTTCATCATCGGAAAATTCACCTCCCCTTATTAATTGGTTGAACAAGAGAAACTTGGTTGATTTCCCCATCCATGCTAAATCACATGGATGGAGGAATCTACACTACTGGCTATTGTATTTAGGCAGCTGCCGCATCTTCGGTTACCTGAATTCACAAATGGTGACTGGACCCGATTGGATGCAGTCAGTATTCGCCCAAGAATTTTCCACCTGGCTCAGTTGAGTTTAGTGCTGACAGGGCCTCTAGGCTCACATTTTATCTAATTACCACTGAACTTTGAGCTGATCATGGTTAGAGCAAGTGGTATCATCACTCTCTTATGCCCCGTACACACGATCGGAAATTCCGACAAGAAAAGTCTGATGTGAGCTTTTGGTCGGAAATTCCGACCGTGTGTATGCTCCATTGGACTTTTGCTGTTGGAATTTCCGCCAAACAAAAGATTGAGAGCAGGTTCTCAATTTTTCCGACGGAAGAAATTCTAATCGAAAATTCCAATCGTCTGTAGCAATTCCGACATGCAAAATTCCGACGCATACTCGGAAACAATTCGACGCATGCTCGGAAGCATTGAACTTCATTTTCTCGGCTCGTCGTAGTGTTGTACGTCCTGCGTTCTTGACGGTTGAAAGTTCAGAGAACTTTTGTGTGACCGTGTGTATGCAAGCCAAGCTTGAGCGGAATTCCGTCAGAAAAACCATCCAAGGTTTTTCCGACGGAAATTCCGATCGTGTGTATGTGGCATAACACTTCTTAATACCAATGCACTTACATGGGTAAAACATAAGAATAACACCAATGCATTGTGTCAGCCATTTTGTCTGTATTCATCTTTTGCCATTTTTTTACATGCTGTTTAACAAGTTGTGATCATGTAAGTGCAATATTTTATAATAAATTTGAACTTTCATACAATATCACACTATATTGAGTCCTTACTTTGCATATGATACGGTCTGCTGAGAGCGTTTTGGAGCTGATCTGTTTTTTTGGATATATCTTTATTGCCGGTGGGAGGTTCCAGTGCTGGTCTTTATTACTTCCATGAGATCCATCTCCTTTTTTTGACAGAGCAAGTTTTTACCACTTTGAATAAGAGGGGCCACTGGTGTTCCAGTAAGCCCCCAGTGTGGATTTTCCTTTGAGTGTCACCCTGGCCATTTCTGGTTTCCTTTCCAAGTGCACAAGAAATCATTGTTTGGCACTTTCTCTTTTTGTTATATTCACTTTGGAAGCGTATTGTTTATTACAAGTCACAGTGTATTAATGAACATTTTTTTCACATTAATATTTTACTGTTGCAAATGTTATGTTTGTAGCGGGGTCCTGAATTTAGGGGACGTGTTTGAGTGGTAGTTATGCTCAAACACCCCAATTGTCAGGATTCTATTAGCCAGGGAGAGTATCGGTGTATAGTTCCCTGTGGCCTGCAGGTGGCGCTGCCATGGTAGGCCAGGGTTGAACCGCTGATACAATGCTGTGCCTTGTGTGTCCCCTCTCAGCAGCCGTACAGTGGGTGTGGCAGGCCTGCTGTGCATGCTGGGGGAGGATGTAAAAGGGGCAGACACTGCCTGTTTGGGGTTCTGTTCTGCGCGGTCTGTCGTGGCCGGGGGTCCTACCCCAGGGAGTGTGTTCCTGTCCGCCCAGGGGCGGAGGTCGGTGAATCAGTCCCAGGCACCTTTAGCCCTGGGACTGCAGCAAAGGCCTTGGGCCCAGCACCTTCGGCTGGGGCCCATCAAGGATCGAGGAATCCCAGGGTGCCGTCTTGCGAGGGGACCGGTATCTTAGACGAGGAGGCCGGGGGAGGAACTGTTCAGAGGGACCGGTGAGAAGTCACGGTGAAGGAAGGGGCCCGATAACTCTCTGGAGGGATGTCTTCTCCTTACAAAGAGGTCAAGCTTTGAAGCACCAAGTTCACCAGGTCTGTGGCAGAGACCAAGTTCACCAGGTCTGTGGCAGAGACCGAGTTCAATTAGTCTGTGGCAGAGACTGTGCGGTTAAGTCAGAGTACCATTTGGCTGCTAGTCCCTACCTAGGGAGACTATCCATCTGGGCTGAGTCTGCTTGAGAAGCCGAGCAGTGAAGTGATTACGTTTGTGCCTGGACCTCTCCCACACCTTGCTGTCCTGTCTACTTACTCCAACCTTTACCTATCAGAGACTGTTATTTACTAGAAATAAACTCTACGTTGGAGTTGCAGCTGGTGTGGACATTCAAGTCACTGGGGGGAACAAGGACTTATCTCTGTCAATTGTAGAGGTGAGAACCATTCTCTGGAGGATTCTGGATTCTGGTTTCTGGCCGTGGAGACCCGCCAACAACACCGCTCAACTTCTTTATACCGGAGGGTACGGGCTTGTGGCATGGTGTGCCCTCTCTACTTGCGGGGAGCCAAAGGCAGGTGAAGAGGGTGAGTGCGCTACATGTTATTGTTTTTTTATGAATTCAATTTATCTATATATACTGCACTTTTGTTGTATATTACCAATGCATTGTGATATGGCATCCATTCATAACATTTTCATTTAAAAAGAAAATCTTACAAACTCTGTCTAAGGCAGGTCAGCAGGAACTGGCTGAGATTCTAACTGTGTGTGGGCAGGCTAAATGTCAATGTACCAAGTTGATTGATCGATCAACTTGGGTACAACCAGCATGCTGGGTTTTACCTGCGATTCAGCATAAAGCAAAAGTAGTAGCTGGCAACTCCAACATCCATGTGAATATATTTATTTCTTGCACATGAGTAGATAAAATTCATACATGTTTCGGGGAGTAGCCTTGTTCTGTGAAAAAAGGCTACTCCCCGAAACATGTAAGCATTGTATCTACTCCTGTGCAAGAAATAAAGATATTCCCTGTGGTTGCAGGAAAGAAATTTGCTCCATGAGCCTAAGAGAGCAGAGAAATTTCCCTTATCTTCTTACCATTTCCTGAAACTGAAAGTAAAGGAACATTTTCCCCAAAGAGAAACACCAAAAAAAAACTTTTGGCTTTAGATACGCTTTAAGGATTGGCACAAATAAAGCAACATTTTACAGGGCCCAGATGCTAAATGTGCATAGGCTACAATAAATTTAGCTGCATTATTAATATATCACACACTTATTATTGCTGCCCATATGAAATAACTCCACAAACTAGCAGACACCCAGCTGCTCTGGCAATTGCATGAACTACCAGTATGGGCCTGATTGTAAATAATACCTGATTATTTTTGTAACCTTGACATACAGTGGAAGCTTACTTCATGCTGACTAACTCTTATTAGTATGCTGAGAATTCCTTCAATTTCAACAAAATTAAAAACTCAAAATGAAAAGGTTATTTTTTCATGCCACATTATAATGTTCTATGTTTTTTAATTACAAAACAAACGTTGCTTACATGACTTTATTTCATTTCATTTTACAACCAGTAATACTTTTTGCTGTAATTAATATGCTTGCACTTGAAGTTTTGTAGCTCATTTATGCTTAGGAGGGTAAATGGTATATGGTTCTATAATCATAAGATAACTTGGCACCATACCGCAGGCTGAAACATATTAGCCATATATCTGGAATAATCATAAGTAACAGAATTACACAGCTGTATTAATAACACAGAGTGGTTCAGGTGACATTGCCATAAACCACAAGAGCCAAGCTCCAGTGTTTTATGTCACCACAACTAAGAGATGTTATTACCACCTAGTAAATTCACACTTGCCTAGTCTTTATTTAGTGAAAGGGTGTACCCGGACCTCCAGTGCAATTAACAAGGGGACTGTGAGGAGGAATTCATGACTCCACTAACTCACACTGCTCTTGTAAATGATTTGATGATTAAACTGAACAATACGACAATGTGCTTATTGTTTCTTGTTTGTGGTTATTGTTTATGTTCAATTTATACGTCGCCCAATGAACGCCACAAAAGTGATGCCAATGGAGTCTTTGTTTGTGTGTTATTTTTTTGTTTGTTTTTTTACAGATTGTTTGGTGTGAACAAGGCTGCTTAAAGTATTCTTTTTTCCCTAAACACACGCTAGTTTCCAATTTCTTGCATGCAACATGGCAATGATACCCTTGTTTTCTAGCAGTTATGAAGTTATTGTAGATTGTAAGGATTAAAGCTGAACTTTGATATATGCAATTGGCAGATATGCAATGGGAGCGGACACACATGGACATACATTTCTCCCAAAAGCTATAGGGCAGGATTAGGACTGTGTCCCTGTCATCATTGGCCTTTTAGCATTTTATTGGAGGCAAAGGTGTTGGGGTATGCTGTACTGCCTAACAACTTTACCTATATTGCAATACATTTTTCATACCATATATCCTGGGAAAGAACCACCCTAATCCAGTGAAGTCCAGCATTTGTTCCATCTAGTTTTTCCAGCATTGCCATAGCTGGGATCAACTATGTCTTTTAACATCATCATATTGAGACGTTCCAGTGGCTCCCATGCTCGTCCTGGGTCTTCTTCCTTGGCGCCCCCCTTTGCGACTGCCTGGTGGCTAGTTTTGGACCTCAGGTATCTATCTCCTCTAGACACTCCTGAAGAAGCGGGTAACTGCAAAACATGTTAAGAAACGTGATGGTCCATAAAGAAATACCCTGGAGTAAACATCTCTGTGTGAGGCGACTTCCGTGGTGGCGGTGAAGGAACTGTCTAGAGGAAATTGTTTGTATACCCGTTTTGTCTTGATAGACTATTTTTATACTGTTTTGTATTTGTATGTAAAATAAAAAAATATTGATTTTAAACTAATGTCTTGCGATGGTACCGAGAAAATCCTGTTGACCCACTCTTTCCAAATTTTTCTTGATAACATTTTAGGATGTGGGTACATTTATTTTAGAGATTAGACCTTTCGTGAGCAGCTGGTTTTATTTAATAAATATACGTGGCATGTGTATTAATAGTGGAGTCTTGGTGTGCATGTGTACAGTTCTGGAACAAGGTCATCCAGCGCCCAGGGCAAAGATGCCAAACTGCACCCCCCCTCCCTCATTCATGATGTGCAAGCTTAGGGGATCCTACACCCAGCAGTCACTTGCAAAAATCACTGCCACTGCCCCTCCATCCCACCTCTTGTCCCAGCCCTGCATGTGTATTCCATCCAGATCTGTTCAGTAATCCAGTGTGAGACTTGGCCTCTGTGCAGGAGCTTCCTGTAATAAAGACCACTCTCTGCTGCTCAAGCTCCTTGTACAGGTTGACTGGTCTTGTCTGGCTTTCACTTGTAGTTTTCTGTAGGCAGTCTGTAGTGGGTGGAGCCTGCTGGGCACTTGTCACATCTTTGCTGTCTGCACAGGCTACGTACAGTACAGCGATGATACAAAATATAAGATAATAGAACCCTGTGCTGTTAATAGTGCAAAAAGGAGAAAGAAAAAACAAATTTTCAGAGCAGCTACCACAAAAAGTGTAATCACCACATTAATAAAATGCATATATCTAGAATAATAAGTGAAGCACTCTGTAATTAAACCCTCTCTCTAAATTACACAATATAAACAAAAAATATAATCCGTAAAAATGTGCAATATAACAAAAACATCAGAAAGCAAATAAACAATGTAAATCAGTACAATATAGCAGATATTGTGCTTAAAATATATATCTCAAAGAAAAAATGTGCATATTGACCAAAACTATAATAACAGTCATAGACACCATCTAATCTTTCTGTGACAACAATCTTCAGAGAGCGCAACACATTTTTTCCATAGGCACAAGGAATTCACACTTTATCCCCCAATGAAACAGGACCGATGTGCCCACCACAAAAGCTCTTCTCCTCTCACCTGGTTTGAGGAGAACAAAAAGAGGTCAAACTCATTTTTTAGTATAAAGATGTTTTACAGCTTGCATCTAGGGCCACTCTTCATACTGGCCATCTGTCTCTACAATATAGATGTCATAGAAAAGAAAAGGCAAAAGAGTGCAGGCTACAAACCACTATTTTATTAAAAAACTTTTAAAAATACACTCACATGGGAGAAAGAGTAAAGGCGCTTTCTTCAATATACATAAAACCCTCAGCAAGATGGCATCCTAGCTCCACCCTCCCTAATGATGTTGCCGCCCACCTGACACATATAGCCAAACTGTCTTTCTCAAAGGCTGAGGCAGGACATCAGCTTTATGCTCTATATAAACAGAATCCTAGTAACCATAGCAGCCAAACACAAAAAAAAATCCATATTACTAAAGACCAAAACAATACACAGATACAGCCACCATATTACCAGAGATCGTGAACAGCGGCATGTAACTCTACTTATACCGCACACAATATACAGTATATACAACAGCTGCCATACACATAAAGTGAACATTTCTAGATTGTAAGCTCTAACGAGCAGGGCCCTCTGACTCCTCCTGTATTGAATTGTATTTTAACTGTACTGTCTGCCCCCATGTTTTAAAACGCTGTGCAAACTGTTGGCGCTCTATAAATCTTGAATAATAATAATTAGAATAAATACATGCGATGTCGAGCATGTATAAACTACATATAAAATCACCATATTGACATCATGGGAGCGGGCAAATTAATGTAAGAGGGGAATACGCTGATGTAAGGGGGGCACTGAAATATGGAGAAGCTCTAATGCAGGAAAGGCACTATTGTAAGGGGAGGGCATTGTAAGGGGGGATCTGAAGTAAGTGGGGACACTGTAGGTGCCCACTGCCCGCTGTGCCACACTGCCACTACCTCTATAATATAACTGATGATGATGATATTGATAATCATTAATCCTGGATCTAGCTTGGGATTTAGACACCAATCTGGAACACACAGAACATAACTCAGATCACATTACAAAGCCTCAGATACTACAGAGCCCAGTGAGATGACCAGACCACCACCAGCTGATCAACACACCAACCCCCCCCCCCCCATTCTCCTTGCAGATCATAAAATGGATTCCCAAAGAGAGGGGATCTCCCTAGACATTTAATGGATCTGAATGGAATGTGAAGTGTGGACAGAAGGTGTAAGCCCGCCCCAGGGTACTGCTGCTGTTGCCTCCTGCCTGTGCGTGCATCTCAAGTTCAGCAGAAGAGCGGTTGGTTCTCGCTTCCAGTCACTCGCTCCCTTCCAGCAGCCAGTAGGTCTGGTCAGATCCCAGAGTGGTGCGGGCGCCTGTCACAGATCGAGAAGCCGCCCGCCTGGTTCGTTTGGCGGCTCTCTTTAGGTGCAGGCAGGCAGCACTGTCAACAGTGCTCAGCCACAGCCACCATATCCCTAGAGTAAGCTAAGCTGGCTGGCAGCCAAGTGCCGACCCGACAGTCATCTTATCTCACAATTTGGCTTCCAGGAGTGGGTGGCACCCCCCAAAGTTGCCGCCCGGGGCACATGTCCCCCTGCCCCCATCCAGTTTAATGCCCTGGATCTACGGCACAGTAAATGAGTATAAGATTCTCATGCACACTGGTCCTTACTCAGTTAAAGAACTCAATGATTTGATCACACCTCTAAATTTGGAAACTTTTCAAAAGCTGCACCTATAACTGTTCCTGACTTCTGCAAAAGAAACACATTTCACACAGTTTTCCATGGAGGATACTAGAACTGGTATCACTTGGAGTGGTATCACATGTCCCTAAGTGAATAGGCTCATGCAAGGGCCTGCAATAAGTGTGTTTACAGTAGGTATCTTTTTATTGTTAATCTGGTAAAGCTGTTGTCACCACAACAGTAAATGAGGGGATACCCCTTTCTCCAATGAAACCTCAGATAGCAAGGAAACTTGACTAGAGTTCTTATCCGTCCCACCTATTCAAAACTAAAATAAAATAAAGTTTTGGGTTTTGGCTGGGCACCAGCTTTAAGCTCTTCTTAATAGGATATTAGTCTATTACAGTATATACATGTAAAGTTTAAAAACAAACTGTATGAAATTAAATGGAACAACAAATAATAATCTCCTTGGAAAATTGTGATAAATTGAGGCCAAACTTGTTTATTAAAATATTTTGCCTTGTATTACTTATAATTGCTGTCAATAAAAGAGCACAATATGTTTACAGAAGTATAACTCTATTTAATAAATGTGCTCACGGTACTTACATAATGTACAATCAACTTCAGCAATAGTAGAAATAGGCCCGCAGTTCAAAAGTCCAGTAACCATTTTAATAAACATTTTCTCCGATAGCACTGAATCAGATTCCAGATGTTTCTGGCATGTGTAAAATATAACAGTTTACATCTCAGGCAATAGCATCACTTTCATCCTTTTTCACAGCTGAGTAAACAGTTTAAACTAAATAAATAATCTCAATAAATATTTATCTAATAAATATCTGAACTTCTCTGAACTCCATACTGTGTTGGCCAGATGAACAAGTTTATCTCTGTACAAGTCAGTATATTACATGACCAGATATACAGCAAATAGGAATGGATAGAAGTGTACCTGTCATTCATATTGATAGAGGCACCCATGTAGTGATCTGGAACAATAGGGCACAAAACAAAGACATCTGAAATACATTCCGTGGAAAAGTAAGATAGAAATATACTGTATACTGAGGACACATTTAACCTTTCTGGATGATGGCTGAGTTACTGAGCTACTTTCAGCTCTGACATTTTTCTATACACAACAGGATAAAGAAGGACTTCATGGAGACCTGACTCCATTCGAAGATCTATGCCTTCCCAGTTTTGAGTGCTCCCATGCCATTTCAATCGCTCCTTCTATATTCGAGACTGGGAGAAGGAACTAGGAAATACAACTTCCTCGGAACACTGGGATAAAGCCTTTTATTTTCACTTACAAACTTTCAATAGCCTCTCAGGCCCAAGAGAGAAGCTAACATTGTTTGACTAGGTGGGTATAGGACCCTGCCATTCCTTCATAAGATAAAGTCCCCCATCCAGACCAGTGCCGGAGATGCGATGAGCCAGGTGGCACTCATCTTCACATGCGGTGGTCCTGCCCTCGAATTTGACCATTCTGGAAGACCATCTTCAAGTTAACTACATGAAACTGAGAGACCTGTGGTTTGTATGGATGGAATTATCCACGTCATCGGAATTACTACCCATTCTTAATTAATTGACACCCTCATATTTGTTTATTAGAATGTGCCTTTTCATCCCTCCCGCCGGACACTTCTCTTTCTTCTTTCCTTTCCTCTTCTCTACCCTGCTCCTTTTTTTTTTGTTTTCTCATTTACCTTCTTCTCTCCTCTTTCTCTCTTCCACATTTTGCAAAATAGTGTCCCCGCACTGAAATTGTCCCAGACTCTTGAAGAACCTATCCCACAGAGAATCGTATACTACACTACCCTGGGGAGCACACACCGGCTTCCCTCTAGCTACTCTGATTTTACCTTTACCTCTGCAACGGTGGACACTTGGGCCTGGTACTTGTTTATTATCGCACTCCAGTCCACACCTGACTTCTTCCATTGATATTTGGTAATATCTTTTTGTTTGAAGTCCTATGTATAAGCTGTTTGCTTTTACCTAGACATAGTGTGTGTCTTGTTTTTTGTGCCACAAACTCAATTAAAAGGTAATTCCTTAAGGCCCCTTTCACACTGGGGCGTTTTTCATGCGGTTTAGCGCTAATAATAGCGCTGTTATACCGCATGAAAAAATCCTGCCCTGTGCCTTCAATGTGAAAGCCCGAAGGCTTTCACACTGAAGCGGTGCGCTAGCAGGACCGCTCCAAAAGTCCTGCTAGCCGCTTCTTTACAGCGGTAAAGGAGCGGTGTGTTCACCGCTCCTTTACCGCGGTCTCCCATTGAAATCAATGGTACACCGCGGTAATACCGCCCGCAAACCGCGGCAATAGCCGCGGTTTGCGGGCGGTATTAACCCTTTTTCGGCCGCTAGCGGGGGTTAAATTAACCCCCCTAGCGACCGCATACCACGGTAAGAACGACGGTATAGCAGCGCTGAAAATCGCGCTGCTATACCGCCACCGCTCCTGCCCGCCCCAGTGTGAAAGGGGCCGAAAAGAAACATTGTTTTGGGAACTCCTAGTTCCAGGACTCCTAACGACACTTTAGCTGTGTACCCTCTTGCCATCCAGAAATAATTTTAATCTCCATCACAGTCTACAGGAGAGTTGCTTGTCAAAATATTCTGAGCTGGGTCTGCACATGTGCTGAGCATTCTACATTCAGTCCTTTTGAGATTTTATAATTTTATGGAGCACGGAATAAAATGTATCCATTGGATTGAATGGAAGGCACCTTCATGGGCCTGGCTCAGAAGTATTTGAAAGCAGCTCTTTGGCTTTATAAGCAATATCTGCTTGATCTGGGAATCATGAGTATAAGCCTGACAGAGGGGCTAGGGATGAAGCAACCTACCACCTCAAAGTACTTGCACCAAAAGTGCAGTTACACTTTACAGAAGGCATGTACTATAAAAACTGTGCCCAGAAAAGGCAGGCAGAGGGAAAAAAGTCATTAGTATTGCTTGTACGTTCTCAGCAGCTAATATTTTACCCATGCTCACTTACTGTCTCCATGTGAATGAGCACATCTTCGCAGAGGAGCAGGGATTTGCTTCCTTACATCAGAGCTGCACCCTTGGCGACTGGTGTGGTGATCTAATGACTGGTTGGTAATTATTCAAGAAGCAGTAAGGGAGATGGAGAAAGCATAGATTCACTGCAATAAAAAAACAGAAGCAGGGAGATTCTTACACTGCTGGTCCTCAGGTGTACCTTCCTCTCCAACATGAAGGACAGTGAGCAACAAAATTGAACTGAAATTGCCAAATCTCATTCCAAGTCTGATGAAACTATCACTCAGAGAAAGCAATGTTGTAGATAATGCCAGCCTGGATATATACATGTAGCGGCCTCACCCCTCTCTCCCTTTCTCATGCTCGGCTTGTCTTTCTTCGTCTAGGGGTTTCAGTGCTGGGGAGAGGGATGAGATACACCATGGCCCATGTCCTCCATAGCTGAGAGGTGAAGGCCAGAAGATTGGGTTTTGTGTAGGTGTCCTAGAGTACTTCGTCCCTGACTCCTTTGCTTCTAGTAACCAGAGTTCCACACAGTGAGTAGGTCCAACTCAGTTTTATTCTTCTTGCCAAACAATAAACAGTTTCTTCTACTGAGTAGTGATGGGGAATAGATCGAGGCACAATCCCTTCTCTTCTCCTGCTAGCCACTGTGGTATCACCAGTGGCGGGTAGTCAAGGCTACTGACTATATTGAGTAGAATGTGAATTACCTTCGCTAGCATGGCCCCTGTCAGGGGAAGGAAATCTGTCCAAGGGAGAAACCGGAGGCCTCTCTGTCACCAGCAATGCTGCGCCGGACTCTTCAGAGAAGTTCCGCACACCAGATCTCACGAACTCGGACTCAGACACGGGCACCCAAGGAGTTAGGGCCCCCTCGGATTCCTCCACCCTCGCGGAACTCAGTCAAAGGTACTGAGCCCCAGGCCTCCGCCATAGTACTTCAGCCCAGGCTAAAGGTGCCTGAGATGGACTCCATCTCTTGCTCCGGCCAGGTCAAGGGCACCTGAGCCCGGAACTCCGGACTACCAGCACCCAAGCTGAAGGTGCCTGGGTGCAGCCACATCCTCCAACTCTGACTCTGAACCCCGTGGTAAGGGCGTCCGCCCCTTTTATCCCCTCTCCCTTCGCGCCACAGTGGGTTCCCCGCCCCGCTGTACCAGCTCCAGGGGAGGACAAAAAGGTACAGTCTTGCGGTGTGAGTTCAGCCCCGGCCCAGGGCAACAGCGCCACCCGTGGACCGCAAGGAACCTCACACCACCAGAGTCCTCCAAGAACCAGAAAAAAACGTCTCGGATCCCCTAGCAATTAGTGCATCTGGGTTACACTACCACCCAGATGCCTCCCCTAAATTCAAATACCCGCTACACTCTCCCCCTGGTGATTTGACACTGGTCCCCAGTGTCTGGTGCAAACTCATGTCTGCAAAAGAGTGGCAACATAAGTTCAACCCAGAGACAAACTACACAATCTAACCCCGGATTGTGCCAAGACCTAAATGGGAAAAGGGAAAACATAAAACAGTACAACTATAAAACTTTTCAATAAAACACTTTAAACATCTCACACATTTACATTCTTCCCTCCCCCTGGCTATCTAAGGACCACCCATTCTCAGCAGCCTTGATAGACGAGTCTCCTGCAGAGGGAAAGAAAAGAAACATACATCCTAACAATACACGTGTGTCTGCTTGGAATGAATGGGTCTATCCGAAAAGAAACCCATTCGCTCCAATAAGTGCTGCATAATGTCAAAAAAACAAACAATCGTTGCGCAACACTGCCACCTGGTGACAATGCCACTATCAAGACACTCATCACTTCCAGATGAACTTTTTTTTTCTCTGTGACTCTACACTGACTAAACCCCCAAAGTCACTGATTTCTCAGAAGTGCAAGGAGAAGGAGGGAGAACAAAACAAGAACAGCTCCCATTTTCTCCAAAGAGTAGAATTGCCCAAATGCAAAAAAAAACTAGGGCACAGTCCCTGTGTTCTGGTGAAGGCACTCCGGAAAGTTCAACAATGAACAGCAAAAGAACACAAAGGAGTCTTTCCTTTCTCTTAAAGGTAAAACCTTGGATGCGGTAGGAACACAGGCTTCAAATGTCTGTCCAAAGCCTTCACATGATACTCAGCATTTACTCCTTCCTTGCGGCAAATCACCACTCTGTCCGCATGGATATGCCTTCCCAGCATCCACTTAGCTTTACAGTCCTGGAACTTCTTGGTGACCGTTGGTGAACAAGAAAGGTATCGCCATGCTTGCGGTACTTTAAGTTTGTCCCACACAAAAGTATCATACCATCTTTGGCGAAAAACTTCCACCTCATAAAGCAGTTCTCGAGGCAGGTACGGGTATTCCCACCCATACTCCTGGGCAACCTTCTGGCCGAAGAGACGCTGCAGCCTTGACAAAGGTGGCATGGTGGCCCGGTTTCCTTTTCCAGGCGGAACAATTGCTTCTGGGTAGCGAGGTGCGTTCACCACCTCGGTAGATCTGGGCCTAGGAGCCCGCAGTGACTTGCGTTGCACTCCCGCAACAGGAACAGGTGAAATGGATGTTGAGTCCAGAAGAGGAACTTTGGACAGGGGACCAGATTCCTCCCTAGGCACCGAGGCCTCCACCTGGGGTGTACTATCTCCAGTAGACATGGGCAGGTTCCTTGTGACACGGGACGAGGGTAGCTTCATCTTGTCCCATCCCTTCTGATGGAAGATTTTGTCTATCTCCCCATCATCGCCATTGTCAGACAATGAGTCCAGGTCAGAGGTGTCAGAGCATTCAGAGGGCAGATAATTCCCAGTCACGGAACTATCCCCCTTGACGGCCTCTACCGACTGTGGGCTTCCGCCACTTTTAACCACACAGCCAGTCCCAACCCCTGGCTCACCTGGGCCTTCAGAAGAACAGGGATGTCCAGGACTCCTCTCTCCGGATCCATCCAGGCCAGGCAAGCAGCAGGGCGAAGCTCTACCACGACCACATGAGGCCATCACTAGGCCGACTTTCCTCTTCGGTGGTCGGAGCAGGGAGCTGCTGGTGACCGAGGCAGCATCCTCGGATTTTTCTCTTTTCATCTCCGCTTGGGCAGTCACTTTGCCCGGATCAGTGCGCACGGGAAATGCACCAGCATCGATCTCTCCTTCCGGAGTGGCAGTCCCTGTTAGGTAGTTGAGGTGGAAAGCCAGAGGCTTTTCTGTGGATGGTTCCACCTCAAAGAGAAACTCCTTGCAGACCTCACATCGCCCGAATGGCTTCAGCTGGACCACCAGTCCCGAACAGTCGGGACAGATCACACCGAGGGCCTCCATGTCTCTGCAGGTGTACAGAGCCAATCGCCTCTGGGGCCTTAGTCTTATCCCCGTATCCATGATTGGAGCAGCCAGAGAAGTCATCTCCATTCCTGAAGAAACTGAAATCCATGGAGTAGTTGAAGTCATCTTCTCTCTTCGCTGCTCCATTGCGCACTGACCCACACGCGCCGGAATCTCCACGTGCGTACGTCCACACGGCCAGACTCCTCCCACACTCTGCACTTGTTTGCGGGCTTTCTCTTCTCCCCGCCCACGAATTACGCAGCTATGGGTTGCCTCGTGGCGCATTGACCAATATGGCCGACCTATTCGGAACTCCTCCGGGCAGCAAAGTTCAAATTCAGACACCATACACATCCCGGATACGATGCCCCCACGTGTAGCTGCCTCACCCCTCTCTCTCTTTCTCCTGCTCGGCTTATCTTTCTTCATCTAGGGGTTCCAGTGCTGGGGAGAGGGAGGAAATACACAACGGCCCATGTCCTCCATAGCTGAGAGGTGAAGGCCAGAAGATTGGGTTTTGTGTAGGTGTCCTAGAGTCAAGTCCAGTACTTCGTCCCTGACTCCTTTGCTCCTAGTAACCAGAGTTCCACACAGTGAGTAGGTCCAACTCAGTTTTATTCTTCTTGCCAAACAATAAACAGTTTCTTCTACTGAGTAGTGATGGGGAATAGATAGAGGCACAATCCCTTCCCTTCTCCTGCTAACCACTGTGGTATCACCAGTGGCGGGTAGTCACTGCCACTGACTATATTGAGTAGAATGTGAATTACCTTTGCTAGCATGGCCCCTGTCAGGGGAAGGAAATCCGTCCAAGGGAGAAACCGGAGGCCTCTATGTCCCCAGCAATGCTGCGCCGGACTCTTCAGAGAAGTTCCGCACACCAGATCTCACGAACTCAGACACAGGCACCCAAGGAGTTAGGGCCCTCTCGGATTCCTCCACCCTCGCGGAACTCAGTCGAAGGTACTGAGCCCCAGGTCTCCGCCATAGTACCTCACCCCAGGCTAAAGGTGCCTGAGATGGACTCCATCTCTCGCTCCGGCCAGGTCAAGGGCACCTGAGCCCAGGACTCCGGACTGCCAGCACCCAAGCTGAAGGTGCCCTCTCCCTTCGCGCCACAGCGGGTTCCCCACCCCGCTGTACCAGCTCCAGGGGAGGACAAAAAGGTACAGTCTTGCGGTGTGAGTTCAGCCCCGGCCCAGGGCAACAGCGCCACCCGTGGACCGCAAGGAACCTCACACCACCAGATTCCTCCAAGAACCAGCAAAAAAAGGTCTTGGATCCCCTAGCAACTACCACCCAGATGCCTCCCCTAAATTCAAATACCCGCTACATACAGCTATGAAGCTTGATGCTGGGTTCACAGCAGGCTCACAGCAGGGGTCCAGTGCGTCCCTGTTTTCCATTTCAGGGACGAATCAGGCACAACTTTTTGCCTGAATACAGACCTGAAACAGCCAAAGATGCACAGGACACCTCTGCAACAGCCCTGGAGATGTGTGAACCAGCTCCATTGAGAGCCGGTAACAATCTCCTGTCATGCCAATTCGCATAAATGTGAACCCAGCCTTAGACACAGAAAGTGCACTGCTATTTTTTTTTTTATTAAAAACAGTATTTTGATTATTCAGGCAGAGTTACGATTTCTAGATGTTTCAAAAATTATAGGAAATTGTAATTTAAAGTGGTTGTAAACCCTCTCATATACCCACTGAAGTGAATAGCTATAGATGATACACAGAGACAAAACAAATCCTCCTACATAAGTTTTACTTGTTTTTCTGCAGTCTTCTCCTGTCTATGCAGCGATACCCCCGAAGGAGCTGCTTAAGTTTGTTCAGTCTGTTACTCTGCCTCTCAACCTCAAAGAACTGTCTCAGTCCCTCTGGCACACCTAGCAAACAGTGTACTTGCAAACACACTAAAACAGACACAAATGTAGTGAACAGTAAGTTTGTTTACTGGGAGACTTTCCACAATCAAACAAACAGTCATCTGGTAACTCAATAGTCAAGAATGGCAAACTGTGGTCTTTAATAGTGTTAATCAAACCCAAAATGCAGACCCCAAAATAACACAGTCAAACAACTTAAATAGGTCTAGAGTGGCCTATGCACTCAGGCATAAAAGGGAATTGATCAGACTTAACAATGGTCAGTCTGTTTCCCTCAAATTCTGAAATCACATACCCAGGCAGTTAAATGTAAGGCAATAGGCCACAAATGCAATTTATCACATTAATAATTAACGTGAGAATTCCCCTTTAACCACTTAACAACCACCTGCCGACAAATAACGTCGACAAGGTGGTTGCTTAACTCTGGGAGGACGTTATATAACGTCCTCCCAGAATCGCGCTCCCGCGCGCCCCCTGGGGCGCGCACACGGGAAACTCCGTGACCGCCGGGTCCAGAGGACCCGGCGGATCACGAATCGCGGTAAATCGCCACTGATAGCGGCCGTTTACCACGTGATCGCTCCGTCAAATGACGGAGCAATCACTTGTAAACAGACCGGCGTCATTTGATGACGCCGGTTCCTCCCTCCCCTCTCTGTACCGATCGGTACAGTGTGAGAGGGGAGGGGGAGGGAGCGGATGGCAGCAGCAGCACTGTGGGCTGGATCTGTGACAATTGCAGTCACAGATCCAGCCATCCATCCATCCCTGCTCAGCCATCCCTGTGCTATACCCTGCCAATACTCTGCAAAATACCCTGCCAATACTCTGCAAAATACTCTGCAAAATACCCTGCAAATACCCTGGTGCAATACTCTGCAATACCCTGGTGCAATACTCTGCAATACCCTGGTGCAATACTCTGCAATACCCTGGTGCAATACTCTGCAATACCCTGCGCAATACTCTGCAATACCCTGCAAAATACTCTGCAATACCCTGCAAAATACTCTGCAATACCCTGCGCAATACTCTGCAATACCCTGCGCAATACTCTGCAATACCCTGCGCAATACCCTGCAAAATACTCTGCAATACCCTGCGCAATACCCTGCAAAATACTCTGCAATACCCTGGTGCAATACTCTGCAATACTCTGGTGCAATACTCTGCAATACTCTGGTGAAATACTCTGCAATACCCTGCGCAATACTCTGCAATACCCTGTGCAATACTCTGCAATACCCTGCGCAATATTCTGCAAAATACTCTGCAATACCCTGCACAATACTCTGCAATACCCTGCACAATACTCTGCAATACCCTCCACAATACTCTGCAATACCCTCCACAATACTCTGCAATACCCTCCACAATACTCTGCAATACCCTCCACAATACCCTGTGCAATACCCTCCACAATACCCTGTGCAATACCCGTGCAATACCCTGCCATACACCGCAATACCCTGCCATAGTCCGCAATACTCCGCAATGCCCTGCAATACTCCACAATGCCCAGCAATACTCCGCAATGCCCGGCAATACTCCGCAATGCCCGGCAATACTCTGCAATAACCACTTCCCGCCCTCCGGCCGTCATATGACGTCCTTGACTTTGTGCGGGGATATCTGAATGATGGGAGCAGCTACAGGCATCATTCAGATATTAGCTTTTTCAGCCGGCGATTCCCTACACCATAAGAACAATCATAGCGGCTGTTCCGCTGCTTGATCATTCTTACGGGAGGCGAGAGGGGATGTGTCCCCCCCCCCCCGCCGCCCTCTGGTGCTTCTACCGACTCACCGCTACAATCAAAGCCAGGATTGTTGTTTTTTTTTTGTATTTTTTTCAGGCTTCCCAGCCTAGAGGTGAGATGTGGGGTCTTATTGACACCCCCCCCCATATCTCACTGTAAAGAGGACCTGTCATGCCATATTCCTATTACAAGGGATGTTTACGTTCCTTGTAATAGGTATAAAAGTGATCAAAAAAATGTTTGGGGCGGAAAAACATGTCAAACTAAAATAAATAAAGTAAAATGAAGAATAATTTTTTTTTTTTTTTTTAAAGCGCCCCTGTCCCCGTGAGCTCGCATACAGAAGCGAACGCATACATAAGTCCCGCCCACATATGAAAACGGTTTTCAAACCACACATGTGAGGTATCTCTGCGAACGTTAGAGCGAGAGCAATCATTTTGGCTCTAGACCCCCTCTGTAACTCAAAACATGTAACCAGTAAAAATATTTAAAGCGTCGCCTATGGGGATTTTTTAAGTAGCGAAGTTTGGCACCATTCCACGAGTGTGTGCAATTTTTAAGGGCGAGATGTTAGGTGTCTATTTACTCGGCGTAACTTCATCTTTCACATTATGCAAAAACATTGGGCTAACTTTACTGTTTTTTTTTTTTTTAAGCACAAAACATTTTTTTCCCATAAAAAACACGTTAAAAAAATTGCTGCGCAAATATCGTGCGAGATAAAAAGTTGCAACAACCACCATTATATTCTCTAAGGTCTTTGCTAAAAAAAACATATATAATGTTTTGGGGTTCTATGTAATTTTCTAGCAAACAAATGATGATTTTTACATGTAGGAGAGAAATGTCAGAATTGGCCTGGGTGCTCCAGAACGCCTGAAGGTGCTCCCTGCATGTCGGGCCTATGTATGTGGCCACGCTGTGTAAAAGTCTCACACATGTGGTATCGCCATACTCGGGAGTAATAGCAGAATGTGTTTTGGGGTGTAATTTGTGGAATGCATATGCTGTGTGTGAGAAATAACCTGCTAATATGACAATTTTGTGAAAAAAAAAAAGAGAAAAAAAAAATCTTGATTTTGCAAAGAATTGTGGGAAAAAATGACAACTTCAAAAAACTCACAATGCCTCTTTCTGAATACCTTGGAATATCTTCTTTCCAAAAAGGGGTCATTTGGGGGGTATTTGTACTTTTCTGGCATGTTAGGGTCTCAAGAATTGAGATAGGCCGTCAGTACTTCAGGTGTGATCAATTTTCAGATATTGGCACCATAGCTTGTGGACTCTATAACTTTCACAAAGACCAAATAATATACACCAATTTGTACTTATTTTTACCAAAGATATGTAGCAGTATAAATTTTGGCCAAAATTTATGAAGAAAAAATAGTAATTTGCAAAATTTTATAACAGAAACGAAAAAAAAATCATTTTTTTACAAAATTTTCAGTCTTTTTTCTCTTATAGCGCAAAAAATAAAAAACCCAACAGTGATTAAATACCACCAAAAGAAAGCTCTATTTGTGTGAAAAAAAGGACAAAAAATTCATATGGGTACAGTGTTGTATGACTGAGTAATTGTCATTCAAAATGTGAGAGCACCGAAAGCTGAAAATTGGTCTGGTTATTAAGGGGGTTTAAGTGCCCAGTGGTCAAGTGGTTAAAGGTAGTCACTGGAATCACTAAATTACTGATACCGGAGGAGTAACAGAAAGGGTCCTCACAACGGAGATATCCAGGATCTTTTGCTAGCCTGGCGTTGGTGCACTTGATGTCCTGTTAAGCAGGATAAACAAAGGGGTACTTGAAAGTATCCTGATAGGCAAAGTGGGATGTGGGATGCTAGCAGCATCCTGATAGGCAAAGTAGAATGTAGCGACTGTTCAGCAGGGTGCAAGTATTCCTACAAATGTGGGCACTGGTGAGGCAATGTTGTTTGACTACAGTGTCTTTAAAGATGGGCAAGCGCCCGCTCACCCATCCTGCAACCAAAGGATCAAGCGGCCAACTCCCCGAAAGGCCCGTAACCGGATCGGCCCACACCCTTAGGAACACCTGGAGATATAGCCGGGATCCCTCTCAGGTTGGATGTCCATCGTTGTCTGACTCCTGGAACCATGGAAGGATCAGCACACCGACCTCTGGAGCTGTGGAGGATCAACACACTGACCTCTGGAACTGTGGCTGGATGGATCCCCTTCGTGGGTAACAGCAGTCCCTCAGATCACATCTGTGTTTCTCTCACTGCCTCATCCACTGAGAATCTTCTCAGAACATAAAATGGAGTCTTTAGCCAGCCCTCTGTTTTGAAAACCCCTCTGGGATTTGTAGTTTCTCCCTGTACTTTATACCAGTCTATGGGGCCATTTTGTGAGGGGACTGCATGTCCCAGAATCCATTGCAGCTCATCCTGCAGTTCAGCACAGTCTCTCCCATTGGCTGCTGTAACCGTGCCTTTAATTGGCTTTCTTCTGAAAACAGGAAGAATGAGGAGAGAGGGTGAAAAAGCCCATGCAGACATGACAGCCAGCTCTCTCTCCTCTTTCTTTCTCTCTGTGTTAATGTACATGCAGCCCATCTGTGATAATGTAAGTCTTTGGCTGCAATACCCGCTACATCTACAACCCATCAAAACGGCAGATTTGTGATCAAATCTTTATGCACCTGTGAGGAGTAAAGAGGAGGGGGTGGAGAACTGCAGTTACAGCTCTTATACACTGTGTGCGAGCTGATTGGAGGAAAGGAGCACATCACCCACTCCGCAGTGAAACGAAGAAACATGCAGAGCTATTTTCTGAATAGACAAGCTGTGTGCTTATCTCCATCTTCGACACAAATTTTATCTCATGTGTCGAGAAAATTTCTCATATTGATAACAGAGGAACAATGCACCAGAGAGAAATGAAACTCAGAGCTTTGGAGAGAGAGACAAGTGAACACTATAGATATATGTGCTTAGTTCAAATTTCATGACTGGAGTTTACAACCACTTTAAGTTTAGGTCCACTTTAACCACTTAACGACCGCTCACTGTATATATACGTCGGCAGAATGGCACCGACAGGCACAATCACGTAGAGTGTACGTGATTGCCTTTGTACAGTTGGGGGGTCCAATCGGACCCCCCTTCTATACAGTGAGCGGTGGCTAAGTGTCCGGGAGCATTCCGGGATGAGGGGGCAGCCATTCGTTTCTGGCCACCCCCTCGCGATCGCTCCCGGCGAATGGAAATGCCCCCTCTGTCTGTGTCAGACAGAGGGAGCAGGAGGAAGTGATGTCATCTCTGGTGCGGCGCTCACATATACCGAGCGCCGTACAAGAGAAGATATCAGGTCAGTGCACACAACACTACACTGACACCAGGACACATAGGGACATAAATCGCCCCCCCAGGCCCCCCCAGACACCCCAGATCACCCCCCACATCACCCCCCCAGCCCCCAGTCACAGTGTCACTGATTGCAGTGACCATTTATTTAGTGATCACTGCAATCAGTGACATTTGTGACTGTAAAAGTGTCACCAAAGTTTAGTCTTAGGTCCAGTGTAGCCCCCTAACCCCCCCCTAATAAAGGTTTAACCCCCTGATCACCCCCCAGATAACCCTTTCACCCCCTATCACCACTGTCGCTTAGCGATCATTTTTCTGATCGCTGTCTTAGCGTCAGTGATGCCGATCGGCAGCCAGTAATTTTTTTTAGGTTCGCCGCAGGTTTTTATAGCGTCAGGTACCCCAATATATTATCTAATAAAGGTTTAACCCCCTTGATCGCCCCCCAGGTAACCCTTTCACCCCCTATCACCACTATCACTAAGCGATCGTTTTTCTAAACGCTGTCTTAGTGTCTGTGATGCAGATCGGTAGCCGGTAATTTTTTTTAGGTTCGCCGCAGGTTTTTATAGCGTCAGGTACCCCAATATATTATCTAATAAAGGTTTAACCCCCTTGATCGCCCCCCAGGTAACCCTTTCACCCCCTATCACCACTGTCGCTAAGCAATTGTTTTTCTAAACGCTGTCTTAGTGTCGGTGATGCAGATCGTAGCCAGTAATTTTTTTTAGGTTCGCCGCATGTTTTTATAGCGTCAGGTACCCCAATATATTATCTAATAAAGGTTTAACCCCCTTGATCGCCCCCCAGGTAACCCTTTCACCCCCTATCACCACTGTCACTAAGCGATCGTTTTTCTAAACGCTGTCTTAGTGTCTGTGATGCAGATCGGTAGCCGGTAATTTTTTTTAGTTTCGCCGCAGGTTTTTATAGCGTCAGGTACCCCAATATATTATCTAATAAAGGTTTAACCCCCTTGATCGCCCCCCAGGTAACCCTTTCACCCCCTATCACCACTGTCGCTAAGCAATTGTTTTTCTAAACGCTGTCTTAGTGTCGGTGATGCAGATCGTAGCCAGTATTTTTTTTTAGGTTCACCGCATGTTTTTATAGCGTCAGGTACCCCAATATATTATCTAATAAAGGTTTAACCCCCTTGATCGCCCCCCCAGGTAACCCTTTCACCCCCATCACCACTGTCGCTAAGCAATCGTTTTTCTAAACGCTGTCTTAGTGTCGGTGATGCAGATCGGTAGCTGGTAATTTTTTTTAGGTTCGCCGCAGGTTTTTATAGCGTCAGGTACCCCCATATATTATCTAATAAAGGTTTTAACCCCCTGATTGCCCCTAGTTAACCCTTTCACCAGTGATCACCATATAAGTGTTACGGGTGACGCTGGTTAGTTAGTTTGCTTTTTATAGTGTCAGGGCACCCGCCGTGTATATAACCCAATAAAGGTTTAACCCCCTGATCGCCCGGCGGGTGATATCAATTAGGTTTTAGCGTCAGAGAGGGTCTGAGTCACACCCCAGGCAGCGTCAGGTTAGTGCCAGTAACGCTAACACCCACGCGTGAAGCATACACCCCCCTTAGTGGTATAGTATCTGAACAGATCAATATCTGATCTGATCAGATCTATACTAGCGTCCCCAGCAGTTTAGGGTTCCCAAAAACGCAGTGTTAGCGGGATCAGCCCAGATACCTGCTGGCACCTGCGTTTTGCCCCTCCGTCCAGCCCAGGCCACCCAAGTGCAGTATCGATCGATCACTGTCACTTACAAAACAAAAACACACATAACTGCAGCGTTCGCAGGGACAGGCCTGATCCCTGCGACTCCAGTGCTGTAGGAGGTGATTTCACCACCACAGTTAAAAAAAAAAGCAAATATGCCGAAGCTTTGGGGCAGCAGGGGCGGAGGAGCGATTTTGCTCCGAATGCCGCGTACATACGGTCGAAATTCCGACGGAGGCTTGCCCGTGGAAAAGTCCGACCATGTGTGTGCGGCATAACTTTTTTGCGGGAGGATGCCCCCATGCTTCGGCATATATAAATGGTGCGTGTATGCCCATCATTGGAAGTGGGTGGATGAAGGGCGGTATTCTAATGGTGGGCAAACCCACCGATCAATCTCTTTTTTCGTTCAGCCAACTGGCTGCATGAAATAAAAAGATTACAAAACATGTCCAACAAGGACCAGCAACGTACTGGTATGTTGCTGGACTTTGAATGTTTATACCAGAATGATGCCTGCGAGTTTAGGTATCATCTTGGTATCATTCTTTTTAGCCTGCGGCCGGCTTTCATGTAAAAGCAATCCTAGCGGCTAATTAGCCTCTGGACTGCTGTTACAAGCAGTGGGAGGGAATGCCCCCCCCGGATATAAAAAAGCGCCATTGGGAAATTGGGAAAGCATTTTATCACACCGATCTTGGTGTGGTCAGATGCTTTGAGGGCAGAGGAAAAATCTAGGGTCTAGAAGACCCCAGTTTTTTCAAAAAAAGAGTACCTGTCACTACCTATTGCTATCATAGGGGATATTTACATTCCCTGAGATAACAATAAAAATGATTAAAAAAAAATACTTGGAAGGAACAATTTAAAAATAAAATAAAAAAGCAAAATGAATAATAAAAAAAAAAAAAGCACCCCTGTCCTGCCCTGCTCTTGCCCAATGGCGAACGCAAGCGTCGGTCTGGCGTCATATGTAAACAGCAATTGCACCATGCATGTGAGGTATCACCGCGAAGGTCAGATCGGGGGCAATCATTTTAGCAGTAGACCTCCTCTGTAAATCTACTGGGGTAACATGTAAAGGCTTTTAAAGGCTTTTAAAAATGTATGTAGTTTGTCGCCAATGCGCGTTTGTGCGAAATTTTAAAGCATGTCGTGTTTGGTATCTATGTACTCGGCCTAAGATCATCTTTTTTATTTCATCAAACATTTGGGCAATATAGTGTGTTTTAGTGCATTAAAATTAAAAAAGTGTATTTTTTAACCCAAAAAATGCGTTTGAAAAATCGCTGCGCAAATACTGTGTAGAAAAAAAAAATGCAACACCCACCATTTTAATCTGTAGGGCCTTTGCTTTAAAAATATATATATAATGTTTGGGGGTTCAACATAATTTTCTTGCAAAAAAAAAAATGTTTTCATGTAAACAAAAAGTGTCAAAAAGGGCTTTGTCTTCAAGTGGTTAGAAGAGTGGATGTAAGCTTCCTAATGTTGTGTATAAAATGCCAGAACAGTTCAAAACCCCCCCAAATGACCCCATTTTGGAAAGTAGACACCCCAAGCTATATACTGAGAGGCATGTCGAGTCCATGGAATATTTTATATGTTGACACAAGTTGCGGAAAAACGACAATTTTTTTTTTTTTTTTTTTGCACAAAGTTGTCACTAAATGATATATTGCTCAAACATGCCATGAGCATATGTGGAATTACACCCCAAAATACATTCTGTTGCTTCTCCTGAGTACGGGGATACCACATGTGTGAGACTTTTTGGGAGCCTAGCCATGTACGGGACCCCAAAAACCAAGCACCGCCTTCAGGCTTTCTAAGGGTGTAAATTTTTGATTTCACTTCTCACTGCCTATCACAGTTTCGGAGGCCATGGAACGCCCAGATAGCACAAAACCCCCCCAAATGACCCCATTTTGGAAAGTAGACACCCCAAGCTATTTGCTGAGAGGTATTGTGAGTATTTTGCAGATCTCGCTTTTTGTCACAAAGTTTTGAAAATTGAAAAAAAAAAAAAAATATATATATATATATATTCTTTCTTCATTTTCAAAAACAAATGAGAGCTGTAAAATACTCGCCATTCCTCTCAGCAAATAGCTTGGGGTGTCTATATTCCAAAATGGGGTCATTTGGGGGGGTTTTGTGCGATTTTGGCATTTTATGGCCTTCGAAACTGTGATAGGTAGTGAGGAGTGAAATCAAAAATTTGTGCCTAGAAATCCTGAAGGCGGTGCTTGGTTTTCGGGGTCCCGTATGCGGCTAGGCTCCTAAAAAGTCCCACACATGTGGTATCCCCGTACTCAGGAGAAGCAGAAAAATGTATTTTGGGGTGTAATTCCACATATAACCATGGCATGTGTGAGCAATATATCATTTAGTGACAACTTTTTGTAATTTTTTTTTTGTCATTATTCAATCACTTGGGACAAAAAAAATTATATTCAATGGGCTCAACAGGCCTCTCAGCAATTTCCTTGGGGTGTCTACTTTCTAAAATGGGGTCATTTGGGGGGGTTTGTGCTATTTTGGCATTTTATGGCCTTCGAAACTGTGATAGGTAGTGAGGAGTGAAATCAAAAATTTGCGCCCTTAGAAATCCTGAAGGCGGTGCTTGGTTTCCGGGGTCCCGTACGCGGCTAGGCTCCCAAAAAGTCCCACACATGTGGTATCCCAGTACTCAGGAGAAGCAGCAAAATGTATTTTGGGGTGAAATTCCACATATAACCATGGCATGTGTGAGCAATATATCATTTAGTGACAACTTTTTGTAATTTTTTTTTTTTTTAGTCATTATTCAATCACTTGGGACAAAAAATAAAAAATTCAATGGGCTCAACATGCCTCTCAGCAATTTCCTTGGGGTGTCTACTTTCCAAAATGGGGTCATTTGGGGGGGTTTTGTACTGCCCTGTCATTTTAGCACCTCAAGAAATGAGATAGGCAGTCATAAATTTAAAGCTGTGTAAATTTCAGAAAATGTACCCTAGTTTGTAAACTCTATAACTTTTGCGCAAACCAATAAATATACGCTTATTGACATTTTTTTTACTAAAAACATGTGGCTGAATACATTTTGGCCTAAATGTATGACTACAATTGAGTTTATTCGATTTTTCTTATAACAAAAAGTAGAAAATATCATTTTTTTTCAAAATTTTCGGTCTTTTTACGTTTATATCGCAAAAAATAAAAATCGCAGAGGCAATCAAATACCATTAAAAGAAAGCTCTATTTGTGGGAAGAAAAGGACGCAAATTTCGTTTGGGTACAACATTGCATGTCCGCACAATTTACAGTTAAAGCAGCGCAGTGCAAAATTCTGAATTCACCTCTGGTCCTCTAGCTACCAAATGGTCCGGGGCTTAAGTGGTTAAGGAGTGTATTTGGCAATAATAAAATTCTATCATTGTACTATCTAAGAATGAGTCTTTAATACTCTGACTGCCATTTGGTCCAGCTCTTCTTACCTTTTCATCCATCCTGTGGCTTACTATTGCCCAAGGGCCCTGATGAAAAGGCTGTGGCTGTGAGGGAAGGGACATATAGAACTGCAAATCAGGAAATCCTGTCAAAGTGACCAGCTATCCTGGAGCAGGATTTTAGCCACCTTGAGGTGCCTTTTTACATAGCCAGTGGAGGGGTTATAGCTGTAGGCTTGCCATAGCTTTGATATCATGTATAGCTTTCCTTTTCAGACCAAAACATACTTGTATTTACAATTGGACATTTATTAAATAATTTTCTTTGCGTATAAGCTACGCTAATACAAGCTAATTCCCATAAGATTTCTACTTCACTTGCAAATGCTAATAGATAAGTCATCAGTAAAATAGCGTTAAGAGATTATTAAGATCAATATGTTCCCCATTATCAATCATTACCATTTAGCCTTTGTTTGCATCAACAATAATGGCTTAAGAGCACAAATGATTGATGGGAGCTGTAGTTTAAATGTGTATCACACGGGAGCGCGCGTGCAAGGTGACCCCCTCGGGAGAACGCTTCCCAGAGGGGGGTTAGCTCTTGCGGGGAGGAGCCACGAGAGCCGCCGTGGGACCCCAGAAGAGGACGATCGGGGCACTCTGTGCAAAACAAACTGCACAGTGGAGGTAAGTATAACATGTTTGTTTTAAAAAAAAAACTGATCCCATACAACCCCTTTAAGATGTACTTTTCTTTGCCAGACGAAAAGTCTCAAGTTTATTAAACTGGGATAATGGAAAAAAGGATAAAGTCTTTTACCTATATCTTTATGCTTTTTTTCTCCTAAAATAAAAATAAACGACAGCAATATTTGTGAGTTCCTTAACCCCTTTCAGATTTTTTTCTTTGAAATGTTAACATGTAGCTGCTTTTATTTTAATGGTCCGATTTGTGTCACATTGTAGTCAATGGAATTTGGGTTTAAATTTTATTTTATTTTTGCTTTTTTCGTTTTGTTTTTTGGAAGAGCTGTAAAAAGTATTTACTTTTTGTTTTTCCTATTCACATTGGCAATATAGCCAATAACAGCTGTAATAAACCTAAAAAACACCAATGCAATATATTACAATTTCAGCTTTCCTTTACTTTCACCTGGTAATCCAGCAAACAATGTTTTCCTGTCCTTGGGTGGCTACTCCAATCCATTACACTGTATTTATGGATGTATCCAATACTGGACTGAAATATAAACATGTCTTCCCTCTTTATCTCCAGTGACAACTTTGACCAAATATGGTCATGTCCATATATGGTCATCAACATTACCCAGGAGACCCCACCCCTTTAGTTATATTAATTGTTATCTGCCAGAGCTGTCAGAAGCAGGCGGGCAGTCATCGGGTAGGATTGTATCGTGTCACTTTTTTTTCAGTGGGTATTGAACATCATGATTGACCTGTATCTTGGATCTACATCACTGAAACCCCTCACAACCACTGGGCCAGGAATTTGGGGAGGAGGCCTCTGTCCTCATCAACATCGGTACTCCCCATGTTGAAGATTTGGTATGGTTCAGGAAGGGGGACCAGCATGCAGCTGTATGCTCTGATAGGGGTCTGGTAGGGTATGGATTTTTGGGTGGGCCCCTCTTAAATCCATTTGATATGGAATATGGAAGAGACCCTATGCTGTTTCTTTAAGGATTTTTGCATCCCCTATTAACATCTACAGCAGACCCTCTTTTGAGATAAGGGTTAGGTATGGATGAACAGAACCTGTCTTTTGAGCAGCTATTTACATACACCTTTTTATTTGTAAATGTCAATGTTGCTGTAGTAGGATGTATACATGCACAGATGTGCCAGTTCACAAGCAGGGACAGGGTACCCCCCAGCATGGTATTTAAGAGAGTTTTGAATTTTCAAACTTTCACTTCACGCATTACTAAAATCTCTGCTACTCACCAGATCTATTTGCCTGGTGGTACACGTTTTTGATGGCATTCTATGTGTCAGGGGAGTTTTATTGAGCAACAACCCCTTTTGTTCACTGTTACAAATAAAGTCACGTGGAAAATTTTTGAGTCCACCCTGAGGAACAGCTGAGGAATTTGACACCACTTTTGCCTTGGTTCTTACCCCTTCTTCACACCATTTTCTGGCAGCATTTGTCACTTACACTTTATAAGAAAACTCCTTCAGTTGATTTTCTTCAACATCTATTTTGAACACCCCTCTCCTGAGGAAGCATACCTGCAAAATACATCGAGAGATTGTAGTCGCTCCATAGTTTCTTAGTGCAATAACTTTTGTGCTAGATGGACTAGTATATAGCCGGTGGGGGGATATGTATGTAACTTACCCTCACAAGTGGAAGGAATTTTATATGTTTAACTATACCGTTACTGTGGATAGGTCTCAATACTACAATAAGGCATCATGTTCATACATATATTCGATTGGTGTGTATTGATTTTTGGCATATATTCCTTTTAAAGACTACCAACTAGCATTATGCTAGGCTGATTAGTCATAAAACATTATTAAACAGTGTTGATTTTATAATCTTCTCACTTTGCACCTTATAACTTTCTCTAGATTTTTGTGCCTCTGACAGGTGTGGCAAGCTCATCAGTGCAAAGAAAAATATGGGGAAAAACATATTAATACTTCTCCAAAAAACAGGTACACTGTCCATTTAAGACCTATTTGCTTTACTCTACTCACTTCTGAGGTGGAAGGAGGCAAATTTATGCAGCACTTCCAGAAGCAGACAGACCTACAAGAGCGCACAGCAGGGAACCACAGCAACAAGTCTTTACCTTCCAAGAGAACTGGTTGGTGCAGCGTGAGAGAGGGAGTTCCTCTTCCTGCTTTGAAAAATTGTTTATGCTGTTGCTAGGCGATGGACAGCCCCTACCTTGTGCCACTGTGGCTCCCCGCCCCTTGTGAGGTCATTGCCTTTGCTCTCATACCCAAAATAAATGCAGTAGAGTAGCGTAGCGCATTGCCTATACAAGACACAAAAAAAGGAGAGGCTAATAGCGGCAACACAGAGCTTTAAAAACACCACACCTGTACCTTACTAGTGCTGTTTAGGCATTATTTCCCACCCTCCAACTCCCAACCTTCTGGGGGGAACACTTGCAGTAACCACGAACAACAAGAACTTACCAAATGCAATCAACATATGGCCTGGAGCATGACCAAAAAAGAAGAACACTGGGGTTTTTCTACATTAGGAAGAGGTGGTCCTGAGGGTTCCAATGGATATGTTAACCCGTTGTATGCTAATGTGAGTTGGGCCAGGAAAGAAGACTTTACGTTGAAACTTCAGGACTCTATTGTGAATTGTGCCAACGTGCATTTTCTTTGTACGTTGTCAAATGTATTGACACAAGTTGATGCACATTGATGTGAGTTTTCAAAGCAGTTTTTGGAGTTCGGTTTTTAAGTCAACAGATTTAACAACAATTGTTCCAGGCTTTGAATTGTAAATTGGATACCAATAATTAAAGGGCAGGCCTCAGTGTTTGTTCCTGGAGGTCTGAAGCAATTGTATGTGTTTGGTGTTGTTTCTGCATGTGCTGTTGTCTTGGATAAAGAGCCTGTTAACAGATATTGGGTTCACCTCATTATTGCCAACAGGGAACAGAAGGCTCCGTTCTGGGTTACCTATTGTGAACTCGTCCACATGAGGAGAAATGTGCAAATTATGCAGGCATTTCTGTTAGAAGGTAAGTGTTTATATTTGTTTTATAAAATGTGTGTTTCCTTAGCTACACCCAAGAGTTTTATAAAGGGATAAGCCCTGTACACACGATCGGATTTCCTATGGTTTTTTAACCGATGGATTTTTCCATCGGAAAACCGATGAAGTTGACTTTCATCAGTCTTGCCTACACACCATCAGTCAAAAAACCGTTCCAAACGCGGTGACGTAAAACACTCCGATAAGCCGAGAAAAATTCAGTTCAATGCTTCTGAGAATGCGTCGACTTGATTCTGAGCATGCGTGGGTTTTTTATCCGATGAAGTCCCCCCCAGACGATAGTAATTTGCTATCGGTTTTTTAACCATTGGATAAATTTAAAACATGTTCTATTTTTAAACACCGATGGAAAAAAGACCGATGGGGCCCATACAAGATCGGTTTGTCCGATGAAAAAAGTCCATCGGACTGTTTTCATTGGTTAAACCTATCGTGTGTACAGGGCTTAATTCTCTAGTGCTGTTTCCCTTCCCACAATGTTTGCTTCCTCTATTAGTTGTCCTTTTGTGTAACTACTTTCCTAATCATTGTTTATTGTACCACACCCTCATTTATAAATTTCCAGTGTAGCTTGTGCTTTTGACATTGTGTCTTGGCCCTACTTTTTCTTTAATCCCGCCCATGTAGGCTGGTGATTTTTTTTACTCATATTTATTTTGATGAGCTTCCTAATTTAGTGTCTCCTCATCCAGGGAGTAGTTATTATACAAATTTTGTCATTTGGCTGAGTAGGAGGGTATGGGCCTTGGTTGGAACTTGAAAGCAAGGTGCATTTGGAGGGGGCAGAGGGTGTAGTGTTGGGATGCTGGCTGGTGAAAGGTGTCCTACCTGTGACTGGCAGTGTAATAAGGGGATATGGGTAGGTAGCTCTCTAGGTTGGGTTTGTTCTTTTTAATTTCAAATAAAGTATTTTTTTCCCTAAAAGTTTTTATTTATTAAGAGTATAGCATAACATACAAGACAAGGTAATTGTCACAGAACAGCATCTAACAGAGAAACATGGAAGGTACCTATGTCACGATACAACATGAGGATCTCAACTGAGATTAACTGACCACGACCGAGGAACAAAAATGTGATGTAGCGTAAAAGAGCTGAGGATCGTATTTTCTATTCTCCCCCCCCCCCATTAAATGTTGAGGAGAGAAAAAGGTGTAGAACATCGATCATGCCCATAATTTAGAGTGCAATGTATCATGACAGCACAGAGGCGAGGTACCCACATTCAGAAAAAAAATAAAGAAAAGAAAAAGGGCAGAAAGTAGAGAAAAAGGACTGCAGAAAAGGGAAAAGGGGGAAGAAACGGAGACAGAAGGGACCTAGGGGGAACAGGGAAAAGATGGATAAACATAGCAGGGGAAAGTCAGAAGAGGCATGAATGGATCCACACCGACCCACCCCTCCCCCGACAGAGGGAGCAACGCCATTCTCACTAGACAGCCTTAAGAGACATACTGAAGGTAGCGATCAGTGGTAACAAAATGATTCCAGCAAGCCCATATAATAGAGAATTTGTGCATCATATCTTGCAAAGTGAAAATCAGTTCCTCCATTTATTTTATGGAGGAAATCTGTGCAAGCCACTCCCTGACTGTTGGAATGCCGGTGGAGCGCCAGTGTCTGGGTATACAAAGTCTGGCAGCATTTACTATGTGCAAGGCTAAGGATTTGTAGTAATCTTTTTTAGGTAGTGATGTATGGTACAGGAGAAACTGGGACGGGGTAAAGTCTAGGGTGTAAGTAGTGATATGCGAGATGTGACCGTGGACCTCCCTCTAAAAGGGTTGAAGGATCACACAGTTCCACCACACATGGAGCATAGTTCCCACCCCCGCCCCACATCTCCAACATGTATCAGGAATTCTAGGGGAAAATTTGTGAAGACGTGACGGGATCCTGTACCACTTAGTTATCACCTTATAGCCATTCTCTTGAATGGCCACATTCAACTAACCTTTATGAGCGTATTCATAGATAGTGTTCCAGTCTTCCGTTGACAAGGGCGTTTGGAGATCTCTATTCCAGGAAGTTTGTGAAGGGGTAGGAGTCTGTGATGGGGCCTCCAAGAGGAGGGTGTAAAGGAGGGAGATTAGGTGTCTTCGTGCTGTTT
This sequence comes from Rana muscosa, assembly GCA_029206835.1. Taxonomy (NCBI): domain Eukaryota; kingdom Metazoa; phylum Chordata; class Amphibia; order Anura; family Ranidae; genus Rana; species Rana muscosa. Next base: position 495,964,254 of record CM055121.1, read on the forward strand.
TACGGTGGCACAAGGGTTCAAAGGGCGTGAGTTGTCGTGTCCAAAGCGACTGACTGGCATGGGTTGTGCGAACATGTCGGATTTGTCTGTAAGTCCAGAAGGATAGAGAGGACGTCTTGGTGATAGTCTTCAGGGCTTCAAAAGACAAAGGCCTCCCATCAGATTAGAACTGGAGTGCTAGTACATCCTCAAATGGCCACTCCTGGCTCAAAAATTCCTCAGAGACCCCTGGAGGAAAGTCCAGGTTCCCTCTTAAAGTTGTCAAAGGACTCGGGAGAAGGGGTGGAGACCCGTGTAATGAGGTATTTTTGAATGCCAGAAGTGTAGAGTAGATGAGTGGGTGAGCTGACAGGGAATGGGGACAGTTCTTGGAAGGCAGCCACAGGAGTAGGTGCAAGGGTCCTGACGAGAAGGCTTTCTCAAGGAATACCCATAACTTTTTAAAGGCATGGATATTCTAGTCAGCGATCCTTGTGAGGTGAAATGCGTTATGGTATTTTTGAAGATCCAGTAGACCAATTCCCCCTCTAGACTTGGGTAAAGTGAGTCGGGAGAACTTGATGCGCGGCGGAGAACCCCTCCATAACAAGGAGGAGCAAGCTTTCCGATAGGATGTGAAGAAACCTGGCGGTAGGGAAATGGGGATTGACTGCATTAGGTAAAGTAGACGAGGCAGAATTATCATTTTGATCAGGGCTGACCGACCAAACCAGGAGACGTTCATACCCATCCAATCTTTAAGGTGCTTTTGGGTCTGGAGAATAGCAGGGTGGAAATTTTTCAAGTACAAGTCTGTCAGGCGGGTGGGAATTTATATGCCAAGGTATGTAAGTGCGTTCTGTTCCCACCGAAAAGGAAATGACTCTTGACAGTGTGCCTCCTCCTGAGATGGAAGGGAGCCACTTAGCGCCTGCGATTTTGTGTGATTGATTTTGAGATTTGATAAGATACCGAAGTGTTCTACATCTTTGAGAAGGTTGGGCAAGGAAATACGGGGAGATTGCAAAGAAAGGAGGATGTCGTCAGAAAAGGCTGCAACCTTAAACTCTCTGCCTTTCACGGTAATCCCCTGTATGTTCGAGTTGTCCCTCAATCTGTTAAGGAAGGGTTCCAAGGTAAGGATATATATCAGTGGTGATAGGGGGCAACCCTGGCATGTGCCGTTGCTGATGGGAAAGGCGTCTGACAAGTGACCATTGACCTTCACTGCCGCGGAGGGACCAGTGTACAGGGCCGTAATATATGACAACATACGGGTCCCCAGACCTAGTGCCGTGAGTACCTCCTGCATGTAGTCCCAGGCCACCCTGTCAAACGCCTTCTCAGCATCGAGTGAAAGAAAAAAATCCATGTGTATTGGAAGTCGTGAGCCAGTGATGTAAATTTAGTGTACGAATGGTGTTGTCCCTGGCCTCCTGCCCAGGGACAAAGCCAACCTCGTCTAAAGAGATAAGTCCGGGCACCAGAGGGATTAGCCTGTTAGCCAGAACTTTCGCATAGATTTTGATGTCCTCGTTTAGGAGGGATCTTGATCGGTAATTTGCAACTAAAGAAGAATCCTTACCTTCCTTAGGAATTACCGCAATGTGTGCAGCTAGCATGCTGTCTGGTTTGGTCTGGGGGTCCGATAAGGCATTGAATATGGCTAGAAGATTGGGGGCTAATGAGTCAATAAAGGATTTGTAATAGTGGAGAGAAAACCCACCCGGACCCGGGGATTTGCCCGTTTTCATTTGTTTCATAGCCATATCCAATTCCGACGCCGAAATGGGGCCTTCCAGGTCAAGTGACTGTTGGGGAGTGATTGGTTTGGGGCTGTATCGGGAGAGGAATTATTTAATATGTGTGGCTCGATTGTCGGCATTGTTCAGTGAGGAGTTGTGGGGCTGCAGATTATATAGCTTAGAGTAAAATCTCTCAAATTCCTTAACAATATCCTCATTCTTGACCAAAAGATCTCCCCTAGGATTGCGTATATGGTAAATTGTAGAGGAGACTTTTGAATTTTGGACTGTGCGTGCCAAAAGATGGCCGCACTTGTTGCCCTGTTCATAGAAAATCTTCTGGCCAAGAATGTATCGTCTCCTAGAACGCTTGCCTAGCTCCTCTAGAAGGGCTCGAGTGCGTGTCAGATCCTGTAATGTGGCTTGAGCGTGAGTCAGTTTGTGAGAGGTTTCAAGAGATTTAATAGTCCTGATAAGGGAACTCATTTGCTCTTGGTGCTGTTTCTTAGCCTATGTGGCCAAGGCAATCAGTTCACCTTGGATCACGCACTTATGTGCTTCCCAGAGGGAGACTGGCGAGATCTCCGGGCTCGAGTTTTCCGCAAAATATTTCTGGATTCATGTGCGTATATGGTCGGTCACTGAGGGATCCTCAAGCAGGGAGGAGTTCCGGCGCCAAATCTTTGTTCTGAAGGAGGTTTCAGGGAAAGATAGGGTGACAGTGATCGAGTGATGGTCTGACAAAAAAACATTGGTTCTATAGTGGACTGCTGGAGTAGGGGGAGATCCGACAGGGAGAGGAAGAAATAGCCGATCCTAGAATATTTTTGATGTGGGGTCGAGAAAAAGATATAGTCCTTATCTGAGGAAAACATTGTGTGCCAAACATCATGCAGGGTTAAGGATTGAAACTGTAGATTAATCTGGCGTAACGCTTTGTAGGTTAAGGTAGAGGATCCCATGGAAGGATCTAGTAAGGGATTGAGGGGGATGTGTAAAGTCCCCTCCTAGGAGTAATATACCTGACTGGAAAGAGGCTAATAGGTCGCTTGAACAGAAGGAAGACAAGTAGCCTGGTGTGAAGCAGGCTCAAGGGGTTACTGTTAGAAACAATAATATGATCAAGGCCAAAATAATACAAAATTCATCATGTTTATTTTGGTATCAAAAGTTAAATATATAGAGGAAAATTAAAAATTAAGTTAATTAAACTAAATGAGAGGGTGGTGTCACCTACCTGGTGGAAGAGTATGGTATGCAGAGGGAGGCCTCTCTTACAATTCTGGCTCGAGGCCCCTGGTAGAGAAAACAGGAGGCGCAGGAGTACAGAGTCACACGAGAGCCTGGCAAGGTTGCTCGTAGACAAGCTGGACCGGAACTGGAACAGGAACTGGAACGGACCCAGAAACTGTCAGACTGGAAACTGGAGCTCAGGCAGGTGCAGTCAGATGGACTGGAAGAGAGGATACACCAGTCCAAAGCAGGTGAACACTGGAGCAGGATCAGGTACAAGCAGGTTTAGGCAACTGGCTGGCGGCAGGGTAGCAGACGGGGCAGACAGGAACGTGGTCTCAGGTACAGGCAGGTTCAGCAACAGGCTGACAGCAAGGTAGCAGGAGGAGCAGGCAGGAACATAGTCAACACAGGCCGGGGTCAGATGCAGGCAGATAAGCAGGGATGGTCAAAAGCAAGCCAGGTAGGGTCAGCTGGAGCAAGATACAGGTAAACATCAATCAGAGGTCTCAGGTAATGCTGTAGACCGAACAGCAAGGAGCCCAGGCATCAGTCTCTTTAAATAGCCCCGTTTGGCGCCAAGAGTCGTCACCACGCACTCCCGTGCACCGCTACCGCGCATGCGCGCACAAGTGCGCACTGATGCGCCGCTACCGCTATCGCCATCTTGATTGCTGGCGTGCCCTTCCTGACAGGTGGCATCATCTGAAGGTTGATTACCATGAACATAAAGATAAGACAGGACACACAATGACAGTACATACAACACAACACTAGTCCGGACGCTGTAGTTCAGCCTCAAGTATTGCACATCCCGTTACAAATGAAACAGTGTAATTCCCTAAAAAGGGATTCTGAATTTTATACTAAGTGAAATTATTAAATTCAATCAGTGTAGTCAAATGGATGTGACTAACGAGGGGCTGAACCTGGTGTAGGGAGAGAGAGGCGGGAAGATGGGAGGGCTTCAAGGTGAACCTTGTTGGTAATGGGTAGGACTGGGCATGCAACCATGGATAATATTAATCATATGATGGATCCTAATATTGGAATGCGTCCTAGTAAAGGCAAAAGAATGGCATATCAATTGTCCATTGAGATCAGCAAAATTGCTAAAATGTCAGTTTGAAGAAAAAATGGTAAATAAATTCGACCCTCATATGAACCTTCAATAAATGTCATAGAGTTTAGTCCATCTTGGTACAATTAATTTCCAGGATTCAGTCTTTGAATCAATCATCATGATGTATTCTTCCATACAGTATATTGCTTAGAAAATGATCAGCTATAAGTTTGAGAGTAACAACAGCACAGGATTTAATAATCTTTAGAACAGTTGAATCTGTCAACAATATGTGCTGATTGATATGTGCAGTCACACGCGACCACTGAGTTAACCTGTATTACTGAAATCAGTTCAATCAGCTAGGCAACAAAACGTTGGTTTATGTATGCGGTCAAACGTTACCACTGGGTTGCACTGTATCACCCACAGTGGTCTTGACAGGTTGATAAGGCTGCAGCTGTTAGTGATATCATGTACTCAACTTGTATTGAGGAGGGAGAGAGAGGCGATCCCGAATGTCCATCTATGGATTTGGCAATGCCAAGCAAATTGCAAGTGAGGATATTGTTTGGGACGGACAATCATCTCCCGGTCTATCAGTCTAACAGGTTGTATTCCTGGCTTAGCTGGGTACCATCACCGCGCCTCTGCTAGCCTCGCTAGCCTCGCTCACCGGACGCCGCACAGAGTCACGTGACTGTGCAGGCTGGTGACGTCAACGCGTTTCGCCGTGCTCAATGGCGTAGCTTTGTCTCGGATGTTCGATAGGTCACTTGTTTTCCTAAATAAGCCCATCTGATGTTCGTTTGGGCAGTATAGGTTAGCTAGCGTGATTGGTTTTGAAGCATAGGAACCCTTAAGGAAGATGTACCTGCCCTCTGGGTCAATTAGGGAATCTGATAGGTGGAAGTTTGCGTTTTTAGATATGAGGATAGAAACACCTTTTGTCTTAGAGTCAGGGTTAGTAGCATGGAATGCTGTTCGGTAGATATGATTGGAAAGTTTAGGGATGGCATCCGAACGGAAATGGGTCTCCTGCAGGAAAATAAAGTGAGCTCTGTGTTTGGTGAGGGAAGACAAGACTTGCGATCTTTTCTCTGGCAGGTTAAGGCCCCTCATGTTGAGGGATAGGCATTTCAAAGTCAGGGAAGGCATGACTTGTGGCTGGTGCTGCAGACTTTTATGCGATAAAATGTAACGAGGCTGCTGTTTTTTAAAGGGTAACGTGCAGTTAGAGGGACGAGGGTGATAAAACCACCTGGAGGGGCAGGCGCGGATCCAGCCAGTAAGAACAAATAAAAATTAGGTAGAAAATATAAAAAAAGGGGGGGGGTGCGAGGTCCGGAAAATAAAGCTGAGGAGGGGGGGGGGACAAAAAAGGAAGAAAAACAGGGGAAAGAGGGAAAAGGGGAAAAAAGGGGGGGTAAGGAAGAGGGGGGAACAGTAAAGAGAAGTAAAAGGGGTACAGAGAAAGAAAAGGAGAAAGAGGAGAATGGAGGAAAAGGGGTAAGAATTCAACCAGAGGTGATGTTGGTCTTGCTAAAAAACCTAGGAAGGGGAGAGTCTGGAGGGTCAGCAAATCCCAATAGGATCTCTGTGTGGGGACGAAAAAAGGAACGGAAACCTCAGAAAGGTTGCGACCCAGGGAGTGACGGACTGAGCATGTTTAGAAACAGGTGATTGCAGTGGGGAACCTACCAATAGGGGGAGCTAATGATATAGTAACCATTGTAAAGTATGAACTCAGGAGACTAGGGAGCCTTATACATAACAAATAAAACATATGGAATAATTCAAACAGTTCTGCCAAGTGCTGCCATTGATTACCCCTTCTTATTTTAACAAAATATGTGTTATCAAGGGGGCGAGAACGAACAACTACATTGTGTGATAGTTTGAAAGCCTCGAGCGTCAAATGAAATTTGGGAAGTCACCCAATGCAAATTATCATTACCTTATAGTTAAGGATAAGTTCTAAAACCACCTTATCTGACTCATTGAGATTGGAGAGACGTCCCCCATCCCCATGGGATCAAGCTTGACAGACAACTCAGGTAGTCAAAGTGAATCACAATACTATCATTAAAGCAGGATTAACATATAAAATCACTTAACTTAACTTAACCCAATAGGGGGGAAGGAGAAAAATGTAAAAATTAAAAAATTAAAAAAGTACAAGAATATACAAAAAGTGCAAAGAGTACAAAAAATAACAAAATAACAAAAAAGGGGGGTAAAAAGAAAAAAAAAAAAGTTGTGGACAAAAAAACTGTCAAGGAGTGAGTCTCTGAAGAAGGGTTTAGAGGGAAAGGCACAATAGTTCTTGATGTGAAAGATCTGCATATCCGACCTATGGCATGGACACTGCAAATATGCTGGTGTGCAGTATAAAGTGTTACCTCCTAAGGATCAAGATAACATCTTTAGGTTCAGTCATAGGCTGTGCTGGCAGTTCCGTGAAGGGGATTGCAGGAGAAGATAGTGATGTCTGGGAGGGATGAAAGATTCCGCGTGAGTGGACCGTCACCGTCTTCGTCTCGCTGGCGGATCATAACATCTGTGATGCAGTAAAGTCCGACGGCTCCATGGAAGGCGAGAGTCTGCCAGAGGAAACAGCGTAGGCAAAAGTCCTGAAGGGGAATAAGGGGCAGAGAGAGGCGGGGAGGAGAAGGGTAATAGATGGTGACAGTTACTTACGGATAATGGCACTTGGCAGAGAGGAATCAAGGGTTATTAGGCATCCGCACACTCTCTTCTCCTAGAGGGCGTGGAGGGGGAGTCCGGGCTGCGGTGGTACAAGTGGCGACAAGATGCATGGTTTCCTGGGGAAGACGGGTCGGCTCTATACATGCGGGATCTGTGTCTGCTGGGCCTTCGGTGATGGGTGAAGAGAGACCGGGAGCCATGGTTCAGAGGGGAAATAGAAGGCGTACCACTCTTGGAGCTCGATGTGTGGGAGATTGAGTTGTTCGCAAAAGCCCTGCAGGTCCTCGGGTGAGTTTGGAGTAGCGAAGAGCGACCTCTAGCAGATGCTGAGAGCCCAAAAGGAAATTTCCAGCCGTATTGAATATTTCTGGATCGCAAAGCCTCCAGCAGGGGGCGCAGAGCTCACCTGTTCTGAAGTGTTATCTGGGACAAGTCTTGAAATAGTTTGATGGAGGATTCGGCCTCTTTCTCTGGCTTTGCGGAGGATTTCCTCATTAAATGGAAAGTTAACCACACAACAAATTACATCCCTTGGTGGTTCATTCTCACGGGGCAGTGGGCGCAAAGCGCAATGGGCCCTCTCCATGTCTATGGGAGAGTCCGCTGGGCGATCAATCAAATCATTAAAGATTGTGCAGATTGTCTGTTGCAGGGAGCCCGGATCAATAGTCTCAGGGACCCCCCTCACTCTAATATTATGTCTCCGGCCCCGATTGTCGAGATCCTCGACATGTCTTTGAATGGCCAAGAGTTGGGAAAGTTGGGCGTCATAGGTGGTTTGGACCTGACGAATGGCCGCTGCTTGTCTCTGGACTCTGGGTAATTTGTTCCACCCCATCAATCCGATGTGCTACCGCATGGATTTTGGCTTTAAGGTCAGCGATCGCAGCTGTAACAGTGTTCTTGATGTCGGCAGCGACTGTCTCTAAGTCAAACAGGCTGGGGGGATGAGCATGCCCCGTGCTCATGTCAGATCCCCCAGATAGTGGAGTATCGGGTTCCGTGCTAGGCGAGATCAGGGTTTGGACCTGTGAGGCCACGTGTGCAGCCATGCGTTGGGACTGAAACAGCTCCGTTATGTTTCTGCTGAGCTGCGTACCTGAGTCAAAGGCTGATTGGGATGCATAAGAGCTCTGTGTGGATCTGCTCATGTTGATTGCGAGGTGTAGGTTCCCTTAGAAAGCAGGATTCAGCCCCTGGATCGAAGGAGCTCTCAGCTTATACTGCCATCTTGGTCTCCGTCCAGGCCACGCCCCTCTCAAATAAAGTTTTATCAATTAGATTGTGCCACCATTTCATAATCCGGAACAACATATGCAACACATTAAAAATACTGTTCTGTAATCACCAATGTATCTCAACAGTAAAATAACAGAGTATAATAGTCAACCCTCACAGAAAAGAAAAAACAAAAAAAGGTACATAGTAAAGCAAATACATAAACCCCATTGCCCTTGGGTTCCATCATACCAGAAATATTATTATGCTCTGCCAATTATCAGACGATCCATAATAAGGTCTGCCAGTGCAGGGCCTGGTGTGTCCAACCAGGGAGCCAACAATTTTTCAAATTTTGGGTTTGTTCTTGATGTGATTCAGCTCCTTCTTGTTGTTTCTCAGGGTTGGAGTTGTCAGTTTAGTTATCGCATTCAATGACATCCCAACTGCACTCAGTACTGTGTTAACAAAGTAAAAGCATATTTGAAAATCCTAAAACCAGAAAATATTATATGTTTACGAAAAGCCTATCAGATAGTATGCTCTGTACCTAAACATTTTTCCGATGGGATCCAAAGAGGCAAACTTGTTGGAATGCAGGTATTTGCAGATTGCTCCCTCTGCAGAGTGTTTAAAATTAGCATAGATACTGTATGTGATAAAGAAACCTACTAAGGAGAAATAGGCCCAAAATACAGATTTATTTGGAGTTGGAGTTCCCAATCTGTGTAGGAACAATACACGAGAAGCATCTACTTGACTACGCCACCAGCTTGCTGCAAAAAAGTTCTTCAACCATAAAAAAATAAATAGTAGTGCTGTTTTCTGTTATTGAGTCAAATATACTGATGTTGGATCTTATGGCATTACTTCTATCTCAACAGTTTTTTCCACTTGCATGTACTGGAAACAGAGAGACATGTATTTAATTAGCATGTGTAGTAAACACACTCCTACAAATTTTGTTCAATGCCAGACATTCTTAGGAGGCATTAGTGCACGCCTCTCCTCCGTTGTCTAAATCTCGGAGAGTTGAAGGGCCATGCAGTAATGCCTCCTGAGGATATGTGGCATTGGACAAAACAATGAAAAAGTATATAAATTGAAGGGATAACTCTCTGAGATTTAGGCAGCAGAGAAGAGCCATGCAGTAATGCCTCCTGAGGATGTCTGGTATTGGAGGAAATGCTCAGGGACGTGGTTACTGCACGCCACTTCCGGTTTTGAGATTTCCGGGCTGTGAAATGCACACTGGCTCCAGGGATGCAACAAAAGGAAAATAGCCCATGGGACTTTGAATGAGGCAAGCATGGGGGCCAACAAAGTAGAGTAAAACATAGTAACATGGTTTATTAAAACCTGAGTATATACATAGACATAAAAGCCAACCTGTTTATCATGACGACAAATTGCTTGAAAACATGCACATGTTATTCTATACAATGTTAGAATTGTACTGGCACCTATAACTCAACGCGTTTTGCGAGCCACTGCTCGCTTCTTCAGTAGTGGATCAATAGGTGCAGTCTCTCTAGAAAAACAAATTATGCATTGAAAATACGTATCACATAAAATATCTTTTTGCAAATAGAGGCCCAAATGGAGCCCCATACTTACAAAATGGCGAAGCCGAGGTTCCAAAAAGTGATCCCCTAGGAGGCGACCATGGCATGCATTGGCTTCGGGGATCAGCTGAGCAGAGCAGCGTCATTTTTAAAGTTACGGAGCGACACCATATTATGTGAATGACAATTTGAGTAAATAAAGTTTATAACGTTTTTTACACTATGGGACCCCCCTGTGTGATTTATGTGTTTATATGTGAGCATTGCTACAAAGAGAAAAAGCTGTGGATGGTGGTAGTTATGTGGAAGATCCTCCCACTGGCTTATGTTATATATACCAAAGCACTGTGTGAGCTTTTCCTATTGAAAGATCAGTTACCTCTGGCGAGTGTGTGGAGCACTGAGGAGAGCACTTTGATATTATGTGTGTGGAACACAGAGTGACACGTGGAGAGTGATTAAGAAATCACAAATACTTTATTTGCATTTTATTTATTTTGCACTTTACTTTGCGGACTCCGCACATATATAAAATGTACACGTTATGAAATGTTTATACATTGTGATAATGTTTTTTGGCACAATAAGATTTTATGATTCTTTTGGGGGGTTTTTTGCGCAATCAGTTGGATTTTTACACATAGCATTGCATATTGATCATCAATAAATTACACATATTGATTGATTAATTTGTTTAGTTTAGAGCAATGCCCTGTTTTGTTTATTAATTTCCAGGGTTTGCTTATGAAACTCAATAGAAGTAGAAAAAGCTAATAAATGTGTACAATGTTACAGAACGTGATTAACTTCTGCTTTATGGACTCTAATGCCGCGTACACACGATCGCAATTTCCTTTGGAAAAACCTTGGATGGTTTTTTCGACAGAATTGCACTCAAGTTTGGCTTGCATACACACGGTCACACAAAAGTTCTCTGAACTTTCGACCGTCAAAGAACGCGGTGACGTACAACACTATGACGAGCCGAGAAAATGAAGTTCAATGAATTTTGCGTGTCGGAATTGCTACAGACGATCGGAATTTCCAATTGGAATTTTTTCCATCGGAAAATTGGAGAACTAGCTCTCAAATTTTTGTTGGCGGAAATTCCGACAGGAAAAGTCAGATGGAGCCTACACACGGTCGGAATTTCCGAGCAAAAGCTCACATTGGACTTCTCTTGTTAGAAATTTCGACCGTGTGTATGGGGCATAAGTGTTTAGAGCTTATTTCTGAGACTACAAAAGGTGCTAACATCTTAAGCTTTATAATATACTTTCACAAGAACCAGTCCCATTTTTTCAAAAGGATGTACTATATATTCAAATAAATCAGGAGCATAACAGCACAAATCTGTGACATTTCTTTCCTTGTTTGCTGTGCAGGGAACTGTATGGTTCCTTTTGTGCATAAAATTTGTCAAAGCAAATAAAATAGTAGACACATTTTACAAACATACACTTCTCAGAAAACAGTATAATAAAGTAAAGTGCAACTCACTTTATTGTTTTCTATGTGACCCAGACAAAGCTGCCCACTCTGGAAAGAAGGTGCTACAGATGTCTTTCCATGCCCAAATGCAGCATTTTGTGATTCTTATAGAGCCTGTGGGAAGAGTCATAGACAAAGGCTTGCCTCTGCCCCCCCCCATCTTTCACAACCTTGTATGTATTTTCATTTCAGTTTTCAAAGCTTCCTGTGTCCATTCAGACATGAAGCCTGACCCGGCACCGCCCCCTCTTTCCCCTGATTGGCTAGCTGACTTTGCTTGACAGCAACGGGAGCCAATGGTGCCACTGCTGTTTCTGAGCCAATCAGGAAGGAGAATCTCAGACAGCTGAGACACCTGTGGACATCTCTGAACAGAGAGGGACCTCAGGTAAGTCTTAGGGGGGCTGAGGGGGGCTGCTGCACATAGAAGGCATTTTATCTTAATGCATAGAATGCATTAAGATAAAGAAAACCTTCTGCCTTTACAACCACTTTAAGGGGAAGCTTTACACATGCATTTTAGAGTGTTGGAATGTGTGCAATAAAACCCAATGCCGTAAATGGGCCCTAAAGGATCTGGATCTTTGACAAACAACTAGGTAAATTTGTTTGCAGAGGAGTCCCACAGTGGCACTGTTAGGCCACTACCAGTGGCACTGTTAGGCTACTATGACCTTAGACACCCTCTTCAAGAATCTTCACTGCTCTTTCTTTTTCTTTATGTTATGTTTTACTTTCTTCTACTGTTTTTTGTAGCCTATATCATTTTCAAGAGTCTCTGCTAAAAGATTATTCTTTGTAATACTCCTTCTTGCCCAAGTTGTCTCTGAAGGTAGGTAATCTTGGTTCTATGTGGTTTTGCCCACAACTGTTATCAATGTTTTGTACTATCTTACATCTGTACTCTTTGAAGCATGTAACCTGCTTTCTCTTTAATAAAAACTTTATTGCAAAATAAAAATAAAAATGAGTTTGCAGAAATTTTATTTTACTGCATAGCTATCTTTTCATCTTAAGATAATCAAACAATCGTGCACAATATGCATATTTTCTGTTTTCGGAAGTATCATTTCAGTTTTATCTGGCATATCTCATGTGTATTTTTTAAATTATTGTTTCTTTGGCAGAGAAAATATTTTATTGTTTAAAGAACATTCCTTCATTTGTTCAAGGAATACACTTGAGCAGTGAGCACTGTTCAGCAGTGCCTCAAGTCTTTTGGTAACCTAAATTGTTTGAGTCTTCTGGTACGTTTTTTTCAGGAGTAATGCACCTATTAATATTGACAGAGAAGAAATAAATGGTTTTACTTAGCTACAGGAGTTTTACAGAGGTCATCATAAGTCAATCATAAGTCATCATAAGTCAATATAATCAGAATGACCCACAATTAAAGATCTGTTCATCAACGCACAAGTCCAAGTCAACAATTCGAACAGAAGTCATCTACATTTGAAGGAAATTTTCTTTATACAGTTAAGTTAATTTACTAAAGGAATAGATACTGTTTACTTAGCTAAGTCAATGTTCACTTCAGAAAGTGTATGCACACTTGAAAAAGATAAAGTTCACTTAGCATAGTAAATAGGTAAAGCTGTGTGCACTTTGAATACCAAATTATGTGCAAGGGAAAATAATAAAAAGAAGAAAAATATAATAATTTGGTTTGGTAACTGAAGTAAACAGAGTTTGACCTATTAACTAGAGTAACCATTTGCTAATTGGCAAACAGTAATTTTACTGCTAGCCGGTGGCTTGAGCAGGCACTGCAACGTATCAGTATGTTGCCCCATTCATGCGCACTGTGTGCGGCCCCTGGAGAATGCAGGAGCGTGATTTGCGACCACTGTGGGCAATTGCTTTTCTTGGCAATGAGCTGCTGATTGGCACAGATACCAAGCAAGTCATCTAATAAACAACAGTCATGAATGGAATCCATTCGTGACATAATTGTTTACTACTGAGTGTGATCTGTGATTAGTCAACGTATTCACATGGTACCTTGGCCAATCAGAGCACCCCGTACTATGTGATAGCTGTGGCCAATCACAGAATCACAATAGTAAACAATGAGTCATGAATGAAAGCCATTAATGACAGTTCAAATGATTGCTGGTATAGTGATCATCACTGAAACAAGCAATCACAGTGTAAAAAAAAACCCTTATCATCCCCAAAGTACTACAGTGTCACTATGGTGACACTGAACTACTCTGATGACATTATGTAAAAAAAACAAATGTAAAAAAAAAGAAAAAAGTTTGAAAAAAATAAATAATTTATTTTGTTTTATTTTTTTAATACTGTCACTGGTCGGAATCCTTGATTACCACCACATTGGTCATATGATGAAACTGTACTGACAATATGTAAAAAAAAAAAAAAAAAGTGAAAAACCCTGAATTTTATTTAATTTCTTTATTTTCCAATAAATTGTGACAAAAAGTTACAACTTCAAAAAACTTGCCATGCTTCTTGCTAAATACCTGTATACTTTCCAAAAAGGGGTAATTTGGGGGGTATTTGTACTGTCTTGGCATTTTAAGGCCTCAAGAAATTAGATCCATTTGTCAGTTCATCAGGATTGATCAATTTACAAATACATATTACCATAGTTTGTAGACACTATAACTTTCACACGGACTAAATAATATACTGATTTGGGTTATTTTTTTACCAAATGTAGCTGATTACATTTAAATCTAAATGTATTAACAAAGATTATGTGTTTGCAAATATATATATATATATATATATATATATATATATATAATATATAAAATAAAACTAAAGCCCTGTACACACTGATGGACTGTTTTCATCGGACAAACCGATCGTGTATGGGACCCATCGGTCTTTTTTCCATCGGTTTTAAAAAATAGAACATGTTTTAAATTTTTCCGATCAGTATCAAGTCGAAGCATGCTCTGAAGCATTAAACTTAATTTTTCTCGGCTCATCAGAGTGTTTTACGTCACCGCGTTTGGAACGGCCGTTTTTTTTGACTGATGGTGTATAGGCAAGACTGATGGAAGTCAGTTTCATCGGATTTCCGATGGACAAAACCATCGGATTAGAATCGGATTAGAATCCATAGGATATCCGATCGTGTGTACGAGGCTTAAGAATTTTTTTTTTTTTATAAAATACCACCAGAAGAAAGCTCTATTTGTGTGAAAAAAATTGTATACATTTCATTTGTGTACAGTGTTGCATGACAGAGCAACTGCCAGTTAAAGTAGCACAGTGCTGAATAGCAAAAGATGCCCTGGTCATGAAGGGGATCACGTGGTTGAGCAAACATTAATTTTTCACATGCCTTTTCTAGGTCATTGACTCATCAATTAGGTCACCAGTAACAGAATATTAACTACATTTCCCCAAATCCTACTGTTAACATTTAACTTTAGACCAGGTGTCCCCATTGGGATTTCCCCTCAAGCTCTGCCACCATTCCAAACTTCTGCATATTCTTTTGAGTTGGGCTTACCACATGTATGGTATCCTTAGTCAACTATAAAACGAATCATGTAATTTTACCTTTGGTTAATACATGACAACCTCATTCAGTCAAAAAGTCTTTCAATTTTTTTAGGGCACCGGGGGGCAATATGTTGGATATGCTAGGGTGGCACAGTGGTGTAGTGAGTAGCACTCTCACCTAGCAGTAACAAGGGTCGCTGGTTCGAATCCCAACCACGACACTACCTGCCTGGAGTTTGCCTGCGTGGGTTACCTCCGGTTTCCTTCCACACTCCAAAGACATGCTGGCAGGTTAATTGGCTTCTGTCTAAAAATTGGCCCTAGTATATGAATGTGTTAGGGACTTTAGATTGTAAGCTCCTTGAGGGTAGGGACCGATGTGAATGTACAATATATATGTAAAGTGCTGCGTAAATTGACGGCGCTATATAAGTACCTAAATAATAATAATATGCTAGGTTTCTGACCTGACCTTTGGTTCATTTCACATTACTCTTGGAGAAGAGATGAATCAATAAGGTGGGGACACAAACAGAACCAAAAAAACTGAAAAGAGATCAAAAAGTTCCTTTACCACTTCATCCAAACCTTAAAAATATTGCTTTGGTTAGGGTTACACTTTAGGAGTAATATCAATTTCAACTCAGACTTACTGGCAGAACAGTAAGCAAAATCTAAGGCACATTGGTGAGTGGACTAATACATTATTATTTTATTTTATAAATAATGTAATGTTTTCAGGTCAGTTTGCCAGAACTAAAAAATACAAAAATTATAATATTCACTCAACATGACTAGAAATTACTGGCTGTAGATAATTTAAGTAATATTTTTCCATAGTAGGATCATGAGATTGTAAACAAAATAGAGGTACCATAGCAACCACTTTTAGATATGGTATGAAGAGTTAAACTTGAAAAGAAAGAACATATGAAATAACTTGTCTGTTGTACTAATAATGATGTGCTACATTTCTAAAATGTATAAAAGCCTATTGTAGTAGTTTTCATTTACAAAGTATAGAGTAATGCCCCATACACACGATCGTTTTTCATGCCGTTAAAAATGCCATTAAAAAAAATGGCCATTAAAAATGATCGTGTGTAGGCTCCAGAGCATTTTTAACGACGTGAAAAACGGCCATTAAAAATTTCGAACATGCTCTCTTTTTTCACGTCGTTTTTCATGTCGTTTTTTTTAACGACGTGAAAAACGATAGTGTGTATGCTTTAACGACGTGAAAAAAAAACGCGCATGCTCAGAATCAAGTATGAGACTGGAGCGCTCGTTCTGGTAAAACTAGCGTTCGTAATGGAGATAGCACATTCGTCACACAGTCACGGACTGAAAAGCACGAGACTGAAAAGAGCGAATCGTCGCTCAACAAACTTTACTAACATGAAGGGTGGCGCCATTCGAACGGAACTTCCCCTTTATAGTGCCGTCGTACGTGTTGTACGTCACTGCGCTTTGCTTGATCGTTTTTTTAAATGATCGTGTGTACGCAAGACAGGCTTGAGAGGAAACATGAAAAAAAACGACGTGAAAAACGGCAAGAAAAAAAATGGCAAGAAAAACGATCGTGTGTATGGGGCATAACACATTACCCACTATTTGACACTTTGATGTTTCATGTTCACATCTCTTTACTTCATTCATTCTAATTAATTCATTTTTGTCCAAAATAGCCATGTTTGTCACAATATACTATGGACAATTTAGGATGACAGATTTTATTTTAGGTTTTGACAAACACATTTATTTGCTTAAAGTGTTACTAAACTCAGTAATATGAAAATAACTCATCCGCCTCCCCACAGTGCCCACAGCTTTTAAATCTTCTTTTTACATTAAAATACTGCCACTATATACATTTTTGGATGATCTGTATACCACAGTTATATTATAAAGTGTACAGTTTCTTCAGTGCTGAGGGTTCAGGAGGGAGGAGATTTTCAATGCAGCCTGTATACATGCCCACATGTGTGATGCCAATATTATGTGACCTGGCTATCTCTGATGCCTAGTACACACAACCAGGATTCCCGATGGGAAAAGGTCCATCAGAAATCCCAAGGGGGAAAACCGAGAACCTGCTCTCTACTCTTCCCTCATACAGACGATCGGTTTTCTTGTCGGGAAAACTCAGATGAGAGCTTTTCCTCGGGAATCCCGACCGTGTTTATGCTCCGTCTGAGTTTTTCCCCACAGGAGAACTGCCAAAAATTGGCATTTTCTGCTACACACGGCCGGGTTTTCTGACGGGAAAAAATCCATTGGGAATCCCGGCGGGAAAAAAGAGAGCTGGCTCTCTTTTTTTTGTCCCTCGAGTTTGCCAGTTTTCCCGTCCGAAAAACTGCGAGGGAGCATACACACGCCCGGGATTCCCGGCCAAAAGCTCTCCTCGCAGTTTTCCCGTTGGAAAACCCAGTCGTGTGTACGGGGCTTGAGAACAAGAAACTGTTCTCTCCAGCAAAAAAAGACACAACAGAGCATGTGCAGGCCGGCTATTCTCCAGACAGACAGTGCAGGGAGAAGAAGGATCTATGGATAAAGGATAAAACAGCCTTTTTACACAAGGCAGAGGATTAACCCCTTAAGTTCCACGATGAGTATAACAAGCATGCTATGCTGCATATACAGACGTATTTTACTGTAGTGGGTTTAGTAACACTTTAAAGTAAAAATCTAGCGGTAAGCCAAGACAAAAGTATGCTCCAGTGCATTGTTAACAACTGTTCAGTAAAAGATCAGAAAGTTGTGTTTAACAGATTGCTAATGCATTGAAAGTACCAACAGTAGCTAAACATTTGCTGAAAATGTTGATTTGACCCCTGTTTTACCAGCAGGTCAGATAAAGCAGAATCAGCCTGGCGTGATAAATACGTGAATCAGCCTGGCGTGGAACTCCTATTCAGTCTGTATAACCATAAATCTTTAATCTGGCTATCAACCAGTCTTAGACCTCCCTCAGATGGTTCCGGTATAATATAGAATAAAAAAAACACCAAATCTAGTGCTCTCTGTATGCCAAAGGTTTATTTTTTTCAATAAAAATAGTAAAACATTACTCACAAACAAAGCACTTAGGCAGTGTGGGCTCAGGATGCATAGAACAACAAGATGCTCACGGGATGACGTCACCACTGTCCCCCTATGAAATCAATGGGCAGCGTTTACCCAAAGCGCCTGAAAAGCGCCTCATCAGCGGCACTTTGCGGGTGCTTTTAACCCTTTATTCGGCCGCTAGTGGGGGTTAAATCTGCCCCGCTAGCAGCCGAAAAGCGCCTCTAAAATGACTGTAAAGCACTGCTAAAACTAGCGGTGCTTTACCACCGACGCCCCTGCACTGTCAGTGTGAAAGGGCTCTAAGTATACTGTACTTCCCAACTTTAGAACTTGAGAATGAGGGAAACTTCAGGGAGGCAGTGATCTGCGGCCGTGGCAAAAAGCGTGGCCAAACAGTTTGCGAGAGGGGCTTACGGGGCACGGTAAAACTAAACCCAGGCTTCCTTTTACCTATATAATATGCATTGATTGCTGTGCCACAAGCAAGAGTCTCACAAACACATATAAACCATAGTGCAGTCATTAAAAAAGGCTTCTATTGCATAAGGTTTTGCCCAAACTGAAAATAGACGGAGCGCTAACACTTAGTCTTAGCCTACCTTAACCACTTCAGCCCCGGAAGATTTTACTGCCTTCCTGACCAGAGCACTTTTTACAATTTGGCACTGTGTCGCTTTAACTAACAGTTGTGCGGTCATGCGACGCTGTACCCAAACAAAATATGCATTCTTTTTTTCCCACAAATAAAGCTTTCTTTTGGTGGTATGTGATCCCCTCTGCGATTTTTATATTTAGCGCTATAAACAAAAAAAAACGACAATTTAAAAAATATATATATATATTTTTTAATTTTTGCTATAACAAATATCCCCATTTTTAAAAAACAAAAAACAAATTTCTTCATCAGTTTAGGCCGATACGTATTCTTCTACATACTTTTGGTAAAAAAAATTGCAATAAGCGTATATTGATTGGTTTTCGCAAAAGTTATAGCATCTACAAACTATAGGAAAGATTTATGTAATTTTGATGGCATTTTTATTATTATTTTTATTACTAGTAATGGCGGTGATTTGCGATTTTTAGCTGTATTGCGATGGACAGATCGTACACTTTTGACATATACATTTTATTTTGGCTATAAATATGCACTGATTACTGTATAAATGTCATTGGCAGGCAGCAATCAATGTGTTAAATGTGTGTTCCCTCAGTGTGTTCTAACTGTATGGGGATAGGACTGACTAGGGGAGGAGACATATTGTTGTTCCTACTTAGTAGGAACAAACAACATGTCTCCTCTGCCCTGACAGCACCAGTGCTGGCTCTCGTGCACGTGATTGCGACCGCTGGCCATGCACAGCGGGCGCGTGTGCGTCCTCTAGCGGCTTTCAAAGGGAATCCCGTACCGGGTTTCACGCAGGGGTGCTATTCTGCCCCCGTAAAAAGACATGAGCCGGTCAGGAACCAGTTAACCACTTCCCTACCGCACATAGACATATGACGGCGGCAGGAACCCTTTGTCCCTCCGGGCTGCCCTCATATGACGTCTTTTACTTTCAGAGCCTCTAGGGGGCGCACACCCGCTGTGTCACTCAGCACTCGATGCGTGTGCCTGCCGGCCGCGATTGCCCGTGAACACAGCGGGACCGTGGATCTGTGTGTGTAAACACACAGTTCCACGTCCTGTCAGAGGAGAGGAGACCGACGGTGTGTTCCCAATACAGAGTAACACCGATCGGTCTCCTCCCTTTGTGAGTCCCCTCCCTCTACAGTTAGAATCACTTCCTAGGATACACATTTAACCCCTTCCTTGCCCCCTAGTGTTAACCCCTTCCCTGTCAGTCACATTTACACAGTAATTAGTGCATTTTTATAGCTCTGATCGCTGTATAAATGTGAATGGTCCCAAAATAGTGTCAAAATTGTCCGATGTGTCCGTCGCAATATCGCAGTCATGATAAAAACCGCATTACTAGTAAAAAAAAAAATAACAATAAAAATGCCATAAATGTATCCCCTATTTTGTAGACGCTATATTTTTTGCGCAAAACAATCAATATACGCTTATTGCGATTTTTTTACCAAAAAATATGTAGAAGAATACATATCGGCCTAAACTGAGGAAAAATTATATATATTTTTTTAATGGGATATTTATTATAGCAAAAAGAAAAAAAATATTGTGTTTTTTTTTCAAAATTGTCGCTCTTTTTTTGTTTATAGCGCAAAAAATAAAGCAGAGAAGATCGTATACCACCAAAAGAAAGCTTTATTTGTGGGGAAAAAAATTATTAAAATGTTATATGGGTACAGTGTTGCATGACCGCGCAATTGTAATTCAAATTGTAACAGCGCTGAAAGCTGAAAATTGGTCTGGGCAGGAAGGGGGTGAAAATGCCCTGTATGGAAGTGGTTAAAGAAGAACTTCATTAAAATAGTTGAGGACTGCTTAGCAACCAGTAAAGACAATAAACACTTTGGTGAGAAGTATTTAACCACTTGCCCTCCGGAAGATTTACCCACTTTCCTGACAAGGCCATTTTTTGCGTACAGCGCTGCTTTACTTTAACTGACAAGTGCGGTCATGCAACACTGTACCCAAATATTTATGTCCCTTTTTACCACAAATAGATCTTTGTTTTGTTGCTATTTGATCACCTCTGCTGTTTTTATTTTTTGCGCTATAAACAAAAAAGCCCGACAATTTTGAAAAAAAATATATATTTTTTATTTTCCGCTATAAAACATCCCCAATAAGAAAATTGAAAAACATATTTTTTTTTCTTTTTTTTATGAATTTAGGCCAATATATATTTGGCTACATATTTTTGGTAAACAAATCCCAATAAGCGTATATTGATTGGTTTGCGCAAGAGGAATAGCGTCTACAAACTATGGGATATATTTATGGGATTTTTATTTTTTATTAATTTTTTTTACTTAATAGCGGCGATTTATTGTGGGACTGCGATATTGCGGCACTGATACTTTTTTTGGGAAGCAGTGACACTAATACAGTGATTAGTGCTAAAAATATGCATTGTCAATGTACTAATGACACTGGTTGGGAAGAGGTTAACATCAGGGGCGATCAAAGCGTTAGCTGTCTGCCTAACCAGTGTTTTTGTACAGTGTGGGAGGTGTTTTTACTAGAGGAAGATATGGATCCTTGTCCCTGCTCTACTGACAGAACGACAATCTGCCTTGTTTACATTGGCAGACTGCCCTCCTGCCTCTGTACCGAATGATCAGCATGTGCGTGCCTGCAAGCTCCCTACCCAGATGTGTCGGATCACATACCAGGTACGTGATCCGGTGCAGCAATGCCACCTTGCCACCATATAAGTTATACGGTCAGAACGTGGTTAAAAAAAAGGCTTCTATTGCATACGGTTTTGCACAAACTTAAAATAGATAGAGCGCTAACACTTTGTCTGAGCCTACCTTAAAGAAGAATTTCATTAAAATAGCCAAGAACTGCTTACCAGTAAAGACAATAAACACTTTGAGAAGTATATAGTGTACAATATAGTGTATATTGTGCGGGGGTGTCAGGGACTTGCCATGATGGGACATAGGAATGCGCGTGCACGCATGTGCACACAGGTCACTGGACAGAATAGGCAGTGGCGCGTGTATGTGCCTGTGCTGTTTGGCGCCAATGGGCCGTTAAGAGGACAGCAGCTGCACTTGTGCAGTGTTGTTTGATCTGCAACTCCTGTGCTTTGTAACCCGTATCTGCTATCTGATTACCTGTACCGACCCGGCTCTGTTGACCTACCGGTTATCTCCAATCCTGACCTCGGCTTGCCTTTGACCCCGCTTATACTTTTGCTCGATACACTGTTGCCAAACCTCTGCTGCTTATCTGACCTTGCTCCAGTCTTCTGCATTGCTCTGCCTGACCACTTGATCTGACCTGGCGCGTTTGACCCTGCACCTGCCTGCTGCTTGCTCTGTGTGTTCCTGTGCTGACCGGCTTGTCTCTCCCTGCTCCAGCCTGCTACTGATCCTGCTGCCACCAGCTCGCCAGGTCGTTGACCTGCATCTGTCTCTGCTGTCACCTGCAGTTTCAGTTATACCTGGAGGATCATCATCCAACCGTAGTGCCAACTACCACAGACTCCACAGGCACTCCTACCCCACTGTGTTCCCAAGACCACTGTTCCCACTCCAGTGGCTCCTGAACCAGAGCTGTATGAGAGGTCTCCTCCTACAAGTCCTACAAGTCAGGCTCAACCTCAGAGGTACGTAATAGGGAGACTGTAAGGCAGAGTGCAGGGGTCAATGGTGTGGGAATGCAAGGGTCAGGATTGCTGCAGTCAGTGTCAGGTTTAGAATAAATATCACAGACTGCAGGAGTCTAGGGTGTGTAATGCAATGTGTTCAAGGATCAGGAGTATGTAACATAGTGCTATAGTCAGTGGCAGTGTGCTATGCCCCTTCATTATTATTTTTTGAGGAAGAGAGAAGATTAAGCCCCATTAGAGGGGTAGTACTATAGTGATCACACTGAGTCAATCTGAATCACGTTTAACTTCAACACCATCAGGCAATAATGTTGAATTTTACTTAAACTGCGTTATCTCTGATTTCTAATCTTTCGTTAACTCTTCTCCTTTCCTTCTCGGTTTATATGCAGATTATGGGTATATTTACTTCTCTTAAAACTTTTTCAATTAAGGAAAAGCCATAATACATTTTTTGTCAACAGTTTACATTATTAGGAGCTGTCATTTATTTCCTAGCCACTAGAGGTCATCCATCCTGATTGAGATGTATTTTAATTACATATTAATTCTAGTGAACTTTTCAACAATTTTTATATATCTATATACGGATTGTCATATTATATAATTGCGAGTTAAGTTTTATCTGTCATTTTAATTTTATTAGGATGTGAATTTATTATATATACGAAGCATGCTACTAATTATGCCATTTATTCATTATTTTATCTGTTCTTACTGTGCAGTTTGCAACTCTTTTATGAAGTTCTTCTTAGGTAGGGCAAGCAAATTGTTAGGTCTTTGTGTAAATATATATATATATATATATATATATATATTTAATTGATAATTTTTTATTGATCCAAAGATTTAAAGGAATTCACTCTAACTTTTTTTTTTTTTCATTTACTGTATTCCAAAATATTCATAGTAAACTAACTGTACCTTTTCACTGTTTTACAAGTCATTGTATACCTAATTTTTATCTTTTAATTTGAAAGTGCCATGAAAGGTGTGGATGGTCTTCAAAGATTTGGCTATCTAATGGCCACCCCCAAGATAATCCACATCCCGACTTAATGTCATTAGTATCTGGTCACTGGTCTAATACATGTGCACCTACTGGATAGCTTGATCAATTAACTAACAATATAAGAGCCTACAGTCATATTACTAAGGCACGTGAGTAATTCCAAGTGACGAGCTGTGCTACGGGGTTGTACAGTAGATTGTCTTGGCACCAATTGAGAGGCAGTGAGGCTGGTCTGACCTTAATGGCTTCCCAGTGCCAATTTTGTCAAATGGGTGTAGCAAGCAGTGCATATTTTAATACACTTCCCCCTACATCAAGGACAGACAATGGTAGAATGGAACCCCAGTTCCCCTATTTGTTTGGTAATCACTGATAAGGAGGCACAGAGAATCCACCCCATTTGCATTGTGTGTACTGGAATGATGGTCCCATTAGACAATACTGTCTACAAGTGCATCATCCATTGTGACATGACAGTTAGATGCACAACTCTGACTAATTATTAACCTAGTTTATTGTAGGAGCATAAAGGGCATAGCTGAGCCCACCTTGAGCCCACCATGGCAGCTGCTAAACCATTGGCTCCTGCCTAGTTTGCATTTTAGATGATCTGGCTTTGCCCTGCATATAATGAGCAATGTGGGAAAAATAGGATTTTTTACTCACCGTAAAATCCTTTTCTCTGAGTCCATGGACCGACACAGCTTCTCTATTGACAAAGTGGGTATTATCCGTTAATTAGGAGTGACTAGGCAGAAAAACTTGTAAAAAGTGTTGCATCACACCTTCTACAGTACCGCCCAGGGGGCGGACCCTCTGGGTATACCCTCTCAGTCTGCATCTTCGCAGATCAGTTCGTCAAAAAGCAGTACAAACTTAAAAGGAGGGGTGGGTGCTGTGTCGGTCCATGGACTCAGAGAAAAGGATTTTACGGTGAGTAAAAAATCCTATTTACTCTTTCGTCCATGGACTGACACAGCTTCTCTATTGACAAAGTGGGACATCCCAAAGCAGTGTCAGAGAAAAAACGAGGGGTGGTAACAGCATAAAAATAAACTTCACCCCAAACACAAAACAGCACTCCTCCAACGGAGGAGTTGCAACTCTAAACAGCCGCTTGCAAAACCTTGCGGCCAAAAGAGGCATCCGAAGATGCACCTACATCAATTTTTGTAGAATTTTGTGAAAGTGTGTGCGGACGACCAAGTCACCGCTTTACATAATTGGGAAACAGACGCTTGATGTCGGAAAGCCCAAGAGGCACCTATTGCCCTGGTCGAATGCGCCGTGACAGGAAAGGGGGGCGCCTGACCCTTTAAGGCGTAAGCCTGGATTACTGTCGGATCCACCTAGAGATGGTGGCCGATGAGACTGCTTGGCCCTTCTTGGGACCAGCCACCGAACAAACAGTGAGTCTGACTTCCGGAACAGGGAAGTAGCAGATAGGTATACTTTCAAAGCTCGGACAACGTCCAAGGAATGCAACGCCGACTCCTTAGGATTCGACGGCTGAGGACACAAGGATGGAAGTACAATGTCTTCGTTGAGATGAAAAGCCGAAACGACTTTCGGAAGAAAGGAAGGCTGCGGCCGCAGTACCACCTTATCCTTGTGGAAAATCAAATAGGGAGCCTTGCAGGACAAGGCTGCCAGCTCAGAGACTCGTCTAACTGACGTAACAGCCACCAAAAAGACCACTTTCTGAGAAAGTGTTAACAGGGGAACATCTCTAATATTCTCAAACGGTGCCTTCTGAAGCACCGAGAGGACCAGGTTCAAGTCCCACGGAGGTAACGGGGGACGGACCGGAGGGGCCACATGTCGGACCCCCTGCACAAATGTACTCACGAGAGAGTGAGTCGCCAGGGGTCGCTGAAAAAAGACAGCCAGGGCAGATATATGTCCCTTAAATCGTACTTAGGGCAAGCCCTTGGTCCACCCCATGCTGTAAAAACAGCAGGATTCTGGAAACCAAATAGGTACGCGGATGCCATTTCATTTCCTCACACATGGAGATGTAGGCCCTCCAAGTGCGGTGATAGACCTTCCTAGAGGACGGTTTTCGAGCACTTATCATAGTAGAGATTACTGAGTCTGACAGGCCCCGGTCTCTCAGTACCTGGTTCTCAACAGCCATGCCGTTAAAGCCAATGACTGTAAAGCAGGATGGAATATGGGACCTTGCGATAGCAGGTCCTTCCGTAGTGGTAGGTGCCAGGGGACGTCTGCTACCAGACGTACTAGATCGGCGTACCAAGGACGCTGAGGCCAATCTGGAGCTATTAGAATCATTGGAATTCCCTCTGCCTCCACTCTTCGGAGCAGAAGAGGAAGAAGCCTTAAGGGAGGGAAGGCATAGATTAGCCGATACTGACCCCACGATGCTACCAACGCGTCCGTTGCGTCTGCCCATGGGTCTCTTGACCGGGCCACAAATCTCAATACCTTCCGATTGAGTCGGGAAGCCAGAAGATCTACGTCTGGTGTGCCCCATCTTTGGCAGAGGAGTTGGAACACCTCCGGGTGTAAGGACCCTTCTCCCTGGTCCAGCATCTGGCGGCTCAGGTAGTCCGCCTGCCAGTTTTCCACACCCGGAATGTACACGGCCGACAGTGCCGGTACGCTCCTCTCTGCCCACTTCAGGATGCGAGCGATCTCCGATGTTGCAGCTGAGCTTCTTGTTCCTCCTTGATGATTGACATATGCCACTGCTGTGGCGTTGTCTGACTGGATCCTGACTGGACGCCCTTGCAGCCTCTGAGACCATTTGAAGAGGCACAGCCTGATCGCCCGGATTACCAGGACATTGATCGGCAGGAGGGCTTCCTCTGGGGTCCAGCGACCTTGCGCCGACTGAACACCCCAGACTCCCCCCCAACCTGTAAGGCTGGCGTCCGTCGTGATCACTATCCAGTAAACCGGAAGAAATGACTTCCCGGCCATTAGAGCCGGTGCTGTCAGCCACCATACCAGGGATCTCCTGACTATGTGGCTCACTCGGATTTGATAATCCAGAGATGATGGACATCTGTTCCATCTGGACAGAACTTCCTTCTGTAACACTCGAGTGTGGTATTGAGCATATGGAACCGCCTCGAAGGAGGCTACCCTGAGGCCCAACACTCGCATGCAAAAAACGGAGTGACGACCAATTCCTGGAAGTCAGCTGCCGTACTGCAGCCCGGAGGGTCTGCAACTTCTCCACAGGGAGGAATACCTTTGCCTCTGAAGAATCCAGAATCAACCCCAGGTACCCTAGGCATTGAGTGGGCACCAATACTGACTTTTGCGTGTTTAGTATCCAACCACAGTCTTGAAGAGTCTGACAGGTAATGGACACGCTTACCTCTAATTCTGAGGTTGAAGGGGCCTTCAGCAGAAGGTCGTATAAGTAGCCTGTGATAGCGATACCCCGCTGTCTTAGAAGTGCCAGAATCGGAGCGAGCACCTTGGTGAACGTCCTGGGTGCTGAGGCAAGGCCCAACGGGAGGGCCACAAACTGGTAGTGGTCCTTCCCGATAGCAAATCGCAGAAACCTCTGGTGTCTGGAGTATATGGGGACATGCAGGTATGCGTCCTTGATGTCCAAGGAGGCCAGAAAGTCCCCCGGATGGAGAGCCGTGACTACAGATCGAACCGACTCCATCCGAAAACTTTGTACCTTCACAAAGCAATTGAGGGCTCTGAGATCCAAGCTTGGACGAACCCCCTCCTTCTTCGGCACAATGAACAGATTTGAGTAAAAACCCCGTTCCAGTTCTGGAACTGGAACAACTACCCCGCGTTCCAGTAGACCCTGGACCGCCCCATACAGGGCCTCCCGACGGGTCGGTAGTAGCTGGAGATTGGAGGTGTTGAATCTGTCCGGTGGACAAGAGAGAAACTCTATCTTGTAGCCTGAGGAGATTACTTCGCAAACCCACCTGTCGGAGATTAGTGCTGTCCACTGAGTCGCGAATTTGCGAAGACGTCTCCCCACCCGAGAGCTGGGTGGGGGTGGACCTTCATGCGGATGCAAATTTGTCCGCAGGCTTATTGGGTATGCGGGACCAGGGACGCTTTTGTCCTTGGGCAGGCGCTTTATCGGCCTGGGGTCTTTTCCCTGTCGCCCTAGGGGGACGAAAAAAACACTTGTGTGCAGTAAAGGAGGGCCCTTGCCCTTGGCGTGGCCCCTTATCCTTGCTAATTTGGGGAAGCAAAGTGCTTTTACTTCCTGTGGCATCCTTGATGATGTCATCCAGAGAAGCCCCAAAAAGTCTGTCGCCCTTAAAAGGCAGATCCAACAGGGCTTTCTTGGAAGTCTGGTCCGCAGACCAGCCTTTTAGCCAGATCAGGTGGCGTATTGCTACTGCATAAACCGAAGTTTTAGACAGCAGGGGAATAGTATTCATGTCTAACTCGCAGACAAACCTAAGGCCCTGGACCAACAGGTCGGCCAATGTTATCTCATCAGGAGGAGCATCTCGCTCCTTAACCCCTGGAGTAGCAATCTTGCCCATTCAGTAAGTGTGTGAGACACTAGGGCCCCCGCCAATGCCGGGCGTACTGCCGAGCCTACCACTGAGTATAGGTAGCAAGCGAGTGCTTCAGCCTTCTTATACACAGGGTCCTTGAAAACAGGAGCCCCTTCTACAGGAATTGTGGTGGCTCTATTAAGTCTGGACACCGGAGGGTCCACTATAGGGGGGAGAGGTCCATTTCTTCAGAAAACTCTCCTCAAAAGGGGTACCGTACCGCAAACCTCTTTGGGGCTGTAAAGACCCTCAGTGGGTTCTCCCATTCCTTGTATAAGAGTTTATCAAAAGACACACAAGGGAACACCTTAGCAGTGCGGGCAGGTCTATGAAACCCAAGTGGACCGGAGTCTCTGCTGCTTCTGCAGTATTTTCCAATTTTAGCATATCCCGCACTGCAGTAATAAGGTCAGATACCAAAGCCGTCTCGCGTACTGACCTGGACTTTGAGTCATTCTCACTGTCCGGTCACGGTCTGCAGTCTCTGATGCGTCAGAATCTGGGCCCCGAGCCATAGCTGGACCTGGTTCTGCACCAGAATTATCCCCAGAAGCTTGCAGGGGATGGGGCGTTTACTACCCCCTGTATTCCCGTGTGCTGCTTCCACCCAGGCAGCAAACGCCTCTAGGATTGCAGTCATAGCGTTCATAGACACCTCAGGGGCACCAGCTGCTAAATCTGGTGTTTCAGGGGAGAAGACATCTGGCTCAGATGCCATGCTGACCACACGCTGACACTCACAGGGCTCCAGGCAAGATATCAATAGGCCACCCTCCTGTGCTGCAGAGAGGCCGGGTCACCCAGAGGACTCACCACCCTGGATAGGTACTGCTATGCTGCTCCTGTGATGCTGTCCCACTGCTGCTGTGTCAGTCTGCTTCTTTTATCAGCACTTCCTGTGTGAATTTTCGCGCCAGTGTAATGCACCCTAGAGGCCGGAGGCTCTCGAAAAATGGTTGCCAAAAACGTCTGTATGGAAGATAATGTGGGCTCTAAGAAAATGGCCGCCGACAGAAGATAGAGGTCAAGCAGCCATAGCCCACAAAAAGATGGCCGCCGAACGGCAATATCTGCATACAGGGTGGACAAACATGGCCGCCGATCAGCTGATAGGGGCCAGTGGGTGTGGCCGAACCACAGGAAGATGGCCGCCGGGCAGTCACAAGAGGCCAAACTTGGCATGGACCACCTCAAAATGGCCGCCGACAGCATGGAGGAGGAAGGACACAAACACAGGTAAGAAAAAATGACATTTCTTTTAAATGTTAGTTACAGCCAGCCCCGCTCCAGTGGGACCCCCTAGGTGACCCCCAGCACCCAGCAACCTTTAGCTAGAAGCCCAGGGAGGAGGGAAAGGCAGGGAGAGAGGGAAGAAAGGGGCCACAACCACTTACTTGATCTCTCCAGGAATGTCCAGCTAAATCACCCAGCCGAGACAGGGGAGTTTTACTTACCTATCCTGCATGTATTCTGCTGGAAGACATTCCAAACAGATCATCGTCTGCGCACGGAAGGTGACTGTTGGCCAGGCATGCTGTGATTGGACCCAGAAGGGACGATCATATGTATGCCCTGGAGCATGACGCTCACCGGACAGGCTGCTGCGACTCGGCCGTAAGGTCAGCCGAAGCTGAGCGGTCCGATGCAAGCCTTGGAGCGTAAGCTCACCGGCCAGGCTGCTGCGACTCGGCCGTAAGGTCAGCCGAAGCTGAGCGGTCCGATGCAGGCCCTGGAGCGTAAGCTCACTGGCCACCCGTGGAGCGACGGGCATGTCGTGGAAAACCCAGCGCGTAGCTAGGGTCGGCACACGCTCGATGGCCGAAAATGGGGAGACTACAAGGATCGAGGATCCAGCCTGTCACCCAGTCGGCAGTTGATCGAAGATCGCAGGAAACAACAAATGTAGCAAAAAAAATAAAAATATATATATATATCTTTTTTCCCCGGACCAATGGGCCCGAAGGGAGCCATGTCCTACTCCTTGCTAGACAGAAAAAAACTGATCTGCGAAGATGCAGACTGAGAGGGTATACCCAGAGGGTCCGCCCCCTGGGCGGTACTGTAGAAGGTGTGATGCAACACTTTTTACAAGTTTTTCTGCCTAGTCACTCCTAATTAATGGATAATACCCACTTTGTCAATAGAGAAGCTGTGTCGGTCCATGGACGAAAGAGTAACATATATTTTTTTACCAAGTTTTGTATCAATGACAAAGAAGTCTGACTTTATTATTCATTCTAGTGTCCATTGCCAACAGGATTGAAAATAAAGGAAAATCTTCAGAGACATTTTTGAGAGAAATAGGGAAGAAATCTTACAATGAGTACATTTGATCTAATGAATACGGACTAAGAGGACATTTGCCTCAGTTTGGAAAAAAAATATTCTTACTTGCTGTTGAGTCTACAGGACAGGAAGTAAGGGTAGATCTCACTAAAGGACATACAATGTTTTTTTTTATACCATTCTATATTATATCCAAAGCAAAAACAAATTGGCTTTAGATATAAATTTGATGTCAGGGCTCTAATTTGTGAATATATTAATCTTTAAATTAAACTTTAAATACACAACAACTGTAGTCATTGCAGAATAAAACAGGTTTGGACACAACCTGAGGCAAGGGCCATTTATGACTATAGTAAACTGAGTTGCCTGGAACGGCAGGTCCTCCATACTATCATTCAATGCTGGGAAATCAGACATACAGTATGTTGCAATCATTTTCTTTAACATAATATGTGGACCTGGCTTTACCTCTCATAAAGGCAACCCTAGACATGGGACTGTCTGGAACACAGCAATAAAGTCATTCTCAGACAAACACAGCTTTTATAATGTATATAATCCTACTAAACTATCACCAATCACATCACCTCCTCTTCAACAACAAACACTGATGCTGTTCAAAGGGAAAACACACAGGCATTGTATGTAATCTTGCATGTGAAAACTAGAGCAGATAACACAACTGCCATTTTATTTGGGAAAAAAAGAAAAAAAATACAGATTTCCTGTACTTGGCAGTCTGCACATGTTCCTGTTTATTTTACTTGGTTTTCTTTTGTTAAGTTTGTCTTTTTTTCCTTCTAACACGCTAGGTACAGCAGTTCTGACATTTGAAAGGAACAGCACCCCACTGGCCCAGAGCCACTGATTGGATTAACGTACTCCAACTATAGATGACTCTCCAACATTGTGGCTTTGGGAGAAAAAGAGCGGATTGATGTCATGATAATTAACACTTGGCACGGGTGACGGAACCTTAAGCTGGCTCAGGTTCCAGCTTATTAATTCACAATAATGTCCAGATTTGTTTTTGGAGGTTTAATATTATATTAAATGTAGCATGGGAACTTTGTTCTAAAAACGCTGCTGGGATAGGAAATTCGGATTACAGGGTATAAACACCTTTGTGAGTTATGGATATCAGTGGGAAATGGGGGTCATTGTTGCAGACAAAAACTGTAATTTGCATTTATGTCCTTAGCTGACAGGGATGAACAGGGTTATCTTTTAAAAAAACTGCATGCAATAAAACAATTTATCTGACAAAAGTAAAATCCGACAAGAAAAAAACATGTTTAGTAGACTGCAAACATGGGGGGGGGGTATTTACTAAAGGAAAATACACTTTGCGCTACAAGTGCAAACTACAAGTGCAAAGTGCACTTGAAATTGCACTGAAAGTGCACTTGGAAGTGCAGTCGCTGTAGATCCGAGGAGGACATGCAAGGAAAATAAAAAACAGCATGTTAGCTTGCACATGATTGGATAATAAAATCAGCAGAGCTTCCCCTAATTTCAGATCTACCCCTCAGATTTACAGCGATTGCACTTCCAAGTGCACTTGTAGTTTGCATTTGTAGTGCAAAGTGGGTTTGCCTTTCGTAAATAACCCCCATGGTGTAAAGTGCAGTAAAGCAATGTAACCAATCAGAAAGCATTTTTCATTGGTCTGATTTCACCCTGACCCGTCAAAGCATAAACGAGTATAAAGCCTAGAGACCACAAATAAGAAAAGTACAGTGTTACCTCTAGAAAGCTGCACTTATGGTTTGGAAATATTCACTGCAAAGCACCTTTTGAAGATGCTTTGTGATTGATTTACTAAAGGCAAATAGACTGTGCACTCTGGAATTTCAGTTGCTCAAAAGCTTAGTAAATGGGGTAAAGCTTCACTTTGCAACAAATAACCAATCACGTGCAAGGCAATTTAAAAAAAACAGCATTTTTTCTTGCACATAATTGGATGATGGAAGTCAGCAGAGCTTCTGCTCATTTACCAAGCTCTGGAGTAACAGCAGGGCTCAAGTCCTGCGGGAACGCGTGGGAACGGCGTCCCTGCACTTTTTTCACAGCAGGAACGCCGTTCCCTTTGCAGGCAGGATCGATCCTACGCGGATGCAGTTCACCCAGGCGCCACAGAGGTGGGGGCGCTGAAGCGCCAGAGTGCTCCCATCCATCCTCCTCCTCTCCTTGTCTGTGTCGAGAGGCGGCTCTCCCCGGCGGTCGCCGCCGCCGCTGTGTTTTCCTAGCATAAGCCCGCCCCCCTCCCTCCTCCTGTCAGAGGAGGAGATTGAAGCAGCCAGGGATCGGAGCGGCTGTCTCTGTGTGGAGAGAGACTAGCCGCTCAGTGACGTCGCTGAGGGGGCGGTCCGTGGCTGACACGTGTTCTCCTCCTCCTCTCTGTGTCTAAAACAACTCCTGCCTGCTGCGATCTGTGCTCCACTCGGGTGGCACGGCTGCACACTGACTGTCTACTCTCCAGCTGCTGCCCAGGTGTTTTTATGTACTGTAATGGAGGGGAGGGGAGGTGTTTGTCCTGGGGGGGTCTGTAGTAATGGAGGGGGTGGGGAGGTTGTCCTGGGGGGAGTCTGTACTAATGGGGGGGTTTGTCCTGGGGGTCTGTACTAATGGGGGGGGTTTGTCCTGGGGGGGTCTGTACTAATGGGGGGGTTTGTCCTGGGGGTTTGTACTAATGGGGGGGTTTGTCCTGGGGGGGTCTGTACTAATGGGGGGGTTTGTCCTGGGGGGGTCTGTACTAATGGGTGGTTTGTCCTGGGGGAGTCTGTACTAATGGGGGGTTTGTCCTGGGGGGGTCTGTACTAATGGGAGGGAGTCTGTACTAATGGGAGGGAGTCTGTACTAATGGGAGGGTTTATCCTGGGGGGTCTGCACTAATGGGGGTATTTGTCCTGGGGGGAGTCTGTATTAATGGGGGGAGTCTGTACTAATGGGGGGGTTTGTCCTGGGGGGTCTGTACTAATGGGGGGTTTGTCCTGGGGGGTCTGTAATAATGGGAGGGAGTCTGTACTAATGGGAGGGTTTGTCCTGGGGGGTCTGTACTAATGGGGGGGTTTGTCCTGGGGGGTCTGTAATAATGGGAGGGAGTCTGTACTAATGGGAGGGTTTGTCCTGGGGGGTCTGTACTAATGGGGGGGTTTGTCATGGGGGTCTGCACTAATGGGGGTATTTGTCCTGGGGGGAGTCTGTATTAATGGGGGAGTCTGTACTAATGGGGGGGTTTGTCCTGGGGGTCTGCACTAATGGGGGGGAGTCTGTACTAATGGTGGGAGTCTGTGCTAATGGAACGGTTTGTCCTGGGGGTCTGCACTAATGGGGGGGTTTGTCCTGGGGGGGTCTGTACTAATGGGAGGGAGTCTGTACTAATGGGAGGGAGTCTGTACTAATGGGAGGGTTTATCCTGGGGGGTCTGCACTAATGGGGGTATTTGTCCTGGGGGGAGTCTGTATTAATGGGGGGAGTCTGTACTAATGGGGGGGTTTGTCCTGGGGGGTCTGTACTAATGGGGGGGTTTGCCCTGGGGGGTCTGTAATAATGGGAGGGAGTCTGTACTAATGGGAGGGTTTGTCCTGGGGGGTCTGTACTAATGGGGGGGTTTGTCCTGGGGGTCTGCACTAATGGGGGTATTTGTCCTGGGGGGAGTCTGTATTAATGGGGGGAGTCTGTACTAATGGGGGGGTTTGTCCTGGGGGTCTGCACTAATGGGGGGGAGTCTGTACTAATGGTGGGAGTCTGTGCTAATGGGACGGTTTGTCCTGGGGGTCTGTACTAATGGGGGGTTTGCACTAATGGGGGGTTGCACAAATGGGGGATTTGCACTAATGGGGGTTTGTCCTGGGGGTCTGCACTAATGGGGGGGTACACTCTAATATCTGCAGCAGAGGCAGAGCGGTGCGGGTATGCAGTCACTTCCCTGTATGTCGGATCGAGCTTCCTCCTAGTCCTGCCCGCCTGGTATGATGTCATTCACAAGCCGGGAGGCGGGATGAAAGAGCAGAGGAGATTGCTGCTGCTGCCGCCAAGACCTGCGAGGAGCCCGTGCAACAAGTAAGTTTGCAGAGGCTAAAAACCTAACCTACCTAAGGCAGTGTTTGAGCGTATCATTTTTTATTTTATTTGGTGGGGGAGTGGATCTTGGGTGGGAGTTCCCACACTTTTTTCCCCAGGACTTGACCCCTGAGTAACAGCACTTGCAGAGAGCGCAACTGCAGTTTGCAGATCCTATGTACCTTTAGTAAACCAACCCCACTGTGTAGCAGTCACATTACTGCGTTATTCCATTTGACCTTTAGCCTAAAAGGGCTGAGGGTGGAAAGAAGCTGCAGTTCGAATGTCACTTCTAGTGATATCACAATTAGAGTTGAGCGGACACCTGGATGTTCGGGTTCGGGACCGAACTTCGGAAAAAAAGTTCGAGTTCGGGACCGAACTTGACCCCGAACCCGAACCCCATTGAAGTCAATGGGGACCCGAACTTCTGAGGACTATTCGCGCTTGTTTCCCGTGCTTAGAACTGTCCCTGCACAAAGTGTAATTTCTGAAAGAAAAAAAGTCATTTAAAACTCACTCGCGGCTATAATGAATTATCGGCTCCCAGCAATACATAGAAAAGTCATTGATAAAAAAAAAAAAAAAAAAAGTGTGGGGGTTCCCCCAAATTCAATTACCAGGCCCTTCAGGTCTGGTATGGATATTAAGGGGAACCCTGCCGCAAATTAAAAAAAAAATGCGTGCGGTTCCCCCAAATATCCATACCAGGCCCTTCAGGTCTGATATGGATTTTAAGGGGAACTCCACCCCAATTTTTTTTTTTAAATGGCGTGGAGTACCCCCAAAAATCCAGACCAGACCCTTTATCCGAGCACACAACCTGGCAGGCCGCAGGAAAAGAGGGGGGGATGAGAGAGCGCCCCCCCTCCTGAACCGTACCAGGCCACATGCCCTCAACATGGGGAGGATGTCCCCATGTTGATGGGGACAAGGGCCTCATCCCCACAACCCTTGCCCGGTGGTTGTGGGGGTCTGCGGGCGGGGGGCTTATCTGAATCTGGAAGACCCCTGTAACAAAGGGGACCCCCAGATCCCGCCCCCCTATGTGAATTGGTAATGAGGTACATTGTACCCCTACCATTTCACAAAGAAAGTGTAAAAAATTTAAAAAAAAATACACAGACACCGTTGGTAAAGTTCTTTATTAAAAAAACAAAAACATTCCAGCGATGAAATCCAGTGTCCCACGGCGATCCGATGTTCAGCGCTGTCCACGCAAAACATCATTGGCTGAGCCTGAGCGGACCTGATGGAGAACTTCCTCCGCAGTGTAAAAAATGAATAGACCCGTCCCTTCTAAAGATCCCCATCAGGTCCGCTCAGCCAATGACTAGGTGTAAGGTTGAGGACCTGATGCGGAATGTGAGAAGGGGCGGGTCTATTCATGTATTAAACTGTGGATGAAGTTCCCCATCAGGTCCGCCCCCTCGTATGTCAGACCCCGCCTACGTCATTGGATGAGCGGACCTGATGGGGAACTTCCTCCGCAGTATAATAAATTAATAGACCCGCCCCTTCTCACGTTCCGCATCAGGTCCTCAGCCTTACACCTACATCATTGGCTGAGAGGACCTGATGGGGAACTTTAGAAGGGGTGGGTCTATTCATTTATTACACTGCGGAGGAAGTCCCCCATCAGGTCTTGTGTAGACAGCGCTGGACATCGGATCGCCGTGGGACACTGGATTTCATCGCTGGAATGTTTTTTTTTTAATAAAAGACTTTATCAAAGGTGTTTGTGTATTTTTTTTACAATTTTTTATACTTTCTTTGTGAAATGGTAGGGGTACAATGGGGGGGGCGGGATCTGGGGGTCCCCTTTGTTACAGGGGTCTTCCAGATTCCGATAAGCCCCCCGCCCGCAGACCCCCACAACCACCGGGCAAGGATTGTGGGGATGAGGCCCTTGTCCCCATCAACATGGGGACATCCTCCCCATGTTGAGGGCATGTGGCCTGGTACCGTTCCGGAGGGGGCGAGGGCGTTCTCTCGTCCCTCCCTCTTTTCCTGCGGCCTGCCAGGTTGCGTGCTCGGATAAAGGGTCTGGTCTGGATTTTTGGGGGTTCTCCACGCAATTTTTTTTTAAATTTGGGGTGGAGATCCCCTTAAAATCCATACCAGACCTGAAGGGCCTGGTATGGATATTTGGGGGAACCGCACGCATTTTTTTTGAAATTTGCGACAGGGTTCCCCTTAATATCCATACCAGACCTGAAGGGCCTGGTAATTGAATTTGGGGGAACCCCCACGCTTTTTTTTTTTTATCAATGACTTTTCTATGTATTGCCGGGAGCCGACAATTCATTATAGCCACGAGTGAGTTTTAAATTACTTTTTTTCCTTCAGAAATTACACTTTGTGCAGGGACAGTTCTAAGCACGGGAAACAAGCGCGACTTTACATGCATTTGGCCGAACACCGGACCCGAACCCGAACATACAGTCAATTGTTCGGGTTCGGGTCCGGGACCCAAAAACCCAAAAGTTTGGTACGGACCTGAACTTTACAGTTTGGGTCCGCTCAACCCTAATCACAATCAGGTCCCACTGTTAATCAACCGATTTGGGGTAGGGCAAATGCAGTGATGTTGGAGGTGTGTGTAGGCACACCCAAGCATAGCCACAGCCATTTGTACTCCTAAGCAGGATCAGGCAGCAAGCGGGAAACAGTGGCACTGCTGCTTTTATAGTCAGTGACTGAGCGTTTTTATTTTATAACAGGAAGTCTCAGAGTATGCCAATTATTTTTAGGATTACCAGGTATATTTATTCATATGGTAGGGGGAAATTGGTTGCTATGGCCTGTTACACCTTGCATGTCATCAATGCTCTTTCCAACTACTTTGAGTAAATCTGTATTTTAAATTTGAAATGAGATACTGCGGATACAAAGAGCTTGTGAGTAGAAGAGTGAATTAAAGGGAACCTATAGTATGTTTTGTTAGTCTTTTTTTTATTTTTTATGTAGCAATACCCCCCAGCAGGGATGAGCCGAACACCCCCCTGTTCGGTTCGCACCAGAACCTGCGAACAGACAAAATGTTCGTGTGAACTTTAGAACCCTATTAAATACAATGGACTCGAACGTTCGAAATCTAAAGTGCTAATTATAAAGGCTTATATGCAAGTTATTGTCCTAAAAAGTGTTTGGGGACCCGGGTCCTGCCCCAGGGGACATGTATCAATGCAAAAAGAAGTTTTGAAAACAGCCGTTTTTTCGGGAGCAGTGATTTTAATAATGCTTAAAATTAAATAATAAAAGTGAAATATTCCTTTAAATTTCGTACCTGGGGGGTGTGTATGATATGCATGTAAAGTGGTGCATGTTTCCCGTGCTTAGAACTGTCCCTGCACAAAGTGTCATTTTTGAAGGAAAAAAAGTCACTTAAAACTCACTCGCGGCTAATAATGAATTGTCGGCTTTTATCAATACATACAAAAGTCATTGATAAAAAAAAAAAAAAAAAAGCGTGGGGGTCCCCCAGAATTCAATTACCAGGCCCTTCAGGTCTGGAATGGATATTAAGGGGAACCCCGCGGCAAATAAAAAAAAATGGCGTGGGGTTCCCCCTAAATATCCATACCAGGCCCTTGAGATCTGGCATAGATTTTAAGGGGAATTCCACCCCAAATGTAAAAAAAAAATGGCGTAGAGTCCCCCCAAAAATCCATACCAGACCCTTATCCGAGCACGCAACCTGGCCGGCCGCAGGGGAAGAGGGGGGGACGAGAGAGCGCCCCCCCCTCCCTCCTGAACCGTACCAGGCCACATGCCCTCAACATGGGGAGGATGTCCCCATGTTGATGGGGACAAGGGCCTCATCCCCACAACCCTTGCCTGGTGGTTGTGGGGGTCTGCGGGCGGGGGGCTTATCGGAATATGGAAGACCCCTTTAACAAAGGGGACCCCCAGATCCCGCCCCCCCTATGTGAATTGGTAAGGGGTACATTGTACCCCTACCATTTTACGAAGAAAGCGTAAAAAAAGGTAAAAAAAACCACACAAACACCTTGAAAAAGTCCTTTATTAAAAAAAACAAAAAACATTCCAGCGGTGAAATCCAGTGTCCCGCGGCGATCCGATGTCCAGCGCTGTCCGTCATTGGTTTTGCCTGAGCGGACCTGTGTAAATTTAAATTAAGTTCCCCGCTCAGGCCAATGACGTAGGCGAGTCCGACATACCGAGGGGGCGGACCTGATGGGGAACTTCTCTCACTGTGGTAATACATGTATAGACCCGCCCCTTGTCATGTTCCGCATCTGGTCCGCTGAGCGGACCTGATGGGGAATTTTAGAAGGGGCGGGTCTATACATTTAAAACACTGAGGAGGAAGTTCCCCATCAGGTCCGCTCAGGTAAAACCAGTGACGGAGAGCGCTGGACATCGGATCGCCGCGGGACACTGGATTTCACCGCTGGAATGTTTTTTTTTTTTTTTAATAAAGGACTTTTTCAAGGTGTTTGTGTGTTTTTTTTTTACATTTTTTTACGCTTTCTTCGTGAAATGGTAGGGGTACAATGTACCCCTTACCAATTCACATAGGGGGGGCGGGATCTGGGGGTCCCCTTTGTTAAAGGGGTCTTCCAGATTCCAATAAGCCCCCCACCCGCAGACCCCCACAATCACCGGGCAAGGGTTGTGGGGATGAGGCCCTTGTCCCCAACAACATGGGGACATCCTCCCCATGTTGAGGGCATGTGGCCTGGTACGGTTCAGGAGGGAGGGGGGGCCGCTCTCTCGTCCCCCCCTCTTCCCCTGCGGCCGGCCAGGTTGCGTGCTCGGATAAGGGTCTGGTATGGATTTTTGGGGGGACTCCACGCCATTTTTTTTTTATTTGGGGTGGAGTTCCCCTTAAAATCCATGCCAGATCTGAAGGGTCTGGTATGGATATTTGGGGGAACCCCACGCCATTTTTTTTTTAATTTGCAGCGGGGTTCCCCTTAATATCCATTCCAGACCTGAAGGGCCTGGTAATTGAATTCTGGGGGACCCCCACGCTTTTTTTTTTTTTTATCAATGACTTTTGTATGTATTGATAAAAGCCGACAATTCATTATTAGCCGCGAGTGAGTTTTAAATGACTTTTTTTCCTTCAAAAATGAAATTTTTTGCAGGGACAGTTCTAAACACGGGAAACATGCGCCACTTTACATGCATATCATACACACCCCCTAGGTACGAAATTTAAAGGAATATTTCACTTTTATTGTTTCACTTTAAGCATTATTAAAATCACTGTTCCCAAAAAAACGGGCGTTTAAAAAAAAAAAAAATTGCATTGATACATGTCCGGGAGAAAAAGAAACCCTGGACTGCCGCACTCTGTATAGACAGTTATTTATTCCAAAATTTCAGGTAAAAAATCCAAATTCAAAATAAATCCATAAATCCAAAACAACAAATGCAGATAGTGTGCATGCAGGGAAGGGTGGCTAACTAATTGATACATGTCCCCTGGGGCAGGACCCGGGTCCCCAAACACTTTTTAGGACAATAACTTGCATATAAGCCTTTATAATTAGCACTTTAGATTTCTCCCATAGACTTTTCGAATTTGCCGCGAACACCCCAATTTGTTCGCTGTTCGGCGAACGGGCGAACAGGCAATGTTCGAGTCGAACATGAGTTCGACTCGAACTCGAAGCCCATCCCTACCCCCCAGTTAAGAGGGCTGCTGATATAGATTTTGGGCCTGTAACACACTGCTGTCAACCCCCAGTAACTGGCTCTAACCTCCCTTGGCACAGATAGCAGTAAATATGGGATTGTAAAACCCGTTAGCTAAGGGGATCACAATACCGCAATAAACATATAACCAGACAGCATAATTGCTTAACCACAAGTAACTTTTACTGAGTATAAAGCATGAAGTTAGACAATCGTACATATGCCTATGCAGAGCCCTGCAATGTTAACTGTTAAGCATATAAACAAGCAATAAGTTCTAATAGTATTACACACACTCAATGTCAATCAACTACGCTCGCAAGCTTCCCCCTCGTGGGCAAAGATGGCGCCCAAACAATGTCTAATTGCTTTACAGTCAGGCCTGACTATTGCAGATACGATGCTCCGTTGGGAGAGATCTTCGCTAGCAATGGTGGTGCACTTTAAAGGGTATTTGTAATCCACAGGTATAAACAGTCATCTACTCGATATGCAATAAAGGATTCAACTATTGCTGCACAACACACGGTCCCTCTAGCGTGCAATGTAACACTCCAGTAACGGTGGTCCCTGAACAAGGGACACTGAGCCTAAAGATTAGTCAAATAAACCTTGAGCAAGTGCTCTCTCACCCGACCGGACCAGTCCGTACAACCGACTTCCGTAGCTGGGCTCCTGCACACAGTCTCACGACACCCGTAGTCTCCGATCCTCCCGACAGTCCTTGGAAGGATGATGGACAAGGTGACTCTTGGGTTCTCCCGTGAAGGCCAGCAGGCTCTTTGGATCACAAGGCCCAACTCTCAGGCCCAGTCCAACGACAGACCCAGCGCAGGCTTCACTTGCTAGGTGGGCGACGTCCAAAGAGAGCCGCGTGTTGCTCCGCTCCTCCTTAAATAGGCATTCCCCAGCAGACCTTGCGCCGGGCAATGCATTGTGGGTGTCCAGCTGCACACTGGGTATAGTAGTCTTTTGAGCTCCTTAAAGTGACACCCCGCTACATTTACATTTTAACTGATAATTTTTTACTATTTATATAAACTCTTTATTATACTAGTACTAGATTTTTCATATACAGTGTAACCTCGGATTGCGAGTAACGCGGTTAACGAGCGTTTGGCAATACAAGCTTTTTTTGTGCAGTACCACATTTGGCCAGAGGTGTCGGTGACACTCGGAGCCGTTCGAAAATACTCGGAAAAACTCAGAAATACTCCATTCCAGAGTGTTTCAGGGGGGTTTCCGACTGCATCCAAACGGTCTCCGAGTATTTCCGAGTCTCTCCGGTGCCCCCCCACCTCTGGCCACATGCGGTATTGCATGCAATAGAAGTCAATGCGGAACTAATTATCTTCGTTTCCATTGACTTCTATGGGGAAACTCCCTTTGATATGCGAGTGCTTTGGATTACAAGCATTCTCCTGGAACGGATTATGCTCGTAATCCAAGGTTTCGCTGTAGGTGTATCCATGACACTTGGGTCACACAGTCATATGAATTCTCTAAAAAGAGAGGACATAGTGGAAACTGTCTCTTTCTAATCAAAATCTGTACCAAAGCAGTTGGAATGGAACAGTTCTTGGAGTAATTTTCAATATAAACTATTGATTTCTTTGAAAAACAGGCTGTTTGCCAGGATGGCAACAAAAGTTGATAATTGCAGGTTTGAGATGCTGATTGGCTATCAAAACTTCAAGAAGTGAATAAAAAAGAAGTGGTGAGACAGAATTACAGCTTAACTGCACTTAAACAGTTCTCATTTGTGTATTGAGTAAAGCTGGTGGAGAGTTAAACTAAATAGTTCCTTATTAAACTTCTAAACTTAAGTGATATTAAAGGCAAATATTTTTTTTAAAATAACAAACATGTTATACTTACCTGCTCTGTGCAGCAGTTTTGCACAGAGCTGCCCGATCCTCCTCTTTTCTGGTACCCTTCTAGTGCTCCTTGCCGCTCCCTCCTGCTGACTGTCCCCAGAGCAAGCAGCTTGCAATTAGAACACCCAAGCAGGCTCAGTCCCGAGCCACTGCTCTGTGTGTCCATTCACATACAGAGCCGCGTCTCAGCCCTGCCTCCTCTCTCTCCTCATTAGCTCACTGGCTGCGATTGACAGCAGTTGTAGCCAATGGCTCCCGCTGCTGCCTCAGCCAATGAAGAGGGAGAGTTCCCAAAGAGCTGAGGCTTTTAATGGGGATCGCTGGATCACGTTCTGCGGGGGGTGGGAGGGCTGGAGGGCTGCTGCACAGAGAAAGTTTTTACTTTAGAACCACTTTAACCACTTCCCTACCCAGCCATAGTCAAATGACGTCAACAGATGGGATTTCTCATCCTGGGTGGACGTCATATGACGTCCTCGGCTTTGTAGGGGGATATCTGAATGATGCCTGCAGCTAGAGGCATCATTCAAATATCCTTTTCTTGGGCCAGCGATTCTGTGCACCATAAGAATGATCATAGCGGCGGTTCCGCCGCTTGATCGTTCTTATAGGCGGCGGGAGGGGACATCCCCCCCCTCCCGCCGCCATCCGGTGCTTCTCCGGGCTCTCCCGTGCGATCGGGGACCCGGAGCGAATCTTCCAGCGTCGTTGGTGGGTCACGTGATGAGCATAGAGATGACTGGTGACCAGATGGTCACCAGTTATCTCTATGATCGTCGGAAGCCCGGGCGCGATGTGATGACGTCACGCCCGGGCCTCAAATGTAAACAAAGCCGCCATTGCGGCTGTAAGTATGAGATCAGTGAAATTTTTTTCACTGATCTCATGCTTTCCAGCCTGGAAGAGAGATGTGGGGTCTTATTGACCCCGCATCTCTCAATAAAGAGAACCTGTCACACACATTCCTATTACAAGGGATGTTTACATTCCTTGTAATAGGAATAAAAGTGATCAAAAAAAAAAAGTTAAATAATT
Organism: Rana muscosa; assembly: GCA_029206835.1. Taxonomy (NCBI): domain Eukaryota; kingdom Metazoa; phylum Chordata; class Amphibia; order Anura; family Ranidae; genus Rana; species Rana muscosa. The sequence goes on from CM055121.1 coordinate 496,006,524, forward strand.
GTAAAAAAAAAAAAAAAATAAGTAAAAAAAAAAAAAAATAATAAAAATTAAAACGCCCCTGTCCCTGATAGCTCGCGATCAGAAGCGAATGCACACGTAAGTCGCTCACATATGTAAACGCTGTTCAAACCACGCATGTAAGGTATCGCCGGGTGCGTTAGAGCACGTGCAACAATTCTAGCACTAGACCTCCTCTGTAATTCTAACCTGGTAACCTGTAAAAAAAATTAAAGCGTCGCCTATGGAGATTTTTAAGTATCGAAGTTTGGCGCCATTCCATGAGTGTGCACAATTTTAAAGCGTGACATGTTAGGTATCTATTTACTCGGCGTAACATCATCTTTCATATTGTCCCCAAAAATTGGGCTAACTTTACTGTTTTGTTATTTTTTAATTCATGAAACCATTTTTTTTTTTTTAAAAAGGCGTTTGAAAAATTATTGCGCAAATATCGTGCAAGAAAAAATGTTGCAATGACCGTCATTTTATTCCCTAGAGTGTCTGCTAAAAAAACATATATAATGTTTGGGGGTTCTGAGTAATTTTCTAGCAAAAGAATGATGATTTGTACATGTAGGAGAGAAGTGCTAGAATAGGCCCGGTATTGAAGTGGTACAAAAAGCCCTGTATGGAAGTGGTTAAAGTGGAGTTCCACCCAAAAGTGGAACTTTCATTGATCTACTTCCTCCCCCCTCCGGTGCCATGTTTAGCACCTTTCAGGGGGGAGGGGGAAACGAGTACCTGTTTTTGACAGGTACCCTTCCCCACTTCCGGAAAGTTCAACCCCCCTCCTTCCCCCACCGCCGGGCTAATTTGAAAGCGCAGAGTGGGAACCGGCAGTGAAGCCGAAAGGCTTCACTGACGGTTTCCCTTACGACAATTGGCAGCGGCAGCACCTGACAGCCCATCTGAAAATCGGCTGGGGTACCGACATTGAGGGCTCTCTGGACAGGTAAGTGTCTACATATTAAAAGTCAGCAGCTACAGTATTTGTAGCTGCTGACTTTAAATTTTTTTTTTCCCGGAACACTACTTTAACTACAACGTTAATTTAGCTTTAAATAGTGTAGGGAAAGGTTAGACCTCTGTTGGGTTTTAATGAAATGTATGTGTCCACAGTAACAGTCAAACAGTAAGGAAGTGTTAGCACTGGGATCAGATGGACAGGAACTGAGGAAAAATCTTTACACTGAAGTCCCAGATGGAAATATAAATCTGACAGAAATTTTTACTTTTCCCAGTCTGTTTAAAACTAGCATTACTGCGTTGGTAGTAGCTAGACCTTCAAAATGGATTAAAACTGGCCTCAAGCCCACAATTGACTGTTGATCTCAACACATCAGTGTTTAAGATTCACTGATGCAGGTCTTCAAAAAATTAGCAATAACCTGATGTTTCCAGCACTCTAACCAAAACTGGATCTTATGCCGCATACATACGGTCGTTGAGAAAAACGACTTTTTTCCCATTCGACGAGAAAAACGATCGTCTGTGGGCTTTCTGTCGTTTTTTTAGACGAGAAAAACGGCATTAAAAACGACGAAAAAAATTAGAACATGTTCTAATTTTTCTCGTCATTTTTTTCGAAATGTTTTCCGCGGCAGTGTTTCCCATAGGGAAACACTGCCGCGGAGCCCACACACGGTCGTTTTTCTTGTCAAGAGAAAAAATGACGTGAAAAACGACCGTGTGTGGGGAACAAGCTGTTCCCCCGTTTTAAATGACATTATTCACAGCGTTTTTGTAACCGCCGTGAATAATGATCGTGTGTACGCGGCATTAGAGGTTGAGTGTGTGTAGGGGTGGCTGGTTCCACCCACCCCTACACACACAACCTCTAATATCAGAGCTTTAAATCATAGCATTCCAGGGGAGGCAGCAGCCTATCTTACCCCTAAGCGCGGAATAAAACATTCTTTATATATACAGAACTGCATCTTGCTTAGTGTTGGATAAAAATCAAGGATAAAATCCGTTCGGCTTCAGATCATTTCACTTTGACCTCTCTTAGAATTTTCCTTTCTACTCAGCTGGCCCCCCTATTCCTCCAACTTCTCGCATGAAAATATTTAAAAACATTAATCACATTCCATCACTTAGGGTCTTCTTCATCTGCTGACCCTAGAAAAGGCTTTTTTTGGTGTTCTGCTTTTATCCACTTGCCTCCCTACAAGCCCCACAACTTATTTTTGCCTTCTTGATTTCTTTGACGGTATCTAAGTTCTAGGTTCTTTATCAAGCCCTCTCATTCTAGACTTCAGCTTGGGGCCAGCAATTCTCATTTGTTTCCATGTACCCAGTACATTTTTTCTTAGTTTATTTATCACTGTTTTATATATTGTATTGTATATATTGGCTGAAAATACAGCTTTATCCCATTTTTCCTGGAAAAATCTTAACTTAACTAGTATCCAAAACAGATAATAGGCCATTCCCAAATTCTTGGTCAGACTAGAAGACTTGTGCATACCATTTCAATTATTTCATTGATTTCACTAATGCTTTTAGTACAATAGTAATATAAATAATAATAATCATTTCCCTTTGAGATTATTAAAGTATTCTGAATCTGAATCGTACATTTTCACGTATTCTACCTGACGTATTGCTGTTGCTTATTTCCAATAAAAATTAAGAATCCACCAAAAACGGAAAAAACAAGAAAAAAAACGACCATATATACTTGAGTATAAGCCGACCCGAATATAAGCCGAGGCACCGAATTTTACCACAGAAAACTGGGAAAACGTATTGACTCGAGTATAAGCCAAGGGTGTCCATCTGCATGCCTCGCTGTGCCTCACTTTGCCTCACTGTGTCCATGTGCATGCCTCACTGTGCCTCAAGCCCTGTACACACGATCAGATTTCCTATGGATTCAAATCCGATGGATTTTTCCATCGGAATTCCGATGAAGCTGACTTCCATCAGTCTTGCCTATACACCATCAGTCAAAGATCCGACCGTCCCAAACGCTGTGACGTAAAACACTCAGACGAGCCGAGAAAAATTAAGTTCAATGCTTCTGAGCATTTGATTCTGAGCATGCGTGGGTTTTTTCTCCGATGGAGTTCCACACAGATGATTGGAATTTGCTATTGTTTTTTTTTTTTAGATAAGTTTAAAACATGTTCTATTTTTTCTTACCGATGGAAAAAAGGCCGATGGAGCCCATACACGATCGGTTTGTCCGATGAAAAAAGTCCATCGGACTGTTTTCATCGGTAAAGACGATCCTGTGTACAGGGCATCACTGTGTCCATACCTCACTCTGCCCATGCCTCACTGTTACTGTGCCCAATTTCCCTACCTGATCTCCGGCGCTGTGTGACTAGACTGACGTTTAACATGGGAGTCTATGGAAGGGGTGCCCGGATTTGAAAAATCAGTGCTCCCCGGCCATAGGTCCCCTGGACAACAAACTTTGCAAACTTGCAGATCAAACGTGGGACTACATGTTTGGGGTCCAGGGGACCTAGGGCTGGTCAGTACCGGGTCCCCAAATTCACCGGAGAAATTACCGTTTAACATGGGAGTCTATAGAAGGGGTGCCTGGGTTTGAAAAATGGGTGCTCCCCGGCCGTAGGTCCTAGGGACAACACATTTTGCACACTTGTAGAAGAAGAGTGGGTCTACATGTGTGACAATTTTGGGGTCCAGGGAACCTACGGCTTGCTGGGATGAGGCACACAAAGTTAAAGATGGACATAGACACGAGTATAAGCCGAGGGGGGCATTTTCAGCACAAAAAAATGTGCTGAAAAACTCGGCTTATACTCGAGTATATACGGTATTTGTTTGATCGAAATACAAAATTAAGCAAACAAATCAGCAGTATGTTATTTTCCTAATATATAGGGGTGCATTTATCAATGTTTTCACCAAAGTCAACTTTTACACAAGAGTCACACATTTCAATACAAGATTCAGTTAAAAAAAGGTGTGAATCTTGGGTGAAAATTGCATAAATCCTGTGTGAAAACATAAATAAACTCCAAAAAAAGTTCTGTTCCTAAAGCCATTTATTTCTTAGCCTAAGGTCCAACAGTCTTTTACAAATTGTAGACACGTTTCTTTTATGTCTTACAAGACTTGGAGGTTTATTTTATCATGCTCTATGACTTTTTCCTGCACTCCTGTTAAGTGCTTTATTTAACTACTTTACATAAATTGTGTCATAGGCTTGTTTGAAATCAATTAACAGCAGATAAAAGTTCATGCTATACTAACAATTCTTCATATGGGATGTGATATTTTTTCTATGCTGAAATCCAAATTGGTGTAGACTATAATTTTTGTACACTAATTACAGTGCTAGTGAAATTACATTTTCTCTTCCTCTGTCATTCACCTCCTCTCACATATTCTATAGCATTTTCCTCTTCACTTCCACCATTGAGAAGTTCTGCAAAATGTTTTTTTCCCAAGCTACCTTATTTGTCTGTCATCTCCTATCAGCTGTATTTTCTTATGGCAACAGACATTAAGGCTGGGTTCACATCTATGCAGGTTGCGGTTGATGCATTTTTCTGCATTTTTATGGCTCGTTTTGCGGTGTGTTTTGCGTTTTTGATAATGTGTTTTTGATGTGTTTTGCATTTTTTTTTTTTTGGACTAATATGAAAGTATGACAGCCCATGTAGTGCGTCTTTGTTGCTACTCGAGTGCCAAAGAGTGTAAAGTTGCACCAAAGTTGCTATACGTGAACAGAATTGTCATACTTTCCTATTCGCCCCAAAAAAAGTGAAATGCAAAACACATCAAAAACACATCACAATCCTCAGTTGGAAGCCATCTCTTTTGTACTTCCATCCCTTTATAGGAATTTCTGTTCTTCCCTTCTAGTTTTGTTTTTTACATTTCTTTCAGACATTTTTCCTTCTTCCCCATGAGACAATGGCAAAAGCAATGGCAACAACCTTATGCCTTCATGCATTTATAGCTCATTTAATATGAAGTGAGCATTACTGATAATGGAGAACAATGACAATTACCAAATACATTATATGTGACCGTGGAAGAGGAAGCGCTGAACACCAGAGAACTAAAAAAAGCTACCACTGTGCTTTTGCGATGTAGTCATCAAGCGTTGTGTCAGTAACAAAATGGTGTGTATACACAAACCACCAAAAGTTTTTGGGTATATGCTGCAAGCTAACTGACACAATTTGAATTTGGATATAAATCAGTGTATTCCTTCCTATATACAATATTCACATTTCTAATACCGATATTATATCTTTTGGGATTGGTTTTAAACTGCTCCTGATGGCTAAGGAAGCACCTTTAATCTATCCTTGTCTTGTTCTTGTGCCAAAAATCAGCCCTCTTGATAACTGCCAATATGATATTACATATTGAAAAACATAAAAACACAAATTTTTTATATACCTGTAAATTAATAAAAGAATGTACATATTTTAGTGTTTTTTTAAGTATTACTTTTTAACTGGGTGCTGTCCTAATTGACCACTTTAGTCCCAGAACTATTTATTGTTTTTTTACGCACATGTAAAATGCACATTTTAGACCTGAAGCTAAGTTAAACTCCTCAGCATTATAATTTTTCTTAAAGCAGTGACTCTGGTGAAAAAAGTGATGGCAGCTGTTTTTTACAATGTCACGTCATTAGTGCATATGTTTATCAATCCCATATTTTCAGTGAAAAATACACAAAGGCTCCATTTACACCTGAGTGTAGAGATTTACTGGCATTTTTTTGGTCATTTTTTGCAGCTTTTTACAAACATTTTTATAGCATTTTAGAAGCGTTTTACAGCTTCAGGTGTTTTTGTTTAGCCAAAAGTAAGCACTAGGGGGAGGAGAGCTAGAGGAAATTAGGGGTGGAGAGCTGCTATTTGAACAGAAAAGTAAAATGCTCATAAAACGCTAGTCAGGCGTTTGGATTGAAGTCTTCGGGGCCAAAAATACTTGTAATCTGTCAAAAAGAAGCTCATGTACTTTTGCTCAGATGTGAAAAGGGGCCATTAAAATGAATAGGATGTGTCTTGTTGAGCGTTTTAGAGCTACAAGCTTCAAGCAGAAAATTGCTCAGGTGTGAACGGGGCCTAAAGTTAATTTAGGCACACAATGGGGTTGATTTACTAAACTATAGAGAGCAAAATCTGGTGCAGCTGTGCATGATAGCCAATCAGCTTCTAACTTCAACTTGTTCAATTAAGCTTTGCCCAAAAAAATGGAAGATGATTGGTTTCTATGCAGAGCTGCACCAGAATTTGCACTCTCCAGTTTTAGGTACTCAGCCCCAATATGTTAATCTTATTTTGGTAAGTTCTAAAAGATGGGGTTGCACTGAGTAGACAAATGCCAAAGATGTCAGGTCTTAAAATTGTGTGCCTCTTGACTATGTGACAAACTTTGGTATCCAAAATGGTCCGTAAGCGACACTTTAAAAGCCTTTACAGGTTACCTCCTTTCCTGCTGACAACTTTTTTTTTGCCTGAAAGGAAGTGAGGAAAACTCTCCAACAGCAGCTAAAACAGATATAAAAATGCTTTTCTTTAGTAAAGTAGAAGAGGACAACCCCTGTCAAGTTTTTGTTTCTGTCTGTGTCCTTGTTGGCTTGCCTCCTGTTCAGAGAAACCATTGTTAGCAGGACAGGAAGTGAGGATAAATCTGTCTAATGGAGCTTTAAAAGCAGTAAATATTTCACAGGGGTTCTAATCCTTCCGCACTCTAATCTAAAATTAACAAAAATGTGACTGATGTGAATGTACAATATGTAAAGCACAGAGTATATTGTTGGTGTTATTACCTGTAATAAAAAAAAAAAAAATAATAATACGTAAGTGTAATCGATTAAACTTTTTTTTTTCAATCTGTCTAGAGTTCGGCTTTACTATAATTTACACTTGGCAGATCTTGTTCATATATACATTAAAAAAATTTAGACATCAAAGACAACCTTGAAATGAAAAATAGAGAACATTGACACAATTCCCATCAGTTATATGTTCTACTACTTCTACTTTTTTTTTCTACCAGCCACCAGACCTCCCTTACTAATGACTTATTTTCCAGCAGATTGTACCTACAGGGACAGGTATCATGTGTACAAAGCTCTGTTTTACATAAGCAACCACACACTAAACAGCTTAAAATGGCTAATTTCTTTGATGAAATATGGAATGTTCTCCATTATATAAACAATTCAATCCTCAGGCTCCTGTTTATTCCACCTCACTCAGTCATGTAGTGGATTGTTTATGCCATGGCTCAGCAGTCTACTCAATACATGTGATATATGTGTGTATATGTAGGTAAAATTAGTGTGGTTTTAAGCTTTCAGCATTATATTACACGCCTAGAGCACCGTACAGTATGGTTAGTTATCCTCAATGAGAATTTACCATGTTATTCTCTACTTTAACTGGAACTTGACAAAATTACTACTTTATCCAAAATAAATATTTCATATGATGAAATGTAAAATAATACACAGATGCAGTAGATGAAATGTGAAATATTTAATGACTACAGAAATAAAAACGGAATTTCTTGTTATGTGTACATGTGTAGGGCAATCATGCTTTTAAGGTGCTAACCTACCAAGATTTTGTGTACAAATTATAAGATATTTAACTTTAAACTGAGTGCTACTAATACATGTCAAAAATGTAATGCTAATTATTTGATGAGGTATATCCTCACCTTCACCTGACATTCTCCTGTGACCAATAGCCATTATTTTTGATTTTGCAGGTGAAATTGGGTATGGTGGCTTATTTGCATTTTATAGAACAGTCTTTCTCAATCTTTGTAATATGGATGAAACATTGAAATAACTTTCCAGGCTCAAGGCACCCTTGCTGATAATTACTGCATCTGCAACTCATTAGTGTGATGGTCACTAGGAAGGATGTTCCTTACATTTGTGGTCATTGGAAAGAATTATTTCTTTACAGATAGTTTAAAAGATAAATGAGGTCAGTAGGAACTTATCTGAGAGGCAGAAGTTGCTCAATGAACCCCTAGCAACCTCTGTAAGGACCCCATGGTATCATGGAACCCTTGAGACATAGGGCAAAATGATTGTTTCTATTATTCAAGAATATTACTTACCGTATATACTCGAGTATAAGCCGACCCGAATATAAGCCAAGGCACATAATTTTACCACCATAAAATGGGAAAACGTATTGACTCGAGTATAAGCCTAGGGTGTCCATCTGCATGCCTCACTGTGCCTCACTTTGCCTTACTGTGTCCATTTGCATGCCTCACTGTGCCCATGCCTCACTGTGCCCAATCTCCTTAGCTGATCTCCGACGCTGTGTGACTAGACTGACTTTTAACATGGGAGTCCTTTGGAAGTGGTGCTCAGCTTTGAAAAATCGGTGCTCCCCGGCCGTAGGTCCCCTGGACAATAAACTTTGCACACTTGTAGATGAAGAGTGCGGCTACATGTGTACCAAGTTTGGGGTCCAGGGGATCAGGCGGACAAAGTTGAAGTCGGACACAGACTCGAGTATGAGCCGAGGGGGGCATTTTCAGCACAAAAAAATGTGCTGAAAAACTCGGCTTATACTTGAGTATATACGGTATGTAGATTTTTTTTTTTTGTAATGCTTTTTGCACATTATACAACTCATTTACCTAAATGCGAATCAAAGGAAAAAAATAAATAAAAATTATATCTCAATAGGAGAAGAGATATCATATGAAACGTCATCATTATTACCGTTATTGAATAAAGCTTAGGTATAAGGATATCACTCTGTACTGCAATATAAACGGATCATTGTTTGGTTTGTTTGTGCTAATCAGAAATAAATAATAGGTTGCCTGATACCAATTAAAATTAATTAAAAGATTAGGTTGGAGTACGTGTAAAACTTTGTTTAGTTTTGTAAATCCCTTATGTTTTGATGTTAAGCTGTGTTTACTGAGGAACGTGGGTAAATTCAGTTACACATACATGTATGCAAGGTAAAGGGACCTCTAGACACTATAATAATTGTAATGCTATGATAACAGAACTATTCAAAAATAAGAAGTAGAGATATGAAAAAGCAGCAGCCTAGACCTATTCCCACTGGAAATCTTAGTCTCCTTGTCTGCCATGCTGATACGAATAGTAATATAACACCATATTAGATATCATGTTATCTAATTTGAGCAAGATTTTGACTTTGAAATTCATATGTGAAGCAAAACTGCTGTTTATTGAAATGTTTTATGCCAGGATATGAAACACTCTAATAAACAATGTACCCTGGTTATCTGTGCAGTCTGAATGTTCAACATATATTGCAGCAGGGCTTTGCTTATAAACCTGTCTGAACTGCCTTGTAATTTTTGAGTTGCCATTCAATAAAAAAAAAAAAACTAATCTCAAGACTGTTATGACAGTGCAGAGCTATACACAACAAAAGAGACATAGGTCATGGCCAGATACACAGTCTAACAAGTCTTTTATCAGGAAACACATGGCTTTATGTACTGATCTGTCACTGTTAAGATATGTCTGCATTTACTCAGAGCCCACAATTCGCTTTAGGCCTTTACAAAAAAAATGTCAGTTGGGATCTGAAAGTTGTAAGTGGTTGTGGGGTAATGATTGGAAAATATGGAAAGGAATGTACAGGTGGATCCTCCTAGACAGGACTTTTTTTGTCATAAAATAGGTACAGGTACTCACCCCCCCCCCGCTCTCCACCCTCTACCCTCCTCCCAGCACCCCAAAACAGTATCATTTTGTGGTAAATACAAGTGAATGGTTGTACGCAGCAGTACTTGTGTACACACCAACGGCTTCTGCATCAGATAGAAGGGGAATCTAGACGGGATGTATATGCATAAAAAAAGCAAGTGAAAAGCAGCAAGTTAAAGTTTTTATGCTATGTAAATTGGAACATGTTTTAATTGTATACTGTAGTAGTTGTTGCTCAATTTGGCTGCAAATGTGGAAAAACACTTTAATGTCCACTGGTGACACCACTACCTCTGTTATCTGGCTATCTAAGAAGAACTATGACATGATTAAAACTAGTGGGATTTGCTGAAGCTTCTGACTACGTTCAACCCTTACATTTAATATTCGCTCCTTTTAGTTTTGTCTAGTGAATGTGCCAGAGCTCCTGGTGTCCTCATACTTAGTTGTCCACTACTGGAGCATAACGTCTGTAACAATGTAATAGAATAGCTTGTGTATAACTGCAGCTGCTGGTATGACTATAAATATAAGCTGGTTTTCTTGCAATCAATACAGTCACAACCCAGAATAAAAGTACTGTACAGCACTGTAGGGGATGCAGCCCATTAGTTACATCTCCCTAACAGAGCATGTGACATCAATGGCATGTGGGTGACACCATAGGCGTGCGCACAGGGTGTGCCAGGTGTGCCCAGGCACACCCTAATAACCCTGTGCAGAACAGATTGCCCCTACTGACCTGGCTCCCCCTCCTTCCCCCCACAGCACTGACGGCTTCCCTCCTCTCCCACCCGTTGTTGCTGTTGATGTTTTAGGATGAGTGGGGGAAGGGGCCAGTAAATATGCCATTTACCGGCCCCTTCCCTTTCTGAATGAACATCGTGAGTGATCAGTAGAGTGTGTTTGAGCTTTGGGGTGCACACCCTAATGCCAAAGGCTGCGCACACCTATGGGTCACACTCTTGTGGCCATTACTAAAATATTCATGGCTATTCTCAGTCCTGTTTATGACTTTGTATGAGGGATTTTTATCCTGGGCATTCCACAGTGTGCATTAAGCCCCGTACACACGGTCGGACTTTTTGCCAACAAACTTCATTTTGAGCAAGTTTGACAAAAAATCTGACCGTGTGTACGCTCCATCGGACAAACTTTTTTGGTTTTCATCAGACAAGAGTTCCGTCTGCAAACGGACAAACTTTTGGCCAACAAAAGTCCGATGGAGCAAAGTCCGACCGTGTGTACAGAAAACCATCGGACTTTTGTCCGATGGACAAAACAAATAATGTTAAAATCAACCAACAATAGCAGAAGTTGACCAAAGGGTGGCGGTAAAGAGCAGAAAAGAGCAGAAAAACCACGTGATGTTGGAAAAAGTTTTGGGAAAGTTTGCAGAAAAGTCCTGTGGTGTGTATGCTATGGGTGTTCCCGGCCAACTCCGTTCGGACAAAAATCCACGGAAAAGTCTGATGGAAGTCTGACCGTGTGTACAAGGCTTTAGAAGCTGAAACAAGTAACCTGGAGCCCACATTATTTCCTAGCTGGAAGACATCCAGCTTCTTATAGCACTTTCCTTTCCAACCTTTCTAATCCCTGGCCTGCAATTGTCACTCATTGGTTTTCTGTTCTCTCAAATACGAATGCTCATTACCACATGTAGTTGTTACCTAGTTTCGTTTATATGCAAATGCAGCCTGCCTAGGGATGCTCACACCTCCAGACTGACATCTACCCATCAAGACATTCTGATATTTGCACAACTCCTCCCAAGAGCTAGTCACTATTTGCATCAGGGCTGAGGAATCTTGACAGGAGTACCAATACAAGGTGCCGTGATGTTCTTAGGAATCTATGTAGAGCACTCTGCCAGTTCCTCCCACCAATCCTCAGTTATCTGCATAGAGAAGTACAGAGATTGAGTGATTATATCACTGGGTCTAAAATAAGATATGTAATACATTTGCAAAGGTTTTATATATATTAGCATATTGAGAGCGAAATAGAGGAACCAGAAAAAGCAAAATATGAGCAGACTAAACTTTAGCTTTAAGGTTTGTAGCTGAAAGTACGTATCTTTACCTACAGTTATGAAAGAAGTTAAAATAAATCTTGAGGAAGAATAGAGATATTGCATTAGAGAAATGCATTGAAAAAGGACTGGATTCTTAGCCAACAGTCAGTCTAATTGGTATAGTAAAGTCAAAAAAGTAAATGAGAAAAAAAAATCTAAAATGCATCACAATGATAGATATCTCAGCACTGGGGGCTCTTCTTCAAAACCAACAGTTGCTCTTATTATGAAATTGTCAGCAAGTAGGTCTGAAAATTGTAACAGCTTTGGAAGGCCTAATGACATTCCACCCTCTTCTTTAGTCTATATGACTTTCCACAAAATATAAGGTTACCATGATGACGTCATTACACCTGGACGTAGCACCTTAGTGTCCCCATGCCTGTCTAAGTCCAACCGGATGGAATGGAAAATGTTACCAAAGCTCCCAGGCAACACTGAGCAACACCGAGTACCTCGGTCCTGGTGGTAACACTTGGTACAAGTTACTTCAAAGGCAGCGAGGGATATACAGTACAAAGGTCTGGCAACTCCCCACAATTCCTGCACAAGCAATCCATGCAGATCAGTGAGAAACGGTAGATAGCTGAAAGCCAAAGTGGAAGGTGAAGCTGTAAGTGAACAGAGACTGGAGCGGTGGATTTGTGTCCCATTTTTTTTTCACTGTGCTCCCACTGTCTATATGCATACAGCTCTCTCTATCATAATTGAATTTCGCTGCATTTGCTTTGCTGCTTTTAAATCAGATGCTTACATAACGTGTCATCTTAACCAGAGACAATCTGGATGCATGTTGGATATGATAGTGGAGTCCGATTCAATATTGTCAAAAGTAACATATAAGGCTGCACCAAGACAATAAATGAAGGTGCTTGACACTTCATTTATAAAACAGCGCAGTGTTTATTTCAATACTGAATGACTTTCACTTCAACTCTTACAAAGCTTGGCTTCTCAATCGATTTGCAAAACTAACTGCTGCTATATCTTGCAGACCTGTTTCATCTGCTTGCTGCTGCTTGCTGCATTTGCCTTTGCATTTGCCTTTTCCAGCTTTCTATATCTGCTATAGAGACCACCATAGGCGTGCTCAGGGGGTGTGCCAGGGGGAACTACCCCTACTGCCTTGGCTTCCCCCCGACCCCAGCTTCCCTCCTCTTCTCTCCTCTCCCCTTGGCTGCTGCGGGATGTTTCAGGGTGGAGAGCGGGGGAAAGGGCTCACTGTGTTCATTTAGAAATTGAAACATAATAATTGCAGTTTACTATGCTTCATTGTGTTTGAGATTTGGGGTGCACACCCTAATGCAATAGGCTGCACACACCCATGGAGACCACCTAAAGAGCTAATTTATAAACATATCCCACCAGCAGGGTTTTTATAGTTCCTTGGAACTGACAGACATGTTTAATTGACTTAAAAGGGCTAAAATACAGGATTGTGTTATTATAGATGATTGATATAGTGTCAATCTATCTTTTGGAAGGTGTTGGTTTATATTCTGTATATGGAATTTTTCTATTGAAATTTTAAATAGTTTTCAATAAAGTTTTGTATTACCTATACTGCTTGGATGACTATCATTACCTGCTTCATACAGTCTGTCCTTTACAGACTTTTTTTTTTTTTTGTATATGAATTTTCACCCTCCTCTTTGGAAGGCCATAGGACATTCAACCTTCCTCTTGGACAGGCCAAATGCCATTCCAGTCTCCTCTTTGGCAGGCCATATGATATTCCACCCTCCTCTTGGGAATTTAAATTGAAGAAAAATGCCCCATTAGCTAGTGGGAAAAGACCTACCTATTCATTAAATGATCACTACCAACCTTGACATGCATGCAATACTTTCTTGTTCAGTAACATATTAAAAGAATCAAATTGCAGCATAGAAAGAAACTGGTCAGAATCAATTTTGTACTGGTCTATTTATAATGTATTCATTAGTTACTAGTGTTGCTATATGCAACAAGTGTTTGCTCATTGCTTATTAAATTGCATTTGATGAATAGACAGGTCCATTCCATGCTCGGATGGGACTGGACATATTGATTGTGATGAAAGGGAACTGCAAGACCTGCCCACAACCTTTAATGCTACTTTCTTTTCATACCTTCAGCCCTTTTTTTTCCCCAAAAAAATCCTGGAAATCTATAGTAAAAAAAAATCTTCAGCTTAGGTAAAAAAATCAGAGGCAATTTGTTATAAGGTGGTTTAACTTCACCTTTAAAAGCAGAATTTAAAAGCCACAACGAGAAACATATTTCCTAACTGGTGTTTTTATACACAGTGGCATTGAATTTGCTTCTATAGAACGAGGTCCACCTATTGCTTAATTGTTTCCACATTGCAACCACTCACTCCCCCTCTCCACGTGTTGTAAGGATAATAGATGGTCCAGAGGTTATGGCAGCTGGCTTTTATTGAAATCCATCAGTTTACACTAGCAGAGTAATGTACTCCGAGGTTAAAAAGGGTATCGTTGTTGAAGAAAATACTTCTATTTGATTGTTCTATAAGCTCATGGGTATTGATTTATTATTGGCAGGTCCAGAAAGCAACACATTAGATCAGAAAAAAAAGTTGTCTTGATTTACTTTGGCATAGACAGGACTTTTTTTTTAAAGTGTGTGGAGTAAAATAACTTGTGTAAGAGAAACAAATCCACAACTAGAAGGATTTTAATAGTGCTGGGATCTACCTGTTCCATTTCAGCCCAGTATTTGTGTGGTTTAGGCCATAGAAAAAGCAAAACTGAGATGGAAATTAAAAAAAAAAAAGTGAAAAGAATGAGAAAAAAAAAGATAGGGAAAGTAAAAAAATATGAAAGTGCCACTACTTTTTACTTGCAGTGAAATATATCTTTTTCAGATATACCCAAATACAGTATATATAGTATCTTTATTCTACTACCTAAACAATTTCATTACTATTTCTAAGCTAGTACTTCAATAAAGGGTAACTCCACTTTCATTAAATAAAAACAGCAAATAAAAAAAACAGCATATATGATGGCTGCACTGATAGGCACTGATGAGGCAGCACTGGTGGGCACTGATGAGGCTGAACTGAGAGGTGGCATTGATATGCAGCACTGATATATGGCATTGATGGGCACTGATGGGCACCAATAGGCACTGATAGGCAGCACTGATAGGTGGCACTGATAGGCACTGATAGGCAGCACTGATAGATGATACTGATGATGAGGCACTGGTGGGCACTGTTTAGCAGCACTGGTGGGCACTGATTGGCAGCACTGGTGGGAACTAATTGGCAGCACAGGTGGGCAATGTTGGGACCGATAACCCTTTAACAGAATCTGGTTATCAGCTTTCTTCTTCTCTCCTCACACTGTCAGCGTGAGGAAATAAAAGCTGATAACTGGCTTGTGTTACATCCTGTGATCAGCTGTGATTGGCTGACAGCTGATCATGTGGTAAAGGGCCGCTGTGATTGGCCCTTTACCCTGATCTATGGTCAGCCCATTCCGAAGGACTTGGCGATCACAGAGCAGGCCACCCGCGTGCAGCAGGGGGTGCGTGATCACGGGAGGACGTCCATGTATGCCCTACCGGCAAAGTAAGCCTGCGACGTAGCCATCTTTCAGCTATAGCGTGGGCAGGAAGGGTTTAATGTTATTAAAATTACAGTGGAACCTTGGATTACGAGCATAATCCATTCCAGGAGAATGCTGGTAATCCAAAGCACTCGCATATTAAAGCGAGTTTCCCCATAGAAGTCACTCGGAAAGGCTCGGGGACAGCTCGGCTGAACTCGGAAAACCTCGGAAAGGCTTGGGAATGGAGCATTTCCGAGTTTTTCAGAGTATTTTCCGAACAGCTCCGATCGGCTCTGAACGGCTTCGCTCGGCTCTGCTCGGCTCCGGCGCCCCCACACCTCTGGCCAAATGCGGTATTGCACACTGCTGTGGCTTGAATCCTGCTCGTGTTGCGAGACAACACTCGCAAACCGAGTCAGGATTTAAAGAAAAAAAAATGCTCGTATTGCGAAACGCTCGTTAACCGTGTTACTCACAATCCGAGGTTTCACTGTACCTTTCCTTTTCAATCTGCAACGCTGTAATTTTCTGTAAAACGCAATGAAAATTGGCAAGCTGGAGGCATTCTGTACACAGATAGTGTACAGAAGGCCCCCAGAAATGTAATTTCCTGCTTGTGTGATTAGCTCAATGATTTATCCAGAAGTCTGCATTAAGACACAAGTACATTTTAGGCATCCTTAGCAATTGGAATTGTATTTTTGGTAAAATACTCCCAAAGGATTAATTATTTCAAAAGGGATGCAGACACTGTTTCCTCAGTAGAACACTGCAGCTGATTATATTGACGCAGACACTCTGGAATCAGTATTCCTAGGACATACTGTATTGGAACTAATGCAGAGAATGCATCAAGATAAAAAAATCTTTTACCTTTACAACCACTTTAAGAATCTTCATTCAATAAATTGAGCGAATAGTTTCTTAAATTATACATTTAGGTAAAAAAGCTAATTCCTGTTTATTTTATCTGTACGTGCGTGGGTATTAAAACTGAACATAGCTACAATTTATTGTGTGCAGACTCTCAACTCCTTAATAAATGAATCCCATTGCTTCAAAAAGACTAAATATCAGGCAGAAACCAAAGCTACCTTGTTTTTGTTCCTAAAAAAAATAGAATTCTTAAATTTACCAAATTCGCTAACTTGTGGTTATCCTGCTCTAAACCACTTACAATGTTTAGCTATTGTTTAGGAAACCAAGGTTATACATTGCTATACTCTACCTCCTGGTGTATGGTGAAATATTAGAGGTTCACTAGAGACTGAACAAGGGGCAAGTTACAATGAGCTGCATTGGGTTGCCAAGTGACCTCACACCTATCCCTTCCTGGGATCTTTGTAACCACATGAGCCTGAAACTCAGAACGACAGGTGAGGAAATCATGCCACTACTGGGTGCATTGTGTGCCATGGTAAATTGGAAGTCAAGCAGCATAGAAAAGTGTCAATATGAAGACTATATGCTGGAAAATGTGGCAATATGTGGGCAAAACATTGGCAAACGTGACAATATGCTGTATGTGTAACCCTAGCAATGGTGGTGAGGTGACAACAAATGGGAAGTAAACACCTGTTACAACTCCAGTCAGAAAAATGGTAGCCAGGCTGAAGTCAATGTATTCTTTCTGGAGGTTGAACACTGGTGCTAGACAAGGTGGATTACCTCTTTTCAAGGAACTAAGAAATATTGGTTGATTTGGGCAAACCCAGATAAACTTTCTTTACTGGGCCTGGAAAGATCAATTAAAAGTAGCTTACTTATTTTTTCCAGAGGACAGTGGAGTAATTTCCTAGTAATAAAGTCATTATATTTTTACATTTCCTGATGGTAATCTAACCCAAGACCTCAGTGTTGGAGGGCTATAGTCCTAGTTACTGAGCAACTGTGTTGTCCACATCTTCGATGTTATTCCACCATAGCACAGTGAAAATGCACAAAAACAGCTATATTATTAAGGGAGCAAAGTTTGAAATGCAAAGTGCAGGGACATAAAGGAACCAATCAGGGTTAATTTCATAACTGAGCTCGCAATGATTTGATTGGTTGCATTGAGCTTCTGTATTTTACACATAGTAATTGAACTTTGCACTACTTTATAAAATAAGTCTAGATGGCTGCTCAAAACTGCCAAAACAGTTCCTTTTATAGCTTTTCTTGGCAGCATCCCTCACCGAACTTAGAGCCCATTCACACAGGGACGACTTTGGATCCGACTTCAAGTCGCCACTAGTAGCCTCAAGTCGCGCTGCATGAGAAAATCAATGTAAGTGAATGGAGCCGTCTTAATGCACACTACTGCAGTCGCTCCGACTTCAAAAAAGGTTCCTGTACTACTTCAATCCGACTTCTAGGCGACTGCTAGGCGACCTGTACCCATTGATTTCAATGGAAGTCACCTCAGAAGTCGGATCCCCTGTCTTAACAGAAGCAACTTTCCAGGAAGAGAACATACATTTCTCAGGCAAACCCCTCCCTCCCACAGAGCTGATTTTTGTTTGATTGGCCACTGGAAAGCCTCCTGTCCTGGAGGCGACTTCAGTCGTGTTGTAAGTCGCTCCAAGTCGCGCTGAAGTCGCCCCAAGTCACGCTGTGATTCAAACTCAAGTCGTGTCCAAGTTGCCTCCCAAAGTCGCGCTGGAAGTCGTGTTGTGAATGGGGTTCTTAATGGGAGGGAGTTTAAAATGTAGCAACCTCCCTACAATCCACCAACAGACAATGAAAAATTGCCGCTTAGGCCACGCCACCTGACCACTGCCTATGTGTACAATACATAAAGGTACATAGTGCAGATGATTATTTTTCTGTGTTTTCTAATTGTACAATTCCTGAAACAATTCCTTTATATATTTTTTATATCATTCACATGCTTTCATTTCTACCAGGAAAGCAGAATGATTAAAGAGAGCAGGGGAAACTCACAAAAGAGAAGTAGCACAAGCACAGAGACATGAAAAAGAATGAATACAAGGTACGAAGAAGCAATAATTACAAAGCTGTACAAAAGTCCCTTTATTTGACATTAACATCCTGAGGAATCTCACTGTATTGCTCTAAAATGAAAGCACAAGCCATCTGTTCAGATTCATAATCAAAATGTCAACTGCACAACCCACATTTTTTTATTTTGCAGAATCTTGGTAATATCTGTTCAATCATAGAAGTCAGGATTTATCCTTTATTTAGCTCATACCTGAACATTAAATTGCATTATCCCCCCCATCCACCCCCCCCCCCATAAGAGCAGATGGCAGTCATCAACGTCAACCACAAAGAATAAAACACAGAACTGGAATGTTGTAATTCAACCAATCAGCAGGTTCTGAATTCTGTTTTATTTGCCAATTAATTATAGAAGCACATGCAACTTTTTTTGTTTAAAACTCCCTTTGTGATTCCAATAAGCGGATGAATAGGTTCTATGGCCTGGATCATTACAAGGCAGCGCTCATTTGCGGCAAGCAGTAAAATTCATGGGGATAATAAAGTTCCACCGTCTTTGGACCTGTCTACTCCCTTTACGCAGCCATGAAATGTAAGACCTCTGCAGTTACTGGGATTTACGTTCCCCAGGTGATCTGCCAGCTTTTTCGGGCTGTTTTAACCCCTTCACAAAAGCAGTTTTAGAAAGAAAAGAGGTGAGCAGGTGTGAGATTCCAGGTCCAAAGCCCCGGCTTTCATTAGGTGAAGTTCAAGCCTCAGTAAAGATAACTCCATCCTAGATGCAGACTAGTCAAACTTTTCACCTTTGTTGTCATGCCGTTGAGAAAATAGACTGTAGGTTTATCAGCAAAAACAGGCTTCAATGGATTCAGAGCCCCAAGTGTGTGCTTATGTGGTCTGCAGCAATAGGCCAATTTGTACAAAAGTGGAAAGAAGAAAATGGGAATTTTTTTTTTGCCCAAAGGAAATTTTCTTTTATACTACAGGAAAATGGAGCAGAAAATAAGGTCACTTTGATCAATAATTTAAGTCACCTTACTGTGTTCATTTCAGCACTTTTGTACAGTACAATATGTACTGTATTGCATCAATAATTGCGTGTACCAACTCACTCTAAGCTTGCCAGAATCTCTTCAATATTTAAAATGTGGTTAGCCAGGGCAAGATAAACACTAAGGCCCCATTCCCACTTGAGTGTTTTGTAGCTTGAAGCCTGAAGCTACAAAATGCTGGAGGGGAAAAAATCAATCATTCTCTATGGAGATGGTTCACATCTCCACTCCAAAACGCCTGAAGCAAGAAGCTACAAAAAACCTGCAGCGCATACAAGTTCTGGAACTTTTTTTTTTAGGCAGATTTGGACGTTTTTGTGCTTTTTACATTGGTGACCTTTTGACCTGTACAAAATCATGGCAAAAATGCGGAAAAATCCTGACAAAAACACGGTAAAATCACGCAACTTTCTGCCTGAAAATGCCACGCTCGGGTGTGACAGTAAGGCCCTTTTCACACTAATGCGACTTCAAAGTCGCACGATTTTATCATAATTTTGCGGCTGCAATTTTGACGCGATTTGCGGCTGTGATTTCAGGGAATGCCTGTGTAACTGGCATCAAAGTCGGACCAAAGTAGTGCAGGGACTACTTTGAAGTCGGAACGATTTGAAGTCGTACTAATATGAGTGGTTGTCATTGGAAATCATGGGGAACAACTTGTCATGCTACTTTGCGGTCCCAAATCGTGGGACAAGTTGTACAAGTATGAAAGGGGCCTTCGTGGCAAAATTGTGGTAAAATCGCACGACTTTTAAGTCGCAGTGTGAAAGGGGCCAAAATGAAGATAATTTCCTGAAGACTACAAAAGAATAGGGACTAAACTGTGTGCATGCTCTGACAGCATGAGGAACATTTTCCAATTTGTAACTGTAATACCAAAAAACATTTTTACAATTACAGACTATGTTACCAAGATCTGCTTTTATAAGGTTTGTGTAAAGTCCCCCACACTCACCTCTCCAGAGATCCTCTGTCGTAACCATTACCAAAATTATTGGGGATTGATTTACTAAAGGCAAATAGACTGTGCAATTTGTAAAGTGCAGTTGCTCCAGTGCTGAGTAAATGAGGTAAAGTTTCCCTTTTCAAAGAATACCAAATCACATGCAAGGAAAATAAATAAACAGCATTTTTGCTTGCACATGATTGGATGATGGAAGTCAGCTGAGCTTCTGTTCATTTACTAAACTTTGGAGCAATTGCTCTTGCAAAGTGCACAGTCTATTTTCCTTTAGTAAATTCACCCCTTAGTGTTGGCTTGCATCAGAGCCTATAGCACTGAAGACCAACATTCAGCACTTCTTTGCATTAACGTGCGTTTTTTTTTTTTTTTTTTTTTCAGATAACCTAATGAAATAAACGGGTGGACAAAGCACCACAAGGTATTATTTTTAGGTTTTAGTTCCAATGTTAGGGGTTCAAGCAGGGATAGATTAAAGTGGTTGTAAACAATCACCTTGTAAAACAACCTATTCAGTTTAAAATAGAAATGAATGGCAAAATATTTGCGTATGGATATAATTTTTTTTTTAAATACCTTTTGCCCTTTTTTATTAGTGATCACATTTCTTCTCTTCTCAGCTGCATAAGTGCTGGGGGGAGGAGAGGAGGAGAAGCAGCAGCACACAGAGTTTCCCAGTGACAGGCTGTGCAGGAGGTGTGTTAGGACAAGTCTGATCATTGGAGGAGAGCAGGCTGAGTTTCCAGCACAGCTAGAGAACTGGCCATGGTGTGTTCAACTGCTTAGTGTGGTCAGTTTTTAATAGGAAAGCCAGGGGACTGGCAGAAACACCAGGGATTTCTCATAAAGGAAGCAATACAAAGAGAACAGGATACTTTCTCATACAACTACATTGCACTGCAGGCACATGTCAGGAATATGAAGTATAGGGGTAACAAACACTTTAAGTGCTAGGTCATCCTTTACTTTCTAAGGTAGACTGCAAGATTTTTCATTGTTTGTGACACTGAGGGTCAGTGAAATTATCAGCGCTGAGATGTACTGCTATATGTAAACACAACTGTGCAAATGTATGTAGCACCCTGCCCCCAATGATCGGGGCGCTATTGTGGATTTAGCGGCTGTCTGAGACAATAGTTGGGCTCAGACTTATATGATTATATCTAAATTGCCTCTGTTCTGGCTATGGTGGTGCCTGGTAGTGTTTTCTCTTGTTGCCTGAAGGTGGCGGTACCAACTCAGGCCCTATGTTGGAACGCAAGCAGATCATGGTGTATTGGGTGTCCTTTCTCGGCAGCGGTACAGTGGGAGTGGTGCCCCGCTGTGCATGCTGGGGAGGGATACTTAAGGGGCAGACGCCATTGGACGGGGCCCGTTTTTGCCTCCCTGCCCTCCTGGCGCGAGGTATGTGTGTGTGGTTCTGGCCTCGGGACCACGTTGGCCCGAGGCTGCATCGCTATCTGGTAGGCCCGGCTAGTCTGGCTGGGGCCTACAGTTCTAAAGGGGATCCCAAGCTGTCCACCAGGAGGGAGGAAGCTGCTTAATGAAGGAAGCCGGGGAAGGACCTGCCTGGGAGGAGACCAGCAAAGTGCTAATGTCTCGGGAGAGGCCTGGTGACCTTGTTAAGAGGGTATCCACTACTTTAAAAGCCAAGCAGTAGCCGGGTCGGCTTAAAGGTTCTTTAACTGCACGGCTGGAAGTTCGGGACTGAAATCCTGTGGCAGAGGATTCCTGGCTATCCACATTTGTTCTCAAACGGTCTGTGGCAGAGACTGTCCTGATACTGATGCATGCATCATCCCGGCTGCTAGGCCAGGTGAGAGGGGTCTATCCAGGTGAGCAATACCCACTCAACAGTGAGAGTGGTGAATGACTTTAGAAATTTTTTGTGTTCTACAGTGTGTACCTGAACCTTCCCCTCTCTTCTCATACCTTCTACTTTCTATACGAGTTACTGTAGCAAAAATAAAACCAACAGTTCAAGGTTTTTCATCCTGTGTGGACATTGCATTTACTACAGACTTTCTCACCCTGACAACGAAGCTAAAGAGGTAACGTGCAAACCCAAAACTTAAACCAGCAGCTCCCAGGGGGGTAGTGCTACACGTATTTATGTCATTTACTTGTATTGCTATATTCTAAATAAGTGATGTACAACTAGTAAGAGAGTTAGGTTTCAGGTACACTGGCATAACAACAAATAAAAAAGTAAGCTTTGACTTTCATAGTTTTCACAACAGAATGGAAAACAGAATGAATTTTAAATTACTATAAAGCGAGTTATTATTTAAAATATCTGGCTAAAAACTGTTTGCGTAAAGAAATCTCTTTCAAACCCAAGGCTGTTGCACTGCAAAGACTGAGTAGCAAAATGTTCTTCTTCATTAGACAAAGGAGTTGATTTACTAAAGGCAAATAGACTGTGCACTTTGCAAAGTACAGTTGCACTTTTCAAGAGCAGTTGCTCCAGAGCATTGTAAATAAGCAGAATCTCTGCTTACTTCCATCATCCAATCATATGCAAGCAAAAATGCATTTTTTTTCTTGCATATGATTAGGTATTCTTTGCAAAGTGAAGCTTTACCTCATTTACTAAGCTCTGGAGCAACTGCACTTGCAGAGTGCAACTACACTTTGCAAAGTGCACAGTCTATTTGCCTTTAGTAAATCAATTCCTAAAAGCCAAAGAAGATGACCAAGATGGGAAAATAACTGTCTCTGTTCCCAAACTGTCTATTCATGTGCACAAAAGATTGATTGAAATAGGCCACTGGTGGTCAACTTTACAAATCCAGGAGGTCCTTAAGTGTGGTCCTCGACATTGTCCAAAGGGCCACACAATGATATCTGTACTTAAAGATAGATAGCACCTTTATGTATAAAAAAGGAATGAACCTGCAGGGTAGGATGCTTCTTATAGCCAAAGACCACAGGTGGGTGCTGCAGTAAACTGACGGATGGTGCCATCAGCAAACAAAGTGTAGCACACAGACACTTTTTTCCTGCCATCCTCCATTCGCAGTCGGGCACACCTGCTACTTGCCTGGTTTCCCCCCTTGTGTAGAGGGGCGAGCGGTGTTGTTGTTTGGGCCTTGCAGCAATTACCTCTCTCAAATGGTTCCCTTGCTCCGTTGTCTAGGTAGAAGTCTCTCAGAATAAAGCCAATGTCCACACAGGAGTAAAACCTAAGCAGTAAGGCTTTATTCTTTATCTTTGCAGTAAACTTGAAGAGAGAGTAGGAAACGAGGGAAGTAGGGGAAGGTTCAGGTACGCAGCACTTAAAACACAATGCAACTCTTTCGTCGCCACTCAAGCCTGAGTGGGTATTGCTCACCTGGATAGTCCCTTTGTGAGCGGTCCTAGCAGCCGGAATGGAGCAATGATAAATTGTAAACTTTTTAGGGGATGCAATCAGGAATCCTCTGCCACATGATTGTTAGTCCTGAACCTCCCAGCCAAGCAATAATGAAGAACCTTTAAGCTGGATTGGCGTATTGCAGGGCTTGTAACGATTGATCCCTCGTCAGGTGTGCTCCAGGCCTCCTCCCGAGACAGCAGTACCGTCACTAGTCTCCTCCGGGGCAGATCCTCCCTGGTCTCCTTCCCTAAGCGTGTCTTCCCTCAAGTGGGCAGCCTGGGATCCTTCTTCAGTTGTAGGCCCTAGCTGAAAGTGCTGGGCCTACCAGGTAGCGATGTAGCCTCGGGCTGAAGGTGACCAGGGCTATTCCACACACGCGCACCCCTGGCCTAGAGGGCCATGAGGCGCACAAGAACCCACATTAATGGCATCTGCCCCTTATGTACCCTCTCCCAGTATGCACAGCGGGTAGACCACACCCACTGCATGGCTCCTGAGAAAGGACACCCAAGGTGTTGTGATACCCCCTGTGGTTCAACCTATGCTGATGATGACAGTGCCACCTATAGGCAGACAGGGAACACTACTGCCAGGCAGTATCACACCCAGAGCAGAAGCAAATCTAGGACAATCAATTGATCTGAGCCCAATTACTGGCTCAGATTATCCTTAAATTTACACATAGCGCCCCCAAATATTGGGGGGGGGCGCTACAAAAGTCCATAAGCAAAGTGTTCCTCAGGACACATGAATATCTATGGAATCTTTAATTTGCCACTATATAACCATGAAACGTTTTGGGGCCTTAGTGGACCCCTTCCTCAGACAGGTAATGACAACAAACAAGGGCGAATAACAGGTTTGAATAAACAGAACAACTAATGACCATTCTCCACAATCCCAGGACTGCCCCCTTCCAGCAGCCATTCTGTACTGGGGGTCTGTACCAATGTTTTTTCGGTCAAATATAAAAGAAGAGGTTGTGCTGAGTAAACTGATATCCAGCATCTCAAAAACGATAACAATCAATGACAAACTTTAGTACCCTATATTTTACATAGTAGATGGTTTAAAATCCCCTACAGGTCATCAGTTTAGAGTTACCTATGAATAGTAGGCAAAGACGTATTTCTCTAACTCCAGTGCGCATGGCGATATGTAAAATGTGTACATAGACGCTGCTGATGGGTGTGTTTATGTTTATGTGTGCGTGCACATGGGGCGGGGCGGGGGTAGGGTCAAAATATTTAAGGGAGGAAGTTTTAGGTGCTTGGGTGTAACTTTATTTTTTTACTTTTTTTCTACTTAAAATAAAACTTACTTATATGACACAAGAGGCATTTTGTTTGATATAATAATTTTAAGACAGGTGTTCTCTAAAGAGGCCAAGTGAAAAAAAGAGGAAAAAGGCGCGTGATTTAACGCATGGATCAAATGGATACAGTTTATTAAAACCAAGTAGATAAATAAATAAATAAAAATAAATTACTACGTATTCATAGAGACTAGGTTACAAAATGTTCATTTAAAATGAGTAGTGCCCACGCAAGGGCAGATGCTTAGTGGTAGGCTGACGCATTTCGGGGGGTTCCCTCTTCATCAGAGCCTTGGAGAATGAGAACAAATGTCTGCATAGTGTAATTGATTTATAGATTCATGCATAGAAGAGCAACTGATTGGGAGTTGTATCACATAAAGGATGTTAAATTCTCCTTTGCTTAAAAGGTGTCCACATCCCAGCGCTCTACACACCATGGGGTAGATAGCTTGTTTGTTGTTAGTTTTTGATTGTTTTGTTGGTATTTATGTTTGTCATCAGTGCCTGCGTTTTGGCTTGTAAAGAAGCTGCAGTGAAAAGATGTCGGCTGCAGGCTGGAGACTGTCTCCTCTGGGGCACTGCGGTCCTCCTGACAGAATACTGTTCTGTGCTGCAAAGAGAGATGCAGCAGCCTTTCTGTTCATACCTGTTCTTTAATGAGGCATCAGGGGTCTTTTAGACCCCTGATGCCTCACCTGCCTTCCATTGAAGCTAATAGGGCACAGATCATGCTCTATTAGCTTTTTTCCCATCTGCAAGGTCCAAGGAAAGTGACAACATAACCAAAAGTGATGTTTTACATGTCACTTATGAGTCCATTCTAGCTACAGAAGATCAGTAATGGATGTTCACTGGTCTCCTCCCCTCTTCCCGGCGATGCCTGCCTTGTGGATCCAGGGCCTGCAGGTTGGATAGGGGAGTCCAGGAAGCATGGTGGGGGGTGGAGCTGGCGTGCCACACCCCGGGGGTCAGAGAACGTGATTTGGAAACTGTACAGCTGGCTTGTGGAGTGTACATTTGCTTGGTCCCATTATATTATTGCCATCCAATTAGCCCTGCACACATGCTGGGATTAAAAACAGCCATTTGCTGCTCTCTAGCATATGGGTGTACCTCGGAACAGAAAAATAGCATGAATGTTTTACTGGCTCATAGCAAAAAATAAATAAAAATGACCTAACTTATGGATTCCTACATTTTAACTGCCACAATAATATGAATGTGCCATGATCTATCAATTTTTTTCAGTATTTAGCTTCTCAATCTCCAGTTATGTACAAAGTGTGGAGAAAAGAAATGAGAAAATGTTTAAAAAAATTGCATACAGTATCTGTGTAAGTCAGATCAAGAGACAACAGGGTTGATTTACTAAAACTGCAGAGTACAAAATGTGGTGCAGCTCTTCGTAGAAACCAATCAGCTTCTAATTTCAACCTGTTCAATTAAGCTTTGACAAAAAAAAAAGAAAAAAAAAAAACAGAAGCTGATTGGTTTCTATGTAGAGCAGCAACAGATTTTGCACTCTTCAGTTTTAGTAAATCGACCTATCCGTACCAGTTTGTTCATTCCCCCATTCTGGGAAGACTGTGTATGAATGTTATGATGGCCGGCAGGACCACCTGTGGTGCACTACTGGATTTGGAAATTTTAATTGTCTTTGTTACATCACTCTTGTGTCCTTTACTAACCCAGAGGGTTTTATATGCAAATCCTGAGCTTATCATAAACACTTTATAACTGACTATCTGAAGGCTGACATCTTAGCCAGACTGTAACACACCCGCCTCAGATGTGTAATAATAAGACCTAATAACGTCAGACATTCATGGAAAAACTGCACCTGGAACCCCTAATAATTCCTTTCCTGGAACTCTCGCAGTGTATAGCTTCCTTTAATCTGAGTTGAACCATACAGAGCTTTCTATAGTATTAGGTATGGAGTAACCACATGAAATGTAACTGTAATCAGACTGGTTATGAAGTTATATTTGATTACAGTCTAATAGATTAATACAAATCTTAATCCTCAGCATTCCAAATTTTAAGATCAATTCAAAGCACTAATAAAAATGTTATGTGTTACACCAGTACATTAAACATAGGGTGCTTACTAATATACATAAAAGAAGCTTAGTATTCAATGGTGGGTGGCGATGTGATTCAGTGTCTCTTTTTAAAGTTACCAGTTTCTTTATTGTGATGCCAAGGTTTTCTTTTACAGTCTCAAAACAAAATGCATACGTTACACATTTGGAATGTGGAAATATGTTTAACAAATAGGGGGTGACAGTACTACATCAGATCATAAAGCAGTAGTATCTAAAGATTGCAAACTATTGTAGTATCATACAAAGCTTCAAAAGGGTCTGATGCATATTCAAATATATTACACATCATTTACTTTATTGTAAATTAGTGACCATTTAAAGGGGTTGTAAAGGTTTGTTTTTTATTTTCCAAATAGGTTCCTTTAAGCTAGTGCATTGTTGGTTCACTTACCTTTTCCTTCGATTTACCTTCTAAATGTTTTTTTTCTTTGTCCGAATTTCTCACTTCCTGTTTCTCCTCACTAAACTTCACACCATCATCCGAGTGGTGTGGAGTCACCCAGAACAGCTTACTGAACAGCTTACTGAGGATAAACAGGAAGTGAGAAATTCAGACAAAGAAAACAAAGAATAAAAACATGTTGAAGGGAAATATAAGGAAAAGGTAAGTGAACCAACAATGCACTAGCTTAAAGGAACCTATTTAGAAAACCTTTACAACCCCTTTAAGGCCCCAGGCATATTGTAACTCTTCTGAACACCTTTTTCCAGGCAGGAAAAGCAGCGTTAAGACTGTGCCAAAAGCTGCTTTTTTTTCAAGTGCGTTTAGACGTGGTTAGGCACATCAAGGGTTTTGGTATAAATTCACTTCTTTGGACAGAATATAAATGTATTATGCCCATTGAAATGCCTGAATGCTCAAGCACTAAACGCGCCTAGCGCTTAAGTGAGTTTAGATGTTTTTACCCTTGTTTAGGCACGTCGGGTGCCTAATGGAAATTTCCACATAGTATAAATCCGCTTACAGGAAGATCTATTTAAAAGAAGGTAAAAGAACACTCACATTTGACTAGATACAACAAGAGCTAGTGTAAAAGGGGTATTAATGCAATGGCAACCGCATGCTCGACCCGACGCATTTCATCTGAGAAGACATTATCAGATGATAAGGATAACTATGGTACATGGAAGAAAGGAAGGATTACTATGGCACATGGAAGACAGGAAGGAAGGATCACTGTGGCACATGGATGACAGGAAGGAAGGATCACTGTGGCACATGGAAGGCAGAAAGGATCACTACAGCACATGGAAGGGAGGAAGGATCACTATGGCACATAGAAGGCAAGAAAGATTACTATGGTACATGGAAGGTAGGAAGAATCACTATGGCACATGAAAGGCAGAAAAGATCACTATGGCACATGGAAGGCAAGAAGGAAAGATCACTATGCACATGGAAGGATTACTATGACACCTGGAAGGATGGAAGGATCACTATGGCACATGGAAGACAGGAAGGAAGAATCACTATGTTACATGGAAGGCAGGAAGGAGGGATCATTATCAGGGACGTGCAGTCAGGGGAGGCAGGTGAGGCAGAGCCATGAGCATAAAAAAACTATTGATTTTAAGGGTCGCAGCTCAGCAACCAGGGGTCACAGAGACCCAAACTTTCGGGGTTTGGTAGATGAAGTCCTATCCCACCCCATTGTGGGGCTCCTATCATCTATGGTTTTGGAGATACAGGGCTCCTTGCTCCTTGCTCCTTGCGCAGCCTGTCAGAAGCTAAATACAGAGCAGCCAATTTAAATGCAAGCTGGCACACTCTGCAGCAGACTAAGAGGATGAGCTAAAGGCTTATCTATAGCTACAACTGGCACTACCTTTAAATGGAACGTACAGAGGTCCTTTTTTATTATTGTCAGGATTATTTAAAATAAAAGTAAATTTGGATTAGTGCAAGTTAAAGGTGTTGTAAAGGTTTATTTTTATTTTTTTAAAATAACAAACATGTCCTACTTACCTCCACTGTGCAGTTCGTTTTGCACAGAGTGGCCCCAATCCACCTGTTCTGGGGTCCCTCTGCGGCTGTCTCGGCTCCTCCCCGCTATAGCTAACCCCCTCTGGGAAGCTCTCTCCCGAGGGGGTTAGCTTGCCGGCGCACTCCCGTGTGATACAGTTGGCGTCCATAGACGTTGAGTGTATGATTCGGTCCCCGGTCCCCGGCGGCCGCATCATTGGATTTGATTAACAGCAGCAGGAGACAATGGCTGTGCTGCTATCAATCTATCCAATCAACGCCGAGACACCGTGGAGAAGAGGACACCGGGGGATGGGCAGAGCAGGTGAACGGGCTCAGGTAATTAAAACAGGGGGGCTTTACAACCCCTTTACAACATACCTTTACAACCCATTTAATATACAGTATATCTATATATGTTGATTGTAGGAAATTTGGAATTTAATTAAAATCTTTTATTGTCTAACTTAAGTTATTAAAGATGCAAACTTTTGGGACCTTCCTTAGATTACTTCTTGGCCATTATACAAATTTATAATGTCTGAAGAAGGAACTTAAGAGAGGTAAGGCTCTACGCCATACCCTACACTCCATTTTGAAAAGAGACCTGTTTAAATACAAATGAGTAATTTAGAGAAATGATCAATTGCAGCAGCTCTTCTCTTAAAGACTAGCTCCATGTGAGTTTTCAGTCTGGCAAAACAAGCCTTAAAGCAAGTAGTGTTTGCTGTGCTGTCTACATATGCTGGCCATACACTAGAAGATTTTCAGATGAGAATATTCCACCCCTTTCTTCCCCATCCCCAGCATTGCCTGCTCTACTCCCCTCTCTTGCACCAACTCCAGGGCACAGGAGGTTTGGTTTCAGGATTGAGATCAGGAGGCAGGAAAATATGTCATATTTACCAGGCCCTTCCTTTCCTGAGTTAACACAGTGAGCAACTGGTACCGATCACTCCTGTGTTCATTCATAATTGAAGCATAGTAAACCGTGAACAGTGTGCGAAGGAAGCTGTACAGAGCTCTTTTTGTTCATTCACTGTCCAGTGCAGTTGAGGCTGCAGAGGAAGGGACTGGAGAATCTGTGTCCTCAGTTCTTTGCTCTGTCTAAAAGGTGAGATATCAGGGGTCTAAACCACTGCTATTTCACCAAAGCCCCAAAACAGAGCTGTTAAAAATGTAGAAAAAAATAAATAAAATTAAAAAAACTGAAAAAAAAAATGAAAAAAATAATTAGAAAATATTTTTTTTATAATTAAGGTTTGTTCACACATGCTTTGGTCACGTTTAGCATTCAGATCAATCTCCAAAGAGCAATTGACACTTGTTAAGAAGGAATGCCTGCTTTAACCCCTTCAACCCCACAATAGCATGCCGCAACTCTGTGCTTTTCACACAGTTTTGGGGTGCTTGCAGAGCAGCACCATTCACTTGAATGAAAAAAACTTGTTTGATTCACTTGAATGGGTCACCTTCCACAGGGGGTGTAATTCATGCACCAGCTGTGAAGCAAAGCATTGGCATATGTACAACCCCAGGCGCTGTCTTTGCAGCTTAACGGGGTAGAACTTGGGGGGCAGTCAAAGCGCAGCTCAAAGGGGGCTGTACAGCCCCCAACCTCACGTTAACGATAGCCCTAAGTCTTAAGGACCTGCAGATGTATTCGTATAGCCGCTGTCTTGCCATAGCGTAACATAGGCTGCCTACACAAAGGTGGCTCCAGCTATAGGAACAAACTGTTGATTCACACTGTACAGGCCACAGCGCCCATGTGAATGAGCCCAAGACCTCATTCACACACAGAGCTTTATTTATAACCTCAATCCAGTTTTATCTTTTGGATTTAGCAAACATTTTGTGAGTTATGTTGTGTTTGTATCCGCTAATATGATTATGATTTTAGTATATTTTTATCAAAAATATTGTTTCAATATTATTATTTCCTTTCGGGGGGGGGGGGGGGTCTGTCTGGTAGACTGTAAGGGGCCCCGTGATTTCTAACAACAGCCCTGAGAGGCATTAGGAGGTTCTGGCTGCCTGTCATAATAATACACAGACAGCACAGAGGGAACCTTCTTCTAGACACCTCCTCTGCTCTAATGTGATCATGCACAATAGGAGGAGGAGCCCAGGGAAAGGGACTTCCCCTGGTATTGGTCCGTGCTGATCTGAGGTCTATAAGTTTTTGGATGGAGAATGTCACTGTGACCTAGGGTGGGGTGTCAGGTACCAAAGATTTATGATGTAAGAAGGAAGTTGGGGGGTTAAGTATATGTGCTAGGGGCAATTTGGGAGGGGAGAATACTTGTGCTAGAAGGGGAGGTGAAGGGATTTGGGGTCAATATTTGATTGTGCTGAGGTTTACAACAGTAGTTGTAAGACTTGTTTGTGGCACAGCAATAAAAGCATTCTTTATAGGTGCAATGAAGCTAAGGTTTTGTTTAACTATACCCCTTAATTAATATTTTGGCCACATCCACTGTTTACTGACATGTGGTGCAGTATTACTAATTTACTTTGGGTGCCCAAGGGATACAAGATTGTCCCGCCTGGCCATCATAATTTAACCACACCCACTTTTTAACCACGCCCACTATTTGCAGCAGTGTACTACATGCTGCAGGTCACTTTTACCCTGAAATCTCCCTCATTTTCAACTTCTAAAGTTGGGAGATATGCTTACAGTATCTTCTCTTTGCCTGTGAATATTTAGTAGACATGTGTGCCATCAATAAATTTGTTTTGTTTCGTATTAGACGAATATTCGTATTTCGTAATTCGCGTCCGAAATTCAATTTGGATTTCTTTTGTACGAAATACGAATTTTCGTTAGATTCGTTAACTTTTCGTAACAATTACGAGCATTCGTTATGTTGAATTTAAAAAGCAAGAAATACATTTCTCAATATGGCAGTCGTCAACTCATTATGCTCATTATGAGGGGCTCCCACCATCCCTGTGCTGTGCTGACTTCCTCCTGGGGCTGTACCCCTGCTGCGCTCATTATGAGGGGCTCCCACCGTCCCTGTGCTGTGCTGACTTCCTGGGTTTGTAGTAGCCCGTTAATTCGTATTTCGTAATTCGTGTCCGAAATTCTATTTGGATTCATACGAAATACGAAAGTTCGTTAGGCTCGTTAACTTTTCGTAACAATTACGAACATTCGTTATGAGGGGCTCCCACCATCCCTATGCTGTGCTGACTTCCTCCTGGGGTTGTACCCCTGCTGTGCTCATTATGAGGGGCTCCCACCATCCCTGTGATGTGCTGACTTCCTCCTGGGGCTGTACCCCTGCTGTGCTCATTATGAGGGGCTCCCACCATCCTTGTGCTGTGCTGACTTCCTCCTGGGGCTGTTCCCCTGCTGTGCTCATTATGAGGGGCTCCCATCATTCCTGTGCTGTGCTGACTTCCTGGGTTTTTAACTTCATCATAATGAATAATCGTAATTACTATGACAATAATAAAACGATATTAACGAACATTCTTTTTTTGTCCAATTCTGAATCTCCCATCGACTACCAGTACCAGTCTGAGCAGTCTCCCACTCCCGAAACGAAATTCATCAACGAAATTTCGTATTTCATTTAAAATTCATAAGAATAGAAATTTGTATTTCGGATGCTTCCGAATGTACGAATTTTCGGAAATTCGTACGAACTTTCGATTTGTGCGAAACGAATCGCACATGTCTAATATTTAGGGACCCAGTGATCATGCATTGACTGAGCTTAGTCTGATGGTTTGGGTTTGTCTGTACTGTCTCTTCCCACTGATGGTGCTGCTAATGACTGCATAGAAGGTAAGTATATGCTCCTTACCACCTTGCTACTTTGTACTGAATGGACAATGTTTACGTTCACTTTAGGCCCTAAGCATGCCCATAACCTAGCCATGGTCCTAACACACACATTTTAGAGCACACATTCAGCATGTCTAGAAATGGAGATAAAAAACGCATACTGAAATGTCTGCAGAAGGCAACAAACACAATCCTCAGAGACTAGTATGCAATATTTCATGCAACACTGATTAAATCAATTTAGCTGCTTTAACTCATCCTTCAATAAAATGGTTAATTTGTATTTTTTTTTTTACTAAGCAGACATCAATCCTTTAAGTAGATGGGGGTAACAGCTAATTAGCAGTACAAAGGCAGGATAGAAACAGTAGGAACTGGCTGTATGGGACACCCAAGGAGATGTAGTCTGCAAGTGACAGAAGAACAAATGAATCAGTGTGCCTTACAGGTCATAAATTCTATTGAACTCCCTGAATGGCATTCAGTGAAGGGCATAAGGTATGGGCACTTCGCACTAGGCCCTTTTCAGCACACAGTCCCTGTCCATGCCAGCAAGTAACGCCCTGTGGTGACTGTGCTGGGTTCTGAAACAATGCACAGGCAATGGCAGAGGGCTAGAGTGGATGAAAGAGCTGCAGTGTTATATCGCTTTTCACACGATCTCTGTAAAGGTTTCGCTTGATAAATCAGTTCTCGGAGCACATCAACAGGAATAGTAGGATTAGAAAGCATTTCCTGCCTAGCTGTGAATTATGACTGCCCCTGGCATACACTAAAGTCCGAGCACTGGTGGCTTTAATTATTCCAGCTCATTTCTGAAGTCACATGCCAGCCTAGTCCCAAAGGCAGACACACAAGAAAAGCAATGTATTCTGTAATAACACCTTTCTGATTTGTGTATAAACGAGAAAGACTCATGAAAATATTACTAATCGATTAACTATTAACTCATTATTTAATTACTAGTTAGCCAATAAAAGGTATCCCTTTAAATTACATTAAATTCTTTCTTTTTCTTGCAAAACAGATACAAATAACATTAATTTACATGGATTATCTTTTTTTACCTTTCAGGTTGTTCCCCAGCTGTGCTGACACACTCCCTGTTCTATGTCTGCCCACTTTGCCCCTGGGACCTATGGAGTCCTGTACAGAACTAATCTGAATTTAACTGGCAACAGTATATGAAGACTAGCTTGTTTTAGCCCACTGGCCAGTGATTGAGGAAAAAAAAGAAAACTGTTGGCTGGCAAAGTTTGGGTTCTTGAAGAAAACACAACAGTTTATGGCAGACAACAGATTAACTTGTGCAATGTTAAGCCGCGTACACACGATCGGTTTTACCGATGAAAACAGTCCGATGGATTTTTTTTCATCGGACAAACCGATCGGGTATGGGCCCCATCGGTCTTTTTTCCATCGGTGTCAAAAAATAGAACATGTTTTAAATTTTTCCGATGGATAAAAAACCGATAGCAAATTCCGATCGTCTATGGGCAAGTCCATCGGTTAAAAAACCCACGCATGCTCAGAATCAAGTCGACGCATGCTCAGAAGCATTAAACTTCATTTTTCTCGGCTCATCGGAGTGTTTTACGTCACCGCGTTTGGAACGGTCGGTTTTTTGACGGATGGTGTGTAGGCAAGACTAATGGAAGTCAGCTTCATCGGTTTTCCGATGGAAAAATCCATTGGTTTAAAAACCATAGGAAATCAGATCGTGTGTACAGGGCTTAAGTCTCTTACTAGATCCATGATGCCTTCCTCTGGGTCTCTGGACAAGTTCAGTCAGACAAGGATAGGGATCCCTGTAATGACTCTCTTTCAAACCTGCTAAAACAGCCTGTCCAATTCCTTCCTCTCCAGTAAAGTCTGATCTCACTAGGCAACCAAATCACACCTTACACTTACCCATGAAAAATGTTCTTGTCTCTTGGCTCCTCTGATTTCTCTTCCTGATTGTGGTCAGCTATGGAAGGTATCTATTCAGCCAGCAGACAACAGCTCAGTCTTTTCCCACACACCTGCTTGCCTTTTCTTCTTCGGGACCCAATGTCCCGGCTTATGTGTAAGGGACATCGGGTCCCGAAGAAGAAAAGGCAATTCTGCCTCATCTGTGCTAACAGTACCCCCTGCCAGTGCCACCTGCCATTGCCACCTGCCAGTGCCCACAGTGCTCACCAGTGCCACCTATCAATGCCCACGAGTGCCACCTATCAATGCCCACAATTGCCACCTATCAATGCCCACCAGTGGTGCCAATCAGTGCCTCATCAGTGCCACCTAGCAGTGCAACTTACTAGTGCCGATCAGTGTGCCCATCATTGCCACCCATCAGTGCCCATCACTGCCACATATCAATGCCCATCACTGCCA
This sequence comes from Rana muscosa, assembly GCA_029206835.1. Lineage (NCBI taxonomy): Eukaryota > Metazoa > Chordata > Amphibia > Anura > Ranidae > Rana > Rana muscosa. The sequence goes on from CM055121.1 coordinate 496,041,718, forward strand.
GCTATCAGTGCCACCTATCAATGCCACCTATTAGTGCTACTTCTCAGTGCCCACCAGAGCCACCTATTAATACCCTTCAGTGCCACCTCTCAGTGTCACCCCTCAGTGCCCACCAGTGCCACCTATCAGTGCCCACCAGTGCCACCCACCAGTGCTTCCTTATCAGTGTCCATCCGTGCAGCCTATTGGTGCCCATCCGTGCAGCCCATTGATGGCCATCAGTGCAGCCCATCAGTGCAGCCTCATCAGCGTACATCAGTAAAGGAGAAAAATTACCTATTTGCAAAATTTTATAACTAAATATAAAAAAATATATTTATATATTTGTAAAATTCTATATTTTAATTTTTTTTTAACAAAAACCTCAGAGGTGCTCAATTACCACCAAAAGAAAGCTCTATTTGTGGAGAAAAAAATTATAAAAATTTCATTTAGGTACAGTGTTGTATGTCCGCACAATTGTCATTCAAAGTACATCAGCGCTGAAAGCTGAAAATTGGTCTGGGCAGGATGGGGGTTTAAGTGGCCAGTAAGCAAGTGTTTAAATAGAGGCACCATGGGTGAGAGAATTTTTTTTGTAGATTGTACAGTTGTAATGAGCGGGACAAGCTAGGGCACAGCAGGTGTGTGGGAAAAGACTGAGCTGGTGTGTGGGAAAAGCTGCATGGCCTCCCTGATCCTGCAAAGCCTGCGGAAGGATCCTTGTATTCGTGCTATCAGGGAGAGGGATCATTATTGGCTGTCAACCCCCCTTGATCCACATTACAAGGGTAAGTTTGCGGACCTTATCTAGCCGTCGCAGAGGGAGCAGAGGATGAAACCTCTTCGAGAGGCCTTGCTGAAAGGTCTGTTCAACGCGTTCCCAGGGACTGGGAGGTTACAAATTACTGGTCCTGGACAACTTGTTGCTCAGGCTTCGGTCAGTCAAAGAAGGAGCGGTGGAGAAGGTGGCCGTCTGACCGATGCGTTCAGACAATTTTTTAGTCCGCAGCCCCAAGGTATGATCGGTTCCAGCAACCATTGCCAGCGTCTGGTTTACATGGTGCAGGCAAACCTAGGGGCAAGATCAGACTTAGACACCTTTCCCACCGAAAACCCTCTAGGTTACTGGGTCTTGAGGATGGATCACTGGCCAGAGCTTGCACAGTATGCAATTGAGGTACTGGCCTGTCCTGCATCCAGCGTTCTTTCGGAATGCACATTCAGTGCTGCTGGAGGCTTTGTAATAGATCACAGGGTGCGCCTGTCCACCGACTCGGTCGATCAACTGACCTTCATAAAAAGGAATCAGTCTTGGGCACCACCAGCTACCAAGCACCTGATGCTGATGTAACCGAATATTTTTTTTGAAATGTCAGATCCCTTCAAGACTGCCTATGCTGATGCTGAATGACTATCCTGTTATGCTGAGTGAATATCTTCTTCCTCCTCAATGATCATGCTGATAGCTTGTAAGAACATTTTTGGTTCTGGGCACCGCCACCAGTGGCTAAGGCCCAATTTTTCAGCCCCTGTTTAACAGGGGCATGCAATTATAATTTTTGATGCAATACTTTGCAGCAGGGCTCATTCCTGCGCTCCAACTAGAGTATCTCTAAGGGGTTGCAGTGTTGTGGCACCAGTGCCTAAGGCCCAATTTTTCTGCCCCTGTTTAACAGAGGCGTGTAATTACAATTTTTGATGCAATACTTTGCAGCAGGGCTCATTCCTGCGCTCCAACTAGAGTATCTGTAAGGGGTTGCAGTGTTGTGGCACCAGTGCCTAAGGCCCAATTTTTCTGCCCCTGTTTAACAGAGGCGTGTAATTACAATTTTTGATGCAATACTTTGCAGCAGGGCTCATTCCTGCGCTCCAACTAGAGTATCTGTGAGGGGTTGCAGTGTTGTGGCACCAGTGCCTAAGGCACAATTTTTATGCCCCTGTTCAACAGGGGCATGTAATTACAATTCTTGATCTAATATTTCACAGCAGGGCCCATTCCTGCGCCCACCAAGAGTAAAGCCCTGTACACACGATCAGATTTCCTATGGATTTTAAACCGATGGATTTTTCCATCGGTAATCCGATGAAGCTGACTTCCATCAGTCTTGACTACACACCATCAGTCAAAAAACCGACCGTCCCAAATGCTGTGACGTAAAACACTCCGACAAGCCGAGAAAAATGAAGTTCAATGCTTCTGAGCATGCGTCAACTTGATTCTGAGCATGCATGGGTTTTTTATCCGATGGAGTTCCCCACAGACGATCAGAATTTGCTATCGGTTTGCTATCGTTTTTTTTTCCATCGGATAAATTTAAAACAGGTTCTATTTTTTCACACCGATGGAAAATAGACCGATGGGGCCCATACACAATCGGTTTGTCCGATAAAAAAAGTCCATCGGACTGTTTTCATTGGTAAAACCGATCGTGTGTACACGGCTTAACTGTGAGGGCTTACAGTGTTGTGGCAACACCACCACCACCACCATCACCACCACCAAAGGCCCAATTTGTCTGCCCCTGTTCAACAGGGGCATGTAATTACAATTATTGATCTAATATTTCACAGCTGGGCCCATTCCTGCGCCCACCAAGTGTAACTGTGAGGACTTACAGTGTTGTGGCACCAGCACCAGCACCACCACCACCAAAGGCCCAATTTTTCCTACCACTGTTCAACAATGGCATGTAATTACAATTCTTGATATACACTGTAATAGTTCACAGCAGGACGTTCCAGCGCCCACCAAGAGTAACTGTGAGGGTTTACAGTGTTGTGGCAATAACAACACCTAAGGGCCAAATTTCTGCAGAGTATATACAGCAGGCCCCTACTTTCAAACATCCAACTTACAAACGACTCCTACTTGCAAACGGAAGGAGACAACAGGAAGTGAGAGGAAATCTACCCCTAGGAAGGGAAATTCTCTCCTGTAAGAGTTAATATGGGAAAAAGGTGTCTCCTCTCCACTGATGTTTTATCACCAATCCTTGTTTCACTAAAAAACACAAATTTTCAAAAAACATTTGTCATTGGGACGGAAAGTGAGGTGAAATGTTCTGAAGAGGTGCACAGACAGCAAAACAAATGCTACAGGGGTGATAACCCTTCCCTATGTTTTCCAAAAAGCTTAAAAATAGATTTTTTGGCTGGAGCTACACTTTAAAAATGTACCAGTTCAAAATTACAAACAGATTCTACGTAACAACAAACCTACAGTCCCTGTCTTGTTTGCACCGCCTGTATACTGCTGTTCAGAGTATATAGGGCCTGGGGGCCCCACGCCTTTCCTTTTTTTTTATTTGGGTGCGGGATTCCCCTTTATATCCATACAAGACCCAAAGGGGCTGGTAATGGGCTGGGGGGGGGGTACCCATGTCATTTTTCTCAATGATTTTCATCCATATTGCCAGGACCAGGCATTACATTAAAGCCGCAAGCAGCTTTAAAGTGGTTGTAAACCCACTTTTTAAACAAAGACCTACAGGTAAGCCTAGATTAAGGCTTACCTGTAGGTGCATGAAATATCTCCTTAACCTACACGGTTAAGGAGATATTTGTATGTAAATGCGGCGACGCTGACGTCACCCCATTCACAAATTCGGCTAGGTCGCAACATTCGACGACGTAGCCGAATTCGACAGCTCACGCGCGCATGCGCGGAGTCACGTCTTCGCCGCTCCGGCCAATCACAGCACCGGAGCGGCGCTGTGATTGGCTGCAGCGGCGATACCCGGAAGTAACATTCCGGCTATCGCCGCAGCGATGGATGCAGCTAGAGGAGGGACACGGACGACTTCGGGGGCCCCGATCGAAGGTAAGTGGTACATAATGAGCTAGTATGCTAGTCATACTAGCTCATTATAGCTTTGTCTTGCAGGTAAGTAAAAAAAAAAAAAAATTGTCTACGGGGTTTACAACCACTTTAAATGACTTTTTTTCCTTTAGAAATGTAATTTTGTGCAGGGACAGTTCTAAACATGGGAAACACGTGCCACTTCACAGGCATACTATAGACACCCCCCAGGTACGATATTTAAAGGAATATTTCACTTTTTTTTTCACTTTAAGCATCATTAAAATCACTGCTCCCGAAAAAACTTCAGTTTTTAAAACTTTTTTTTGCATTGATACATGTCCCCTGGGGCAGGCCTGGGAACCCAAACCCTTTTTAGGACAATAACTTGCATATTAGCCTTTATAATTAGCACTTTTGATTTTGAACGTTCGAGTCCCATAGACTTTAACGGGGTTCTAAAGTTTGCACAAACGTTCGGTCCGTTCACAGGTTCTGGTGAGAACCGAACCAAGGGGTGTTCGGCTCATCCCTAATGGGAAATGGACTTGGGAGGAGATCCTGCCTGAGGATTAGTCTATTTGGGCAACTAGATTACACTCTGGAATTCTCAACACGACCTTGGTGGAAGCAAATTATAAAAGGTATTTCCCCTCCTTATCAGACATATGGTATAAATGGATAAATAAAATCTCAGAGATGGAGGAACTCATCTCAATCTCCCGAAACGCCCCACATAAATTTGCAACTCTTTGGGCTTGCTGGACCCATTTTCAATCGTCCAAAGAATATCTGAAAACAATTAACCTTCCTTTCCCCTAAACTACTCTTATCATACCAATGAATCAAAGATAACTCCCACATTATAAGATGCTCAACCTTACCCACGCCTACGTCAAACATTCACTGGTCCCTCTTACATCATACATACACACACAGATTCAGTCCCTCACCCAATAACACATATCATTTTTTTTTTTTATAAAGGTATAATCCCGATGGTACCTAGTCACCTGGATTGCCAAGATAAATCCTGCGGTATCCCCCGTATGTTTTAGGGACTGTGAACCGGAGGGAACCATGTATCATGTATGGTGGACCTGCCCCAAAGTAAGGTGGTTCTGGATTAGGTTCTTCACTCTGATCCATACGGTCACAAATGTGAGGGAAAACTACTGTTGATCTAACCATAATGAAAAAAAAATGGCTTGGATAATGCTGCACTAATTAATAGCTAGCCTTCTTAAAAACATACAGATTAAGTTTAAAAGGATCCAGAATCCCTGTTTACATTATATACAACCACATTACTGAGTTTGGTAGACAAGCGGGCTAGGTCCTGGGCTGCGGAGGGGTGACTTCCAATCCTCACGTCTCCTTTTTCCCATTACTCTTCTTCGCTGCTCTTTCTCCTATTTTTCTCTTTAGTTTCTCCCTACTTTTTTCTTCTTTATGCTCTCCACATTTTGTGCCAGCTTTAACACCTTAAGAGCACATGATAGAGGTTTGCACAGTAGGCATCCTGCTATTAAATTCATATCATTTTGACTGCTTTTGGCCTGAACACCTATGTATTGAGTAGATAGAGTTTAGGGCCCAGAATGGCCTGGTCCTATGCTAAACATCCAGGAAGCTTCATAATAGAAATGTTTCCGAGATAATTGTTCATCTTTGGGTTTCAACGTATCATGACTGTATAACTTCACAACTATGCTACGTAAAGTTGATTTATGCTCTGATCTCTGACTGGAAACATCTCAAGTTGGCTTGTTTGTAATAAAAGAATGTTGGGAAGCATGGCAATGTGTGGGCTGTGCTCATACGGGGACAGGTAGAGAGCTCACTAGAGCCCCAGAGGTGGGCTGAGGCTGTTACATAATGCAAATGGCATTTAATTCAGCACTCTATCTTAAAAGGGACACTCCTCCAGGCAAACATATTTAAATCCTTGTGGGCCGGGGTCCAACTTCAGTAACTCTTTACATTGTACACTGCAGACAACAGTTTCTCATTATTCTTCATAACATTTCTCTCTTGTTTTTGCAGCATTTCTGAGCCAGTGTTGCAGAGCTTGCACTGGACTTCACAAGCCCAGTTACTCATTATCTCATCCAAGTGACATTGATAGGTATATTACACTTGAATACTCGGAAGCTCAACTTTGTACATATTCTGCGCTTACTCTTTCTTCGCTCCATCTTCCTTGGCTTCCAGGATGGATCCCCAGGATACTCCTTCAGTGAGTCAGTCCCAGTATCAGGGTTCCGAAGTCTAAGGAAGCAGCCTAAGCACACAAGCTTCTTCACTACCAGGGCCTTCTGTTACTTATGCCAAGTCACACCACTTCCCAACCAGCTGCCTGTTTATGCCTTCAACACTAGTACTGTAGTACTATAGTCATTGGCAAGGGCAACATAGCCGCCCCAAAATAGCTTCATTGCACGTTAGACATCTGTACTGCATCCTGTCTTGTCCCCGAGTGTGAACCCAGTTCTGTGATTAGGAATGGGCTCGGGCAATTTAGGGTTCTTAGTCCCAACCCACCTGCTCGATCCCACCATAAAGCCGACACTGCACCCCGGTAATCACAGGCAGTGAGACATTTCCCGGTCCGCAGCTGCACAGATCGAGAAATGTGTCACTGCCTGTGATTAGCGTTGCGCAATGTCGGCTTCCTGGCGGGATCAGGCAGGTGGGTTGGGACTAAGAACCCAAACACGCCAGAGCCCATCTCTATCTGTTATACGCCAAGCATGCATACATGCCTTTAAGATTGTCCTGAAGTAACTTAAGACCAGACAAAATTATGTAACAACAAAGGTCTGAATATATTTATATATAACAAATGGAACAATTCAACATAAATGTCTCCAACACACATTGCTGTACACATTCTTATAAGTGCCCCTTGTTGCCCATCAGGTGTTTTCCTGGTGCCCCTGTCCCATGAGCAGCATATTTGCTCCATGGGTGGTGAGGTGGTTCCATCCCTTTTTATGTGTTTTCCCCAGTGCAGGAAATCCTGTCCAGCAGAGTTAATTTTTACCTCTCAGGGATCACCACCTCTGTAGGGCAATTCACAAAACAGTAATTAACATTCTAAAGTTCAACCAACTTAATATAGCGCTTACCACCCTCTCCTCCTTGTCTTCTGGCTCCTCGCAGGAGGAAAGGGCACACCCAGCTCTAAATGCCCGAACCCTCCTGTGTGAGGAGGTTGAGCGGTGTTGTGATGGGTCTCCGCAGCCAGATTCTCCCTCAGAATGGTTCTTATCTCTATAGCCAAATAAGACAAGTCTCTATTACCACCAATGACTTCAATGTCCACACCAGCTGTAACTCCAACGTAGAGTTTATTTCTGTTATACGACAGTCTCTGATAGAAAAGGTTGGAGAAAGAACAGGACAGCATAAGGTATGGGAGAGGTCCAGGCACAAACGTAATATACTTCACTGCTTGGCTTCTCAAGCAGACCTAGCCCATTTGGATAGTCTCCCTAGATCGGGACTAGCAGCCAAAATGGTACTCGAACTAACTGCACAATCACTACACAAATAAGTACACTTACTGTAGTCTCTGCCACAGACACAGTGAACTTGGTCTCTGCCACAGACCCGGTGAACTTGGTCTCTGCCACAGACCTGGTGAACTTAGTTTCAAAGCTTGGCCTCTTTGTAAGGAGAAGACATCCCTCCAGAGAGTTACCGGGCCCCTTCCTTCACTGTGACTTCTCACCAGTCCCTCCGAACGGTCTTTCCCCGGCCTCCTCGTCTAAGATGCGGGTCCCCTCGCAAGGCGGCACCCTGAGATTCCTCGATCCTTGATGGGCCCCATTCGAAGGCGCTGGGCCCAAGGCCTTTAGTTGCAGCCCCAGGGCTAAAGGTGCCTGGAGCTGATTCACCGACCTCCGCCCCTGGGCCAAAGGTGCCCAGGGCAGACAGGAACACACACTCCCTGGGAGTAGGACTCCCGACGACGAACCCTGAACAGGCAGCGTCTGCCACTTTTATATCCTCTCCCAGCATACACAGCAGGCCGACCACTCCCACTGTATAGCTGCCGAGAGGGGACACACAAGGCACAGCACTGTATCAGCAGTTCAACCCTGGCCCACTATGGCAGCGCCACCTGCAGGCCACAGGGAACGATACACCGATACTCTTCCTGCAGACAAAAATGGTTGATAATGTCCTAACAATTTAGGTGTTTGAGCATAACTACCACTCAAACACTACCCCTAAATTGAGGACCACGCTACATTAAAAAAATAATACAACATGTTAAACATCAGAACACTTTTATCACCATCTGCTAAAAAATGGGCAGACATCAAATGGGGAGTGTGTTAATGTTGTTGGGGGATAACTTGAAAAGTGGGATCAGGAGATTGTAAAAAAAAAAAAAAGATAATGCATGTAAGTATTGTTATTTGTATCAGTTAAAAAAAAAAAAAAAAATTCAATTCCAAACTTTCTGCATTTAAAACTACCGGTATATCATAACTGTTTTTCTATCATCCATCCAAAATACAAAATGATGGCTTCTTCAGTATTTGCAGTAAAAGAATAAAGAGACTATTATGACTTAGAAGCGATAAGCAAAAAGAAGCGTAAAAGTTTTCTATTCTAGACAAATCCTATCAAAAGAGTCATTCAGATGTATCGTCTGCCTTATACTGTATATCTGAAAAGAAAGGGTAGGTTTGTTTACAGTGGAGAGGTTTTTGTTATTCCAAAACTGTTGGCTATATAAATCCATAGACAGATTCATTTACAGAGCAGAGCTTTTTGTTTCTTTGTGTCAGTTTTTTAAAAACAATTGGCAGAAATGATCTCGTAAAAGTCTACAAGAAAGTCCATTATCTTGATCTAGTGAGGACCAAGGATCTTGTGAGAGCTGAATGCATTTTTATGTTAAAAGGTATATTTTGGGCTACAGAAAATAATTTTAAGTACCATTCAATGAACAAACCTCAGTAGTAATTACCCTGTCTAACTTTAATACTCAAAGTAAACCTGTGCTGTGCCCATATAGAGCAAAACATCAGGTTCAATATAAGCCCTCAATGCTGCCACCCAACCACCTTGTAGGTGGGCTTTATTGCCCAAGAGGCAGTGTGGCTTCTGTATGATGTGACCACTGTGACTGGCTCTCACAGCTGTCATAGGAATGTGAGCCCACCCCGCTGGCTTCCAATCAGAAGCCTTGTATTGCCCAAGAGGCAGTGTGGCTTCTTTATCATGTGACTACTGTGATTGGCTCTTACAGCTGTCATAGGAATGGGAGAACACCCCGCTGGTTTCCAATCAGAAGCCTTGACTAAGAGCTCTCAATAACAGCCTGACCAGTGTGCTGGGAACTCACCCACAACCCCCTGCCCCCGTGAATGTATATGTTCAGCGGCTGGGTGTTAAAGCCCACCTTTCTTGCTGTCACATACAGTATATGCATTATGCAGTCAGCATGGAGGTAAAGCTGAAATTTATTCTGCCTTCATTTTGTTATCCCTGGTTTCCCCCTTCCCTTCATCAACATGCCAATGATAGTTTTCAATAAAATCTGTTTTCATTACATATAATATTTTAGACCCAGTGGCATAATCACTGGTTCTCTATGCTTCTTTATGGAATGTAGGCAGATTCTGAATAGTGGGATGCTGCACAAAGCTTCCTAAAAATATTACTGCCCCCTGCCTTAGTAATCCTCTCTTGAGCCTTTGGGGATGCTGCAAGCAGTGCTATTACTCAAAAAATACATTTATATATCTTAACCAAAATGTGAACTAAAACAATATACATAAAAAATGTGCATACAAAAAATATATATAGTGATAAAAACTCTCATAAAAAAATACATATATATCTTAACCAAAATGTGAACTAAAACAATATGCATAAAAAATGTGCAGACAAAAAATATATATACTGATAAAATATCTCTAAATATGCTAAAAAAAAAGTCCAATAAATATCCAAATGTGTAGCATGTTGAAAAAACAATAAATAATATGGAGCTTGAATCCACTGAAATCACCACTGTGACATGTGTATAGGCAAAGTGAATCCACCACCCATGTAGATAAGCCTCTCACTGACATGACCCCTGCATCACCAGTAGGTTTCACCATGCAATTTTCCCCCTCTGGTGATGAAGAAAGCAGCTAATATCTGCAATACTTCACTACCTTCTGTTCAGGTGGATGGATGGATAAATGGATCCCAGATCCCAACAGCATACATGCAGGAATAAAAAGCACAAAATCCTAGTGCTCTCTGTTTAAAATTCACATTTATTAAAAGGACTTTATTAAAGGGATCGGGACTTCCTCAGTAGGAGCCTACTGAGGAAGTCCCAATGATTGGACGTAATGTATGTATAGGACGAGGAATCATGTGCATGACGTCATCCTGTTGCCATCTCTGCATCTAGCTGTTTTGCCACTTTGTATGAGAGACAAGCGATTCACGGTTAGCACAGCCTATAGTGCTATGTTTGTAAGTGCAATATTTTATCCTTTTAATAGTTTTAAACGGAGAGCACTATGGTTTTGTGTTTTTCTTCCTGCATGTATGCTGTTGGGAACTGAGATCCATTTATCCATCCATCCATCTGAACAGGAGGTAGTGAAGAATTGGAGATATTAGCTGCTTTCTTCATCACCAGAGAGGGAAAACTGTGTGCTGAGACCTACTGGTAATGCAGGGGTCATGTCAGTGAGGTGAGAGGCTTATCTACATGGGTGGTGGATTCCCTTTGCTTATACACATGTCACAGTGGTGATTTCAGTGGATTCAAGCTGGATATCATTCATTGTTTTTTTCAACACTACATTTTTGGATATTTATTGGACTTTTTTTGCATATTTAGAGATATTTTATCACTATATACAGTATATATTTTTATGTATATTGTTTTAGTTCACATTTTGGTTAAGATATATGTATTTTTTATGAGCGTTGCACTACATAATTTTTGGGGTAATAGTTTGGCTTAATAAATTTTGAATCACTTATGGGTTTTGACCAGCAACTCATTTAGCACTGTTTGTTTTTGTATTTGCATATAATATATCTGATTGCGCAGATTGTATATTGGTATACTACAAGCAGTAAGTTGGCTCTTGGGAGTATGAGGCACGTTGAAGGTGGGCACTAGATGTTAGTTCTGCTGAGATTCCATACTTGTGCAATGCCTCTGAATATGCTAAGAGAAAGTGAAAAAAACAAGTGCAATGTCACTTTTTACTAAAAAATTACTACTAATATTTTTTTTAGCCTTTAGTTCAGCTTAAGTACAAAGAAAGCTTGTAACTAGGGTTGAGCAAACCCGAACTGTAAAGTTCGGGTCCGTACCGAACATTAGAGTTTTTGGGCACCGGACCCGAACCCGAACAATTGCGTGTATGTTCGGGTTCGGGTCCGGTGTTCAGCGATGTAATGGCGCATTTCAAAAAGCTTCAGGGGGCAGCCAATCACCTTCTGTTTATCTGGTGTGCCCTTAGAAGCCACCATAGCCATGCCTACTAATGGCATGGCTGTGATTGGCCAGTGCAGCATGTGACCCAGCTCAGTGCAGCATGTGACCCAGCTTCTATATAAGCTAGAGGCACACAGCACAGCACGTCACTCTGCTTTAGACAGGATAGGGAGAGGTTCCTGGCTGCTGTTGCTTATTAGGGAGAGATTGAAATACATGATTTAGTTCTGATTCTGCAATCTGAGAGAAAAGATAGAGAGACAGTGTAGGGGAAGGTTCCTGATGGTGCTTTCAGGGAGAGAGATTTATATAGGAGTCCAGATTCAGAGATCTAATAACTCAGCGATCTGCATAGGTTTACCTGTTTGTGTTGCAGTGCACAGTCTTTTTACACTGCCATGAGCCCAGTGTCAGAGAAAATCTAACTTTTATCTGCAAGCTCAGTGCACCAGCACTGCATATGTTACGTTGAGAGATACACCGTTTCCATACTGTGGGTGTATTGTGCTCTTGCAAAAAGACCCATTTAGGGCAAAAAAAAAATTTGCAGTGTTTTCTGCATATATGCAAGTGTGAGATTTACAAATTTATATATTTTTCTTGTATTGTGCTATTCCAATTTTTTTTTAGGGCAAAAACTTTTTTTTTAATAGCATTTTCTGTATTGCTGTAGGTGTGATTTACACCGTTTCCATACAGTGGGTGTATTGTGCTCTTGCAAAAAGACCCATTTAGGGCAAAAAAAATTGCAGTGTTTTCTGCATATATGCAAGTGTGAGAATTACAAATTTATATATTTTTCTTGTATTGTGCTATTCCAAAAAAACATTTTTTAGGGCAAATATTTTTTTTTTTAATAGCATTTTCTGTATTGCTGTAGGTGTGAGATACACCGTTTCCATACTGTGGGTGTATTGTGGTCTTGCAAAAAGACCCATTTAGGGCAAAAAAAATAAAAAATAAAAAATTGCAGTGTTTGTTTGTGCTATTCCCAAAAAAATATTTTAGGGCAAAACCTTTTTTCTTTAATAGCATTTTCTGTATTGCTGTAGGTGTGAGATACACCGTCTCCATACTGTGGGTGTATTGTGCTCCTGCAAAAAGACCCATTTAGGGCAAAAAAAAAAAATTGCAGTGTTTACTGCATATACAGTGCCTTGCGAAAGTATTCGCCCCCCTTGAACTTTTCATCCTTTTGCCACATTTCAGGCTTCAAACATAAAGATATAAAATGTTATTTTTTTGTGAAGAATCACCAACAAGTGGGACACAATTGTGAAGTGGAACGAAATCTATTGGATTTTTGAAACTTTTTTAACTAAGAAAAAAATGAAAAGTGGGGCGTGCAAAATTATTCGGCCCCCTTGCGTTAATACTTTGTAGAGCCACCTTTTGCTGCGATTACACCTGCAAGTCGCTTGGGGTATGTCTCTATCAGTTTTGCACATCGAGAGACTGAAATTCTTGCCCATTCTTCCTTGCAAAACAGCTCGAGCTCAGTGAGGTTGGATGGAGAGCGTTTGTGAACAGCAGTTTTCAGCTCTTTCCACAGATTCTCGATTGGATTCAGGTCTGGACTTTGACTTGGCCATTCTAACACCTGGACACGTTTATTTGTGAACCATTCCTTTGTAGATTTTGCTGTATGTTTGGGATCATTGTCTTGTTGGAAGATAAATATCCGTCCCAGTCTCAGGTCTTTTGCAGACTCCAACAGGTTGTCATCCAGAATGGTCCTGTATTTGGCTGCATCCATCTTCCCCTCAATTTTAACCATCTTCCCTGTCCCTGCTGAAGAAAAGCAGGCCCAAACCATGATGCTGCCACCACCATGTTTGACAGTGGGGATAGTGTGTTGAGGGTGATGAGCTGTGTTGCTTTTACGCCAAACATATCGTTTTGCATTGTGGCCAAAAAGTTCGATTTTGGTTTCATCGGACCAGAGCACCTTCTTCCACATGTTTGGTGTGTCTCCCAGGTGGCTTGTGGCAAACTTTAGACGAGACTTTTTATGGATATCTTTGAGAAATGGCTTTCTTCTTGCCACTCTTCCATAAAGGCCAGATTTGTGCAGTGTACGACTGATTGTTGTCCTGTGGACAGACTCTCCCACCTCAGCTGTAGTTCTCTGCAGTTCATCCAGAGTGATCATGGGCCTCTTGGCTGCATCTCTGATCAGTCTTCTCCTTGTCTGAGCTGAAAGTTTAGAGGGACAGCCAGGTCTTGGTAGATTTGCAGTGGTCTGATACTCCTTCCATTTCAAAATGATCGCTTGTACAGTGCTCCTTGGGATGTTTAAAGCTTGGGAAATCTTTTTGTATCCAAATCCGGCTTTAAACTTCTCCACAACAGTATTACGGACCTGCCTGGTGTGTTCCTTGGTCTTCATGATGCTCTCTGCGCTTTCAACAGAACCCTGAGACTATCACAGAGCAGGTGCATTTATACAGAGACTTGATTACACACAGGTGGATTCTATTTATCACCATCAGTCATTTAGGACAACATTGGATCATTAAGAGATCCTCGCTGAACTTCTGGAGTGAGTTTGCTGCACTGAAAGTAAAGGGGCCGAATAATTTTGCACGCACCACTTTTCAGTTTTTTATTTGCTAAAAAAGTTAAAAATATCCAATAGATTTCGTTCCACTTCACAATTGTGTCCCACTTGTTGGTGATTCTTCGCAAAAAATTAACATTTTATATCTTTATGTTTGAAGCCTGAAATGTGGCAAAAGGATGAAAAGTTCAAGGGGGCCGAATACTTTCGCAAGGCACTGTATGCAAGTGTGAGATTTACAAATTTATATACTTTTCTTGTATTGTGCTATTCCAAAAAAAATTTTAGGGCAAATTTTTTTTTTTTTAATAGCATTTTCTGTATTGCTGTAGGTGTGAGATACACCATTTCCATACTGTGGGTGTATTATGCTCTTGCAAAAAGACCCATTTAGGGCAAACAAAAAAAATTGCAGTGTTTACCGCATATATGCAAGTGTGAGATTTACAAATTTATATATTTTTCTTGTATTGTGCTATTCCCCAATTTTTTTTTTAGGGCAAAACTTTTTTTTTTAATAGCATTTTCTGTATTGCTGTAGGTGTGAGATACACCATTTCCATACTGTGGGTGTATTGTGCTCTTGCAAAAAGAACCATTTAGGGCAAACAAAAAAATTGCAGTGTTTACCGCATATATGCAAGTGTGAGATTTACAAATTTATATATTTTTCTTGTATTGTGCTATTCCCCCAAATTTTTTTTAGGGCAAAACTTTTTTTTAATAGCATTTTCTGTATTGCTGTAGGTGTGAGATACACCGTTTCCATACTGTGGGTGTATTGTGGTCTTGCAAAAAGACCCATTAAGGGCCAAAAAATATTTTGCAGTGTTTTCTGCATATCTGGAGCTGTGTGAACTAAACAATTTCTATATATTTTTCTTCTACTGTGCAACCCTAAAAAAATAAAATAAAAATTTAATAGCATTTTCTGCAGTTCTGTAGCTGTTAGATACAGCGTTTACGTACTGTGGGTGTGTTGTGCTCTTCCAAAAACACCCATTTAGGGCCACAAAAAATATTTTGCAGTGTTTTCTGCATATCTGGAGCTGCGTGAAATGAACAATTTTTATATTTTACTTCTACTGTGCTATCCTAAAAAAATAATTGTAGGACAAAAACATTTTTTTTGAATAGCATTTTCTGCAGTTCTGTAGCTGTTAGATACAGTGTTTACGTACTGTGGGTATGTTGTGCTCTTCCAAAAACAGCCATTAGGGCCACAAAAAATATTTTGCAGTGTTTTCTGCATATCTGGAGCTGTGTGAACGAAACAATTTCTATATATTTTTCTTCTACTGTGCTATCCTAAAAAAATAATTGTAGGACAAAAACATTTTTTTGAATAGCATTTTCTGCAGTTCTGTAGCTGTGAGATACAGCGTTTATGTACTGTGGGTGTGTTGTGCTCTTCCAAAAACACCCATTTAGGGCCACAAAAAATATTTTGCAGTGTTTTCTGCATATCTGGAGGTATGTGAAATAAACAATTTATATATTTTTCTTCTACTGTGCTATCCTAAAAAAAGAATTGTAGGACAAAAACATTTTTTTTGGAATAGCATTTTCTGCAGTTCTGTAGCTGGGAGATACTGTGTTTACGTACTGTGGGTGTGTTGTGCTCTTCCAAAAACATCCATTTAGGGCCACAAAAAATATTTTGCAGTGTTTTCTGCATATCTGGAGGTGTGTGAACTAAACAATTTCTATATATTTTCCTTCTACTGTGCTATCCTAAAAAAATAAAATAAAAATTAATAGCATTTTATGCAGTTCTGTAGCTGTGAGATACAGTGTTTACGTACTGTCGGTGTGTTGTGCTCTTCCAAAAACACCCATTTAGGGCCACAAAAAATATTTTGCAGTGTTTTCTGCATATTTGGAGCTGTGTGAAATAAACAATTTATATATTTTTCTTCTGCTGTGCTATCCTAAAAAAATTATTGTAGGACAAAAACATTTTTTTTGAATAGCATTTTCTGCAGTTCTGTAGCTGTGAGATACAGTGTTTACATACTGTTGGTGTGTTGTGCTCTTCCAAAAACACCCATTTAGGGCCACAAAAAATATTTTGCAGTGTTTTCTGCATATCTGGAGCTATGTGAACTAAACAATTTCTATATATTTTTCTTCTACTGTGCTATCCTAAAAAAAAAAAAAAAAAATTTAATAGCATTTTATGCAGTTCTGTAGCTGTGTGATACAAAACACCAATTTAGGGCAAGATCCTAAATTTGGAAAATATGAGGAGAACGTCAAAGGGATGTGGTGGCCCCAGTCGTGGTGCTGCTGGTGGAGCTCCTGTTGCAGGGAGAGGATGTGGTCGATCTCACCTCTACTGTAGGTAGAGGCAAGTCCTTGAATTCCCAGTAAAGTCAATGTCCACACCAGCTGAAACTACAACTCTGAGTTCATTCTCTCATGGCAAAATAAACTGTACTCGGATAGAAAAGGTTAGAGCAAAGAAACAGGACAGCTTAAGGTGTGGAGGAGGTCCAGGCACAAACGTAGCACATTCACTTCACTGCTTAGGTTTCTCAAACTGTTTTAGGCGCACAGTCTCTGCCACAGACCGTGAGGTTGGTCTATGCCACAGACCGGGTGTACAAGGCCCCTGCCACGGACCTGGAGAACTTTGGTCTCTGCCACAGACCAGGGTGTATAAGGCCCCTGCCACGGGCCGGGTGAATAGGGCCTCCGATACAGTCAGGATGACCTTGAGCTTCTCCTTCTAAGAACTAGCCCATATCAAGGGGAAGACATCTCCCCAGGGAGTCAACAGACCCTTCCTTCACTGTGCCTCCAGCATCGGGCCATCGGAAGGTTCCTCCCTTCCCTGGAACAGGGTCCCCTACACGAGGCGGCATCCAAAGACACCTCGACCCTTAGCGGACTCCAGACAAAGGCTCTGGACCCCAGGCTTTACTCCCGCCCCTAGGCCTCCATACCCAGGGCAGCAGGAACTCCAGGATAGTACCTCACCCCGGGCTAAAGGTGCCCGAGATGGAACAGGAACACGTGCACCCAGGCCGAAGGCACTTGGGCGCGGACCCCACTGAACATCAGCCCCCAGGCCAAAGGTGCCTGGGGCTCGGACCCCGATCAGGAGGCGTCTGCCCCTTTTATATCCTCTCCCGGCATGCACAGCAGGTTCCCCGCCGCGCTGTACTACTGCCAAGAGGGGACACAAAAGGCACAGCACTGTATCGTCAACCCTAGCCTACCATGGCAGCGCCACCTGTAGGCCGCAGGGAACTGCACACCAATACTGTCCACCGAGGACAAAATGGTCCATGAATCCTACAGAATTAGGGTGTTTGAGCATATTTACCACTCAAACACTTCCCTTAAATTTAGAATCCCGCTACATTTTTATTTCAAAGTATTTTATTTTCCCACTAGCTTATCCATTAAATTGAATAATGTTTTCCAGAAAGGGCGTATTCTGGGGCATTCCAACCATATGTGTGGCATCGTGAAGTAGAGTTTCTGAGGTTTTTAATGACTTCCTGTACCTCTTCTGCTGAAAAGGGGGCCTCCAGCATATTTTTTATTTTTTTTTGTTTTGTTGTATGTTATTTTAAGTTATTTTCCTATCTACATTTGTTTGCAGAACACTTCCCATGCTCTTAACGGCATTTTGCTGTCATTTGCAACCCTCTAGCCCTTTCCATTACTTTTTAGAGCCTTTTTAGTCCTCAGAAGTTCGGGTCCCCATTGACTTCAATGGGGTTCGGGTTCGGGGTAAAGTTCGGGTTAAGTTCGGTCCCGAACTCAAACTTTTTTCCCAAGTTCGGCCGAACCCGTCGAACCCGAACATCCAGGTGTCCGCTCAACTCTACTTGTAACATGGATTAAGAATAATAAAAATAATTGATCAAACTTCAGGTTTTTTATAGTTATTTAAAAAATATAACAAGCATGAAAATATAGTGAAAGAAATTAATGTTCAACTAACAGAAAAAACACTAATTAGCACACGTCATTTTGGCATAGATTATGCCAACATAAAGCAAACTTCACCCCTAACTTTTGGCACAAGCACAAACTAAAATTATGTTCAATATCCAAGTGGCCAACATGCAGCACATTAACACTTCTGCACTTGCCTTCATTGCCTCTTAAAACTACTGTACCGAGATCTCTAAAATTTTCGATTTCTGATATTTCCTTTTTTCATTTATATTCCGTACTTGTTAAAGTGTAAGTAGGAAACTGAAATAAAAATGTAACAGAGCTTAGGAAATGTTAAAAAAAAAAAATCGTACTGCTAAAATTGCTTTTGGATCATCTGCTAATTTACAGAATAAAATTGCATCGTGATTGGCACCAGCTATGATTTCAGAAATCTATACAATGGCAGGCTACATGATCTCATTCTGGTCCTCATAATATACATTTCATAATTGTTTCCTCCCATTCTAAGCAATAACTGGCAGGAACGTTGTTCCATATTATTTATCTCGCTTTTTCTTTCCCTTTACAGAAGCTTATTGTATTTATGCATTTCAAGCTGCACAGAAAATATTAAGGGAGAATGTTGGATTTAGTGTTATCATTATAATTATTACCAGCAAATATGCAGTTCTTTGGAAGACTAAGGCCCCTTTCACACGGGCGGACCGTATGTCTGTTTTTCATCCATCCGTTTTCGGATGAAAAACGGACATACATGTATCCCTATGGGATAGCGGATGTCAGCAGATTAACATCCGCTGACATCCGATGACATCAGTCTCCGCTATGGTCCGTTTAGCATGACGGATGAAAATCTGTGGATCGGATCGGATGAAAACGGACAGACGGTCTGTTTTCATCCGATCCCCCCATAGAGCTGAGCTGAGCTGAGCAAACAGATGTTCACTAATTTAGAATGGTGTTTTTATATTTAAGCGTCAGTAGTTATATGGCTTTTGTACTTGCAATTATCCTCATAAACATGGTCCCTGACAGTGACAAGGACATTTAGGGTGGTGTTTCTCAACTCCAGTCCTCAAGGCGCCCCAACAGGTCATGTTTTCAGGCTTTCCATTATTTTGCACAGGTGATTTGATCAGTTTCACTGCCTTAGTAATAACCACAGCCATTTCATCTTAGGGAAATCCTGAAAACACGACCTGCTGGGGCGCCTTGAGGACTGGAGTTGAGAAACACTGATTTAGGGTAGCTCTTTTTAACACAGGTGAACAGTTGGGGGGGATCCAAAGCCCAAAGACAAAAGGCCGCCCCACTGGAACTAGAGTACTCAGTGGCCAAGGGACTGACCCCAATAGCTGGGTCTTCCGGAGAAGCTGCATGCTATTAAGCTCTGGCTCGGCTGTCCGCATGCCACTTCTGATATTGGTGGGCTGGTCACGTGGCTGCAGATCACTTGCCCAGCTACCTCTGCCTCATCATCACGTGTGGCTTCCCTGAGCTCCTGAGGAAAGGAAGCATTGAAAATAATTTTCTAGTCAATGGGATGCAAATCTTAAAAATCAATTCTCTCCATTTTCAATGCTAAAAGGCAAGGGATTGTCATACAAAGAGCATGGAAAGCTGGGTCCTTGATGTAAAGGATTTAAGCTTTATCATGCATGGCCTACCTCCACTTGGAAAAGTCCTATCAAAACAGAAAGTATCAACGTTCATGTGACTTTGCCTAGAAAATTGTGGTTGACCATTATGGAAAGTTATTAAACTTCAGTCTGGCTTTACTAAGGGAAGAATGTAAAGAGAAATAGTTTTTTAGGGATAGAGTATGGTGACTGGTACAGTATATAATGAAGGTCCAAATTTAAGGTAAGCATTAGACATGTGCACACTGAAATATTTCGTTTCGGAATTTCGTTTTCGTCCGAAAAATAAATTTATTTAGTTACTCCCGAAATTCGTTTTTATTTATTTCGTTTTTCGTTAGAAATTGCATTCGTCCGAAAATCTGAATTAATTAAGGTCGAATCTGTCATTGAAGGCTTATGGTGTCTGTCGAATGTTCAAAGAAGATTCAACGGAGCAGTGAAACTGTACGACGCTGCAATCATACATTTCCGGTCGAATGTTCCGCCCACAAGCTATAGAAGAATTCTAATGTTGTATGACTAGTAATAATTATATTTATTCATTACTATTACTAGTCAACCAACATTAGAATTCTTCTATAGCCTATGGGAGGATGCATTTGACCGGAAATGTACGATTGCAGCGTCGTACAGTTTTGCTGCACCGTCAAATCTTCTAACTTTCGATGCTTTGTCGAATCTTCATCATTCTAGCTATTTTACTGCTCCTCCTCTTTGTTTACAATCAGCCAATAACATTCATCATCAACTTTATTTTTATTTTACTTCCCCCACCCAATTCCAGCAGTGATCTTTTCTCTCTATGTCGAATCTTTTCTCTCTATAATAACAAATCTTTTCTCTCCTATGTCGAATCTTTTCTCTCCTATGTCGAATCTTTTCTCTCCTATGTCGAATCTTTCTCTCCTATGTTGAATCCTTTCTCTCTATAATGTCGAATCTTTTCTCTCCTATGTAGAATAATCTTGGACTAATAGAGTTAAGGTTAGGCACATTCGACCACAGGTTCGATAGACACAGATTGTTATTGTCAGCGTCACGTCGAATCTCCTATCTATATCGAACTGTTGTAGCAACGAAAACGAAAATAAAGCATTTGTTTATGTCGGATCTTTCGGTTTTCGGATTCTGTGCTTTCGTTTTCGTTTGTTAAAACGATAACGAAAATAGCTGAAATTCGGACGAAAATGCATTCGGACGAAAACGAATGCACATGTCTAGTAAGCATACAAACACCTTTGGACTCATTCACACATTGTCTAGCCCCATACAGCATAAAAGGCCTTCTGCTTACTTTTTTGTCCTAGCTCTGAGCTGCATGCAGGAAACCCATGTTAGTGAATAGACCGACTGAGTTTGACAGGTATGCAGGGATGAGTGCACAGATCCTAAACAGAGCTTGTGCATCCGGGACCATGCACCCGTCCAAGTAATAAAATCTCATACAGGATTTAACATGCTAATATAAAAAAATATATATATATCATTTTTTTATTTATAGGAATCTTACAGAATTATATGGTAAAATTAAGTCAAGGTGCAGCATGAAACCAGAAATCAGATGTGCAAAAGGGATTGCAGGCCCACCGCATAGTTTGTCGTTGGGTACATTGCAAGATGCATACAGTTATAACCAACATTTCTAGAATTTGACATTTATAACAAAAAATAAGTAGCGAGACCCATCATGTGTGGTCTGTCATTTTATGTTTTCCAGAAGTAGCATTCTGCAATTCTTTAAAATATGCAGATTTATTTTAAAGAAGATCTGTAGTGCCTACCATAAGGGTCCTTTTCAGGATCTTCCTCCTATGGCATGTCAACAGTCTCCAAATTATACTCCTGTGGCCTGACAGGAATAAACCAGGATTGACATTATCAGCAAGCCAGCCCAGAGCAATAGTGCATAACCAAAGCAAATGCATAAAGGCAGAAAGTGGCTGAAGGAGGCTTGAGGAGTTCAATAGCATTGATACACAAAAAAAAAAATTATGAAAATAATGTACATTTTAAACTTACCTTCAATGTTCAACCTCTAATCCCTTGCCCCGTACACACCTATGTTTGATGGAAATATATCCCATGTATTTGTATAGTTATTGTTTTTATCTTTCTGATGTAACCCTCAATAAAAATATTGAACAAGAAAATAATGTAAATTTATTTTATTTTAAAAAAATTCATTTTTTTTATGATAGACTGTGCTTTACCAAACCAAATGTCATTCATTAGGGGATTATATAGTGTAAGTAAAACACTACAATAATAACAAAAGTAATTAAAAATATGCCTACATATGGCACCAAAGCAATAGATTGCAGTACCAGAAGGGCAGGGGGCTAGGACAGACATCCAAAGCTCTAGGATCTAACTCTTCACTAAATTATTCTGCTTCCTCTTACTCACAGAATTGACAGAGAAATAGAAGACCACAAAAAACTAAAAGTTAACTCTCAGGTGATGACTCTCCACTTCACAAAAAACGGATGACAGAATCCACTCCAATGCAAAACCCCTCTATTCTTTCTTCTCTTGGAGCCATGGTTAAAGGTAATTCACATGGTGCTAATCAAGCCTGCCCCCCTGGCCCCTTTGGTGATGGTTTATTTTATCAGCACACATGGATGACACTCTCACACAAGGAACTTCCTCTGTATCACCTACATGTGACTTGGAATTTTTGGTGCCAAGTCCAGACACTCACACACACAACACTTAAAATCATATGAATCTGTTTGAGGAACACGATCATATTAATACACTGAATATAATCAATTTATCAGACTATTTACTCTCCCTAGAAGAAGAAAAGCTGCTATCCAAGGGCCTTAATTTCTGCCCGGACTCGGAACCAGATACTTTTGAAATAATTAAAGCTCTAAATCTCTTCTTTAAGAGCTTATACTCAAAAGAGAGAGTACACACTGCTCAGAACACTACACAATCAGATGAGGCTCTGGATGATCTCCTGGCACTCATGGAAGAACAGGACCTGAGTGACCTAATCGATATTATTGATATTGAAACTTTGCTGGAGGAACACATTGATTGCAAGATACAACATATACCCAATACTCCCAAATTTAAGAAGAAATCAGACAAGTTTTCATCCCTTTCAGGAAATCCCAACCTAACTGCATTTGTGTTGTCCACCACTGCAGAAATTTAACAGTTGAACACCAAGTTCCCAAAAGGAAATTTGAGGAAAACTGAACCAAATGCTTTACAGACTTTAAAAGAAAAACATTCACTTACTGTAAAGCCCTCCGATAAAGGAGGCAATATAGTAATTATGACAAATGAACATTACAAATTGATGTGTAAGAAGATCTTCTCAAACAAATCTTGGTACAAATCTATTCCAAGATGTAGCATTAACAATTTTAACAACAACTCCTATAATCTTGTTGATGGCGCCTTTTCATTTATGTCCAATACCTCATAATTCCAACATTTTACAGTCTGCCCAAAATACAAAGATGGAAAAGTTCCACCAGGCAGACCTATAATATCAGGGAGAGGTTCCATGATGGAAAATTTAGGTAAATTCATAGATTCACATTTGAGACCCTATGTTATGAACCTCCCCTCTTATATTAACCGCTTAAGGACCAGCTGCTGCAGTTGTACTGCAGCAGGTCGGCTCCCCTGCGCGAATCACCGCATTGTACGTCGGCCGCTTTTACAGAGATTTGTCAATGTAAACAGACAGTCAGGACAGAGGAGACAGATCTGCTGTTCATACTGATTATGAACAGCAATAGGTCTCCTCCTCCAGGCAGTTCCATCCCCCCACAGTTAGAAACTCCCTAGGAAACACATTTAAGCCCTTGATTGCCCCCTAGTGTTAACTCATTCCCTGCCAATGACATTTACACAGTAATCAGTGGCTATTTTTAGCTTTGATCGCTGTATAAATGTCAATGGTCCCAAAAAACTTCAGAAGAATCCGATCTGTTCGCCGCAATGTCAGTCTCGCTAAAAATCACAGATAATCGCCATTACTAGTGTAGCGGGGTGTTCCCCTTTAATGCAGAGAGACAAGAAGTTCCAGGTGAGAGGTGAGTCAGGAGGAAGTAAAGAGACATTATGGAAGTGAAAGCAGAGGAGAGAGAGACTACATCTCCCAGTACATCTTGCAGCACCCAGGGTGCATTGCTCCAGAACAGAGACTGCTGGGGGAGACTTTATAAAGGGGAGGCGGAGTTTTGGTCGGTCTTTTTGGACACCCCTCTCCTAGCAAGAGGATGTCTGTGCTGAACTGCTGTGTGCACAAGGCCTGAAGCCTGGGCCGTGTGCTCCTTTCCAAAGAGCCCTCTGCCAGCCTAGCAGAGCCTTAGAGACATCTAATCCTCCTTGCTGCAGTACACCAGAAGGATTGAAGACTTGGATGTCGGTGGATTCCTGTTCCTAGACGAATCGATGGAGGAAACTGACTTTGACTTGCCCGGGTGGTGAGAGCTGTTTAAAGACAGATACCTTTATCTTTACTATTCGTTGGGATTACAAAGTTGTTCTTCAAGTGCACCACCAAAAAGATTGCTAGCGAATATTGTTTCACTGAACTTCCATCTAGATCAGTCAGGCCTGACTGCATAGGTAGACATTGCTGGGTGTTAGTCTACCCATGAGGGGAAGTAGCTGTAAAAGGGCAGCGCTAGAGTTGCATAGCAATACTTTATTATTCTGATTACTCTGTTTATCTTTATTACTGTTTATTGCAGGGATCTGCAACTTGTTATACTGTTGTTTATTACTTGCCCATTAGCCTCAGTAAAATATCTGGGTAAAGTACATTTGGTGTCAGTTCCGCTTACTTTAATAGGAGTTTTAAAGTATATTCTGTGTATGTTTGTTATAGGACTGCGTCACCAACAGTTGCGGTCACGCGGTCCTATCCCTCTATCACCAGCTGTGCCACGGGAGGTTAGAGCCGATTGCCAGGGGTTGACAGCAGTGCACTACAGGGCCCAAATCAATATCAGCGGCTCTCTTAACTGGGGGTAGCGCTACATGTGGGGGCTCGAGTCCGGGATCCTTGTACGTTGCACGCTGCAATCAAGCCGGTCAGAAGTACCAGCATGGACCCGCTGGCAATGTCACAGTGGTGCGCAGCGATTGGCGCCGATCCAACCGCGGCGGTAGTCATTGTACTCCCGGGGGAAAGATGGAAGGAAGAGGAGATAAAACAGCTCGTATTGTTACTGTCTCCGAGCCACAAAGCATGGGTGATGGATTTTAGGCCAGATCCAGTGATCTCGTTTACATACGCACTGGTAGAATGGAAAAACGAAATCCCAGAGCATTTTAAAAGTCAGAGTATACAAGCCATAGATAATCAGATCTATCACTTGATACATACGCTGCCAGTGAAGGAAGAATGGTTTCAGACACCAAAGCCATCACTCCCACAATTATCTCCACCACTATCCCCTAAAGCAGAAAAGCTTAAGGAACTATTAAGCCCGGGATTACCGCTGGCCGCTATAGGGCCTGAATTGTTGAATGCTCTAGGAGACCTTGTAATTAAGTGCCAGAAAAGCAGTACGGTGCATGTGGAGGCCGGTTACCGGAAGCTTAGCACCTTCTCAGGGAAGCTCCCCGTCCCTGCGGGGGAGGAAGATTTTGACACTTGGGTGGAACAGGCATTGCAGGCAGTAGAAGCATGGGAGGTGCCTGAGGCACAGAAGAGACAGCGAGTCTTAGAAAGTCTGAAAGGTGCCGCGGCAGAAGCGGTGAAGAGCTTCCGGTTTGGAAATGAAAACTGTACAGCTCAAGATTGCCTGGCCATGCTGCAGGAAGAGTTTGGTCAGCTGGAGAAGGTGTCAGAGATGATTTATCAAATTGAACACACTCTCCAGCAGCCGAATGAGAAACTGTCAGAATATGTTAGAAGGCTGAACAGGCAGTTATGCAAGATTGTACTGAAGAAGGGAATGCTGCCCAAAGATGCAGATGAAGCACGCATGAAGCAGATCATGAGGGGAGCGCGGCGCTCAGACCCGGTCTGGCTGCACCTGAAAACCTCAGGAGGAGGAATGTCACTAACCTACTCTGATCTAATAAAAATTATTAGGGACGAAGAGGCGCTGGAGGAAGATCAGCAGGTGGCCAAGGCGAATGTCACACCTGTACCAGTGTTGGTCCATTCGGTCAAGAGCCCAGAAAGAGATGCGGAGGTTGACACTCTGAAATCGCAAATGGCCCAAGTGTTGGAGATGCTGACCTCTTTGATGGAGAAAGATCAGAGAAGACGAGAGAAACCAAGCCCAAGAAAGGAGTTGTTCCCGAACACCTCAGCACCGGCCTCCCTACAGGACCGAGAAGAGGTGATTTGCTATAACTGCGGAGGGAGTGGCCACTTTGCTAACGTATGCTCCAGCCCAAAGAAGAAGAGAACAGATAATTGCAAGCCGGCGGGAAACTCCAAAGGGGCCCCGGTGAAGGAGTCAACCGGGTGCCCATCATCTTCAGTGCGCTCCAAACTAAAAAAAAAGGCCAAGAATGGAGGAGACAAAATTCCTAGGAGGAGGTATAGTACACCCCCACCAAGATGTACCCCAGAGGGAGGGGGCAAGACCCCTCAGTGGAAGTACAGCACCCCAAAGAAGGAACATCCACCTAAAAGGAACAATAACATCCCTCAGCGGGTTTGTGCCCCCATTGAGAGGGAGAAAGTCAATGCATGCCAGGCTCAGGAAAAATTAAAGTCCAAAAGGAGCAGGGCAAGGGTCGAAAGCAAAAAAAAAGAGGTGACCCCAGTCCGGCCATACCCAAAGGAACTGGTGGGCCCGTCTCCTACTGTGCCCATTCAAGTGGAAGGAGTCTATACTAAAGCTCTTTTGGACACCGGAGCACAGGTGACTTTACTATACCGGGACTTCTATGATAGGCACTTGAGTCATCTGCCTATCCAGAAGATAGAAGAGCTGGAGATATGGGGACTTGGAACCCAGAGTTTCCCTTATGATGGGTACCTGCCCATAAAGATGACTTTCGACTCATCCGTGGCTGGGAAGGCTGAAGTGTTTGACACCCTGGCAGTTGTGTGTCCCCGGCCGCCTGGAGCCAGCAAGAATTCCCTGATCATTGGGACAAACACGGATCTAGTCAGGAGACTCCTGACCCCTCTAGTGAAAGAGAGAAACCATTCAGCCACCAAAATCCATCCCATGCTAAAGACGGCCTACCAACGACTGGTCTTAGAGCAGAAGACCCCGGGAGAGGGGATAGGGAAGGTGTGGAGACTTGGCAGAGAAGGAGTAGTGCTACAGCCCGGAGAAGTAACCTGTCTTAGGGCCACTGTGAAGCTTTCGTGGGAACAACCTGGCCCCTTTGTCATGCTGGAATCAGACCCAAGGGAAGAGTCCTCAGGCCTGGAAGTGATACCAGAAGTGATTCCATTCAAGGCCCTGAAGAAGGCCCATGGCAGAGTTCCGGTGAGTGTTAGGAACACTACGGGAGGACCCATGGAGATCCCTGCCAGAGTGTTGCTTGGTCAGGTGAGCCCTGCTGCCCCGGTCACTTGGTCCGAAGTCAAGGGGACGGGTGACGGAGGAGATGTTTGGGAGAAACTGTCCGTGGAAAACCCGAACCTACCCAGGGCTTGGAAAGAAAGAGCCAAGGCCCAGCTGACCAGGTGGGAGAAGATCTTTTCCGAAGATGAATTCGATGTGGGGTGTGCAAGAAGTGCCACCCATCGGATCTGCCTCCAAGAAGATAAGCCCTTCCGAGAGAGGGTCAGGCGGGTCCCCCTGGCAGATCTGGAGGATCTGAGGGAACAACTTGTAGAACTAAAGAAGACTGGTGTTATCCGTGAGTCTAGAAGTCCCTATGCCTCCCCAATCGTGGTGGTCAGAAAGAAGAATGGGTCGTTGAGGCTTTGTATCGATTACAGGACTCTCAACAGGAGAACCATCCCTGACCAATACACCACGCCAAGGATAGAAGATGCCCTACAAAGTTTGTCTGGAGCCAAATGGTTCAGTGTGATGGACCTCAAGAGTGGGTACTATCAAATCCCTATGCACCCAGAAGACAGGGAGAAGACAGCCTTCATAACCCCGGTGGGATTCTTCGAATTCAATAGGATGCCTCAGGGTCTGTCTGGAGCTCCTGCTACCTTTCAACGCCTTATGGAGAAGACTGTTGGAGACATGAATCTTATAGAAGTCCTTGTGTACTTGGACGATGTCATTGTCTTTGGAAGAACCTTGGAAGAACATGAAGCCAGGTTGGAGAAAGTATTGAGAAGACTCAGCGAAGAGGGACTTAAGCTTTCCCCCGAGAAGTGTCGGTTCTACCAGTCTTCTGTGAACTATCTGGGGCACATAGTGTCTGAAGAAGGGGTGGCCACAGATCCTGAGAAGTTGGAAGCAGTCACTTCCTGGCCATGACCCACCACAGTAACAGAGCTCAGATCCTTCCTGGGGTTCTGCTCCTATTATAGGAGGTTTGTGGAGGGGTTTGCTCGGATTGCCCGCCCGTTGAATGAATTGCTAAAGGCAGAAGGGGAAGAGGATGACTCAGGGCCCAGGAGGCCTGGTGAGTCAGTTCAAGATCAGTGGAACCCAAGGTGTGAAGAGGCCTTTCATGCTCTGAAGAGGAGCTTAACCACTGCCCCAGTCCTGGCCTACGCCGACCCTACCAGACCTTATGAATTACATGTGGATGCCAGCCATGAGGGTCTAGGTGGTGTACTCTACCAAGAACATGAAGGACAACTGCGACCAGTGGCCTATGTGAGCAGGAGCCTGACCCCCTCAGAAAAGAATTACCCCACTCATAAGCTGGAATTCCTGGCCCTCAAATGGGCGGTAGTAGACAAGCTAAAAGACTACTTGTATGGGGCAGAGTTTACTGTGAAGACAGACAACAACCCCCTGACCTACCTCTTCACCACCGCGAAACTAGATGCCACCGGACACAGGTGGTTGGCCGCATTGTCTGGATTCAACTTCAGTCTGAAGTACAGACCAGGAGCCGGAAATAGGGATGCAGATGCCCTGTCCCGGAGGTCTCATGCCACGACAAATGACTGGGAAGATTGGACCCAAGTGGCACCGGACGGGGTGCGGGCCCTTTGTCAAGGGGCTGAATTCCAAGCCAGAGGAGGCTCCAGAGCAGAAGAAATAGGGGTTACCATGGTAGGAGTCCCCAAACACTATTGTGGGGTAACTCAACTGGAGGAAGACAACCTACCGAGACTGTCCAAGAAGGAGTTGAGGTGTGACCAATTGGAAGACCCCATGGGGAGATTGGTCCTCGAAGCCCTGGAGAATCAGGATCCCAACAAATTCCTACATCACCCCTCAAAGGAGGCTCGCCTGTTGAGGAAGGAATTGGACAGGCTACAGGTACATCAGGGAGTGGTCTACCGAAGGGGCCCCTCTGATGACTCAGAAGATAAGTGGCAGTTATTTCTTCCAGAGAAGCACCGAGAGACTGTACTAATTGCCCTGCATGACCATCATGGTCACCTAGGGGCAGAAAGGACCTTCCAGCTCGTCAGAAATCGGTTCTATTGGCCCTGCATGAGGGCAGAAGTAGAGGAGTATTGCCATTCCTGTGCACGATGCATTCGAGAAAGACCCTACCCCATCAAGCTGCCCCAATGGGCCACTTACAGAGTCAAGGCCCAATGGATCTGGTATGCATTGACTTTCTCTGCCTCGAACCCGACCTGAGTGGATTGGGGAATGTTCTGGTAATAACCGACCATTTCACCCGCTATGCTCAAGCTTTCCCAACCAAAGACCAGAAGGCATCCACCGTGGCCAAGATACTTATGGAGAAGTATTTTGTCCATTACGGACTACCACAGAGACTCCACTCAGATCAAGGAAGGGACTTTGAGAGTCGGTTGATCCGAAGACTTTTGGATTCATTAGGAATAAAGAAGACCAGAACCACGCCTTACCACCCACAAGGAGATGCTCAGCCGGAGAGATTTAACCGGACCCTGCTCAACATGTTGGGAACCTTAGAAACAGAGAAGAAGCAACACTGGAGTCAGCACATATCAGCCCTAGTACATGCCTATAACTGTACCACAAGTGACGCGACTGGCTACTCCCCTTATCGACTTATGTTTGGGAGAGAAGCAAGGCTACCTGTGGACCTGGCCTTTGGCACTTCTATAGACAATACCTCAGCTACATCCCACAAGGGATACGTGGACAGACTTAGACGTAGCTTGCAGGTGGCCTATGAACAAGCCCAGGCGGCTTCGGATCAAAGGGGGGCCCGCAACAAGAGAAATTTTGATCTGAAGGTTCGAGTGCAAGATCTGCAGCCCGGGGACCGAGTACTGCTACGCAATCTGGGGGTCCCTGGAAAACACAAGCTTGCCGACAGGTGGAGATCTGAGCCCTATGTTGTCTGTAGGAAGTTGCCCGGTTTGCCTGTCTACAAACTAAAGCCAGAAGGAAAGGTGGGTCCACTGAAGACGTGGCATCGGAACCACCTGCTCCCACTTGCTGAGGCAGTCAGAATACCTCCCGTGAGAGACTCCCCTGAACCGGCCTCTATCCTGGATATTCCTAGGCCGAACACTCGGTCCCAGACCTCTCGAGCCAAAGATGGGGAGGCCTCCCAATTGAGTACAGAAGAAGGTGGAGAACTGGACTGGCTGTGGCCTCCCTCGACTCTGGGAACGTCCGCCATAGATCTCCCAAATGGAGGGGATACCCCAGATGCAACGCTGAATCCGGAGGCTACTGAATTCATACCCTTCAGTCCCTCAGCTGATTACTGGGAAGATGTTCCTGACACTTGCGCAGAGGAGGACTCTAGAGATTCCATACGTCAGTCGACTTCTGAATCAGAGGTTCCAGAACCAGCAATGTTACCTGAACTTACTCCTGAAGAAGAGCCTGTGGTGCCAGAGTCAGAAGCACCAAGAGAGCAGAGGGCTCGCAGAGTCATCAGGCCTCCCAAGAAACTAACTTACCCCCAAATGGGGACGAGCTCAGAGGACTCTGTTGTAACGGCTAGGAGAAGTGTTGAACAACCTGATCCTTCCACCGTCCATTTGGTGGAGGGCATCCCCAGCTCACTCTCTGGCACAGTTAGGCAGGCCACTCATGGTAGTGTGACCTGTGGGCAAGAGAGTTCCATCCCAAAGTTTTGGTGGGAATTTCCTATGCCAACATCATGCTCGACATTGTCCAAAATGGTAAACAGTATTTGTTGAAGTTTATCTTTGGGGACCAAAGAGTTCAAGTGGGGGGAGTGTGTAGCGGGGTGTTCCCCTTTAATGCAGAGAGACAAGAAGTTCCAGGTGAGAGGTGAGTCGGGAGGAAGTAAAGAGACATTATGGAAGTGAAAGCAGAGGAGAGAGAGACTACATCTCCCAGTACATCTTGCAGCACCCAGGGTGCATTGCTCCAGAACAGAGACTGCTGGGGGAGACTTTATAAAGGGGAGGCGGAGTTTTGGTCGGTCTTTTTGGACACCCCTCTCCTAGCAAGAGGATGTCTGTGCTGAACTGCTGTGTGCACAAGGCCTGAAGCCTGGGCCGTGTGCTCCTTTCCAAAGAGCCCTCTGCCAGCCTAGCAGAGCCTTAGAGACATCTAATCCTCCTTGCTGCAGTACACCAGAAGGATTGAAGACTTGGATGTCGGTGGATTCCTGTTCCTAGGACGCTGCAATCATACATTTCCGGTCGAATGTTCCGCCCACAAGCTATAGAAGAATTCTAATGTTGTATGACTAGTAATAATTATATTTATTCATTACTATTACTAGTCAACCAACATTAGAATTCTTCTATAGCCTATGGGAGGATGCATTTGACCGGAAATGTACGATTGCAGCGTCGTACAGTTTTGCTGCACCGTCGAATCTTCTAACTTTCGATGCTTTGTCGAATCCATCATTCTAGCTATTTTACTGCTCCTCCTCTTTGTTTACAATCAGCCAATAACATTCATCATCAACTTTATTTTTATTTTACTTCCCCCACCCAATTCCAGCAGTGATCTTTTCTCTCTATGTCGAATCTTTTCTCTCTATAATAACAAATCTTTTCTCTCCTATGTCGAATCTTTTCTCTCCTATGTCGAATCTTTTCTCTCCTATGTCGAATCTTTCTCTCCTATGTTGAATCCTTTCTCTCTATAATGTCGAATCTTTTCTCTCCTATGTAGAATAATCTTGGACTAATAGAGTTAAGGTTAGGCACATTCGACCACAGGTTCGATAGACACAGATTGTTATTGTCAGCGTCACGTCGAATCTCCTATCTATATTGAACTGTTGTAGCAACGAAAACGAAAATAAAGCATTTGTTTATGTCGGATCTTTCGGTTTTCGGATTCTGTGCTTTCGTTTTCGTTTGTTAAAACGATAACGAAAATAGCTGAAATTCGGACGAAAATGCATTCGGACGAAAACGAATGCACATGTCTAGTAAGCATACAAACACCTTTGGACTCATTCACACATTGTCTAGCCCCATACAGCATAAAAGGCCTTCTGCTTACTTTTTTGTCCTAGCTCTGAGCTGCATGCAGGAAACCCATGTTAGTGAATAGACCGACTGAGTTTGACAGGTATGCAGGGATGAGTGCACAGATCCTAAACAGAGCTTGTGCATCCGGGACCATGCACCCGTCCAAGTAATAAAATCTCATACAGGATTTAACATGCTAATATAAAAAAATATATATATATAATTTTTTTATTTATAGGAATCTTACAGAATTATATGGTAAAATTAAGTCAAGGTGCAGCATGAAACCAGAAATCAGATGTGCAAAAGGGATTGCAGGCCCACCGCATAGTTTGTCGTTGGGTACATTGCAAGATGCATACAGTTATAACCAACATTTCTAGAATTTGACATTTATAACAAAAAATAAGTAGCGAGACCCATCATGTGTGGTCTGTCATTTTATGTTTTCCAGAAGTAGCATTCTGCAATTCTTTAAAATATGCAGATTTATTTTAAAGAAGATCTGTAGTGCCTACCATAAGGGTCCTTTTCAGGATCTTCCTCCTATGGCATGTCAACAGTCTCCAAATTATACTCCTGTGGCCTGACAGGAATAAACCAGGATTGACATTATCAGCAAGCCAGCCCAGAGCAATAGTGCATAACCAAAGCAAATGCATAAAGGCAGAAAGTGGCTGAAGGAGGCTTGAGGAGTTCAATAGCATTGATACACAAAAAAAAAAATTATGAAAATAATGTACATTTTAAACTTACCTTCAATGTTCAACCTCTAATCCCTTGCCCCGTACACACCTATGTTTGATGGAAATATATCCCATGTATTTGTATAGTTATTGTTTTTATCTTTCTGATGTAACCCTCAATAAAAATATTGAACAAGAAAATAATGTAAATTTATTTTATTTTAAAAAAATTCATTTTTTTTATGATAGACTGTGCTTTACCAAACCAAATGTCATTCATTAGGGGATTATATAGTGTAAGTAAAACACTACAATAATAACAAAAGTAATTAAAAATATGCCTACATATGGCACCAAAGCAATAGATTGCAGTACCAGAAGGGCAGGGGGCTAGGACAGACATCCAAAGCTCTAGGATCTAACTCTTCACTAAATTCTTCTGCTTCCTCTTACTCACAGAATTGACAGAGAAATAGAAGACCACAAAAAACTAAAAGTTAACTCTCAGGTGATGACTCTCCACTTCACAAAAAACGGATGACAGAATCCACTCCAATGCAAAACCCCTCTATTCTTTCTTCTCTTGGAGCCATGGTTAAAGGTAATTCACATGGTGCTAATCAAGCCTGCCCCCCTGGCCCCTTTGGTGATGGTTTATTTTATCAGCACACATGGATGACACTCTCACACAAGGAACTTCCTCTGTATCACCTACATGTGACTTGGAATTTTTAGTGCCAAGTCCAGACACTCACACACACAACACTTAAAATCATATGAATCTGTTTGAGGAACACGATCATATTAATACACTGAATATAATCAATTTATCAGACTATTTACTCTCCCTAGAAGAAGAAAAGCTGCTATCCAAGGGCCTTAATTTCTGCCCGGACTCGGAACCAGATACTTTTGAAATAATTAAAGCTCTAAATCTCTTCTTTAAGAGCTTATACTCAAAAGAGAGAGTACACACTGCTCAGAACACTACACAATCAGATGAGGCTCTGGATGATCTCCTGGCACTCATGGAAGAACAGGACCTGAGTGACCTAATCGATATTATTGATATTGAAACTTTGCTGGAGGAACACATTGATTGCAAGATACAACATATACCCAATACTCCCAAATTTAAGAAGAAATCAGACAAGTTTTCATCCCTTTCAGGAAATCCCAACCTAACTGCATTTGTGTTGTCCACCACTGCAGAAATTTAACAGTTGAACACCAAGTTCCCAAAAGGAAATTTGAGGAAAACTGAACCAAATGCTTTACAGACTTTAAAAGAAAAACATTCACTTACTGTAAAGCCCTCCGATAAAGGAGGCAATATAGTAATTATGACAAATGAACATTACAAATTGATGTGTAAGAAGATCTTCTCAAACAAATCTTGGTACAAATCTATTCCAAGATGTAGCATTAACAATTTTAACAACAACTCCTATAATCTTGTTGATGGCGCCTTTTCATTTATGTCCAATACCTCATAATTCCAACATTTTACAGTCTGCCCAAAATACAAAGATGGAAAAGTTCCACCAGGCAGACCTATAATATCAGGGAGAGGTTCCATGATGGAAAATTTAGGTAAATTCATAGATTCACATTTGAGACCCTATGTTATGAACCTCCCCTCTTATATTAACCGCTTAAGGACCAGCTGCTGCAGTTGTACTGCAGCAGGTCGGCTCCCCTGCGCGAATCACCGTCATTGTACGTCGGCCGCTTTTACAGAGATTTGTCAATGTAAACAGACAGTCAGGACAGAGGAGACAGATCTGCTGTTCATACTGATTATGAACAGCAATAGGTCTCCTCCTCCAGGCAGTTCCATCCCCCCACAGTTAGAAACTCCCTAGGAAACACATTTAAGCCCTTGATTGCCCCCTAGTGTTAACTCATTCCCTGCCAATGACATTTACACAGTAATCAGTGGCTATTTTTAGCTTTGATCGCTGTATAAATGTCAATGGTCCCAAAAAACTTCAGAAGAATCCGATCTGTTCGCCGCAATGTCAGTCTCGCTAAAAATCACAGATAATCGCCATTACTAGTGTAGCGGGGTGTTCCCCTTTAATGCAGAGAGACAAGAAGTTCCAGGTGAGAGGTGAGTCGGGAGGAAGTAAAGAGACATTATGGAAGTGAAAGCAGAGGAGAGAGAGACTACATCTCCCAGTACATCTTGCAGCACCCAGGGTGCATTGCTCCAGAACAGAGACTGCTGGGGGAGACTTTATAAAGGGGAGGCGGAGTTTTGGTCGGTCTTTTTGGACACCCCTCTCCTAGCAAGAGGATGTCTGTGCTGAACTGCTGTGTGCACAAGGCCTGAAGCCTGGGCCGTGTGCTCCTTTCCAAAGAGCCCTCTGCCAGCCTAGCAGAGCCTTAGAGACATCTAATCCTCCTTGCTGCAGTACACCAGAAGGATTGAAGACTTGGATGTCGGTGGATTCCTGTTCCTAGACGAATCGATGGAGGAAACTGACTTTGACTTGCCCGGGTGGTGAGAGCTGTTTAAAGACAGATACCTTTATCTTTACTATTCGTTGGGATTACAAAGTTGTTCTTCAAGTGCACCACCAAAAAGATTGCTAGCGAATATTGTTTCACTGAACTTCCATCTAGATCAGTCAGGCCTGACTGCATAGGTAGACATTGCTGGGTGTTAGTCTACCCATGAGGGGAAGTAGCTGTAAAAGGGCAGCGCTAGAGTTGCATAGCAATACTTTATTATTCTGATTACTCTGTTTATCTTTATTACTGTTTATTGCAGGGATCTGCAACTTGTTATACTGTTGTTTATTACTTGCCCATTAGCCTCAGTAAAATATCTGGGTAAAGTACATTTGGTGTCAGTTCCGCTTACTTTAATAGGAGTTTTAAAGTATATTCTGTGTATGTTTGTTATAGGACTGCGTCACCAACAGTTGCGGTCACGCGGTCCTATCCCTCTATCACCAGCTGTGCCACGGGAGGTTAGAGCCGATTGCCAGGGGTTGACAGCAGTGCACTACAGGGCCCAAATCAATATCAGCGGCTCTCTTAACTGGGGGTAGCGCTACACGTGGGGGCTCGAGTCCGGGATCCTTGTACGTTGCACGCTGCAATCAAGCCGGTCAGAAGTACCAGCATGGACCCGCTGGCAATGTCACAGTGGTGCGCAGCGATTGGCGCCGATCCAACCGCGGCGGTAGTCATTGTACTCCCGGGGGAAAGATGGAAGGAAGAGGAGATAAAACAGCTCGTATTGTTACTGTCTCCGAGCCACAAAGCATGGGTGATGGATTTTAGGCCAGATCCAGTGATCTCGTTTACATACGCACTGGTAGAATGGAAAAACGAAATCCCAGAGCATTTTAAAAGTCAGAGTATACAAGCCATAGATAATCAGATCTATCACTTGATACATACGCTGCCAGTGAAGGAAGAATGGTTTCAGACACCAAAGCCATCACTCCCACAATTATCTCCACCACTATCCCCTAAAGCAGAAAAGCTTAAGGAACTATTAAGCCCGGGATTACCGCTGGCCGCTATAGGGCCTGAATTGTTGAATGCTCTAGGAGACCTTGTAATTAAGTGCCAGAAAAGCAGTACGGTGCATGTGGAGGCCGGTTACCGGAAGCTTAGCACCTTCTCAGGGAAGCTCCCCGTCCCTGCGGGGGAGGAAGATTTTGACACTTGGGTGGAACAGGCATTGCAGGCAGTAGAAGCATGGGAGGTGCCTGAGGCACAGAAGAGACAGCGAGTCTTAGAAAGTCTGAAAGGTGCCGCGGCAGAAGCGGTGAAGAGCTTCCGGTTTGGAAATGAAAACTGTACAGCTCAAGATTGCCTGGCCATGCTGCAGGAAGAGTTTGGTCAGCTGGAGAAGGTGTCAGAGATGATTTATCAAATTGAACACACTCTCCAGCAGCCGAATGAGAAACTGTCAGAATATGTTAGAAGGCTGAACAGGCAGTTATGCAAGATTGTACTGAAGAAGGGAATGCTGCCCAAAGATGCAGATGAAGCACGCATGAAGCAGATCATGAGGGGAGCGCGGCGCTCAGACCCGGTCTGGCTGCACCTGAAAACCTCAGGAGGAGGAATGTCACTAACCTACTCTGATCTAATAAAAATTATTAGGGACGAAGAGGCGCTGGAGGAAGATCAGCAGGTGGCCAAGGCGAATGTCACACCTGTACCAGTGTTGGTCCATTCGGTCAAGAGCCCAGAAAGAGATGCGGAGGTTGACACTCTGAAATCGCAAATGGCCCAAGTGTTGGAGATGCTGACCTCTTTGATGGAGAAAGATCAGAGAAGACGAGAGAAACCAAGCCCAAGAAAGGAGTTGTTCCCGAACACCTCAGCACCGGCCTCCCTACAGGACCGAGAAGAGGTGATTTGCTATAACTGCGGAGGGAGTGGCCACTTTGCTAACGTATGCTCCAGCCCAAAGAAGAAGAGAACAGATAATTGCAAGCCGGCGGGAAACTCCAAAGGGGCCCCGGTGAAGGAGTCAACCGGGTGCCCATCATCTTCAGTGCGCTCCAAACTAAAAAAAAAGGCCAAGAATGGAGGAGACAAAACTCCTAGGAGGAGGTATAGTACACCCCCACCAAGATGTACCCCAGAGGGAGGGGGCAAGACCCCTCAGTGAGAGTACAGCACCCCAAAGAAGGAACATCCACCTAAAAGGAACAATAACATCCCTCAGCGGGTTTGTGCCCCCATTGAGAGGGAGAAAGTCAATGCATGCCAGGCTCAGGAAAAATTAAAGTCCAAAAGGAGCAGGGCAAGGGTCGAAAGCAAAAAAAAAGAGGTGACCCCAGTCCGGCCATACCCAAAGGAACTGGTGGGCCCGTCTCCTACTGTGCCCATTCAAGTGGAAGGAGTCTATACTAAAGCTCTTTTGGACACCGGAGCACAGGTGACTTTACTATACCGGGACTTCTATGATAGGCACTTGAGTCATCTGCCTATCCAGAAGATAGAAGAGCTGGAGATATGGGGACTTGGAACCCAGAGTTTCCCTTATGATGGGTACCTGCCCATAAAGATGACTTTCGACCCATCCGTGGCTGGGAAGGCTGAAGTGTTTGACACCCTGGCAGTTGTGTGTCCCCGGCCGCCTGGAGCCAGCAAGTAGGGATGGGCCCGGTGCTCGATTCGAACCCATGTTCGAATCGAGCATCAGGCGTTCGCTCGCTCGTCGAGCCCAGAACTATTTGGGCCGTTCGCATCACATTCGTGTGATGCGAGCGGCCCCGCAATGCATTGCGGCCGGCGCGGCCGGCGCAGTGCATTGCTGGCTGATGATTGGCCAAGCATGCACTGTGACCCCGCATGCTTGGCCAATCACAGCGCCCGAAACTCGGAGAGCAATAATTGGCTACAGGCAGGACGCCTGTAGCCAATTACAGCTCAGGGGCTTTAGTACACGCCCCACCATTTAAAAGGCCGCCACGCCATCGGCCCCGGTCACATGAGTTCCGGCTTTAGGAGAGATTAGTCTGCTGATTCTGTCTTTGCTTGATACTGAAAGATTTGCTCTTCTTTGCTAAACCATTGGCTATTTCTTTGCTAAACCATTGCTACCTAAGTCATTGATCGTTCATTGCTGCTGATTGCACAGTTAGTGTGTTATTAGCTGCTGCTGGGGATTAGTCTGGTGCGTGCTTACTGTTAGTACAGTATTGCAGTAGTACCAACCGCAGTGCTGTTAGCACAGCATTGCACCCCAACAGCACCCATAGGACTTCTAGTGTGTTAGTGGCAGCAAACAGAGCTCCTATATTTTCTTCTCAGCAGCACCCATAGGACTTCTAGTGTGTTAGTGGCAGCAAACAGAGCTCCTATATTTTCTTCTCAGCAGCACCCATAGGACTTCTAGTGTGTTAGTGGCAGCAAACAGAGCTCCTATATTTTCTTCTCAGCAGCACCCATAGGACTTCTAGTGTGTTAGTGGCATCACACAGAGCTCCTATATTTTCTTCTCAGCAGCACCCATAGGACTTCTAGTGTGTTAGTGGCAGCAAACAGAGCTCCTATATTTTCTTCTCAGCAGCACCCATAGGACTTCTAGTGTGTTAGTGGCATCACACAGAGCTCCTATATTTTCTTCTCAGCAGCACCCATAGGACTTCTAGTGTGTTAGTGGCAGCAAACAGAGCTCCTATATTTTCTTCTCAGCAGCACCCATAGGACTTCTAGTGTGTTAGTGGCAGCAAACAGAGCTCCTATATTTTCTTCTCAACAGCACCCATAGGACTTCTAGTGTGTTAGTGGCATCACACAGAGCTCCTATATTTTCTTCTCAGCAGCACCCATAGGACTTCTAGTGTGTTAGTGGCAGCAAACAGAGCTCCTATATTTTCTTCTCAGCAGCACCCATAGGACTTCTAATGTGTTAGTGGCATCACACAGAGTTCCTATATTTTCATCTCAGCAGCACCCATAGGACTTCTAGTGTGTTAGTGGCATCACACAGAGCTCCTATATTTTCTTCTCAGCAGCACCCATAGAACTTCTAGTGTGTTAGTGGCAGCAAACAGAGCTCCTATATTTTCTTCTCAGCAGCACCCATAGGACTTCTAGTGTGTTAGTGGCAGCAAACAGAGCTCCTATATTTTCTTCTCAGCAGCACCCATAGGACTTCTAGTGTGTTAGTGGCATCACACAGAGCTCCTATATTTTCTTCTCAGCAGCACCCATAGGACTTCTAGTGTGTTAGTGGCAGCAAACAGAGCTCCTATATTTTCTTCTCAGCAGCACCCATAGGACTTCTAGTGTGTTAGTGGCAGCAAACAGAGCTCCTATATTTTCTTCTCAGCAGCACCCATAGGACTTCTAGTGTGTTAGTGGCAGCAAACAGAGCTCCTATATTTTCTTCTCAGCAGCACCCATAGGACTTCTAGTGTGTTAGTGGCAGCAAACAGAGCTCCTATATTTTCTTCTCAGCAGCACCCATAGGACTTCTAGTGTGTTAGTGGCAGCAAACAGAGCTCCTATATTTTCTTCTCAGCAGCACCCATAGGACTTCTAGTGTGTTAGTGGCAGCAAACAGAGCTCCTATATTTTCTTCTCAGCAGCACCCATAGGACTTCTAGTGTGTTAGTGGCATCACACAGAGCTCCTATATTTTCTTCTCAGCAGCACCCATAGGACTTCTAGTGTGTTAGTGGCAGCAAACAGAGCTCCTATATTTTCTTCTCAGCAGCACCCATAGGACTTCTAGTGTGTTAGTGGCAGCAAACAGAGCTCCTATATTTTCTTCTCAGCAGCACCCATAGGACTTCTAGTGTGTTAGTGGCAGCAAACAGAGCTCCTATATTTTCTTCTCAGCAGCACCCATAGGACTTCTAGTGTGTTAGTGGCATCACACAGAGCTCCTATATTTTCTTCTCAGCAGCACCCATAGGACTTCTAGTGTGTTAGTGGCAGCAAACAGAGCTCCTATATTTTCTTCTCAGCAGCACCCATAGGACTTCTAGTGTGTTAGTGGCATCACACAGAGCTCCTATATTTTCTTCTCAGCAGCACCCATAGGACTTCTAGTGTGTTAGTGGCAGCAAACAGAGCTCCTATATTTTCTTCTCAGCAGCACCCATAGGACTTCTAGTGTGTTAGTGGCAGCAAACAGAGCTCCTATATTTTCTTCTCAACAGCACCCATAGGACTTCTAGTGTGTTAGTGGCATCACACAGAGCTCCTATATTTTCTTCTCAGCAGCACCCATAGGACTTCTAGTGTGTTAGTGGCAGCAAACAGAGCTCCTATATTTTCTTCTCAGCAGCACCCATAGGACTTCTAGTGTGTTAGTGGCAGCAAACAGAGCTCCTATATTTTCTTCTCAGCAGCACCCATAGGACTTCTAGTGTGTTAGTGGCAGCAAACAGAGCTCCTATATTTTCTTCTCAGCAGCACCCATAGGACTTCTAGTGTGTTAGTGGCAGCAAACAGAGCTCCTATATTTTCTTCTCAGCAGCACCCATAGGACTTCTAGTGTGTTAGTGGCATCACACAGAGCTCCTATATTTTCTTCTCAGCAGCACCCATAGGACTTCTAGTGTGTTAGTGGCAGCAAACAGAGCTCCTCTATTTTCTTCTCAGCAGCACCCATAGGACTTCTAGTGTGTTAGTGGCAGCAAACAGAGCTCCTATATTTTCTTCTCAGCAGCACCCATAGGACTTCTAGTGTGTTAGTGGCAGCAAACAGAGCTCCTATATTTTCTTCTCAGCAGCACCCATAGGACTTCTAGTGTGTTAGTGGCATCACACAGAGCTCCTATATTTTCTTCTCAGCAGCACCCATAGGACTTCTAGTGTGTTAGTGGCAGCAAACAGAGCTCCTATATTTTCTTCTCAGCAGCACCCATAGGACTTCTAGTGTGTTAGTGGCATCACACAGAGCTCCTATATTTTCTTCTCAGCAGCACCCATAGGACTTCTAGTGTGTTAGTGGCAGCAAACAGAGCTCCTATATTTTCTTCTCAGCAGCACCCATAGGACTTCTAGTGTGTTAGTGGCAGCAAACAGAGCTCCTATATTTTCTTGTCAGCAGCACACATAGTACCTATAGTGTGTTAGTGTCAGCACCCATAGGACCTACAGTGTGTTGTGAGCACACATAGGAGTTCTATTTTTTATACTATATACACTACCGACTACAATGGCTGGAAGACCGCCAAGGAGAGGCAGAGCGTGCCGAGGCAAGAACACAGGGCAGGCAGGCTCTGTTTCTAGAGACAACAGTGCTGGCCGTGGACGTGGTCGTGCATCGTCATCAGCACGTGGCCATGGGACACGCTTGTCTTTGTTTTCGGCAGCTGGACATGTGGAGCCGCATCATGCCGAAGGCTTGGTAGAATGGATGACCAAGCCCTCCTCATCCTCCTCATCCTCTCTCACCCAGGCTCAGGGTACTGGCAGAGCAGCTGCCAACGCGTACTCAATGGCATCATCAGCCACCCCTTCCCTAGACCCACCATGTCCTCCTGAGGAGTCCCCCGAACTGTTTGAGCACAGTGTTGGGTACATGCTCCAGGAGGATGCCCAACGATTCGAAGGCTCGGATGATGATACCCAGCTTGAGGAAGTCAGTAGTGTGCGCGCAGAGAGAGGGGATGCTGAAGGACAGCAATCTGGCAGTAGTGTTCCACCAGCTGCAGCTTACTGCCAGGTTTGCTCTAGTGGTGAAGAGGGAGGGGATGATGAGGTCACTGACTCCACGTGGGTGCCTGAAGGGAGAGAGGAGGAGGAGGAGGA
This sequence comes from Rana muscosa, assembly GCA_029206835.1. NCBI lineage: Eukaryota > Metazoa > Chordata > Amphibia > Anura > Ranidae > Rana > Rana muscosa. The sequence goes on from CM055121.1 coordinate 496,083,486, forward strand.
GGATGCAGCGTCACATATCCAACGAGGCAGGATGCCCCCTGGAGGCCAGCTAGAGGCCAGCACAGCAACTGTACCACACCGCAGAGCTCCGCCTGTGCAGGGCGCTGCCTCTGCACGTTATCACAAAAGTTCTTTGGTGTGGGCCTTTTTTGAGACGAGTGCATCAGATCGCACCACTGCTATTTGCAATATTTGTCTCAAGCGTATCTCGCATGGCCAAAACATCAGCCGCTTGGGCACCACAAGCATGAGCAGACATATGTCGACCTGCCATGCAGCTCGTTGGCAAGCACACATAAAAGACCCACACCAAAGAACAAAGCGGACCTCTCCTTGCTCCTCATCAGCTGGGATCTCCATCCCCACTATATCTTCAGTCCTCTCTGAAAGCTGCTCTGAGAGGACTGAAGGTGTAGAATTAGGTGTGTCACAACCAAGTACTTGCAGTACACCGACGTCCGATTGTAGCAGGCAAATTTCCCTGCCCCAGCTGCTGGACCGTCGAAAGAAGTATACTCCCAGCCATCCACATGCCCAGCGGTTGAATGCTAGCTTGGCTAAATTGCTAGCACTTCAACTGCTGCCTTTTCAGTTGATAGACTCGGCCCCCTTCCGTGAGTTTGTTCAATGTGCGGTTCCTCAGTGGCAGGTTCCCAAACGCCACTTTTTCTCACGGAAGGCGATTCCGTCTCTCTACTGGCATGTGGAAGGCAATGTCCATGCCTCGCTGGACAGGGCGGTCAGCGGTAAGGTGCATATTACCGCTGACTCATGGTCCAGCAGGCATGGACAGGGACGTTATCTTTCTTTCACGGCCCATTGGGTCACTCTATTGGTAGCTGGGAGGGATGCAGGACAAGGTGCAGTAGTGTTGGAGGTTGTTCCACCACCACGCCTCCAAAATGCTACTACTGGTTGTGACACACCTCTCTCCTCCACCCCCTCCTCTTCTTCTTCCTCCATGTCCTCTTCGAGTGCTCTGTCCTCGGAACCAGCGGTGTTCCGTAGGCGTACAAGGGGCTACGCGAGTACGCAGGCAAAAAGATGCCATGCCGTGCTTGCGCTGGTGTGTTTGGGGGACAGGAGCCACACTGGGCCAGAGGTTCTGGCAGCTCTGCAGGGGCAGGCCGAGAGGTGGTTGACGCCACGCCAGCTTAAGCCAGGAATGGTCGTTTCTGATAATGGCACCAACCTCCTCTCCGCCCTGCGACAGGGGCAGCTCACCCATGTGCCCTGTATGGCTCACGTCCTCAACCTGGTGGTGCAGCGGTTCTTGGGCAGGTTCCCAGGCTTACAGGATGTCCTGAGGCAGGCCAGGAAAGTCTGTGTGCATTTCCGCCGATCTTATAATGCCAGTGCTCGGCTGACTGAGCTGCAAAAGGAGCTGAACCTGCCCAAAAACCGCCTAATATGTGACATGCCCACCAGGTGGAACTCAACGTTGGCCATGCTGCAGCGACTGCACACGCATCAGAGGGCCATCAATGAGTACCTTTGCGACTACGGCACCAGGACAGGGTCAGGGGAGCTTGGCTTTTTTTCCCCACGCCAGTGGAGCATGATCAGGGATGCATGCACTGTCCTCTCACCATTTGAGGAGGCCACGAGGATGGTGAGCAGTGACAGTGCATGCATCAGTGACACTGTACCTCTTGTCCACCTGTTGGAGCATACGCTGCGTGGGATAATGGACAGGGCACTTGAGGCAGAACAGAGGCAGGAAGAGGAGGACTTCCTTGTCTCTCAAGGCCCCCTTTATCCAGACAATGTTCCTTCTGTCCCACCCATCACACAGGAAGAGGAGGAGGAGGAGGATTGTGTGAGCATGGAGGTGGAGCCTGGCACTCAGCATCAGCAGCAGCAGTCTTTTAGGGATGATGTACAGTCCCAACAAACCAGTGGACTTGTACGTGGCTGGGAGGAGGTGGCTGGCGATCATGTCATCCTCAGTGACCCAGAAGACTCCGGACCGAATGCCTCAGCTAACCTACGCTGCATGGCCTCCCTGATCCTGCAAAGCCTGCGGAAGGATCCTCGTGTTCTTCGGATCAAGGAGAGTGACCATTACTGGCTGGCCACTCTCCTTGATCCACGGTACAAGGGTAAGGTTGCGGACCTTATCTTGCCGTCGCAGAGGGAGCAGAGGATGAGACATCTCAGGGAGGCCTTGCAGAAAGGTCTGTGCAACGCGTTCCCAGAAACTGGGAGGTTACAAACTCCTGGTCCTGGACGACGAGTTGCTGAGGCTTCGGTCAGTAGCAGAAGGAGCGGTGGGGAAGGTGGACGTCTGACCGATGCGTTCAGACAATTTTTTAGTCCGCAGCCCCAAGGTATGATCGGTTCCAGCAACCATCGCCAGCGTCTGATATACATGGTGCAGGAATACCTAGGGGCAAGGTCAGACTTGGACACCTTTCCCACCGAAAATCCTCTGGCTTACTGGGTCCTGAGGATGGATCACTGGCCAGAGCTTGCACAGTATGCAATTGAGCTACTGGCCTGTCCTGCATCCAGCGTTCTTTCCGAACGCACATTCAGTGCTGCTGGAGGATTTGTCACCGATCATAGGGTGCGCCTGTCCACCGACTCGGTTGATCGACTGACCTTCATAAAAATGAATCAGTCTTGGATCACCACCAGCTACCAGACACCTGAAGCGGATATAACGGAATAATTTATAATGTCACATCCCTTCAAGACTGCCTATGCTGATGCTGAGTGACTGTCCTGTTATGTTCACTGACTATCCTCTTCCTCCTCCTCAATGATCCATGCCACCACACCAGTGCCTAAGGCACAATTTTTCAGCCCCTGTATAACAGGGGCGTGTAATTACAATTTTTTAAAAAGATGCTTCGCAACAGGTGTGAGTGCTGTGCTCAGAGTACAGTATCTGTGAGGGGTTGCAGTGTTGTGGCACCAGCACCAGTGCCTAAGGCACAATTTTTCAGCCCCTGTTGGGGCGTGTAATTACAATTTTTAGGCAATGCTTTGCAACAGGTCTCATTGCTGTGCTCAGAGTACAGTATCTGTGAGGGGTTGCAGTGTTGTGGCACCAGCACCAGTGCCTAAGGCACAATTTTTCAGCCCCTGTATAACAGGGGCGTGTAATTACAATTTTTTAAAAAGATGCTTCGCAACAGGTGTGACTACTGTGCTCCAAGTACAGTATCTGTGAGGGGTTGCAGTGTTGTGGCACCAGCACCAATGCCTAAGGCACAATTTTTCAGCCCCTGTTTAACAGGGGCGTGTAATTACAAATCTTGATCTAATAGTTCACAGCAGGGCCCATTCCTGCGCCCACCAAGAGTAACTATGAGGGCCTACAGTCTTGTGGCAACACCGTCCACCACCACCACCACCACCAAAGGCCCAATTTTTCTGCCCTGTTCAACAGGTGCATGCAATTACAAATCTTGATCTAATAACTCACAGCAGGGCCCATTCCTGCACCCACCAAGAGTAACTGTGAGGGCTTACAGTCTTGTGGCAACACCGTCCACCACCACCACCACCACCACCAAAGGCCCAATTTTTCTGCCCGGTTCAACAGGTGCATGCAAGTACAAATCTTGATCTATTAACTCACAGCAGGGCCCATTCCTGTGCCCACCAGTCTTGTGGCTACACCAACATCTAATAGGGCAAATTTCTGCAGAGTATATACGGCAGGCCCCTACTTTCAAACATCCAACTTACAAACGACTCCTACTTGCAAACGGCAAGAGAAAACAGGAAGTGAGAGGAAATCTACCCCTAGGAAGGAAAATTCTATCCTGTTAGATTTAATTTGGGAAAAAGGTATCTCCTCTCTACTGATGCTTTATCACCAATCCTTGTTTCAATTAAAACCCCACTTTTCCAAAAACATTTGTCATTGGGACGGAAAGTGAGGTGACATGTTCTGAACAGATGTGCAAAGACAGCAAATGTTACAGGGGTGATAACCCCTTCCTATGTTCTCCAAAAAGCTTAAAAATTGATTTTTTTGGGATGTAGCTACACTTCATAATGTACCTGTTCAGATTCTACTTAAGAACAAACCTACAGTCCATGTCTTGTTTGCACCACCTTTATACTGCTGTTCAGAGTATATAGGGTTGTAGGTATAGGGTTTTATTTTGGGTGCGGGGTCCCCCTTAGTATCCATACAAGACCCAAAGGGGCTGGGGTGGGGGGGGGTGATGGGGTAGCCATGCCATTTTTCTCAAGGATTTTCAGCCATATGGCGGCCAGGACAAGACATGACATTAAAGCCGCAAGTGGTTTTAAATGGCTTCTTTTTTTCCTTTACAAATGTCATTTTGTGCAAGGACAGTTCTAAACACGGGAAACACATGCCACTTCACAGGCATACTTTAGACACCCCCCAGGTACCATATTTAAAGGAAAATTTCACTTTTTTTTTTCACTTTATGCATCATTAAAATGACTGCTCCCGAAAAAACGTTAGTTTTTAAAATTTCTTTTTGCATTGATATATGTCCCCTGGGGCAGGACCCGGGTCCCCAAACCTGTTTTATAACATTAACATGCATATTGGCCGTTGTAATTAGCAATTTTGATTTCGAACGTTCGCGTCCATTATAACGAATAGGGTTCGAAAATTTGCGCGAACTTTCGGTCCGTTCGAAGGTTCTGGTGAGAACCGAACCCGGGGGTGTTCGGCTCATCCCTACCAGCAAGAATTCCCTGATCATTGGGACAAACACGGATCTAGTCAGGAGACTCCTGACCCCTCTAGTGAAAGAGAGAAACCATTCAGCCACCAAAATCCATCCCATGCTAAAGACGGCCTACCAACGACTGGTCTTAGAGCAGAAGACCCCGGGAGAGGGGATAGGGAAGGTGTGGAGACTTGGCAGAGAAGGAGTAGTGCTACAGCCCGGAGAAGTAACCTGTCTTAGGGCCACTGTGAAGCTTTCGTGGGAACAACCTGGCCCCTTTGTCATGCTGGAATCAGACCCAAGGGAAGAGTCCTCAGGCCTGGAAGTGATACCAGAAGTGATTCCGTTCAAGGCCCTGAAGAAGGCCCATGGCAGAGTTCCGGTGAGTGTTAGGAACACTACGGGAGGACCCATGGAGATCCCTGCCAGAGTGTTGCTTGGTCAGGTGAGCCCTGCTGCCCCGGTCACTTGGTCCGAAGTCAAGGGGACGGGTGACGGAGGAGATGTTTGGGAGAAACTGTCCGTGGAAAACCCGAACCTACCCAGGGCTTGGAAAGAAAGAGCCAAGGCCCAGCTGACCAGGTGGGAGAAGATCTTTTCCGAAGATGAATTCGATGTGGGGTGTGCAAGAAGTGCCACCCATCGGATCCGCCTCCAAGAAGATAAGCCCTTCCGAGAGAGGGTCAGGCGGGTCCCCCTGGCAGATCTGGAGGATCTGAGGGAACAACTTGTAGAACTAAAGAAGACTGGTGTTATCCGTGAGTCTAGAAGTCCCTATGCCTCCCCAATCGTGGTGGTCAGAAAGAAGAATGGGTCGTTGAGGCTTTGTATCGATTACAGGACTCTCAACAGGAGAACCATCCCTGACCAATACACCACGCCAAGGATAGAAGATGCCCTACAAAGTTTGTCTGGAGCCAAATGGTTCAGTGTGATGGACCTCAAGAGTGGGTACTATCAAATCCCTATGCACCCAGAAGACAGGGAGAAGACAGCCTTCATAACCCCGGTGGGATTCTTCGAATTCAATAGGATGCCTCAGGGTCTGTCTGGAGCTCCTGCTACCTTTCAACGCCTTATGGAGAAGACTGTTGGAGACATGAATCTTATAGAAGTCCTTGTGTACTTGGACGATGTCATTGTCTTTGGAAGAACCTTGGAAGAACATGAAGCCAGGTTGGAGAAAGTATTGAGAAGACTCAGCGAAGAGGGACTTAAGCTTTCCCCCGAGAAGTGTCGGTTCTACCAGTCTTCTGTGAACTATCTGGGGCACATAGTGTCTGAAGAAGGGGTGGCCACAGATCCTGAGAAGTTGGAAGCAGTCACTTCCTGGCCATGACCCACCACAGTAACAGAGCTCAGATCCTTCCTGGGGTTCTGCTCCTATTATAGGAGGTTTGTGGAGGGGTTTGCTCGGATTGCCCGCCCGTTGAATGAATTGCTAAAGGCAGAAGGGGAAGAGGATGACTCAGGGCCCAGGAGGCCTGGTGAGTCAGTTCAAGATCAGTGGAACCCAAGGTGTGAAGAGGCCTTTCATGCTCTGAAGAGGAGCTTAACCACTGCCCCAGTCCTGGCCTACGCCGACCCTACCAGACCTTATGAATTACATGTGGATGCCAGCCATGAGGGTCTAGGTGGTGTACTCTACCAAGAACATGAAGGACAACTGCGACCAGTGGCCTATGTGAGCAGGAGCCTGACCCCCTCAGAAAAGAATTACCCCACTCATAAGCTGGAATTCCTGGCCCTCAAATGGGCGGTAGTAGACAAGCTAAAAGACTACTTGTATGGGGCAGAGTTTACTGTGAAGACAGACAACAACCCCCTGACCTACCTCTTCACCACCGCGAAACTAGATGCCACCGGACACAGGTGGTTGGCCGCATTGTCTGGATTCAACTTCAGTCTGAAGTACAGACCAGGAGCCGGAAATAGGGATGCAGATGCCCTGTCCCGGAGGTCTCATGCCACGACAAATGACTGGGAAGATTGGACCCAAGTGGCACCGGACGGGGTGCGGGCCCTTTGTCAAGGGGCTGAATTCCAAGCCAGAGGAGGCTCCAGAGCAGAAGAAATAGGGGTTACCATGGTAGGAGTCCCCAAACACTATTGTGGGGTAACTCAACTGGAGGAAGACAACCTACCGAGACTGTCCAAGAAGGAGTTGAGGTGTGACCAATTGGAAGACCCCATGGGGAGATTGGTCCTCGAAGCCCTGGAGAATCAGGATCCCAACAAATTCCTACATCACCCCTCAAAGGAGGCTCGCCTGTTGAGGAAGGAATTGGACAGGCTACAGGTACATCAGGGAGTGGTCTACCGAAGGGGCCCCTCTGATGACTCAGAAGATAAGTGGCAGTTATTTCTTCCAGAGAAGCACCGAGAGACTGTACTAATTGCCCTGCATGACCATCATGGTCACCTAGGGGCAGAAAGGACCTTCCAGCTCGTCAGAAATCGGTTCTATTGGCCCTGCATGAGGGCAGAAGTAGAGGAGTATTGCCATTCCTGTGCACGATGCATTCGAGAAAGACCCTACCCCATCAAGCTGCCCCAATGGGCCACTTACAGAGTCAAGGCCCAATGGATCTGGTATGCATTGACTTTCTCTGCCTCGAACCCGACCTGAGTGGATTGGGGAATGTTCTGGTAATAACCGACCATTTCACCCGCTATGCTCAAGCTTTCCCAACCAAAGACCAGAAGGCATCCACCGTGGCCAAGATACTTATGGAGAAGTATTTTGTCCATTACGGACTACCACAGAGACTCCACTCAGATCAAGGAAGGGACTTTGAGAGTCGGTTGATCCGAAGACTTTTGGATTCATTAGGAATAAAGAAGACCAGAACCACGCCTTACCACCCACAAGGAGATGCTCAGCCGGAGAGATTTAACCGGACCCTGCTCAACATGTTGGGAACCTTAGAAACAGAGAAGAAGCAACACTGGAGTCAGCACATATCAGCCCTAGTACATGCCTATAACTGTACCACAAGTGACGCGACTGGCTACTCCCCTTATCGACTTATGTTTGGGAGAGAAGCAAGGCTACCTGTGGACCTGGCCTTTGGCACTTCTATAGACAATACCTCAGCTACATCCCACAAGGGATACGTGGACAGACTTAGACGTAGCTTGCAGGTGGCCTATGAACAAGCCCAGGCGGCTTCGGATCAAAGGGGGGCCCGCAACAAGAGAAATTTTGATCTGAAGGTTCGAGTGCAAGATCTGCAGCCCGGGGACCGAGTACTGCTACGCAATCTGGGGGTCCCTGGAAAACACAAGCTTGCCGACAGGTGGAGATCTGAGCCCTATGTTGTCTGTAGGAAGTTGCCCGGTTTGCCTGTCTACAAACTAAAGCCAGAAGGAAAGGTGGGTCCACTGAAGACGTGGCATCGGAACCACCTGCTCCCACTTGCTGAGGCAGTCAGAATACCTCCCGTGAGAGACTCCCCTGAACCGGCCTCTATCCTGGATATTCCTAGGCCGAACACTCGGTCCCAGACCTCTCGAGCCAAAGATGGGGAGGCCTCCCAATTGAGTACAGAAGAAGGTGGAGAACTGGACTGGCTGTGGCCTCCCTCGACTCTGGGAACGTCCGCCATAGATCTCCCAAATGGAGGGGATACCCCAGATGCAACGCTGAATCCGGAGGCTACTGAATTCATACCCTTCAGTCCCTCAGCTGATTACTGGGAAGATGTTCCTGACACTTGCGCAGAGGAGGACTCTAGAGATTCCATACGTCAGTCGACTTCTGAATCAGAGGTTCCAGAACCAGCAATGTTACCTGAACTTACTCCTGAAGAAGAGCCTGTGGTGCCAGAGTCAGAAGCACCAAGAGAGCAGAGGGCTCGCAGAGTCATCAGGCCTCCCAAGAAACTAACTTACCCCCAAATGGGGACGAGCTCAGAGGACTCTGTTGTAACGGCTAGGAGAAGTGTTGAACAACCTGATCCTTCCACCGTCCATTTGGTGGAGGGCATCCCCAGCTCACTCTCTGGCACAGTTAGGCAGGCCACTCATGGTAGTGTGACCTGTGGGCAAGAGAGTTCCGTCCCAAAGTTTTGGTGGGAATTCCCTATGCCAACATCATGCTCGACATTGTCCAAAATGGTAAACAGTATTTGTTGAAGTTTATCTTTGGGGACCAAAGAGTTCAAGTGGGGGGAGTGTGTAGCGGGGTGTTCCCCTTTAATGCAGAGAGACAAGAAGTTCCAGGTGAGAGGTGAGTCGGGAGGAAGTAAAGAGACATTATGGAAGTGAAAGCAGAGGAGAGAGAGACTACATCTCCCAGTACATCTTGCAGCACCCAGGGTGCATTGCTCCAGAACAGAGACTGCTGGGGGAGACTTTATAAAGGGGAGGCGGAGTTTTGGTCGGTCTTTTTGGACACCCCTCTCCTAGCAAGAGGATGTCTGTGCTGAACTGCTGTGTGCACAAGGCCTGAAGCCTGGGCCGTGTGCTCCTTTCCAAAGAGCCCTCTGCCAGCCTAGCAGAGCCTTAGAGACATCTAATCCTCCTTGCTGCAGTACACCAGAAGGATTGAAGACTTGGATGTCGGTGGATTCCTGTTCCTAGACGAATCGATGGAGGAAACTGACTTTGACTTGCCCGGGTGGTGAGAGCTGTTTAAAGACAGATACCTTTATCTTTACTATTCGTTGGGATTACAAAGTTGTTCTTCAAGTGCACCACCGAAAAGATTGCTAGCGAATATTGTTTCACTGAACTTCCATCTAGATCAGTCAGGCCTGACTGCATAGGTAGACATTGCTGGGTGTTAGTCTACCCATGAGGGGAAGTAGCTGTAAAAGGGCAGCGCTAGAGTTGCATAGCAATACTTTATTATTCTGATTACTCTGTTTATCTTTATTACTGTTTATTGCAGGGATCTGCAACTTGTTATACTGTTGTTTATTACTTGCCCATTAGCCTCAGTAAAATATCTGGGTAAAGTACATTTGGTGTCAGTTCCGCTTACTTTAATAGGAGTTTTAAAGTATATTCTGTGTATGTTTGTTATAGGACTGCGTCACCAACAGTTGCGGTCACGCGGTCCTATACCTCTATCACCAGCTGTGCCACGGGAGGTTAGAGCCGATTGCCAGGGGTTGACAGCAGTGTACTACAGGGCCCAAATCAATATCAGCGGCTCTCTTAACTGGGGGTAGCGCTACACTAGTAAAAAAAATGATAATAAATCTATCCCCTATTTTGTGGACGCTATAACTTTGGGCAAACCAATAAATATACGCTTATTGCGATTTTTTTTACCAAAAATATGTAGAAGAATACATATCGGCCTAAACTGAGGAAGAAATTTGTTTGTTTTTTTGGATATTTATTATAGCAAAAAGTTAAAAATATAGTTTTTTTTTCTAAAAATTGTCGGTCTCTGTTTGTTTATAGCGCAAAAAATAAAAAACGCAGAGGTGATCAAATACCACCAAAAGAAAGCTATATTTGTGGGAAAAAAGGACATACATTTTGTTTAGGTACAGCGTCACACGAACATGCAATTGTTAGGTAAAGCGAAGCAGTCCCGTATCGCAAAAAATGGCCTGATCCATAAGGGGGCGAATCCTTCCGGTCCTTAAGTGGTTAAGGACACCATACACTTGTTACAGAATTTGGAAGGGATTCACCCCAACCTGAGACACTGCTTGTAGCAATTGATGTGTAGAGAAAAACAACTATGTTTTCATACCGCGCTAACAAAATTTACCATAATACATGAAGTGACAAGTGAATAAAATAAGATGAAAACAGTCCAATAATCCACAACCAAAGGTTAAATTAAACCCACACAAATTGCTCATAAATCTTCTTAAAATATCAAAAAAGGTAGGTAGGATATCCAGAGACTGGCAATGCAGAATTTTTATCATCTAATGGAAATGGCATATTTATTTATCGAAAAAACAAGAACAGAAGCTCCTCAGTGCAGTACTAACAATAAAATGTATTAAGAACATACAGGTTACACTTACATAGATAGGAGATAAAATCACGTATTGGAGTATGGCAGGGACGCCCTTTGCGCTCCACCTGTGTTCCAAAGGGTGGCGGAAGAAAAAACTCCCCCCTTGGAGGTTAAAGGAAATTACATTAAGCTAAAAGTCAATAAACAATCAGATGCCATCTTGTGGACAAACAACAAATCACATACAAATGTAAGAAAAAAGGTAAACCGATAGCAATATAAACGATAAAAGAGTATTGGAACACAATCACAATTAGAATTATTATCAATGAATCAATTGAGATCAACCAATTTAATTTATAAATCCATTGGGTTTAATTTTTTGGAGATCCTCTGTTTTCTATTACTTCCTCTCCAATGGGGTTCAACCCTGTCAATACCAAAAAAGGAAGCCAAATTAGGCTCCCTATTGTGGTAAAGCCTGAAGTTATTTGACAAACTATGTTTTGGAAAAACATTTTTTATATTGTTTAAGTGTTAATTAATTCTAATACCTAATTTCCTTGTGGTCCGCACCACGTATTGGAGCCCACATGGACAGGAAATACGATTACAAAGGTTACAAATGTGGAATCACATGAAATAAATGTATCAATTGTGTATTCCTTGCCAGTACTGTTGGATTTACTTTCTTATTATGAACTTTTGTGGTTCTACAGGCCTTACATCTTTTACAGTGAAAGAAACCAGTAGTGTCCAGGAAGGTACGCAGCCTTTTTGGCGAATTAGAAATATTAGGAGAGATCTTATTTCTCAAAATTGGAGCCTTCCGGTAAATAAATGTTGGGTATTTGGAAAGGAAACCAGCCAACGATTTGGCCCTCAACAAAATTGGCCAGTGTTTCTTGGGATGGTAGTCAAGAAAAACTCTCCAACTTTTTGGAGAACTTGAACACCAATCCCTATGGATTACAATTTATGGGTACCCGTGAGTCGCACCAAACCAACTTTTTGGATTTGGTTTTGGTAAAAGAGGAGGGTAGTATCATTATGAAAACTTTCTTCAAAAGAAACTGACAGTAATGGGTACTTCCCCACAGCTAGTTGTCACCACCCTCAATGGTTGGGAGCTATCCCAAAAGGACAACTAATGTGCATTCGGTGCCAACATAGAGGACTATTATCAACAGTCAGAGCTGGTGGTGAGAAGGTTCAGGGAAAAGGGGTATCATGATAACACCTCACTCCCGATCCAGGCTTTGGTTGGGAACATGGACAGACAGACCCTGTTGATTGATAAACCTCGGAGGTCTAAGAAATTTAAGGAAAATGTAGCTTTCTTGACAGATTTCAGTAGGGATTACGAAATGATTGAACACATCATTAAGAAACACTCTCATATGACTACTATAAAATGCAGGGTCAGATCAAATTTTGCTTCCTACTCTACCACGATTCATTTACTTTCTAAGTGCGTGTAGATGTCATCAATGACACCTTACCAGCTGGAAGTGTATCTCCCTTATTTTGATCTCTCTGTCGCTGGCTCGTTTTGGCTGCTCCTTTTGGATCCGTGTTGCTGGTATGTATGCCTTGCTGCCAATGTGTTACACAGCATATGCACTCGTTGCCTTTTTTCTATGTACCTAATTTATGTTATATTTTATCACAGAATGTTCTACATTTATGACCTCTCTCTCTAATGTCCTTGAAGAAGGAATAGCTATGTTTCACGAAACGTGCCGGAAATAAGGTGAAGAAATGACCACGTCATCTATTAGCTCGACACAAGCCCTTGTATACTTTACTAATTTATGTAATTGATAGTGATGTATGCACCAACATTTTTATTATGTATTAATAAACTTTATATTTTTGTATCTAATTAACCCAGTATCTGAGTCTGCCCTTAAAGTCCCAAAGTACGGGGGGGGGGAATAGTTTCAAAACACAAAAATAGACAAATTATGCTAACTTTACTCTAGAGATTTTTACATAAATTAATAATGTAAAACATTTATATATTAATCTTTGAACCATAATAAAACATTTTTACGTATTCTGTCTCAAAAGTGTATCTGAACTGGCTCTTTAGTGGAAATAAGCTCATGTATTTAAAAAAGCCCCAGGAATACATGTATCTTAAGTTGTGAGAATTTGAAGAATGCTATCTATGACTTGTTAGCATTAACCTTACAAGTATCCGTGTTCTCTCCAATCATGGATAGCTCTAGAATCCATGTTTGGAGAGAACGTGATGTTATTCCTGGAAAAGTCACACCCAAATCTCCACAAGGTCTATGGCATCACTTGATGTGTTATCACCAGGCCAGGCTGGTCATCGCATGTGTCCACAGGATATATGTCCATCAAAACTTTCTGCAGCATAAACATGAGAAACAGATGTAAGGCTAAGGAGGCTGCCAGAGTAAACCAAGACCATTGAAGACAATCTTACCTCAAGCCAAAACTAACATATTCCTTCCAGATCACTAATTTTTTGTATAGTGGAACCAACCAAAATAAATAAGTGTAAAGGAATGAAACTGGTAAATGAATAACCCTTCTGTGCACAGTTTCATTTTTAAATTTCACATATGTGTTTCCATAGACAAAATATTACCATGAAGAATGAAAAGCTGAATATTAAGAAAATACAGTTTTCTTCTGAAACATTGCCACTTCTCAAAAATATATACTTGGATTTTATCTGAAGTTTTAGATCAAATACACATATTCATTATTCTCAAGCAACAAGCTAATTTGTTGCATAATATATTTGTGTGTATATTTTATGTGCGCTCTATGGTTACATCATTGCTAAATGCACTTCAATAGATTATTTTTAAAGTTCAGTCCACTCAAACACGTAGCTCAGTATTGGGATGATCGGATTTCTAAAAGGGATGAGGTTTAAGTTCAGAGCCATCTTGAGTCGACGTTGAGTTTTATGGTTTGGAAAAACTCAAGATTTATGGACAAAAATATATGCTCAAAGCCATAATGTACTGCAAACCATGTGTCCCTACTTAGATGGGTTTCTGGAACAGATGCAGCCATTAATCTAAAACATGGACATGCCAGTCCTTCACTATAAAAGAGTGGGCTTCCAGCAGTCATATTGTCAGCGTGTGTTGAAGTTGGTTAGGCAAAGCTGACAAACCTTCTAGAAATAGCATAGAGACAGATACCCCAGTGCTCTATTGTGCTATACGGTGATCATTAAGGGGATCTTTTGCAGTGTGATATCAGGCTGGGTCCACATGTGGCCTGGCGGTGGGCGTCCGGTGGGGTGTGAGCACCATCGCAATCCTTGGCCCCTGTTGTCTTGGTTTTAAAATATAGTGACATACCTATGTGATGTAATCTCTCTGACCTGAAAAATTATCTGTCTCATCATGTTCTGTCACCTCTGAAGAAGAAGAAGAATCAAAATGTGTTATGTGTCTTTACTATTTTATGATCATTTTGTAACATTACATATTCATTTGTATGATCATCTGTATGTCCTACTAAGTTTCTAATCTATTTTATACCAATAAATTATATTTTTAATTATTTGACATCTATTTAGTGCCTATAAAGTCCCACCTCTACAGGGCTTCCTTTCATATATATACTAGGGATTATGGCATTTCACCCACTATAGCCAGAGTTCTCTTTCAATGGATACTGGTGACAATCATAGACAGCACCTGCATCTTTTGATTGCTAGCTATATTGGTTCCAGGACTGATATTGAAATGCTAAAAAGCTAGGAGGATCATATATACTACTGGCTGTCCAGGATGGACAATTGGCCAGCGCTTGCCCAATATGCTCTGCAGATACTGGCTTGATTTGCTGAAAGTGCTACATCCAAGATGGCCTTCATCACAGCAGGAAGACGTATTACAGAGAAGCAATTGTACCTGTCCCAAGACAGCATTAACTGGCTGGCTTAAAAATGTATACAAACATATTAGGCCTGGATTATAGAAAACTTTGAAAAACCCACTGCATATGCCTACATTTCAATTCAGTTGCTGCAAGCTTGACCACCTCCTGGCATCTCTTCTCCTTCTTCTTTAACATGGAAGAATACTTTTGTCTCCAAATCTTTGGTCTATTCAATTAAAAATGTGTTGTCCTCTTACTGGTATTTTTTTTTAGAATCTGTGTCAGTTGCAAAGCTATTATTCTTTTTACAGGAAAACTGCTGACATCAGGTCTTGATATTTATGTGTTAGAAAGTTCTAGCTATATTCTGGTTTTGGACTATTGCAGCGGAGCTCTAAATAGAATTTTCCAATGTAAGGCAATGTATAGTGTTTTCTTTTATATATTTTCTTTTTTAATATCTTGATGACTAATTGAATAAATATGTTAACAGAATTCCAGGTTTCCTGGCACTTTAAATAATTAGTTTGAACAGCTTGAAACAAATTATTTGCACGCCACTACTTTGGCTGTATTATACCGTAGTAGCATATCCTATATACAGTAAAGCCCTGTACACACGATCGGTTTTACCGATGAAAACAGTCCGATGGACTTTTTTCATCGGACAAATCGATCGTGTATGGGACCCATCTGTCTTTTTTCCATCGGTTTTAAAAAATAGAACATGTTTTAAATTTTTCCGATGGATCAAAAACCGATAGCAAATTCTATGGGCAAGTCCATCGGATAAAAAACCCACGCATGCTCAGAATCAAGTCGACGCATGCTCAGAAGCATTGAACTTCATTTTTCTAGGCTCATCAGATTGTTTTACGTCACCGCGTTTGGAACGGTCGGTTTTTTGACTGATGGTGTGTAGCCAAGACTGATGGAAGCCAGCTTCATCGGATTTCTGATGGACAAAACCATCGGATTAGAATCCATAGGATATCCGATCGTGTGTATGAGGCTTTAGAAATACTGCGTTCCAGCAGTAGTACGAAACACTTGCTGGTTGTACTGCATCTCTGAGTTGTATATTTTTAATGAATGCAAGGCTTCCTCTGATTAGCCGAGGTGGAGATACTGATGTTATTTACCTGCCGCTCCACCTCAGCCAATCAGAGGAAGTCTTGTATTCATTGAAAAATACCAAGGCTTCTCCTCCCCCTACTCTCTCTGTCTGAAATACAGCTCCATTTACTATAACGGAACACAAACTACTACAATCAGTCAGATTTGGCATGAAAATATGCTGGCAACCTGGAAATTCTCTTTTAAAATACTGTTATCCAGGAAAATATTAAATACTGCGTATATATATATATATATATATATATATATATATATATATATATATATATATGTGTGTATGTATGTATGTGTGTGTGTGTATGTGTATGTAGCAACCACGCCACCCTCCTTCTCCACTTTGGCTCGTTCACTGGAGAGGAAGGCGCATAGTCTCCACCTTGCCCATACCCCCTGGTTTGCAGAGGTTAAGCACACTTGTTTTCACTTACGGGTCTTTGCAGCGAGACTCCCCTCAGAGTTGGCTTCTGTCCCTAGAATGTAAGGACAAAAGTCTCTATGCCCCAAGTAACTCCAAGGTCCACATCAGCATCAACTCCAACATAGAGTGTATTTCTTTATGCATGAACATCCACAAATGAGGAGAAGAGAAAGGTGTTAGGAAGACAGATCAGTTCAGGCACTCTTGTTTCATCGCCACTCGATCCCGAGTGGGTATAGCTCACCCGGATAGTCACCCGAAGGCACTAGCAGCCGGCGTGTAACTCGAACAGTCTATTAGATTCCCTAATGGATGCGTTCAGGAGATCCTCTGCCACAGAATCTATAGTGTCCCAAACCTCCTACTGGTCCTGTTGTTTAGATCCCCTTTTTCGGATGGATGACATCCCTCCAGAGAGTTACTGGGCCCCTTCCTTCACTGTGATCTCTCACCAGTCCTTCGGAACAGTCCTCCCCCAGCCTCCTCTTCTAGAAACGGGTCCCCTCGCAAGGCGGCACCCTGGGATTTCTCCTCCCGAAGTGGGCTCCAGCTAAAGGTGCTGGGCCCAGGGCTGAAGTTGCAGTCCCAGGACTAAAGGTGCCTGGGACTGAAGTGCACGTGGCCCCATGGCCTGGAGGGCCACGCACTACGCACCAGGACTCCGTCTCTGGAACCAAAAAGAACCAACCCCTCGCAAGGCGGCATCTGCCCCTTATGAACCCTCTCCTGGCATGCACAGCAGGCAAACCACTCCCATTGCACGGCTGCCGAGAGAGGACACCAAATCTCTGCCCCATTACCTGTGGTTCAACCCCGAGTATAAGTGACAGCGCCACCCATTGTCAGGAAAGGCTTCACCCGCTGATGGTGCTGTTGGTCCTTTGGACTGCAGTACTAGTGTCCGCCAGCAGGTGTCCTCTTGCAGCCAATATCTTTGTTGGAGGATCTCACCTGCTGGTGGTAATGCATGATCCATGGACTGTAGTACTGGCGTCCACCAGCGGGTGTATTCCAGCAGTGTGGGACAGGCAGCACTTCCTGCGGTCAGCTGTGACCTGAAGCCTGATTACAAGACTTCCTTTAAATACCCGGCAAGTACTAACACTCCTTGCCCTGGTATCTCTCTCCCTGGACCTAGGACCTGTGATCTGGACTTTGAGCCTGCATCCTGTCTGACCCAATCCAACCTGATCCCTACCCTGAGCCCATCCTGCATCTGTCCCTCCTGTCTCTTGATTTCCACGGTCCCCTGTCCTCCTGTTACCTGGCTACTTTGGATCCCTGCTCTGCAGCCAATCCATCCGTCCCCTCCCTGTTTCTGTTTGATTCCCATCCATACCCATCTGCTTCGATCCCTTTGTGTATGACCTCAGC
Source organism: Rana muscosa (assembly GCA_029206835.1). NCBI lineage: Eukaryota > Metazoa > Chordata > Amphibia > Anura > Ranidae > Rana > Rana muscosa. Next base: position 496,100,890 of record CM055121.1, read on the forward strand.
CTGACCTTCTCTACAATTCCGGTATTCCCCCTTATTGTATATATTTTCTTTAAGTCACTGTTATTTGGTTTGGTCACTGCACTGTGTTCTGTTGGAGGTGTTTATTTGTCTGTTTACTTCCCTTAATAAATTGTTACACTTTCACCTACACCTGTCTGGTCTCCTCTGTGCCGTCACACAGTCTGGTTTGCTAGCATTCTATGACAGTATACCAGGGCCATCCCTAACCAGACGTGGCGGCATTGAGGGACCATCCTGGTTTGTTAGACCCGGTTGAGATGGATAGTAACGAAATCATTTATTATTCTCTGCTGGCAGCAGAGGATGACGAATATTGTCGTCAGATTCTAAAAGATTGGACCAGTGACCAGCTGATAGAAACCATCCGATCAGCTTATTCCCTAGTGGGGCAGGGTTATATATCTTTTGAGGATGTCCAGTCGTTAGTTCAGTTATGTGAAAAGCCAGCCCTGTCATCTATTCCCGATGGGAGTGACGATTTTTCACCTCCTTTCAGTTTTGACCAGGTCGAATCCTTAGTGTGGTTGTTAGAGGATGATCCAGCCTATTTTTGGGAACATTATTCCTCCTGTTCCCAGCAGGTGTTGGCTGATTGCATCCATTCAGTGTAATCCCTGGTTGGACAGGCGGTGTGAGAGACAGTTTTTGCTCAACCTGTGCTGCAGGCATGGTCAGATCTCCTGCACTTAGCCAAGCCACAACTTTCCAGCCCTGCCATTAATCACCTGCCTCCCCAAGAATGTATCCGCCCATCGCCTACAGCAACCCCAGCTTCAGCCCAGTTTGCTCAGCCCCTCGCCATATATTACTACCCAGTCTCTACCTGTTGCACCTACCCTGCCTTCAATCCACCTGCATCTTCCCTCCTACCTGCAGCCAATCCACAAGAACCTCCTCCAGCCACTGTCCCCGTATCTCTGCCACATTCTAGTCCTTCCACTTACTCGATTCCATCCTTTTCATACATTCCCCCCATTATTTGCAAACCTGCAGTGACTAAGTCTACGAAGAAGCGGAAGTACTTCCCGACCCACACAATCCAACCAGTAACCCAACCTACCTCCACACCCACCAATCTGCTCCAGCCTGCGTTCATGCCAGTAGAACTTGACGACCCACCTAAATCGGATGTCCCCATGCCTTTTACCCAGTCTGACGCCCCAGTGCCCGTCTGCCAGCCTAAAGTTTCTGTACCAGCCTGCCATCCTGAAGTTTCTGTACCAGCCTGCCATCCTGAAGTTTCTGTACCAGCCTGCCATCCTGAGGTTCCCGTGCCAGTCTGCCAGCCTGAGATTCCCATGCCAGTCTGCCAGCCTGAGGTTCCCATGCCAGTCTGCCAGCCTGAAGTTCCCGTACCAGCCTGCCATCCTGAAGTTCCCGTACCAGCCTGCTAGCCTGAAGATCCTGTACCAGCCTGCCAGCCTGAAGATCCTGTACCAGCCTGCCAGCCTGAAAATCCTGTGCCAGCCTGCCAGCCTGAAGTTCCCGTACCAGCCTGCCAGCCTGAAGATCCCGTACCAGCCTGCCAGTCTGAAGATCCCGTACCAGTCTGCCAGCCTGAAGATCCTGTACCAGCCTGCCAGCCTGAAGATCCTGTGCCAGTCTGCCAGCCTGAAGTTCCCATGCCAGTCTACCAGCCTGAGGTACCCATGCCAGTCTGCCAGCCTGAGGCTCCCGTGCCAGTCTGCCAGCCTGAGGCTCCTGTGCCAGTCTGCCAGCCTGAGGCTCCCATGCCAGTCTGCCAGCCTGAGGTGCCTGTGCCAGTCTGCCAGCCGGAGGTCCCTGTGCCAGTCTGCCAGCCGGAGGTCCCTGTGCCAGTCTGCCAGCCGGAGGTCCCTGTGCCAGTCTGCCAGCATGAGGTTCCTGTGCCTTTTGCCCAGCCTGAAGTTCCTGTGCCAGTTTGCCAGCATGAATTTTCTTTACCGGTCTGCCAGCCTGAAGTTCATGTACCAGTCTGCCAGCCTGGAGTTCCTGTGCCAGTCTACCAGCCTGAGGTTCCGTTGCCAGTCTGCCAGCCTGAGGTTCCTGTGCCAGTCTGCCAGCCTGAGGCTCCCGTGCCAGTCTGCCAGCCTGAGGTTCCTGTGCCAGTCTGCCAGCCGGAGGTCCCTGTGTCAGTCTGCCACCCGGAGGTCTCTGTGCCAGTCTGCCAGCCGAAGGTCCCTGTGCCAGTCTGCCAGCCAGAGGTCCCTGTGCCAGTCTGCCATCCGGAGGTCCCTGTGCCAGTCTGGAAGCTGGAGGTTCCTGTGCCAGTTTACCAGTCTGAGGTCTCTGTGCTAGTCTGCCAGCCTGCCAGCCTGAAGTTCCCGTACCAGCATGCCAGCCTGAAGTTCCTGTGCCAGCCTGAAGTTCCTGTGCCAGCTTGCCAGCCTGAAGTTCCTGTGCCAGCTTGCCAGCTTAAAGTTCCTGTGCCAGCTTGCCAGCTTGAAGTTCCTGTGCCAGCTTGCCAGCTTGAAGTTCCTGTGCCAGCCTTCCAGCCTGAAATTCCGGTGCCTGCCTTCCAAACAAAAGTCCTAATGATGGTGTTCCAATCGGAAGATCCGGTGTCCCAGTCGGAAGATCCGGTGTCCCAGTCGGGAGATCCGGTGTCCCAGTCGGAAGATCCGGTGTCCCAGTCGGAAGATCCGGTGTCCCAGCCGGAAGATCCGGTGTCCCAGTCGGTAGATCCGGTGTCCCAGTCGGTAGATCCGGTGTCCCAGTCGGTAGATCCGGTGACCCCCACCTGAAGATTCGGTGCCTGAGACCCCACCTGAAGATCCGGTGCCCGTTTCCCGGCCTGAGGTTGTGGTGCCCGTTTCCCGGCTTGAGGATGTGGTGCCCGTTTCCCGGCTTGAGGTTGTGGTGCCCGTTTCCCGGCTTGAGGTTATGATGCCCGTTTCTGAGTCTGTGGAGCCTGCTGCCCAGCCTGAGATGTTCCTGTCTGCTGCCCAGCCGGAGATGTTCCTGTCTGCTGCCCAGCCGGAGATGTTCCTGTCTGCTGCCCAGCCGGAGATGTTCCTGTCTGCTGCCCAGCCGGGGATGTTCCTGTCTGCTGCCCAGCCGGGGATGTTCCTGTCTGCTGCCCAGACGGAGATGTTCCTGTCTGCTGCCCAGCCGGAGATGTTCCTGTCTGCTGCCCAGCCGGAGATGTTCCTGTCTGCTGCCCAGCCGGAGATGTTCCTGTCTGCTGCCCAGCCGGAGATGTTGCTGCCCAGCCGGAGATGTTCCTGCCTGCTGCCCAGCCGGAGATGTTCCTGCCTGCTGCCCAGCCGGAGATGTTCCTGCCTGCTGCCCAGCCGGAGATGTTCCTGTCTGCTGCCCAGTCGGAGATGTTCCTTTCTGCTTCCCAGCCGAAGATGTTCCTGTCTGCTGCCCAGCTCGACGACCCGGAGCCTACTCCCCAGCTCAACGACCCAGAGCCTGCTGCCCACCTTGATGTGACTGTCTCCTGCCTGGATGTGCCCGTTGTCTGCCCGGATGTGACCTTGCCTGTTGCCCAGCTTGTTGCCATGAACTTCCCCCAGCAACAGTTAGTTGGAGCATCTGGAGGCCGATCCTTTGAGGGGGGTACTGTCAGGAAAGGCTTCACCCGCTGGTGGTGCTGTTGGTCCTTTGGACTGCAGTACTAGTGTCCGCCAGCAGGTGTCCTCTTGCAGCCAATATCTTTGTTGGAGGATCTCACCTGCTGGTGGTAATGCATGATCCATGGACTGTAGTACTGGTGTCCACCAGCGGGTGTATTCCAGCAGTGTGGGACAGGCAGCACTTCCTGCGGTCAGCTGTGACCTGAAGCCTGATTACAAGACTTCCTTTAAATACCCGGCAAGTACTAACACTCCTTGCCCTGGTATCTCTCTCCCTGGACCTAGGACCTGTGATCTGGACTTTGAGCCTGCATCCTGTCTGACCCAATCCGACCTGATCCCTACCCTGAGCCCATCCTGCATCTGTCCCTCCTGTCTCTTGATTTCCATGGTCCCCTGTCCTCCTGTTACCTGGCTACCTTGGATTCCTGCTCTGCAGCCAATCCATCCGTCCCCTCCCTGTTCCTGTTTGATTCCCATCCATACCCATCTGCTTCAATCCCTTAGTGTATGACCTCGGCCTGGCCTTCTATACGATTCCGGTATTCCCCCTTATTGTATATATTTTCTTTAAGTCACTGTTATTTAGTTTGGTCACTGCACTGTGTTCTGTTGGAGGTGTTTATTTGTCTGTTTACTTACTTTAATAAATTGTTACACTTTCACCTACACCTGTCTGGTCTCCTCTGTGCCATCACACAGTCTGGTTTGCTAGAATTCTATGACACCCATACTTCTAAGGGGAACTGCACACCAGGCAAACAGCAGCAAGGCAGAGTCCAGCAAAATTGAAAGATTCGAGCCAACTACCACTCGAATCACCCTTAAATTTGGCATAGCAATCCCTAAACGTTGGGACCCCCGCTACACACACATATATATATATATATATATGTGTGTGTGTGTGTGAATATATACACACACACACACAAAGTCTGTTATTTACAGAGCTCAATAGCTCAAGCTGGAATTCCCACACAAGTATGTAGATCAGGGATTTTGGAAAAAATCCAAAGCCTTGTTTGTTCTTGGTCACTGATTCAAAGTATTGAAGATAGTGGGCTTGCATGACAGCTAGGCAACTAGCATTTTTAAAAGAGGCAAGCAATAGCTACACTTCCACAACAGATTCCTGTTAACCCATGGGCCGTACTCTGAACTAGCCCAGTTTGTAATCCAGATGCTGTCTCTTGCTTACACTGTAGCATCTTTTCTAAAGGAGTATTAAGCACAACACATGGTATTGCTATGTCCAAACACACAAATGTCTTCACACGTCAGACTGACTTTCCTCAATATTTCAGACACTGAGAAGCAAACCCTTTTATGCATCTTGCTATACCTCACAACAGAAGTATGAGTATGTGTATAATTTCTGCATATCCCAATCATTCCATTATGTGTGATCATTACCTGCTACAGCTGTTCACACCAAAAAGCAAATAAAATAAAAATTGTGTTTCTTTGTCATCTGTAAATATACTCCTTTAACAACCCCACAATTCCTGCTTCAGCAAACCAAAAAAAACGTGCACTTCCATGTATTTTTCCTTGTTCCTAATACCATATATCTATATAATACCCATAAAAGCCTGAAAGAAACTATTCATGACTATGGGTACAAATATATTGCATAGTCAAATTTGGTAAATTGAAGGTGCAGAAAATTATATTAAGTTTAATAATCTCTCTTGGTTCCATTTTATCCCTTTTCACTAGTGTACATTCATTTAAAAATGAAGCAGAAGCAAAGTGAACAATAAATGTATAGGAAAAGTAAATGAACAGAAAGCAGAGAGAAGTCCTGTGCACCCCAGGTGGTCTAAAATTGCCAACAGATGACTACTCTAGCTGGAAATGAACTTTTGATTTTCTACCAGAACACAATTTCCTTTTTGGTTCTGATAGACTACCACTTTTGTCACTCATTTTATAGATTAACTCTAGAAAAGACAAGTTAGAATATGTTTAGTTCACCAGCATTACTAACATTAGTGTTTTTGTTTTATTTAGTCTGTCAAAGGCTTTTGCTATACATATTTCACCAGTTTGAATTTAGACTTTAAACTACAATGTATAAAACAAATCATCCTTCTCAATAAAATAAGACATTTAAAATTATATTTTAAGAAATATTCAAACGTGCCAAAATTCAACCTTAAGGGGATTCCCTAAGCTTGTTAGCCCACAAAAGAATAGAAAAAGTTAGATTTCAGAACAAGTGAAAAGTTTACACTGAGTGGTTTTGTTCAAGTTTCTAAAGCCATAACTTTTTAACAACTTCCTGGTCTATTGTAGCCCTCAAGTATAATCACCAAAAAAGGGAAGCTCAGTTTACACCCCTGAGTGCTCTCCTATGCCCAGTGTATGAAAAATGTTCCTTAAAAAAAGTATTAACCCTGTATTGACCTGGAGTATGTTGTGCCTTCCTTACTAAAATAAATCTGGTCAGAAGGGCATTGAATCCAACCTTTACAGTACTTTACCCATACTAGGTGAAGTAACAGTTTTGCTGTTTAGTAACATCACAGGTAGTCTGTACTCTATAATCTTTCCATCACCAGAGGTCTGTATTTCCAGGAATGAGAGGAAGCATGACACTCCCCTGAATCATCAGTTCCAGGTACTGTCCATGTAGATAGCCCTGTAAGACAGTAAGGCCCCATGCACACGAGACGCTGTTATTTGCTGTTGAACGCGCGTTCAGAGGCAGTTGGATGCTTTTTTCAACTGCCCCTGAACCCATTCAATGTTATCCTATGTGTCCATGCACACACTCTCGTTTTTTAGCGTTTACAAGCAGTTGCGTTTTAACCTCGTTTTTCCAGAAGCAAAAAAATGGGTTCAGACGCAAAAGTTTTCCACGTTTCAGACGCTAAACGCTGCTAAACGCGGCTAAACGCGGTACCGGCGTTTTTCCGCGTTTGCGTTTATAAGCGTTTTTAAAGGTGACCTATTTTTTAACATTAGAAATCTCAAAAATGATAACAAATGATGAAAAACTATTAAAAAATATAAAATAAAACTGTAATTGCTTGCATTGCATTGTGGACAATCCACAGCTTGTGGCAGGTAACGTGGCAAGTGAACAATCAACAACTTGTGGCAGGTGAAGTGGCAAGTGGACAATCCACAACTTGTGGCAGGTGACGTGGCCAGTGGACAATCCACAACTTGTGGCAGGTGAAGTGGCAAGTGGACAATCCACAACTTGTGGCAGGTGACGTGGCCAGGTGACGTGGCCAGTGGACAATCCACAACTTGTGGCAGGTGACATGGCCAGGTGACGTGGCATGTGACATGGCCAGGTGATGTGGCCAGTGGACAATCCACAACTTGTGGCAGGTGACATAGCCAGGTGACGTGGCATGTGACGTGGCAGGTGACGTGGCAAGTGGACAATTCACAACTTGTGGCAAGTGACGTGGCCAGGTGACGTGGCCAGGTGACGTGGCAAGTGGACAATCCACAACTTGTGGCAGGTGATGTAGCCAGGTGACATGGCCAGTGGACAATCCACAACTTGTGGCAGGTGACATGGCCAGGTGACGTGGCATGTGACGTGGCCAGGTGATGTGGCCAGTGGACAATCCACAACTTGTGGCAGGTGACATGGCCAGGTGATGTGGCATGTGACGTGGCAGGTGACGTGGCAAGTGGACAATTCACAACTTGTGGCAAGTGACGTGGCCAGGTGACGTGGCAGGTAACGTAGCCAGTTGACGTGGAAGGTAACATGGCCAGGTGACGTGGCCAGGTGATGTGGCAAGTGGACAATCCACAACTTGTGGCAGGTGACGTGGCCAGGTGACGTGGCAAGTGGACAATTCACAACTTGTGGCAAGTGACGTGGCCAGGTGACGTGGCAGGTGACGTGGCAAGTGGACAATCCACAACTTGTGGCAGGTGACGTGGCCAGGTGACGTGGCAGGTAACGTGGCCAGGTGACATGGCACGTGATGTGGCCAGGTGACGTGGCAAGTGGACAATCCACAACTTGTGTCAGGTGACGTGGCCAGGTGACGTGGCAGGTAACGTGGCCAGGTGACGTGGCAGGTAACATGGCCAGGTGACGTGGCCAGGTGGTGTGGCAAGTGGACAATCCACAACTTGTGGCAGGTGACGTGGCCAGATGACGTGGCACGTGATGTGGCCAGGTGACGTGGCAAGTGGACAATCCACAACTTGTGGCAGGTGACGTGGCTAGGTGACGTGGCAGGTAACGTGGCCAGGTGACGTGGCAGGTGACGTGGCAGGTAACGTGGCCAGGTGACATGGCCAGGTGATGTGGCAGGTGACGTGGCAAGTGGACAATCCACAACTTGTGGCAGGTCACATGGCCAGGTGATGTGGCATGTGACGTGGCCAGGTGACGTGGCAGGTAACGTGGCCAGTTGACGTGGAAGGTAACATGGCCAGGTGACGTGGCCAGGTGATGTGGCAAGTGGACAATCCACAACTTGTGGCAGGTGACGTTGCCAGGTGACGTGGCAAGTGGACAATTCACAACTTGTGGCAAGTGACGTGGCCAGGTGACGTGGCAGGTGACGTGGCAAGTGGACAATCCACAACTTGTGGCAGGTGACGTGGCCAGGTGACGTGGCAGGTAACGTGGCCAGGTGACATGGCACGTGATGTGGCCAGGTGACGTGGCAAGTGGACAATCCACAACTTGTGGCATGTGACGTGGCCAGGTGACGTGGCAGGTAACATGGCCAGGTGACGTGGCAGGTAACATGGCCAGGTGACGTGGCCAGGTGGCGTGGCAAGTGGACAATCCACAACTTGTGGCAGGTGACGTGGCCAGATGACGTGGCACGTGATGTGGCCAGGTGACGTGGCAAGTGGACAATCCACAACTTGTGGCAGGTGACGTGGCCAGGTGACGTGGCAAGTGGACAATTCACAACTTGTGGCAAGTGACGTGGCCAGGTGACGTGGCAGGTAACGTGGCCAGGTGACATGGCAGGTAACGTGGCCAGGTGACATGGCACGTGATGTGGCCAGGTGACGTGGCAAGTGGACAATCCACAACTTGTGGCAGGTGACGTGGCCAGGTGACGTGGCAGGTAACATGGCCAGGTGACGTGGCAGGTAACATGGCCAGGTGACGTGGCCAGGTGGCGTGGCAAGTGGACAATCCACAACTTGTGGCAGGTGACGTGGCCAGATGATGTGGCACGTGATGTGGCCAGGTGACGTGGCAAGTGGACAATCCACAACTTGTGGCAGGTGACGTGGCTAGGTGACGTGGCAGGTAACGTGGCCAGGTGACGTGGCAGGTGACGTGGCAGGTGACGTGGCAGGTAACGTGGCCAGGTGACATGGCCAGGTGACGTGGCAGGTGACGTGGCAAGTGGACAATCCACAACTTGTGGCAGGTGATGTGGCAAGTGATACGCTAAATACAAGTACACTGCTGCTCTCTCAGCTGCTGCTACTCACTCTGGTCTCACAAACTGGCTGAAATGGTTAAAATGTACTGTTTTTTGAGCTTAGGGAGGGTCTTATGATGAAACGCTTATAAACGCAAACACGGTAAAACGCCGCTAAACGCCGCTAAACGCGGCCACAAACGCGGCAAAACGTGTGTTTTTAAACGCCGGTTTCAGCGTTTAAAAACGTGTGTTCAGCAGAGTTTGCACCTGCGTCTCGTGTGCATGGGGCCTAAGTTGAAACTTGCACGGGTAAATCTTAGTCTCGTAGAAGACTAGGGTATGCAGCAAAAGGTAATTACCTGCCTGCCTATGGTGCCTGCTATGCAGGAAAACTATTATTAGTATAGAAAAACGACAGCAGAGTATTATTTTGTTATTTGAGGTTTATAAAAGGCAATCAAGTATTATTACGTAGCACCCCTTGGCGTGCTAGATGTAGGTAGGTTGTTGTTAGAGTAGGAAAATGTACTTTTAGCTCAGGGGCTAAGCCTGAGCTGTGAATCTGGGTCAGGGTTCAGTGACTCAGGGGCTGGATGACTCATCTGACAGCTCTCTCTAACACTTCCCCCTGTCTAGAAGTTTGTAGAGACTTCCAGAGCTGGAGGGTGGGAGTAAAGAGGAGCTGCCATGCAAATTTATGAGGCCTCAGTCAATCTCCAGCAGGGGGCAGAGCTTACCTCATAAATAGACATGAGCCATGCCAACAGGGACAGACGGGTGGAAGATGGAGATGGAATGCTGAGGAGTCTGTTGGTGGCCCTTGAGGGTGCCCCCTAGTCTGGGGGGGTGACCTTGGGCCTGGGGCTTGGGTGCTGGAAGATTCCCCCTAAAACACACATAGAAAACCCTTCCTGGAGGCATGGGAGCAAGGAGAGCACATCTGGAAGATCTCCTGAGAGTTAGCCAAGTAGGCAAGTGAGTGTCAGTCTGGAGGACTGTGTGGAGAAGTTAGCCTGGAGGGCTAGTAAAGGGGCAGCTGCAGCCAGGTGGGTTGGCGGTGTCTAAAGAGGTGCTGCTGGGATCAGTAGCCACAGGAGAGATACAAGCTAGACACTGAACTTTTGCTACACAAACAAGGGGCCTCTGGTTCCTGCCTGTAATGGGCTATTGCTTTATCTGACTGAGTCACTTTTGGATAATTTACAATGTTTCAGATGGATTCTGTAAGCAAGTGAGTGCTGGAGGAAAAAGAGGAGCTGTATATAGAGACTGTATATAGGAAGAGTTGTCCTTGAAGTTTGTTCTGAAGTCAAGTGGGCATCCCATAATCTCCCATCCCTATCAAAGTTATTATCCCTCAATAATAAAAAAAACAACAACAAACTGACGGACTGTTCTCTGACTCTGGAGTGCTTGTGGAAATTTGGTGTGCCTGGCTGTGCAGGTTGGGGGATCCCAGTGACTTGCGACTCCTTAGGGGGTGTGCTACAATTAAAATCAATTTTTTTTTTTATATATAATTGTTCATGATCATGTGAGTGCCTGCACTGGCCTATAAGTGACGTGGCCTCTGTTTTGTAAAGCAGCTATAATATTCATGCATGGTGTGGGTAGAAAAAGTGCCTAGACTGACACACATTGGTCAGGTGTATGTTATTTGGTGGGGTTGACACTTTAGCTTAAAAGCTAAGTTCACCTTTTGAAACATGTTACGCATTACACCCATCTTTAGGGTGTATTGTGTAAGCCCCTCTAGCCACAGCCCTTGATGTGTCTCCACCTGTGGCAGTGAACGGGGGTTCCTCTCCCCTCCTCCACTGTCACAATTTAAAAACAGCACAGCTGTGTAGTGCTGTAGCCCCACAGCCACGTCATTCATTCACAGGAAACACAATGGGTGTGAGACAGTTGGAGTGAGTACATTTTGACCATTTTTAGGGAAAATAATTAATCTAATATCCAAAAAGGGCATTGGGGAGCTAGGATTGTCCATGTGCACACCAATACAAAATAAAGATTTTTTTTTTATTAAAAAAAAAAATTTAGCCAGAAGAGGGTCTTTCATTTTGACTTCAAGAAAAACTTTGAATATACACAAATCCTTTAAATAACATTATTGGGAGCTACCTTGAAGCGTTATGTGTTGTTACAGAATGGTATCATTTTCATAGACAGACTAAACTAGCAGCAAATATTAGGGTGTGGAATTTTTTGGGGGGAAAATAGCTTGACTTACATAACATAAGCAGCATACATAAGCAGCACCCTAATCTGATTAATTTCAGATTAAAAATATGCTTTTTTCAGCTATCTTTAGATCTTTATCTTTCACACTAATAGACGTGGCTTGACACAGAAACTGGTCAGTGGTTCAATGTGTCTGTCCCTGCTCTCACTTAAAGGGTTGTAAACCCTCGTGTTTTTTCACCTTAATGCATCCTATGCATTAAGGTGAAAAAACACCTGGCAGTGACCGGTCCCCCAGCCCCCCCCTGTTTTACTTAAGCGCCGAATTTCCACCGGCGGGGACGCGCTGTCCCTCTCTCCACGGGGTCCCGGCTCTTAATTGGATAGATTGATAGCAGCGCAGCCATTGGCTCCTGCTGCTGTCAATCAAATCCAATGATGCGGGCATTGGGGGGCGGGGTCGAGTCATACATTCGATGGCAATGGACACAGGAGCGCGTTCGCAAGGTGACCCACCGGGAGAGCGCTTCTCCCAGGGGGGTTATCTGATGCGGAGAGGAGCCGCGAAAGCCGCCTAGGGACTCCAGAAGAGGATGTACGGGGCCACTCTGTGCAAAACGAGCTGCACAATGGAGGTAAGTATGACATGTTTGTTATTTTAATTTTTTTTTAAAAAACAAACCTTTACAATCACTTTAAACTGGCCGTAGATACCTGTAACTCAAAATTAAAATTCAAACAGCTTGCTGAAAAATTGGTCTCAGATCGAATCAATGTATTCTGTCAGCGGAGGAGTCCCCACTGTCATAATACAATACCACAGCAGGGAGGATTCCACCATCCTGTTTGCTTGTGGAGATGGGGAATCTGTTCATTTTCTTTTTTTCTTTTTTGATCAGCCCGCTGGATGATTAACAAAAACTGATCCATGTATGGTTAAAGCTGTCCTGCCACTGATCAATTTCTATGAAGTTCTCATTAAGAATAAGGAAACTGCAGATGAAAGTATTTTAACTTTGTTATACATGTATGAGAGTGAGAGCACAAAGGTACAGAACAATTTTACCTTAAAATGTCACCTAACACAGGGCAGGAGTTTAACAATAAGAATTAAAATGCTGCAGAGGGCACAGCAGTGTAAAATTGGCCAATAGCAGGGCAGTTTTGATCTGGGATAAATGGCTGAAATGTACTAGATAATGCGAGTACAGGCAAGAGTTTTTCTACAAGAATCAAGAAATCACAGATGATACAGTAGTGAAAAAAATGGCTAACAGCAGGAGAATTTTAATGAGCAAGGCTAGAGTCAAAGAGCACAAGCTGGGGTTTTACTACAAGAATTAAGATACTGTTGAGGATACAGCAGCATAATTTCCCAAACACAGAAACTATACCCATATGTATGTGCATGTAAACGCAAGTAATAACATTTACAAGGGTATACCCGCGTACAGTGTATTCTTTTAAAATAGTCCTATGGGCAGAATTACACACCAGCTGGGGCTTCCGGGTGCTACAAATACAAATATATTTTTATGCTGTATTTGCGGTCTGCAATGGCACCCCCATATTTCAGATTTGCTTGAAATTTTCTGAGAAACTTGAAGCAGAATGTAGAACTAATCGGAACATTACTAGTACTGTCCTAGAAATATTGGAAACATTGCAATGACACTTTGTACTATTCAGAAAGTCAGTAACCTTAAAGGCTAACTTCACCTTTTAGGAAAAAAAATTACATGCTCACATTTCTGCAGAAAAGAAAATGTACATTTATATTTTTTTTCCACAGCTGCCTGGAAAGCAGTAGATCACGGGTGCAATGCCAGGCTCCTGCAGCCTCTCTGTATAGCAGTCTGCCCATACAGGAAGACAGTAACTAAAGAGCAGAAATATCTATTAACAGCAAAAGTGCTCATTAGTGCTCTCACAGTTTATTGAGAACTACAAGCCATCTGCTACAATAACAGATGGTAATTGTAGTTCATTCATTTACAGAACTCTGCAAATGAATGATGCTGCTGTGTGGGTAGAGCATCAGTTTGTTCTATTGTTCACTGCTATTGTTCTACTATATCGTGTGAGTAAGGCTAGAGTGAGCTCAGACAAAGGGTACTCTATGAACCAGAAAACACTTTCACAAAATCAGATTCAGGGCCATTGGGTGATTGAAAATGCTGGCTATAGGATGTATGTAGCTAGGGAAAAATAAGGCAACATTTTGGTATTTATTAACACTAATTATCATTTAAAAACGATTACTGTCATGAGAATCTTTTGTTGCGAGAATTTAAATTCAACTTAAAGCCACTGGCCATGTTTTTTTAAACCCTTTATAACCCCATACAGTTGCAATAAAAAGTATGTGAACCCCTTGGAATGATATGGATTTCTGCACAAATTGGTCATAAAATGTGATCTGATCTTCATCTAAGTCACAATAATAGACAATCACAGTCTGCTTAAACTAATAGCACACAAATAATTAAATGTTACCATGTTTTTATTGAACACACCATGTAAACATTCACAGTGCAGGTGGAACAACTATGTGAACCTCTAGACTAATGAGATCTCCAAGAGCTAATTGGAGAGAGGTGTCAGCCAACTGGAGTCCAATCAATGAGATGAGATTGGAGGTGTTGGTTACAGCTGTCCTGCCCTCTAAAAAACACACACCAGTTCAGGGTTTGCTTTTCACAAGAAGCATTGCCTGATGTGAATGATGCCTTGCACAAGAGAGCATAAAGCCGGAAAGGGTTATAAAAGTATCTCCAAAAGCCTTGCTGTTCATCAGACAAATTGTCTATAAATGGAGAAAGTTCAGCACTGCTGCTACTCTCTCTAGGAGTGGGCGTCCTGTAAAGATGACTGCAAGAGCACAGCGTAGACTGCTCAATGAGGTGAAGAAGAATCCTAGAGTGTCAGATAAAGACTTACAAAAGTCTCTGGCATATGCTAACATCCCTGTTAGCGAATCTACGATACGTAAAACACTAAACAAGAATGGATTTCATGGGAGGATACCACAGAGGAAGTCACTGCTGTCCAAAAAAAACATTGCTGCACGTTTACAGTTTGCACAAGAGCACCTGGATGTTCCACAGCAGTACTGGCAAAATATTCTGTGGACAGATGAAACCAAAGTTGAGTTGTTTGGAAGAAACACACAACACTATGTGTGGAGAAAAAGAGGCACAGCACACCAACATCAAAACCTCATCCCAACTGTGAAGTATGGTGGTGGGGGCATCATGGTTTGGGGCTGCTTTGCTGCGTCAGGGCCTGGACGGATTGCTATCATCGAAGGAATAATGAATTCCCAAGTTTATCAAGACATTTTGCAGGAGAACTTAAGGCCATCTGTCCACCAGCTGAAGCTCAACAGAAGATAGGTGTTGCAACAGGACAACGACCCAAAGCATAAAAGTAAATCAACAACAGAATGGCTTAAACAGAAGAAAATACGCCTTCTGGAGTGGCCCAGTCAGAGTCCTGACCTCAACCCGATTGAGATGCTGTGGCATGACCTCAAGAAAGTGATTCACACCAGACATCCCAGCCAAGAATATTGCTGAACTGAAACAGTTCTGTAAAGAGGAATGGTCAAGAATTACTCCTGACTGTTGTGCACGTCTGATCTGCAACTACAGGAAACGTTTGGTTGAAGGTATTGCTGCCAGGAGGTTCAACCAGTTATTAAATCCAAGGGTTCCCATACTTTTTCAACCTGCACTGTGAATGTTTACATGGTGTGTTCAATAAAAACATGGTAACATTTAATTCTGTGTGTGTTATTAGTTTAAGCAGACTGTGATTGTCTATTGTTTTGACTTAGATGAAGATCAGATCACATTTTATGACCAATTTGTGCAGAAATCCATATCATTCCAAGGGGTTCACATACTTTTTATTGCAACTGTAACTAATCTTCCAAAAATAGTTTTTCTATACAACCAACACCTGCTCTAGGTAGAGACTGACTGTGGGTGTCAGGTCTAGCAGCACCTGGGTAGTCAGGTAAGTAGTCTTATCATCAGCCAGAGTCATGGTCACATGGAGGCTTTAAATTGGTTGTTTAGGCAAAGCCAAGTTCTTCAGCTGAACCAAGCCTGGAGTGGGTGTTAGATTAGTATAATACTGGTTAGTTACTACTAACCAGTAACTACTGGTGACTACTGGTAAAGACTGCCATGACCTGGCTGACCTGACCTGGGGCTACAGGTCTGCTTTAGCAATAGCAAGCAATAAAAAAATAAACCTTTTACTGTCCTAATTTCAGTAACTTTTTAACCTGATTGGTTGCTATGGAATACTGCAATTGACTAATCTTAATTTTTCCTACTGTTGAGTCTATTCTTTGAAAATGCTTTAATATTATTGATACTTATAAAAGGGAAGGCGTGTGTTTATTTTATCATGAGAGAGTTAGTGAAGTTAGATTTTAATTTTATAAAAGACCTTCCCCCTTCTATGCTGTAGACCAGCTTTCCGCTATTCAATAAATAGATCTTGAATATAACAAATACATTTAGAAGCTTATCCCTATAACTAAAACCTTCCATAACCTTAATTAATGTTACTACCCTTCTCTAAATGCTTTCCAACTCTGCTACGTCTTTTACGTGAACTCGTGCCCAAAACTGTAACAGATACTCATGGCTAGGTCTTAGAGAGGATTTACAAACAGGCAAAAATTATACATTCCTCCAGTGAATTTTTATGCCTACACATAAAAAGATTACAGAATGAAATACAGATATTGACATAAGTCTGACCTCTGCAGAAGAAATACAGAAAATACAAATTGCAGGAGAAAGTCAGACACAGATGTGGCCAAGGTTGCTGTAATTTATGCCAGAGCATAGTGTGATCTGTGTCTTTTCTTTATCTCTACAGAAATATATCATTTTTGTTCCTTGAATAAAAAATATTTGCCGATTGCGACAAACAGCCAGCACAGAAACACCAACCATCGGCTTCCATGTCAGCAATAAAGTTCAGCCCCAAGCTTAGAATTCGGTCTTTCATGCAGAATATTTACATCTCTGTAGCGTGTGATGCTATCACTGATTGAAACAATATGTCTACTACTCAAACAGTCAGTTGAATGATAATAAATTCCAGTTTTGTTAGAAATCTAAAACAGGCCTCCAAGTCAATATTTCAATGATTTTAGCAAACTTCATAACAAAGTTTTATCCGCTTCTGTGTAGATAATGAAACAGTCATGCTAGGATGTTTCCAAAATGAAAGTGTTAAGTAGGAAGTGTCTGCATTGCTGTAATCTTCTGATCTGTTTCAGGCCCCTTTCGTGCCATTGCAACATGTGATACTCTTGTTGTTACTGTGCACTGCCATTCATTCTGGATGGCATCCCGATGTGCCTTGCCAACAGACATGTATTACAGGACACCACAACACACCGTAACACTACTGTGTGCTGTAATGCACTACATTGCAGACAATACGACACACATCTCTTTTGGTATGTTTGTTGCGTTAGGCAGCTCCTTCAAATTAGTGGGCTGCCTTAACACAGCGAGCTTTAACTTATGGGATCACATGCACATAATCTAATGCAGTACGACAGTGTAAATGGGCCTAAGTCATGTTATCAGATATGTCGGAAACATCCTTTTATATGTGCCTAGATTAAAACACTTGTATGTCTGCCAGTAATTTGAACTAAGATAACAAACAGACCTTTGCTGTTATTGCTGCAAGGAAGAGAAATCTGAATTTTTTACGTTGTAAGAAATCTTAGCTAATTGCAAACGTAATAGAAGCCAATCTAAAATTGCAATAAAGGTGATGTACAGCATTGTTACTGTTTTTACTATGTTTGCAAAAAAAACAAATTAAGTTTAAAAACAGTTACAAAACTGTGAAATAAAAAACATGTTTCAGGAGGTGAATAGACACTTAACTAAATGATCAGAAGAGAGACTAATCTCCTCTCTCCCCTTTCCTTACCTGCTGTGTTCAGCCAGTTTCATACCAGCCTTAATAAAAGAGAGAGTCCAAAATAAAACAGCTTGTGCTTTATTCTGTCTTTAGGAAACCCCAGTGTCATGAATACACCCTCTATTAAATGTTTTTTTTTTTTTTTTTATAAAATAAAAATTTTAAACACCCTGTAAAAGCATAAAAAGATCAGTTTATAAATGGTACTTTAAAAATATAAAATTTACCCAAAAACCATCAATGAACCAAATGTTTGTGTGGCACCTAAACAATTTGTTAACCACTTCAGCCTCGGAAGAATTTACCCACTTCCTTACCAGGCCATTTTTTGCAATACGGCTCTGTTTTGCTTTAACTGACCATTGCGACACTGTACCCAAACAAATTTTTTTTGCGCTGTAAGCAACAATTTTGAAAAAAAAAAACACTATTTTTTACTTGTTGCTATAATAAATATCCAAAAGAAAAAAAATGTCTTCCTCACTTTAGGCCAATATGTATTCTTCTACATATTTTTGGTAAAAAAAAAAAAAAAATTGCAATAAGTATATATTGATTGTTTGCGCAAAGTTATAGCGTCTACAAAATAGGGGATAGATTTATGGCATTTTTATTATTATTATTTATTTTACTAGTAATGGCGGTGATCAGTGATTTTTAGCAGGACTGCAACCTTTCGGAAGACAGAGCGGACACTTTTGACAATTTTTTGGGACCATTGACATTTATACAGCGATCAGAGCTAAGAATAGCCACCGATTACTGTATAAATGTCACTGGCAGGGACGGGGTTAACACTAGGGGGGCGATCAAAGGTTTAAGTGTTCCCTAGGGAGGTGTTTCTAACTGTGGGGGGAGTGGGCTGACAGGGAGTAGAGAGATCCCTGTTCCTGATCACTAGGAACAGCAGATCTCTCTCTACTTCCCTGACAGAATGGGGATCTGTTTGTTTACATTGGCAGATCCCCATTCTGGCTCTCTGAGTAGCAATCACAGGTTGCCAGCGGACATCATGGCTGCTGGCGCATGTGCCCCTATAGCCCTTAAAGCGGCTGCCATACAGCTACAGCGATTCGCGCAGGGGAGCCAACCATCCGCCGTATAACGACAGCGGCGTGTTGGCATGTATCACAAATATGTTTTCATACTAAGTTCATGTTGCTAAGTTATGTGCAAGCATTTATTACCCTTTCCGTGACAAAGTCTTTATCTGTTTTTCTTTTTAGTAGGATAGATCCAATTTTTTAAGGGTAAGAAGCCAGGGTCAGAATCTACTTCCTGCAATGCAATGTTAGATAATGCAATTATATAAATCCTGGTGTCTGAGCAGTTCTTGGCTGTGTTCACAAATGTCTGAAGAGAGAGAGAGAGAGAGAGAGAGAGGTGTGTACACATACCAAAGCCTCTTACTCTGATATAAAATTGTGCCACTAATAAGAACTGTCATGTCCGAAGCCCTGTAATTGGTATTGCACACTATGGACAAACAATTACTTCCACAATGTTAATCTGTAACAGGTTATAAGCACTAGTTACCTTAATAGGCTCTTGTCATCAAGTTTAATCAATATCAATGAAGAGTAGTAAGCCCTTACCATAAGGATAGAATTTTAATGCACCCTAGAACTTCCCCTCACATGTAGGAGGCCACAGAAACTGGGGACAAGGGAGCCATCTCCATTAAATCCATTGCAAAGCACTCAACCCTCCTTTCTCCACATGCCATGCCAATAGACTCCACCCATCAGCATGGCATGGTGATTTATCCTCACATCTGGTGAGTGTTAGTAGTATTCATGGATACTGGATAGTCATATAAAGAGTTACGTGTGGAAAGTATTTAATTTTGTGGATGCAATCACATAACAGTGGAAAAGGAGTTTCACTTTTGGTGCTCCAACTGTGTGCTGAGGTTTTTTTGTGTGGGATTTTACATATATCAATTCTTGTTGTTAGTTGCCTTCCTTCATTTAGAAGGTTGTTAAAATATGGGTAGATATTTTATTTATTGATGTCATTGCACAGATTGTACTGCCGTCAGACAGGCAAAAGGTACAGCACACCTCAGTCTTACAAAGGACAAAGCAGAGGACACCAGGAACATAGTGTGGCTCATGTGCCACCTAAAAACAAGAAGCATTAAACACAATATTATATTGGTGCACAAATCATATGTGTTTAAACAGTGACGGCCCGTAATGCAGGGCGCAGAGGCGCCGCCCCACCCCTATCCATGCGTCCGGTCTCCTAATCTACATGTGTGGCCACGGACGCATGGATTCCAATAGGGTTTTTTTTTTTTTTAAGCATGTGATTAGAGCCAGAGGCTCTAATAGGCATCAAAAAAGGGTGGAGCCCACCCAGTTGTGTGACAATAGCGAATCAATATTCCCGGCCAATCAGGAAGCTGGTCTTGAGACCTGTTTCCTGATTGGCCAAAAGAAGAAGCGATCCCATTGGCCTAGGTGCCGAGGAGGGGACGCAGGAGAAGCTGCCACCCATCACTCGTAGGGAAGCGCTGCCCTTGCCATAGGTGGGGTAAGTGCAGGGCGGACCAACTAGGGGGGGGGTTTTGGGGGTGCGATTGACCCAACTGACCCACAGGGGGGATTGGGTACCCCAACCGGGGGGGGGGGTGGCTGTTGGTGCATTGCTAGCCCCCTCCTGCCCAAAAAAAACAGATTGCTAGATGGATAAAAAGGACCGCTCTTATGCGCATTGGATCCCCCTAACCAACCCAAGGACAGAATGGCCACACACACCAGCCTCCAGCTATCACACATTTTCATGTATAAGTGGCAAATCTGAAAGAAAAGATACAACAAGAGAAAAACATATGCCACAAGTTAAATTTACTGAGACAGGTTTTGTAGAAAACACCACTGCAGCACCAGCTGGCAGTGTGAGCACATCATCCGCCGTATCTTCTGTGCCCAACAGTGACGGTTCTTCATCTGTCTATAGTGCCTGGCTGCAGCAGCTCTGGTATAGCAGCCATAGAGGGAGATGTGCTCTGGTCTACCATATGCACAGATATCTGATTTAAAAGACACACTTTTATCTACTTTTGCTTATTGGTGAAACTTTTACCTTATTTTTGATCTCTGAAGTAAACTCGCTTACTACACTATGGTCAGCTTGGCTTCCCTCTCTCTTTTCTTTTTTAATATTTTATATCTCTGCTTCCCAGATAAGCCCATATTAACCTGGCAATACATCTGTCCTTTACAAAAAACAGCCCTATTCCTGAAAGGTTTTTTCTCTTTATTATATATAACATCTTAAATGCATTTCTTAACATTCTTTTAACTCACAGCCTTTATCAATGAACAATTTATGAGTTGTAAAGGCAGTCCCCTGTGCATATGGGGACCTGATTTATTTGTCTAATGTGCCTAATTTTATTTATACTCCAAAATTAACAGCATCTTCATATTTTGTGAGCATAGTTTTATGTTATTCTCCCACTGGGTCCTAAAATCCTTGCTCATATTTTCTTGTTAGGGAACACAGTATTTGGACTCTGAGGTCAAATGGGTTATACCCTTCCACAATGTATTTTTCTAAGCATTTGATGTGCCGGAATTTGATGGACTTTAAACTTTAAAGTGGAAGTAAACCCTCCTATCATTTCCAGGCAAGGAAGCTGCCATCGTGGCCTCTGTTTAATCTTCAACTGCCATGATGCTGCACATGTGATCAGTTATGACACCAGCCATTGGATGGTGTGACAGTTTGGTTGAGAGCACAACCAATGTGACAGTTGGCATTCCCGGCATGCCGGAAATGTAACTGCTTTTTGAAACTGTTAAATCGGTGGGTTTACTTCCACTTTAAACTGAGAAAGAAGGCTTTAATGTTGGATTCTGTTTTACGAACACTTTCATATTTTGGTAAGACATTAAGCTATGCCAGAATGATGTGTAATATTCACCAATTTTGTGTACTTATTTGGGCTTTACAAAAAGATATGAATTTTGAAATGACTTTACACAGAGTTATCCATTATACAATCCTTATAGTACCACTCAGTAACAAAAGAAAAAAAAAAAAGCCAAAACAAGAAAAAACTCAGGATAGCAATTTGTAAAGTATTTTGTTTGTTCTCTTTCTCCATATTTTTTACCTTAGTTATGTGCCTTTGACACACAATGTACCCTTCCTCCTTTTGTTCATCATATTTGTTTTTAAAGTATTTCATCTAGGCAGCTCAAAGTGATTGTAAACTCTTGTTTTTTTTTGTGTTTTTTTTTAGCCACTTAAGCCCCGGACCATTTCGCTGGCCAAAAACCAGAGCACTTTTTGTGATTCGGCACTGCGTCATTTTAACTGACAATTGCGTGGTCGTGTGACGTGGCTCCCAAACAAAATCTACGTTCCTTTTTTTCCCACAAATAGAGATTTCTTTCGGTGGTATTTGATCACCTCTGCGGTTTTTATTTTTTGCGCTATAAACAAAAATAGAGCGACAATTTTGAAAATAAAAACAATATTTTTTACTTTTTGCTATAATAAATATCCCCCAAAAATATATATAAAAAAAATGTTTCCTCAGTTTAGGCCGATATGTAATCTTCTAGATATGTTTGGTAAAAAATAAAAAAAACTGCAATAAGCGTATATTAATTGGTTTGCGCAAAAGTTATAGCGTCTACAAAATAGGGGATAGAATTCTGGCATTTTTATTATGATTTTTTTTTTTTTTACTAGTAATGGTGGCGATCTGCAATTTTTATCGTGACCGAGACTTTATGGCGGACACATTTTTGGGACCATTGTCATTTTTACAGCGATCAGTGCTATAAAAATGCACTGATTACTGTGAAAATTACACTGGCAGTGAAGGGGTTAACCACTAGGTGGCGCTGAAGGGGTTAAGTGTGCCCTAGGGAGTGCTTCTAACTGTAGGGGGGATGGGCTGTGTGTGATACGACAGTGAACACCGCTTCCGATTACAGGAAGCGGTGATCACTGTCTTGTCACTAGGAAGACAGGTAAAATGCTTGTTTACATAAGCATTTCCCCCTTCTTCCTCACCGTGACACGATCGCGGGGGACTCGCGGTCGGAGTCACGGAGCTTGCGGCGGCCGCACGAGCGTCCACAATGCCACTTCTTAAAGGGGACGTATATATACACGTCCTTTTGCGCAGCCGTGACATTCTGCCGACGTATATCGTCGTGCGGCGGTCGGCAAGCAGTTAAATAACAAACATGTTATACTTACCTCCTCTGTGCAGTCAGTTTTTCACAGAGCAGCCCAGATCCTCTTCTGCTTGGGTCCCTCTTCGCTGCTCCTGTTCCCTCCCTTCTGTCGAGTGCCCCCACAGCAAGCAGTTTTCTATGGGGGCACCCCAGCCGAGTCTAGACATGTGCAAAAGGAAAAAATTTGTTTCGTTTCGATTTGTTAATTAATTAATTTTGTTTAGTTAGATTCGTTAAATTTGTTAAATTCGTTTTCGGATTTCGTTTAGTTTTCGACCAAATTCGAAAAATCGGTCGCATTCGAAAATATTTCAACCGAATTCGAAAATATTTCTACCGGATTAAAAATTATTTCAACATGATTTAAAATTATTTCAACATGATTCGAAATTATTTCAACTGCATTCGAAACTATTTCAACCGGATTTGAAAATATTTCAACCGAATTCGAAAAAATTTCAACCGATTCGATAATATTTCAATTGGAATTTTTTGCAGATTACTATTTATTTCCATCAGATCTCCTGCAGTATATTAACATCTATTTCCTTTTTTTTTTTTTGCAGGTCTCATCCGAAACAAATAGTAATCTGCAAAAAAAAAAAAAAATGAAATAGATAGTATCTACCGTATATTCTATTCTGTTGTTCTATTGTTTTTCTAGTCTATTTTCTATTTCTATTCTAATCTTTTCTAATTGGAATTCGAAAAATCGGTCGCATTCGAAAATATTTCAACCAAATTGGAAAATATTTCTACCGGATTCGATAATATTTTATCCGCATTCGTTAATATTTCAACCAAATTCGAAAATATTTCTACCGGATTCGAAATTATTCCAACCAAATAGAAAAGATTATAATAAACCATGTTCCGACATTCGAATTTCATATAGAATGAATTCAAATTTCAATTAGAAAAGATTAGAATAGAAATAGAAAATAGACTAGAAATAGACTAGACTAGGGAAATGGCTGCTAATGGTTTGCAGGAGACCTGCAAAAAAATAAATAAAATGAAATAGATGCTTATAGTCTGCAGATCTGATGAGAAAATTAAATAGATACTAATAGTCTGCAGGAGATCTGCAAAAAAAAATATATAAATGCTAATAGTCTGCAGGAGATCGGATGGAAATGAATAGTAATCTGAAAAAAAAAATGAAATAGATGCTAATAGTCTGCAGGAGATCTGCTGAAATAAAGGAAATGGCTGCTCTAATGCAAAAAAAAGAAAAAGAAAAGAAAAATGAAATAGATGCTAATAGTCTGCAGGAGATCTGCAAAAAAATTAAATAGATGTTAATATACTGCAGGAGATCTGATGGAAATAAATAGCATCTATTTTTTTTTTGCAGATTACTATTTATTTCCATCAGATCTCCTGCAGTATATTAACATCTATTTAATTTTTTTTCCAGATCTCCTGCAGACTTTTAGCATCTATTTCATTTTTCTTTTCTTTTTCTTTTTTTTGCATTAGAGCAGCCATTTCCTTTATTTCAGCAGATCTCCAGCAGACTATTAGCATCTATTTCATTTTTTTTTGCAGATTACTATTTATTTCCATCCGATCTCCTGCAGACTATTAGCATTTATATAATTTTTTTGGCAGATCTCCTGCAGACTATTAGTATCTATGTTTTATTTTCTCATCAGATCTGCAGACTATAAGCATCTATTTCATTAATTTTTTTGCAGGTCTCCTGTAAACTATTAGCAGCCATTTCCCTAGTCTAGTCTATTTCTAGTCTATTTTCTATATCTATTCTAATCTTTTCTTATTGGAATTTGAATTCATTCTATACGAAATTTGAATGTAGGAACATGGTCTTTTCTATTCGGTTGGAATAATTTCGAATCCGGTTGAAATATTATCGAATTTGGTTGAAATATTAACGAATGCGGATGAAATAATATCGAATCCGGTAGAAATATTTTTGAATTTGGTTGAAATATTTTTGAATGCGACCGATTTTTCGAATTCCAATTAGAAAAGATTAGAATAGAAATATAAAATAGACTAGAAAAAAAATAGAACAGAATAGAATAAAATATAATATATATATTGTATTTTATTCTATTCTGTTCTATTGTTTTTCTATTCGATTCTTTCCAATATTTTAGATTCTATTCTAATTGTTTTCAAATTCGATTCGACTAGAATTTTTTTCGAATTCAATTCGAATTTTTTTCGAATTCAATTCGAATTTCGTCCGTGGTTTTTCGATTCGAAACGTTATTTCGGATTCGGTTGAATTCGTTAGCATTGTAATTTGTTAATTCGGATGCATCCGAACGTCCGAATAATGAAAATTCGTCCGAATTTCGATTCGGAATGAAACAAAATGCACATGCCTAGCCGAGTCACAGCTCCGTGTGTCCATTCAGACATGGAGTCCCAACCCGGCCCAGCCACGCCCCCTCTTTCCCCTGATTGGCTAACTGATTTTGATTGATAGCCGCAGGAGACAATGGCGCTGCTGCTGTGTCTTAGCCAATCAAGAGGAGAGTCCCGGATGGCTAAGACACTCGTGGACATCACTGGAGAGAGATGGCACTCAGGTAAGTAATTAGGGGGAGCTGGGGATGCTGATACATACAGAAGTTTTCTTTTTATCTTAATGCATAGAATCCTCAGTGAGGGGCAGTCGGGAGGAAGATGGAGTGCTGAGGAGGCTGTCGGGGGCCCTTGAGGAAGCCCCCCTAGTTTGGGGGGGTGACCATGAGCCAGGGGGTCAGGTGCTGGAAGATTCCTAACAAAACGCACGGAGGAAACCCTTCCTGGAGGCACAGGAGCAAGGAGAGAGGACAGCGGGAGCAGATTAGCACATCAGCCTGGAGGGCTAGTGAAAGGGGCAGGTGAAAGGGGCAGCAGGTGGCCAGGTGGGCTGGCAGTGCCTTAAGAGGTGGTGCTGGAATCAGTAGCCTGAAGAGTAATGCAAGCTGAACACTGAAATTCTGCTACACAACTAAGGGGCCTCAGGTTCCTCCTGCCTGTAAAGGTCAATTGCTTCACCTGACTAAGTGACTGTCAGGTACTATCAGTGTTCAAGCTAACTTCTGCAAGCAAGTGTGTGCTGGAGTAAAGAAGAGGAACTGTATATAGAGACTGTATATAGGAAAAGTTGTCCCTGAAGTTGTTGCTGAAGTCAAATGGGCATCCCATAACCTCCCATCCCTATCTAAGTTATTACCCTCAATAAAAAAAACAAAAAAACAAAGTCATGGACTGTTCTCTGACTTAAGTGTGCCTTAGGGGGTGCGCTACAATTATATATATATATATATATATATATATATATAGATAGATATAGATAGAAAGAGAGAGATTTTTTTTTCCATAGCAAAATAATCAAACTTTAAAATGTGGTCACTTGTTGTGACTGTGTATGGTTTAGTTATTTTGTAGATATGTTTGATAATGTGCAAACTACATGAGATTGAATAACCCACATTTAAGCCAAGTGTATAACATAGCAATACAATACTTGTCATTAGAAAGAGCTAATTCATCTTCAAACAATGTAACTCCATCTAAATAAAGATCTAAGGGAACCTAAATTTTGACATGCTCAAACAAGTACAAAAACATTAATTCAAAGACAAACAAGTAATACAGCTAATGGACATGCAGCTTGGTCATCTTTTATATTAAACCTATAAAACAACACACAGACTCATTGACACCATATATTAGTCTGTAGCTGTATTCACAGGAGACCAGTATCTGATTTACACAAATACTTCACCAATTGCAATTCTCCTGCAAAAGGTTGCCCTGATTTGCAGTAATTTTCATGATTTTAGAAGTTCTAATTAAAATGTTTCATTGCTGACAGTAAAGATTTAGTGCTCATTCAGTCAAGATCACTTATCTTCATTCATTAACGCCTTGAAGGAGAAGACATTTTCTTGGAGTACTTTATGTTGCCCTATGCCACCATAAATTTATGGGAGCAGTTTCTTGGCATACAGAACAATTTGTCTGCAATAGGGTACTAGGGCTTCTGCAAGCTTCTTTAGAACACTGGAACTAAATCTTTTGTCACAGGGACAGTTGGGCCTGAAAAAGACACATTGAAAATACTTTTTTTTCAGACACAAAGTTCTATTTGTGCTTGACGTTCTTCCTATTTAAGACCTGGACGTGATATATGAGTTTGGTCACAAAGCAGACCAGTGTTTTCATATAATTGTACAGTATGATGGTAGCAGCTTTGCATACTAATATTCTCCTTGAATAGATTCATAGCACTGTCTATTCTTGTTTAATATGTGTTTCTAATTATATTATTAAAGACAAAGAAAAAAATGCAGAATTTGTATTTAAAATGGCCCTATAAGTCGTAACATGTGGCTACAAGCTATCATAGCTAACAGTTGAAGTTACCAGTAAAGCCGTGTACACACGATCAATTTTACAGATGAAAACAGTCCGATGGAATTTTCTCATCGGACAAACCGATCGTGTATGGGCCCCATCGGTCCTTTTTCCATCCGTGAGAAAAAATAGAACATGTTTTAAATTTATCCGATGGGAAAAAAAAAACAATAGCAAATTCCGATCGTCTGTGTGAAACTCCATCGGACAAAAAACCCACGCATGCTCAGAATCAAGTCGACGCATACTCAGAAGCATTGAACTTAATTTTTCTCGGAGTGTTTTACGTCACAGCGTTTGGGACGGTCGGATTTTTGACTGATGATGTGTAGGCAAGACTGATTGATGGAAGTCAGCTTCATCGGATTACCGATGGAAAAATCCATTGGTTTAAAATCCATAGGAAATCCGATCGTGTGTACAGGGCTTTAGACTATAATTACGAAAACAAAATGTTAAGAGTTAAAATTCTTATTCAGAGACCTGGTTGATGTTCTTTTCAGCAGTGCAGCTTTGATGTGTAGTAACTGGTTCAAACCCCCTTGTGGGTTAGTTATAAAGAAAGTTTATTTTAGTGTTTTATCCAAAATGGCCCATGATATGAATGTAAACTTACATTTTACTCATCTATAATCATGCAGTTTGCACATTGGTTGACAGACAAAGCTTTCTGTTACTCTGGAGGAATAAGGCCGCAAACATTTTTCACACTGTAGAGCCAGTATATTGTTATTGTTCTGTTACATAGGTTTAGTTCTTAGCTGTTCTACCTGTCAACTTCTACAATGGTATGTTTCCTTGTTAAAACTCAAATTTACAGTTATTGCCAGTCTCACATTCATACAACCTTCTATTTTCCATTAAAAAAAGGAACCAAGGCCATCATTTTAAATGTTACCCAAAACAGGTCCATTCAATGCACCAAAGCTTCATCAATATCACCCAGTGATTCCAACCCTGCCAGGTTCTGGCTTCCCAAGGGCCTGTCTTGCCTGGTCATCGATTTTGAGAACAAATAGATAGAAGAGTACACTGGAGAGCCACCCAGTTCTATTTGTTTAAGACAGACTTTAAGATAGACTTCAACTTTGTCTTTTTCCAGGCCATGCCACTTTAAGGGGTGAGCTTGGGAGGACGCAAAGCTGAAGTCTTTCTGATATGCACAGAACTGGGCAGCTCTCTGGTGTGTGATTCTATATATTCATTCCCAACGTACATTCTATGCTGTGAATGATAAGGCTAGGTTCATACGTGTCGGGGTGAGAAACGCTCACAAAATCACACGCATTTCCGACCCACAGGAAAAATGTGCTGTTCTTTAGCATACGCTCCGGGGTAACATCCAGCAAACATGGCACATTTTCACGCGTGCCAAATCACATGCGGTAGCATGCGTATTGGTGTGGCGCAATTTAAAAAAAAGAGGTAGGGCAGTTCTGTGGATAGGACAGCCCATTGAAATTGATAGGCTGCCTAAACATAGAAAGCAGGTCGCACAAATGTGAACCTAACCTTTGTGCTTTCAACTGAGCTGTCAAAGCTTTAAATGTTTGGTGTCATAACTGATTACATACATGTGCTGCTGATAGCAGGTTAGTTGGCTGTAAAGGATAGGAGGGTTTAGTTCCAATTTAACAGCGGGTTGATGGCAACTAGACTATGTTGTTTAAACAGTGCCACATATGCTGTTATTATTTCTATACATTTATATAGTTCTGTCATATACACTGTTATTATTTTGATAAATGTATACAGTTCTGACACATTTCATAGCACTGGACAGAGAAAATTAAACTATGTTCAATTTAGAAAAATAGCGCAGTAACAGAGACAAAAAAAAAACTAGTGACATTACTTTGATTGCTTTTACTTGTATATCCAGGGCTGTGGATAAGCGGGTACCACCGGTCCTCTTGTACAAATCCAGCAGGGGGGCCCAGGCAGCAGGGTGAATTAGATGTCGGCAGGGAGGGCGGGTGATCAGTGCTGTGTGTGGGGGGGGGGGATTAACTGGAACCGATCCCCTGCATGGCTCTTTCTGCAGAAGCTGAAAGCTGTTTTTTTCTCCTCTCCCACCAGCCGGCTTTCAGCTGCTACAGAGAGCCATACAAGGGATAAGTTCTCCCCTCCCCCGAACTGATCACCCTCCCTTTGCACCATGCATTTCCCCCTGCTGCCCAGTCACCCCTGTGTGCCCCCCACTCCAGAAGTGCTGCTAGCTTCCCTCCTCCTTCCTGTCTGCAGCTGCGAGAACACAATAGGATCCTTCAGGATGAGGAAGGGTCCAGTGAATGTCATATTTCCTCATATCCCCATGATTAAGCTTCATGCTTGTGGATCTTTTCCTTTGACATTGCTGCAGATTGGAGCTAGGGCGAGCTCTCTGTCCCGGCCTGAACTCACAGCGGTCTAGTTAGACTTTACCTCTCTACCTAAGCGGCACCTAAATTTGGTCTTTTTAGGTCAAAAATGTTATATTCACCAGTTCCTTCCTTTCTACTGAAGTGATTGGTACCAATCACTCACAGTGTTCATATATAAATGAAGCATAGTAAACTGTGTTCAATTGGGGGGGGGGGGGGGGCTGTCAAGTTGGCTGTATGGGGCCCCATGGTTTCTGACAGCAGCCCTGTGTATATCTAAATACAGTAAATCCCAAAAATTGGGCTCACTACTAATATTTGTGTAGCTCAAAAGGTATAGTTCGACATCATAACCCACAATAAAAAAGGAAAAGAAAAGAAAAAAAAAAACCTTCTCTTGAACTGCGCAGCAGCAAGTTGAAGCGGTAATAAACCAAAATCAGATTACAGTTTACCATTTTTTAGATGTGGTGGCTGCATTTTTATTTTTTTTGTATGTTTTTTTTAATATTTACCTGGTAATCCGTTATGTCTGTTATTTTCAACTTTGTTTAAGGCATGGTTCACATCTATGCATTTTTAGTGTTTTTTGCATTTTGTAGATTTGCACTGCAGAACGTGTTCCATAGGAAACCATGTTAAATAGACTGTAGTGCGTTTCTGCAAAATGCAAAAAGCACAAAAAATAGGTGTGAACCTGGCCTAACTGACCAAGATGTCCAGTTAAATTGGCAGCTAGAGGGCTGAAATAAACCATTTAACAATGACTAACACTATATATATGACTTTTCCTCACTTTCAGATATAAATGGAAAAACATTAAAATACATGGTATAATCCATTGTACATTTGTTTCTCAGGTAAAACAATGAAAGTCATCATGTCTGTTGTGTAACTAATAATGTCTCTAGCACCGTAAAGAACAGAAACTAATTTTACTACCCCTAATTTGCGGTCAAGTCTGTGGGTTCTGCAGGATTTCACAGCCCATCACCTTATAATTAATGCACACCCAGGTGTTTCTTCACTAAAGGCTCAGAATGAGAATTGTAAATGGAACCGACCTTTATATGCACCTGCGGCTACATGAGGTAATCATTTTAGCACACTGCTGTTTAATATGGAAAATAGGCAGAATCGCAGCATTAATGGAGGTTGTCCTGACAGGCATATGTGGCTAGTCTGAAGCCAGGCTTGGGGGTGAATCACCAACCCTTTCACTGCCAACGATGGCAAAGCATCAGAGACAATGTCAGGTAAAAGCTTTTCTTGTTTTCTGATCTATGGGGTTCAACATTTTTCATATAGAACATCCTGCAGAACTTGACTTGTGTTTTATTGGGTTTATCACCAACTACAATAAAAATATAAACTCACATGTTATATTTCATTTGGAATGGGCATGCAGGTCTACAGTATAATAATCAAATAGTAATATTTATTGGTACACAGCTGAATTCACTCTTGCCAAAGGGTTTGTTTGCACGTTCTGGAGCCCTCGCCACTTCAAAAGAACAATCTGCAAGGAATGCTTTTCAGAGGGTGTTGCCTCCTCACCACCTTTTATAACTTTGAAAAAGCCAACCTACTGCACATGTAGGGGAACAAAACAGGAAGCGCCACCTAAGTGCAATATTTTAGTCACAATTTATTAAAGACAGAGGAGATGCACTTACAGACATATGTAAAAAACGGGCTCATCTGTGTGTGTAGTTCACGGTGTGATCCAGTCTCAGGTGCATCCAGGCTCATAGGTAGGCAGAGCAGTGTGTAGATTTCATCCTGTGGCCACCAGGAAGCCAGCCAGAACCAGCAGGGAACGAGGATGATGACTAGTGATGAGCCGAACACCCCCGGGTTCGGTTCGCACCAGAACCCGCGAACGGACCGAAAGTTTGCACGAACATTAGAACCCTATTAAATACAATGGATGCGAACGTTCGGATTCTAAAGTGCTAATTATAACGACTATTATTCATGTTATTGTCCTAAACAGAGTTTGGGAACCTGGGTTCTGCACCAGGGGACATGTATCAATGCAAAAAGAAGTTTTAAAAACTGACGTTTTTCGGGAGCAGTCATTTTAATGATGCATAAAGTGAAAAAAAAAAAGTCAAATATTCCTTTAAATATCGTACCGGGGGGGGTGTCTAAAGTATGCCTGTGAAGTGCCACGTGTTTCCCGTGTTTAGAACTGTCCCTGCACAAAATGACATTTCTAAAGGAAAAAAAAGCCATTTAAAACTGCTTGCGGCTTTAATGTAATGTCTGCTCCCGGTAATATGGATGAAAATCTTTAAGAAAAATGGCATAGCTACCCCATCACCCCCCCCTACCCCCCCTACCCCAGCCCATTACCAGCCCCTTTGGGTCTTCTTTGGATATTAAGGGGAACCCCGCAACACAAAATAAAAAAGGCCCTATATATTCTGAACAGCAGTATACAGGCGGTGTAAACAAGACCGGTGTAAACAAGACAGGGACTGTAGGTTTGTTCTTAAGTAGAATCTGTTTGTAATTTTGAACACGTACATTGTTTAAGTGTAGCTCCAGCCAAAAAATCTATTTTTAAGCTTTTTGGAAAACATAGGGAAGGGTTATCACCTCTGTAACATTTGTTTTGCTGTCTGTGCCCCTGTTCAGAACATTTCACCTCACTTTGCGTCCCAATGACAACTGTTTTTGAAATGTGGTGTTTTTATTGAAACAAGGATTGGTGATAAAGCATCAGTAGAGAGGAGACACCTTTCTCCCATATTAATTCTTACAGGAGAGAATTTTCCTTCCTAGGGGTAGATTTCCTCTCACTTCCTGTTGTCTTCTTCCGTTTGCAAGTAGGAGTCGTTTGTAAGTTGGATGTTTGAAAGTAGGGACCTGCCGTATATACAGAAATTGGCCCCTTAGGTGTTGGTGTTGGCACAACACTGTAAGCACTCACAGTTACTCTTGGTGGGTGCTGGAGCGCCCTGCTGTCAACTATTATATCAGGAATTGTAATAACATATAATTGTTGAACAGTGGTAGTAAAAATTGGGCCTTTGATGGTGGTGCTGGTGCCACAACACTGTAAGGCCTGACAGTTACTCTTGGTGGGCGCAGCAATGGGCCCTGCTGTAAATTATTAGATCAATAATTATAATTGCATGCCCCTGTTGAACAGGGGCTGAAAAATTGGGCCTTAGGCACTGGTGGCACAACACTGCAACCCCTCCCAGATACTGTACTTGGAGCACAGCAATGAGCCCTGTTGCAAAGTATTGCATCAAAAATTGTAATTACACGCCCCTGTTAAACAGGGGCTGAAAAATTGGGCCTTAGCCACTGGTGGCACAACACTGCAACCCCTCACAGATACTGTACTTGGAGCACAGCAATGAGCCCTGTTGCAAAGTATTGCATCAAAAATTGTAATTACACGCCCCTGTTAAACAGGGGCTGAAAAATTGGGCCTTAGCCACTGGTGGCGGCACACATAAACCAAAATGATCTTCCAAGCTATCATCATTAATCGAATCATTGAGGAGGAGGAGGAGGATAGCCAGTCAACATAACAGCACAGGCACTCAGCATCAGCATCAGTCTTGAAGGGATGTGACATTTTAAAATCAATTAGTCTGTTATATCAGCATCAGGTGTGTGGTAGCTGGTGGTGATCCAAGACTGGTTCATCTTGATGAAAGTCAGTCGATCAACCGAGTCAGTGGACAGGCGCACCCTGTGATCCGTGACAAATCCTCCAGCAGCACTGAATGTGCGTTCTGAAAGAACGCTGGATGCAGGACAGGCCAGTAGCTCAATTGCATACTGTGCAAGCTCTGGCCAGTGATCCATCCTCAAGACCCAGTAAGCCAGAGGATTTTCAGTGGGGAAGGTGTCCAAGTCTGACCTTGCCCCTAGGTATTCCTGCACCATGTATATCAGACGCTGGCGATGGTTGCTGGAACTGATCATACTTTGGGGCTGCGGACTAAAGAATTGTCTGAACGCATCGGTCAGACGGCCACCTTCCCCACCGCTCCTTCTTTGACTGCCCGAAGCCTCAGCAACTCGTTGTCCAGGACCAGGAGTTTGTAACCTCCCAGTCTCTGGGAACGCGTTGCACAGACCTTTCTGCAAGGCCTCCCGGAGTTGTCTCATCCTCTGCTCCCTCTGCGACGGTAACATAAGGTCCGCAACCTTACCCTTGTACCGTGGATCAAGGAGAGTGGCCAGCCAGTAATGGTCCCTCTCCTTGATCCGAAGAATACAAGGATCCTTCCGCAGACTTTGCAGGATCAGGGAGGCCATGCAGCGTAGGTTAGCTGAGGCATTCAGTCCGGAGTCCTCTGGGTCACTAAGGACGACATGATCCGCAGCCACCTCCTCCCAGCCACGTACAAGTCCACTGGTTTCTTGGGACTGTAAATCATCCCTAAAAGACTGCTGCTGATGATGCTGAGTGCCAGCCTCCACCTCCATGCTGACACAATCCTCCTCCTCCTCCTCCTCCTCCTCTTCCTGTGCGATGGGTGGGACAGAAGGAACACTGTCTGGGTAAAGGGGGCCTTGAGAGGCAAGGAAGTCCTCCTCTTCCTGCCTCTGTTCTGCCTCAAGTGCCCTGTCCATTATTCCATGCAGCGTGTGCTCCAACAGGTGGACAAGAGGTACAGTGTCACTGATGCATGCACTGTCACTGCTCACCATCCTCGTGGCCTCCTCAAATGGTGCCAGGACAGTGCATGCATCCCTGATCATGCCCCACTGGCGTGGTGAAAAAAACCTGAGCTCCCCTGACCCTGTCCTGGTGCCGTAGTCGCACAGGTACTCATTGATGGCCCTCTGCTGCATGTGCAGCCGCTGCAGCATGGCCAACGTTGAGTTCCACCTGGTGGGCATGTCACATATAAGGCGGTTCTTGGGCAGGTTCAACTCCTTTTGCAGCTCAGCCAGGCGAGCACTGGCATTATAAGATCTGCGGAAATGCACACAGACTTTCCTGGCCTGCCTCAGGACATCCTGTAAGCCCGGGTACCTGCCCAAGAACCGCTGCACCACCAGGTTAAGGACGTGAGCCATACAGGGCACATGGGTCAGTTGTCCCTGTCGGAGGGCGGAGAGGAGGTTGGTGCCATTGTCGCAAACCACCATTCCTGGCTTAAGCTGGCGTGGCGTCAACCACCTCTCGGCCTGCCCCTGCAGAGCAGACAGGACCTCTGCCCCAGTGTGGCTCCTGTCCCCCAAACACACCAGCGCAAGCACGGCATGGCATCTTTTTGCCTGCGTACTTGCGTAGCCCCTTGAACGCCTACGGAGCACCGCTGGTTCCGAGGACAAACCACAGGAAGAGGCCATGGAGGAAGAAGAAGAGGAGGGGGTGGAGGAGAGAGGTGTGTCACAACCAGTAGTAGCATTTTGGAGGCGTGGCGGTGGAACAACCTCCAACACTACTGCACCTTGTCCTGCATCCTTCCCAGCTGCCAAAAGAGTGACCCAATGGGCCGTGAAAGAAAGGTAACGTCCCTGTCCATGCCTGCTGGACCATGAGTCAGCGGTAAATTACGGTAATATGCACCTTACCGCTGACCGCCCTGTCCAGCGAGGCCAAGACATTGCCTTCCACATGCCTGTAGAGAGCCGGAATCGCCTTCCGTGAGAAAAAGTGGCGTTTGGGAACCTGCCACTGAGGAACCGCACATTGCACAAACTCACGGAAGGGGGCCGAGTCTACCAACTGAAAAGGCAGCAGTTGAAGCGCTAGCAATTTAGCCAAGCTAGCATTCAACCGCTGGGCATGTGGATGGCTGGGAGTGAACTTCTTTCGATGGTCCAGCAGCTGGGGCAGGGAAATTTGCCTGCTAGAATCGGACGTCGGTGTACTGCTAGCAGAGTGGGCGCAAGTACTTGGCTGTGACACACCTAATTCTACACCTTCATTCCTCTCAGTGCAGGTTTCAGAGAGGACTGAAGGTATAGTGGGGTTGGAGATCCCAGCTGATGCGGTGCAAGGAGAGGTTCGCTTTGTTCTTTGGTGTGGGTCTTTAAGGTAGGCTTGCCAACGAGCTGCATGGCAGGTCAACATATGTCTGATCAAGCATGTGGTGCCCAAGCGGCTGATGTTTTGGCCACGCGATATACGCTTGAGACATATGTTGCAAACAGCAGCTGTGCGATCTGATGCACTCACCTCAAAAAAGGCCCACACCAAAGAACTTTTTGAATGACGGGCAGAGGCAGCGCCCTGCACAGGCGGAGCTCTGCGGTGTGATTCCGTCGGTGTCCTGCCCAATACGCTGGCCACCCAAGGGCATCCTGCCTCGTTGGAGATGTGCCTCCTCCTCATCCTCCTCCTCCTCCTCTCTCCTATTAGGCACCCACGTGGAGTCAGTGACCTCATCATCCCCTCCCTCCTCATCACTGGAGCCAATCTGGCAGTATGCTGCAGCTGCTGGAGCATGACTGCCAGATTGGTGTCCTTCTTGAGCATCCACTCTCTCTGCTCTCACGCTACTGCCTTCCTCTAGCTGGGTATCATCATCAGATCCTTCTAAACGCTGGGCATCCTCCTGGAGCATGTACCCAACACTGTGCTCAAACAGTTCGGGGGACTCCTCAGGAGGAGGACATGGTGGGTCTAGGGAAGGAGTGACTAATGATGACATTGATACCAGAGAAGAGGACGCTTTGGCAGCTGCTTTGCCAGTACCCTGAGCCTGGGTGAGAGAGGATGAGGAGGATGAGGTGGGCTTGGTCATCCACTCTACCAAGTCTTCGGCATGATGTGGCTCAACATGTCCAGCTGCCGAAAAGAAGGACAAGCGTGCCCCATGGCCATGTGCTGATGACAATGCACCGCGTCCACGACCAGCACTGTTGCCCCCAGACACAGAGCCTGCTTGCCCTCTTTTTTTGCCTCCTGACTGTCTGCCTCTCCTTGTTTGCCTTCCAGACATTTTAATGGATGGCCTGCAGGGAGATGGGAAAAACAGCAATAAGGGCTACCTTCAGGTGTATACTGTGCAGGAGGCTTAGCAACAATGACACTGACACTGTCCCCTGCCTATCCTTCTCTGTCCCTAAACACAAGGATTTGCAATATGCTTCAGCAAGATTGGTTTAGCACAGAATAGCACACTGACAGTTTCCCTCACTGTCCTTCTCTGTCCCTACAAACAAGATTTAGCACAGAATAGCACACTGATAGTTTCCACGAGTGTCCTTCTCTGTCCCTAAACTCAAGGATTTCAAATATGGTTCAGCAAGATTGGTTTAGCACAGAATAGCACACTGACAGTTTCCCCGAGTGTCCTTCTCTGTCCCTAAACTCAAGGATTTCAAATATGTTTCAGCAAGATTGGTTTAGCACAGAATAGCACACTGATAGTTTCCCCGAGTGTCCTTCTCTGTCCCTACAAACAAGGTTTAGCACAGAATAGCACACTGATAGATTCCACGAGTGTCCTTCTCTGTCCCTAAACTCAAGGATTTCAAATATGGTTCAGCAAGATTGGTTTAGCACAGAATAGCACACTGACAGTTTCCCCGAGTGTCCTTCTCTGGCCCTAAACTCAAGGATTTCAAATATGGTTCAGCAAGTTTGGTTTAGCACAGAATAGCACACTGATAGTTTCCCCGAGTGTCCTTCTCTGTCCCTAAACTCAAGGATTTCAAATATGGTTCAGCAAGATTGGTTTAGCACAGAATAGCACACTGATAGTTTCCCCGAGTGTCCTTCTCTGTCCCTACAAACAAGGTTTAGCACAGAATAGCACACTGATAGTTTCCACGAGTGTCCTTCTCTGTCCCTAAACTCAAGGATTTCAAATATGGTTCAGCAAGATTGGTTTAGCACAGAATAGCACACTGACAGTTTCCCCGAGTGTCCTTCTCTGGCCCTAAACTCAAGGATTTCAAATATGGTTCAGCAAGATTGGTTTAGCACAGAATAGCACACTGACACTTTCCCTCACTGTCCTTCTCTGTCCCTACAAACAAGATTTACCACAGAATAGCACACTGATAGTTTCCACGAGTGTCCTTCTCTATCCCTAAACTCAAGGATTTCAAATATGGTTCAGCAAGATTGGTTTAGCACAGAATAGCACACTGACAGTTTCCCCGAGTGTCCTTCTCTGGCCCTAAACTCAAGGATTTCAAATATGGTTCAGCAAGATTGGTTTAGCACAGAATAGCACACTGACACTTTCCCTCACTGTCCTTCTCTGTCCCTACAAACAAGGTTTAGCACAGAATAGCACACTGACACTTTCCCTCACTGTCCTTCTCTGTCCCTACAAACAAGGTTTAGTACAGAATAGCACACTGACAGTTTCCCTCACTGTCCTTCTCTGTCCCTACAAACAAGGTTTAGCACAGAATAGCACACTGATAGTTTCCCTCACTGTCCTTCTCTGTCCCTACAAACAAGATTTAGCACAGAATAGCACACTGATAGTTTCCACGAGTGTCCTTCTCTGTCCCTAAACTCAAGGATTTCAAATACGGTTCAGCAAGATTGGTTTAGCACAGAATAGCACACTGATAGTTTCCCCGAGTGTCCTTCTCTGTCCCTAAACTCAAGGATTTCAAATATGGTTCAGCAAGATTGGTTTAGCACAGAATAGCACACTGATAGTTTCCCCGAGTGTCCTTCTCTGTCCCTAAACTCAAGGATTTCAAATATGGTTCAGCAAGATTGGTTTAGCACAGAATAGCACACTGACAGTTTCCCCGAGTGTCCTTCTCTGTCCCTAAACTCAAGGATTTCAAATATGGTTCAGCAAGATTGGTTTAGCACAGAATAGCACACTGACACTTTCCCTCACTGTCCTTCTCTGTCCCTACAAACAAGGTTTAGCACAGAATAGCACACTGATAGTTTCCCTCACTGTCCTTTTCTGTCCCTACAAACAAGATTTAGCACAGAATAGCACACTGATAGTTTCCACGAGTGTCCTTCTCTGTCCCTAAACTCAAGGATTTCAAATGCGGTTCAGCAAGATTGGTTTAGCACAGAATAGCACACTGATAGTTTCCCCGAGTGTCCTTCTCTGTCCCTAAACTCAAGGATTTCAAATATGGTTCAGCAAGATTGGTTTAGCACAGAATAGCACACTGACACTTTCCCTCACTGTCCTTCTCTGTCCCTACAAACAAGGTTTAGCACAGAATAGCACACTGATAGTTTCCCTCACTGTCCTTCTCTGTCCCTACAAACAAGATTTAGCACAGAATAGCACACTGACAGTTTCCCTCACTGTCCTTCTCTGTCCCTACAAACAAGGTTTAGCACAGAATAGCACTGATAGTTTCCCTCACTGTCCTTCTCTGTCCCTACAAACAAGATTTAGCACAGAATAGCACACTGACACTTTCCCTCACTGTCCTTCTCTGTCCCTACAAACAAGGTTTAGCACAGAATAACACACTGACACTCTCCCTACCTATCCTTATCTGTCCCTAAACACAAGGAATCCAGGATTAGTAAAGGAAAAAAATGACACTGTTCCTGCCTATGCTTCTCTTTCCCTGCTCCGGAACACACTACACAAGGCCGCCGCGCTGGCGGCCTTTTATAGTGTGGGGCGTGTACTAAACCCCCTCAGCAATAATTGGCCACAGGCATCCTGCCTGTGGCCAATCATTGCTCTCCTCGCTGCCGGCGCTGTGATTGGCCAAGCATGCGGGGTCACAGTGCATGCTTGGCCAATCACAGCGCCTGGATGACACTGCGATGGCGTAGTGCATTGTGGGCCGTTCGCGTCACTCGAATTTGGCGCGAACGGCCCAAATCGTTCGATCTTCGTCGAATGATCGAACAGCCGATGTTCGAGTCGAACGTATGTTCGAGTCGAACACGAAACTCATCCCTAATGATGACGTCACCAGAAGCCGAACAAGAGAGATCACTGGAAGGAAGGACAGGTGTTCAGCACACCACTGAGAAACCAGGCTACGCGCTCGGAGCTATCTGCTCCTTCAAGATTTGCTAGGACCTATGGTCTGCTCTGGAGCGCCCATTTAAACATGTTTTTCCCTGTTAGAGCACTGTAAAGCTTGGATTTCCGTCTAAGATACTTCACCTGTGCAGGTAACCTGGGGCAGCCGCAGTAACATTCAGTTTTTGCATGTTACATATGTTTGCCAAGTTATAGTAAATGTTGATTCAACTGCGCAGACCCTGATCTGAAGATATTCAAGGGGTGCATTTGGGGATATGGCATACCATCAAAGAACTAGGGTCCTTATTACTAGCACATTATGTGAAACTTACCTTAGAACGAAACCCTCCAACAGCGAGCTGTCACTGCTGACACAGCTTCCATCTTCGCCTGGCCTTACTTCAGGGTTTGTGAGTGTCCGGAACCGCGATGACGTCACTCTCGCACATACGCGCGGGAGCTGCCATTTATTGCCAGGGTGGCCGTTCCTTCAGAGTGCATACGTCGGTGATGAAACAGGTGCAAGCTTAGGAGATATTTACAGTACCTATAAGTAAGCCTTATTATAGGCTTATCTATGGGTACAATTCATGCATGGGAGTTTACTCCCACTTGAACCACAGTATGGGGTATGTGTAACATCAATACGGTAGAGGTTCATGAGTAACTACAAGGAAAAACAGCAACCAGTCCTTGCCGTGGTACCTGATAGGCGGCAGGTTCTCCGGTAGCAAGGGGGTCAGTGCGTTGACTCCCTCCCAATCTGCCTATCTCTGTTTGTTACCAGGTGCGGACTAACATCACAGAGATCTAATACCTGGCCACTTGGTATGGTAAGAGAAAAGTTAAGTGAGTGTGGATGAGGTCTGCGCTGTGTGCTTAGCGGGACCCCATTCTGTTACTGGGAGTGAGGTAACAGGGGTACGCTGACTGGTGAAGTGGGCAGAGGCTCAGCCTGTCCCTCCGAATGCAACACATACATCAGTACAAGTGTGTAGAACACAGGACAAAAGTTTAACCACTTACCCACTGGACACTTTTACCCCCTTCCTGACCAGGCCAATTTTCAGCTTTCAGCGTTGCCTCACTTTGAATGACAATTGCGTGGTCATGCAACACTGTACCCGGACAAAATGTTTATAATTTTCCTTGCAAACAGAGCTTTCTTTTGGTGGTATTTAATCACCACAGGTTTTTTTTTTTTTTTGCTAAATAAACAAATAAAGGCTGAAAATTTTGAAAAAAAACCCCCCAAACTTTCATAGTTTTTTATAAAATTTTGGAAACAGGTAATTTTTCTCCTTCACTGATGTGCACTAACGAAGCTGCACTGATGGACATTGATGGGCACTGATAGGCTTCACAGATAGCAACTGATGGGCACTGATGAAGCGGCAGTGATGGGCATTGATAGGCTGCACTAATGATGCCTCACTGGTGGGCACTGATGAGGTGGCACTGATGGACGCACTGAAGGGCGGCACTGATTGGCACTGGTAGGTGGCACTGATGAGGAGGCACTGATGGGCACTGATTGGCAGCACTGATGGACACTGGTGGGCACACATTGGCAGCACTGGTGGGCACTGTTTGGACTGCACTGATAATCAGTGCCCTGTTACACGTCCCTTTT
This sequence comes from Rana muscosa, assembly GCA_029206835.1. Classification (NCBI taxonomy): domain Eukaryota; kingdom Metazoa; phylum Chordata; class Amphibia; order Anura; family Ranidae; genus Rana; species Rana muscosa. The sequence continues at coordinate 496,141,503 of CM055121.1, forward strand.
AGAGAAGCCGGTTATCGGCTCTTTTCTCCCTTACTCATGCTGTCAGCATGAGGAAAGGAGTGCCGATAACTGACTTCTATTTACATCCATGATCTGCTGTGATTGGACATAGCTAATCAGGTAGTAAAGAGCCGCTGATTGGCTCTTTACCTCAATCTGTGATCAGCAGTGTCCTCCAGACACTGTGATCACAAAGCGCGCTGCCCGTGCCCCGCAGTGGGCGCACAAAGAGAGTGATCACAGGAGGCCACCATATGACAGCCTCCCAGAACTGGCTGTCCGTGCTGTAGCTGTCATTCGGCTATAGCGTGGACAGCAAGTGGTTAAGGAGGAACTCCATATCTTGGGTACTGCACACATGTGGCTCATCTCTGAGTTAGGAGACTGCCTTAATCTTTGACTTTTTACATGACGACGGCTCCTGTCTGGTCCCCAGGCATTGGTGAGCATGCGTTCAGGTGAAGTATTATCCCATGTGCAAAGGTTAGTGACCCCATTATATACCTGGTGTAGTCCAAAGAACTCACCCCGAGGGGGAATCTCTCATGTTACCCTTGCTTGGCCCCCAACGAGGGAGGGAAGCATAGAGGATGTGACAGATAACCTGTCTACCTCCCCTTACACATGTGGTTGCAATGCTGCCCTTTCACTTGAATAGGTGCTGTTCAACCACCAAACGTTTAGACTCCTTTCACACTGAGGCAGTTTTTAGGCATTTTAGCTCTTGAAGTAAAAAGCGCCTGAAAACTGCCTCCTATTCTGTACACTGTGTGCTTTCACACTGGGGCAGTGCGCTTGCGGGACATTAGGAAAAGTCCTGCAAGCAGCATCTTTGGGGCGGGTCGGGAGCTCTGTATTTAGCACTCCCAAAACACCTCTGCCCATTGCCTTAAAAGTGCTTAGAAAGCGCTGCAAAACTGGAGTTGTTACCCTTTTTTGGGGGTAATAACCGGCCCGCTAGTGGCCGAAAAGCATTGCAAAAGCACTGCTAAAACAGCGCTAAAGCGCCGCAAAAACGAGCAGTGCTTTAGCGCTAACGGCCCACGCTGCCAGTGTGAAAGTACTCTTAGTTTTTGTTGCAGCCATTAAGCAAAGCAGCTGCAGCAAGTGTACATCCAGGGGTGGCTGCATACCCTTGTTTAGGTTGCTGACCAGGGAGGTGGAAAAACTGCAGCTGCACATATGAATGAACCCAAACAGGCATTGATTGGTTTTGATATATTCTGGTATATCCAGAATCTATTCTTTATTTGTCGGCAAATAAGCCTGGTCATTATCAAGTGCACTTTATGTTTGCAATTTGCTGTACCAAATTATGTTATGTATGCATCAAAACAAGCACATTCATTTGGAAATACAGTTAGGCTTGTTCTGTGAACTGGAACACACAGCTAAACTGACCCTAAGAAAACCTTAAAACTGACAGAGATGTATTATAATAACAGAACCTGCAAAGTGAGAAATTCTGACAGCCGACAAATGACAGTTAATTAAAAATAAATGGCAGTCATCATCCCCACAAATTAGCATTATTCCTCTTGATGGATTTTTAGTCTACATCAAGCCTCCTCTGTTCTCATTGCTTCTGCCTCTTGACTTGTGCTAGTGAATAGGTTAATCAGCATAGGCTTTATCAGCCGCACTTAGGCAAGTATTCATAATAAAAAGCCTCATGATGGATTTGGCTATGGGTGAAAAACACAAGCATGTAAAGAGCTGGGCCTTGGATCTCTAAGCCCACCATCTATATTAGGAAGGTGACAGAGAAAGGAACGGACAGGAGAAAAGATTAGGCTGTGGTTTTGTGATAACAAATTACATCAACTGATTTCCTGACTATAAACATGACTCTCCAGATAAGAGGAAGACCTGGGAACACTGACACACTGTTCTGCTGGAAGGCTCGTAGGATACTGTTCACACAAATCAGTTGGAAAACCTTTATTTACAGCTAGAAACTCCCAGTCTCTGAAGTGGAAAGCGTTTCCTCAGCCCACACATGAGTCTTACCGTTATCTGTGTAGGAAGCAGGCCTTGCTGTGTGCCTATACTATGCATGCATGACGTATAGCTTTCATTGGAAGGACCATGCTAAAAAGGATGGACAGCTGGCTCTTACAGTAACAAAGCTTCATCTGTTTGCTGTGCTCTTGTCTCCTCAATCATATATATTATTTTTTTTTGTTTATCTTAGACAAAGTTCACCCATACATAGCCGACAAACAATGTGACTGTTCCTAAATGATATACATATATGCTCAGTCAATGCTCAAGTCTCATCATGCCTCTGGGAGTAAAGCCTCGTACACACGACCTAGAATCTCGTCAGGAAAAAACCCGTCTTTTTTCCCTGACGAGATTCTTGACAAGAATCTTGTCCTGGCCGAGTGTACACACGCTTGATTCAAAAGAACTGCCGTTCTTTTGAATGGAACGAACGCGGTGACGTCATCGACTACGACGAGCGTGTGCGCTCGTCACATTCTATGCCGTCGCCGCCATCTTGCTACACCCTACCTATGCCTAGGAAGCTACCGCGCATGCTTCAAAGTCATTTCGAGCATGCGCGGGTTTCCACTGCGACAAGTAAGCGTACACACTCTCGGGTTTCTCGTCTGGAAACAGGCCGACGAGAATCCCGACGAGAAAATAGAGAGCAGGTTCTCTATTTTTGTCGTCGAGATTCTGGCCAGTTTTCTTGACGAGAAACCTGAAAGCCTCGTACAGACACACAGTTTACTCGGCAAGAAAGCTCTGCCAGCAATTTTCTTGCTGGTTCTTGCCGAGAAAACCGGTCATGTGTACGAGGCTTAACTGTAACTGCCAGCCTTGCAATGCCTCATAGGAAATGTAGTTCCACAACAGCTGGAGGGCCCCAGGTTGCCTACCCCTGAACTAGGCTATACCTCCGAAAGTAAAGAATATCAAAATAAATGAAAGGGCTTTACAAAGAAACTCAGCATTGACAGTAGTAACATATACTCCTGTTATATGAGTCTACTATCAAACCCACCATATATAATTCAAAGACACCCCTATTTAATATCAGTATTAACAAACCCATATCAAAATTCAAGGGACCAGCTATGTATACATACATATATATGTCACGGTATATATACACCTTTATACAGAATATACTGTATTTTAATGTCTGCCCTGTTCTTTTTATGTACTCTCCAGGCAAAAATTAAAAACAAATCCTCTTGCAATGTTCCTGGAAATAATGCATCTTCCTAATATTCTCATTTTGCTTATTGTTATCTCTTCCCGACCACATACCAAATATATGCAGCAGCAGGCAGAGCGGGCCTTAAAGCGGTCCTTCAGTCATTTTTTCATCTCTAAATCTATTAAATCTTCTGCCTTTGTTGTTGTAACTTTGGATAGTAAAACATTTTTTTTTTCTGCCAGTAAATATCTTATACAGCCCACTTCCTGTTTCTTGTCTGGTAAAAAGCCTAAGCTTATGACATCATGCACAGCTCTCTCTCTCTCTCTGTCACTCTTGTGGGAGTTTGCCAGAAAGGGAGGGGGGATGAGTCATAAGAGGGACAATGAGAGCTGCAGGTGTGCCTCTGTGTGTCTGTGTAAATCCAGGAAGTGAACAGGCAGCAGCTTCAGCTGCCCACAGTTAAAATGGTTGCAGCCAGACAGCGGGGGGAGATTTCTGCAGCATATTTGGCAAGTACAGAATCACAGTATATATAAAATAATATGCAAAGTGATTAGAGGGAAGCTTCAGAATGGCAAACATGTTTTTTTATTACAAAATATGTGAGCAGACTGCAGTTCCTCTTTAATGCCCAGCCATATTTGTCCATGGCGGTCTGAGGTTGTGTGTTGAGAGCGGGCTCATTTCACATTTTTTAGCACACTGAATGAGCTGTCTCTGAAAGCTCTCGGTCACATCTTGTTATCAGCAGCCAGCAGGACAGGCTCCTGATCATATGACAGACATACCTCCCAACATTTAGAGATGGGGATGAGGGACACCTACTAACAAACGTATGTAGGCATAGGACACACACCCTGTCACACCCCCTTAAAGGAAAAATTAACCCAAAAAAAAAAAGGTTAATTAAATCCATAAGTGTTTTTTTTTTTTTTTTTTGTTCTACCACGACTATTCCTTTATATTGGCTTTTAAAGTGTACAAATGCAGCAATTTAGAAATTGGATGAAAGGTTTAGCGATAAAAAGTTCATTTTATATACAACTATATAGATCAGACCAAAATGAGGGACAATTGAGGAGGAAAGAGGGACCGAGGGACATTGCTCCAAATCAGGGACAGTCCCTTAAAATCAGGGACAGTTGGGAGAGACAATCACAGTGCTCAGGTGATCAAGACACCACTCCACCTGCCTGCATTAAGACCCACTTAAAGGCCTGACAGGAGGCAACATAAAAGAGTTGGGCCCCTTTCACACTAGCGGACCGTATGTCCGCTTTTTCATCCATCCGTTTATGGATGAAAAAGGGACATACATTAGTCCCTATGAGATCGCGGGTGTCAGCGGATGAACCACCGCTGACACCCGATCTCCTCCGTGTCCGCAATCCCCCGATTCTGCAGACGGAGGAAAATCCTATTTTTCTATCCTTCTGCAGAGCGGATCGGATTAACACGGACAGACGGTCCGTGTTCATTCGATCCCCCCATAGGGGAGAGCGGAGATCTGACAGGGCGGTCCCTGCACAGTGTGCAGGGACCGCCCTGTCATCCGGCTCAGCGGGGATCAGTGGGATCAGCGGGGATCAGCGGAGCGATCCTCGCTGAGCAAGCGGAGGTTCACAGGGTGGATCTTCATGGATCTGCCCCGTGTGAAAGGGGCCTTAAAGCGTATGTAATCTCAAAAACAAAAAATTTAACATGTTGCAGCAGAGTAATCTATAGATGTGCTAGCTGCATTTTTATTTTTTCACCTGGTGATTTTGCTGTTTTTTTAACTTTCTTTACTAAACAAGCTGTTAAGCAAAAAAGGAAATTAGAGGGATGAGACAGACTATTTACCACTGACAGAGGTGTTTACAGTGGTCAGCTTTTATTCATTTATGTAAAACATTTATCCCAGGCAGGAGCAAAAAAAAACAGTTTCTGTAACTGATTAAGGGCTCGTTACACTTGCTTCAAAATGTGGCATTGAACACACTTTTTTTTAAATCACTCTGAATGTCAATCAAAGCCCCTGTCAATAAATTAAATGGTAAGCTTACAGTCTTGTTCTCATGTTGTGTTTGCTTTGCTTCAAAAATTATACCCCATGGCTCTTTTATAGTGCTTCAAAGCATCCCCAACACCTTAGAAGGCTATGACACTTACAGCACCTGCAGCTTTTGAGAGGAGGTATTGCAGGTATGAGATATCCCAGAATGCACTGGGAATCCAACAGCTAAACCGGAAAGACATCATCATCAGTCACTTCCAGATCATGCGTATATATTCTGGGAGTGTCTGGTGCAGATGTCAAATCTGGTGTGCCGTGTGGAGCAACAGGAAGGTGAGCAGGGTCTGGACTGGAGCAGAGCAACTAGCAGACAGCACAGGTGGTGTTCAACATGGGAATGCTACAGGGGATGGTGAACGGGACTGGAGAGTGAGGACTGAGTGGCAGAGAATCAGCAGAGCTGGAAAACCAGAGCGGGGGAAACTAGCAATGTCACATGTGTTGAGCAGCATGGGAGCAATATAGCTGGAGGTGAGCAGGCACCAGAGAGAGCAAGATCAGCAAACTAGAGGATCAGCAGAGATGGGGGTTACTACTGAGAGGGGGATCAGTGGAGCTGGGGGTTACTACTGAGCGGGGGTTTAACAGAGCTGGGGGTTACTACTGAGCAAAGGATCAGCAAAGCTGGGGGTAACTACTAAGCGGGGGATCTGCTGAACGAGGGTACTAATAAGCTGGGGATCTGCAAAAAGAGGATACTAATAGGCTGGGGATCTGCTGAAAGAGGGTACTAAGAAGTTGGGGATCTGCTGAGTGTGGGTAATACTGAGCTGGGGTTCTACTGGGCCCCTTTAAAACAAATGAATGAAAATGAGCACATACAGGGCATTTGCCAAGCTTCAATAAAACTTCAAAATGGCATCAACGAAGCATCACTGAATCATCAAAAACCCATCAAAAAAGCATGTGGAAGCAGTAGGCGCTTTAATGTGTGTTAAAGTCAAAGCAAGTATCAATGAGCCCTAAAACATGTTAGCTGGAGTTAAGTTAAATTTATTGTTATTTATGTAAGTTCATCCAAATTTACTAGTTCATCTAACACTACCCTCACAAAAGGGTAACAATGCTGCTGTCAATGGGTAGCTCCATTGCTCCACTTTAGGGTGTAGCTACTGTAGCACTACCCCCAGTTAAGAGAGCTGCTGGTATTATTTGGGCCTGTACCGTACTGCTGTCAACCCCCAAACCGGCTCTAACCCTCCGCTGGCACAGCTGCAAATAAATGGGATTGTGGAACCCACTGGCTATAGGAACCACAATGCCGCAATAGAGCATACAGTACAATTCAAGATTAGTTTACCTGTGTTTAGCTGTCTCCCTGGAACAGTTAACACTCCACACAATGTGCTTGCTTATCCACAAAAGTATTTTTACTGAATAAAAGATGACAGGTTAAACAAATATGCGTTTGCTTATGCAGAGCCCTGCAAAACCAAAGTGATAAACATATAATGTTACCAAATATAATGCAATACTATAATATTAAATGTCTTTAAACTAACTATGCTTGCGAGCTTTCCCCTCGTGGGCAATACTGCGCCCACACAGTGTCAACGTGAGTTCCAGTCAGGCCTGACTAACTCCAAACACTGTCACTCCAATGAAAATTTTGCTAGCAAACGTTGGTGCACTTAATGTTTGCAATCCAAGGGATATCAAATAACGTTAGCTGAACATCGGCTATAATTAAGACGTGAAGTCACGGGCGATAAAATGCTCAGCCTTAGTCAAAAGATGTCGGCCTAATTACAGTTTAAAGTCCTGGGCAAGTGCCCTCTCACCCGACCAGGCCCAGTACGTCCTGCTGGTTTTGTGCTGGTGCTCCGGCACATGATCTCCCCACCAACCGTAGTCTCCGGTCCCTCAGACAACCGTATGGAAGTCGATAGATGGGTCGACTTTTGGATGCTCTGGGATATCAGCAGGCTCTTCTGATGAGATCCCTCTCTCTCCGACGAGCAGGTTTCCCAGATTCTGTAGTCCCAGGCTCTACGGCCTAGACAAGCACAACAGGCCCCAACACAGGCTCCGACTTGCTGGGTGGGCGATGTCCAAAGAGACCGGGCATTGCTCCTCCTCCACTTAAATAACCCTTCTCCAGCAGACCTTGCACCGGGCAATGCACTGTGGGTGTACAGCTGCACTGTGGGTACAGTAGTCTATATAGTATCCACGGCATTGGAGTCCATCTCTCTCTGTACTACAAGTTCCACTGTGCACCTTTCCTTTCAAGTCAAACAGTAGTCAATAGAGTTTCGGAGGGATCTGGGTGCATTTGTGTATAAAATAGTCCTTATAACATACCAATAGGCAACACCACGCTACACTACCTTAAGACAGCTACAAGACTGATGTCTCTATCATTGTCGGTACCCAAAAGCTGCTCTAGTTCATTATTTATTCCTAAAATCTGGGCACGTCAGATGTACCCTCATTGCGCACAAGTCATAACTGTGTTTGGCTTTGCCAATGCTGCTCTGGGAATGCTCCATAACTGTGCTTGTGTCAAGACCTGGATCCCCTGGTGACACTGTGATCCCCAGAGCTGAAGAGCATAGTTCCGGAGGCCAGCAGCAGGTGTCCCCCAGCAGCAGGTGTCCCCCAGCAGCCAGCAGAATCCAGTAAATAGGCTCTACCTGATGATGGCTGTTGAGGGTGTAAATAATCCCTCAGTGCCTCGGTGTTCTGCCTGTGAGCCTCTTTCCCGCTTGATCCTGTTATCCCATCTCTGCTCCCCTTGTCCCCAAAATGCTGGTTGTACCCTGTTTATGTGAGCTTTTCTCCATTTGCACATAAGTGTATCATAATCAGGTTGATTGGTTTGTTACTTTCTTCACTGTCACATTCATTTTTCACTTTTGCTTTGTTTACAGTCTGTTGATGTTGGATGGGTATTTGTATTAATAAACATTGTTTAAATGATATTCAGTCTGAGTCCAGCTTCCTTAAGGTGATTGTAAAGGATAATATATATATATATATATATTAGGGATGTTACTGATTAAAATTTTCGTGTTCGATTAATCGTTTTATTTTTTTAATCGATTAAACGACTAATTTCGATTAATTATAATGCACATACAGATCCAACTACTTTTAGCTGATCTCCTTGCAGGCTGTTTCCCAATGCAGCTACCAACCACTCGAAAAATGATTAGCAGGATACAAAAAACACACAAAGGCAGCTCTCGATGGGAATAGCATTAAAACTTTTATAGTCTTCAAGTAGGTAACAAAATAAATATTGCACTGCAGATAAAATCGATGTAGCTACATAAACTGTAAAAATGGTGCAAGTAATAACAAACGGTAGAAAAAGCAGTCATAAAAACATGTAGCTAAGTATGATACTGGTATAAAAATGTGTACAACGATACCACTGCTGAATCCAGATGAGGAGGGGTTAACATCCGTCCGTCGGCATGTAGATGTCCCGTGAAGGGAACTATCACAACTCCCAGTGGATGGCTGTAGAATCCCAGGTTGATAGAGGGAAGTGTAACAGCCCTTGCGTGTGGCAGATAGTAAGGTCCCGCCGGCATGCAGATATGAAGGCACAGCAAAGGAGCCCTTCAGATGGACACGGCAAGCCCCGCCGGTGTCTGTGGTGTCACCGGCTCTCCAACGGAACTCCCTGAAGACCAGGAATTTTGATCGATCAAAAAACTTAATCGATTAATCGAGGAATTAATAGTTAATTTCCACAGCCCTAATATATATATATATATATATATATATATATATATACACATACACACAGTGGGGAGAACAAGTATTTGATACACTGCCGATTTTGCTGGTTTTCCTACTTACAAAGCATGTAGAGGTCTGTAATTTTTATCATAGGTACTCTTCAACTGTGAGAGACGGAATCTAAAAAAATCCATAAAATCACATTGTATGATTTTTAAGTAATTAATTTGCATTTAATTGCATGACATGAGTATTTGATAAATCAGAAAAGCAGAACTTAATATTTGGTAAAGAAACCTTTGTTTGCAATTACAGAGATCATACGTTTCCTGTAGTTCTTGACCAGGTTTTCACACACTGCAGCAGGGATTTTGGCCCACTCCTCCATACAGAGCTTCTCCAGATCCTTCAGGTTTTGGGGCTGTCATTGGGCAATACGGACTTTCAGCTCCCTCCAAAGATTTTCTATTGGGTTTAGGTCTAGAGACTGGCTAGGCCACTCCAGGACTTTGAGATGCTTCTTACGGAGCCACTCCTTTGTTGTCCTGGCTGTGTGTTTTGACTCGTTGTCATGCTGGAAGACCCAGCCACGACCCATCTTCAATGCTCTTACTGAGGGAAGGAGGTTGTTGGCCAAGATCTCGCGATACATGGCCCCATCCATCCTCCCCTCAATATGGTGCAGTCGTCATGTCCCCTTTGCAGAAAAGCATCCCCAAAGAATGATGTTTCTACCTCCATGCTTCATGGTTGGGATGGTGTTCTTGGGGTTGTACTCATCCTTCTTCTTCCTCCAAACACGGCGAGTGGAGTTTAGACCAAAAAGCTCTATTTTTGGCTCATCAGACCACATGACCTTCTCCCATTCCTCCTCTGGACCATCCAGATGGTCATTGGCAAACTTCAGAAGGGCCTGGACATGCGCTGGCTTTAGCAGGGGGAGCTTGCGTGTGCTGCGTAGTGTGCTACTATTGGTTTTATTTGAGACTGTGGTCCCAGCTCTCTTCAGGTCATTGACAAGGTCCTGCTGTGTAGTTCTGGGCTGATGCCTCACCTTCCTCATGATCATTGATGCCCCACAAGGCGAGATCTTGCATGGAGCCCCAGACCAAGGGAGATTGACCGTCATCTTGAACTTCTTCCATTTTCTAATAATTGCACCAACAGTTGTTGCCTTCTCACCAAGCTGCTTGCCTATTGTCCTGTAGCCCATCCCAGCCTTGTGCTGGTCTACAATTTTAGACCTGATGTCCTTACACAGCTCTCTGGTGTTGGCTATTGTGGAGAGTTTGTTTGATTGAGTGTGTTGGCAGGTGTCTTTTATATAGGTAACGAGGGTGCTGGCTGGCCTCAGGGTGCTGTCCTGGCTGGCCTTAGGGTGCTGGCCTGGCTGGCCTCAGGGTGCTGGCCTCAGGGTGCTGGCCGTGCTGGTCTCAGGGTGATGGCCTGGCTGGCCTCAGGGTGCTGGCCTGGCTGGCCTCAGGGTGCTGGCCGTGCTGGTCTCAGGGTGCTGGCCTAGCTGGCCTCAGGGTGCTGGCCTGGCTGGCCTCAGGGTGCTGGCCTGGCTGGTCTCAGGGTGCTGGCCTGGCTGGTCTCAGGGTACTGGCCTGGCTGGTCTCAGGGTGCTGGCCTCAGGGTGCTGGCTGGCTGGTCTCAGGGTGCTGGCCTGGCTGGTCTCGGTGCTGGCCTGGCTGGTCTCAGGATGCTGGGTGGCTGGTCTCAGGATGCTGGCTGGCTGGCTGGCCTCAGGGTACTCGGTACTGGCCTGGCTGGTCTCAGGGTGCTGGCCTGGCTGTGTGAGAAGAGGAGACGTGGGCTCATCCTAGCGTTGCTGTGTGACTCCGCCTCCGCGTGATATCACACGCAACCGGCCGCATACTGAAGGACAGGTGGCAGGCGAGGTCGGAGCCTGGAGGAGGAGCTCAGAGTCTGCTCGGCTCAGTTCACCTGCCCCTGACAGTGACTCGAATTGAGTCCTTCACTATGCGGCGATGCTGGTGAAGGATCGGCTCGGGCAGCTCGGCTGCTCTAGTCCTGCAAAGGGAACAGCGTTACTGCTGTGAAAAAAGTTCAGGGACGCCATTCCCACGCGTTCCTGCAGGTCTCGAGCCCTGGGTAAGAGGGCATGAAAGATGGACACTAAGGGAGCTGTTTTTTTGCATAAGGGTCTTCAGAGATCAGCACTGGGACTAGCTAATTTAAAAAGCTAAGCAAAGTGAGTTATATCTGACTAAAACACTTTATTTACATCATATGTTTAGTGAAATACTATGCTTTGCAAGTAACTTGGCAATAGACAACTCATTGTTTGCCTTGGAAATGTAGTGTTGATCTATGCTTTCACAGTACTCACACAATTGTATGCATTTGGTAGGCTTGTTGGCTCTCAGTTGGAACATCAACAAATGCTTACATTAAACCTAACCTAATGTATTAAAGTATAAATAAAGGAAGAGTGGGACTTTTAAGGTGCACTTAGACACATGATTAATAGAAAATATAATTTTAGTTGATAGAAAAATACCATTTACATATAATGTTAAAAATTATTTCAATTACAGTAACAAACAATGGAGTATTATACAGACAAATAATCTTGACGTTTCGCCAAAAAACTGGCTTCTTCAGGAGTATTAATTATTGTCATGTATTACTAGAACGAGAAATACACACAGTAAATATACAAAATACACTAATAGATTACTCTACAAAATAATATTTAAATATTCAAAAAAAGTGATACAAGGACATTTACAAAAAATTTGGAATGCCCTCCTGGGCGTCCAATTGTTTCGGGCAATGGATGTTTAACAGAGCATGCAAGTAAACTTGTGGATGATTATCTCAGACCACATGTCGGCTCTCTCAGTTCTTATATACAGGATACGTCGGACCTTATTAGGTCCATTGATGCCCTGCATATACCACCGGGATCTTGGCTGGTGGCTATTGATGTAGAGGCTCTTTACAACTCTATCCCCCATGAGTGGGGGGTTAGAGTTGTTCAGGGCTTTTTATCAGAGAGAGGACCTGGAGCTGACAAGTATAATCAATTCATCTTGGAACTATTGATGTTCATTTTATTGAACAACATTTTTGTTTTTGACCAGTCCCACTACCTCCAGGTACAGGGTGTTGCGATGGGGACCAAGTGTGCCCCATCGTACGCCAATCTGTACCTGGGGGGGGTGGGAACGAGAGATATTTTCTTCCAATGAATTTGGGGACCATTTCTCCCATGTCCTCATTTGGCGCCGATTCATCGATGACATCTTTGTTGTTTGGACGGGGTCCAATCATGAATTGCAGGCTTTCATGTCCAAATTAACTACAAATCGTTATAATCTTAAATTCACGATGACATGTGATCAACAGATTATTAACTTTTTTACGATCCCATATTGTGTTTTTTTTTTTTTATTATTAAATGGGGATTTACCATCGCTACCTCTTCTAGAGAGATAAAATGATAGGAAATCACTTTTTGTATTGGTGAAATGGTCATTAGAACAAATAAAGGGATGAACCTCCACAGAGGGGATACAGGCAGTAATAAAAACTTGAAAGAGAGTCTAGCCCTCACTCAACTCTGACCAGCACTAAAAAAAGTGTTGCCTTTACATGCACTTTAATAATTCAATAGCCATTGCAGAATTGCAAATTTCCCAAAATACTAAACTGTTTTCTGTATTATTTAATTGAGTTTCTTGGAAAGCTTTAATGTTCTGCTTTATGTTGGCGACAAGTTTTCTTAATATGCACACAAAACTGTCACTAGCTTTTGTTTTATGGAATATAAAGTACCACTCGTGCTGTTTATAAGCATTCAAAGCTCACAAGTGTCACAGACACGAGGAACATTGTGTTCCCGTTGCTGTCGGTCACACAGATACTTGAAGAACAGGAAATGATAAGTTAGAAGAGGAAATTACATCAACAGTATGTAACGTATACATTTCCTTACCAGGTACTTTAATGTCTCTTCCATTCTTCACAGAACAGAAACTGTACTGTATATAAAAGGCCGTTGTGCTTTCTCAATAGCCGTAGAGCACTCAAGATGAAAGGACTAAGCCAAGCGCGGGGTTAATACCCTGAAAAGCCAAACACTTGACCAAACATTACAGCAATCTCATTTTACATTGTTGGGCTTCGTACAGCTATGTATTAGGTTCAAATAAGTTTACTTACAGCGCAGGTTGAGAAGACTATGTTAATCTCTCCGGCATTAGTCAGGCTGAACTAAGTAAGCGGACATTTAAAGCAGCCACTAATTGTAAACAGTAACGGGCCTCAAATAGGCTGCAAAGGTATTTGCATAAAATGCTGAACTCAAGTTCAAAGTCATTATATGGATTTTACACTTCATGGTTGGGTAATATCAATTGATTAATCATTGAAAGTGTTTTCCATCCCTGAAGTTACATTTGTATATAGAGCAATGAATGTGTATAGAGCAATGAACTAACCTAAGGTTGGTTGTCTATGCATGTCGGGCAGCTACAAACCCATAAACACAGGACATGTAATTACTGGAATCAGTATGGTGAGTGTGATCTACAACATTTTGTTATATGACTTAAAGTATATATGCACATTATAGTTAGAACATTCACAGTTAAAATAAGTTTGTCAACCACAAAATTATTCTTAGACACAAAGCCACCAAATAATTAGACAAAGTAGCATGAAGTCTGTCAGCATCCAGTCAACTGTTAAGACCTGTTCACACTATGGTGCATGTGCTTCAATGCATTTATCACACATCGTGGTACACAGTCTATGGACTTTGAATGGGCCCCAACAAAGGAAAAAAAATAAAAATTCCTGCTGCACAATGCGTTCTGTAGATGTGTTGGGGTACCATTCAAAATGATTGGCAGCACAGTGCATTTAAAGTGATACTATAGGTTCGCAATTTTATTTTTTTTAAATAACAAACATGTTACTGTGCAGCTCGTTTTGCACATAGTGGCCCTGAACTGCGTTTTCTGGGGTCCCCGGCAGCTCTCTCGGCTCCTCCCTGCCTCAGATAACCTCCTCTGGGAAGCGCTCTCCCAAGGGGGTTACCTTGCGGGCGCGCTCCTGAGTCCTGCATTTGACGTCCATAGCTGCCGAGTGCAGGACTTGGCCCCGCCCCCCTGGCGCCTGCGTCATTGTATTTGATTGACAGCGGCGCAAGCCAATGGCTGCGCTGCTATCAATCTATCCAATGAAGAGCCGAGAACCCCGGGCAAAGATCCAGCGTGTTCACGACGCAAGACTTTCCAGGGCTCAGGTAAGTAAAACGGGCGGCTGGGGGGGGCGGTAATCGTCAGATGTTTTTTCACCTTAATGCATAGGATGTGTAGCGGCCTCACCCCTCTCACCCCTTCTTCTCGGCTTGTTGTCTTGTCTAGGGGGATCAGGGAGGAGGTATGCGGTACACTACAGCCTATGTCCACTAATGTGTAGAGGTGAAAGCCAACACCTGTTTACCTTCGGGTCGTGTGTATAACCCAGAGCCAAGTCCGTTCTGTAGATGACCCCCCTTTGCTCCCAGTAACTGAAGTTCCACACCACTAAAAAGGTCCAACTCTTATTTATTCTCTGACAGCAATAAATTGTCCTTTAACAGCAGACAGGTTGTGACCCAAAGAACAGTTCAGTATAGGTGGGGAGTAGGTCAAGGCACAATCCTCAAATAGAACTAACCATTCTAGTGTCACCAACGGTTATGGCGCACAGCCGCTACCACCGGCCGTGTAGAACAGGAACAGAATTACCTTCGCTAAGTGCAGCCCCTGTCAGAGGGAATACATCCTTCCAAGAGAGTTACCAGAGGCCCCGCCGTCACCGGCAAAATCTGCACCGGACTGTTTGGAAAGGTTACGCTCCCTGTCCTCCTCGTCTCAGATTCGGGCACCCAACACCTTAAGGCCCCTCAGACTCTTCCACCCCTGCGGAACCCAGTCGAAGGTACTGGGCCCCGGGCCTCCTCCGTAGTACCTCACCCCAGGCTGAAGGTGCCTGGGATGGACTCCATCTCCCGCTCCGGCCAGGTCAAGGGCACCTGGGCCCGGAACTCCGAAACACCAGCGCCCAGGCTGAAGGTGCCTGGGCGCGGCTGTGACATCCGACTCTGAACCTCGTCTTGAGGGCGTCTCTCCCCTTTATCTCCTCTCCCGACAGGCACAGCAGGCTCCCCGCCACGCCGCACGGCCACCGAAACAGGACAAAAAGGGCACAGCACTGCAGTGATGGTTCAACCCCGGCCCAGGGTGACAGCGCCACCCACAGGCCGCAAGGGACTACACACCACTGGAGTCCTCCACGAACAAAATGGTCCCAAATTCCCTAACAATCGGTGCATCTGGGTCATACTACCACCCAGATGCTCCCCCTAAATCTAAATACCCGCTACACTTGCATTAAGGTGAAAAAACAGCAACCTTTACAACCCCTTTAATCAATCTTGGTGCATTACAATATGTTACTGTAATGACAGTCACCAGTTGAAACTTATAATAGCACATCAGTGCTAAAGGGTAAGTTTGCCTTGGGTAGCATGTAACATGTTACAAAACGGCACCTGCCTGCACCCCTCTAAAAAAAACGCTGTGACAGCGGGTGGGGAATCTTCTCCCCGCACCCGCTGTCACAATTTAAAAAGAGTGCGGCTGTTTGCGACTCTGCCCACATGCCCGCGTCATTCATTTACCATAATCTGTGAATGAATGAACTACAAATACCGTCTTCCATTGCGGCAGACAGCTTGTAGTTCTCAATGATCTGCAAGAGCGCTGGTGAGCGCTCTCATGCCGCGTACACACGATCATTATTCACGGCGGTTAAAAATCCGCCGTGAATAATGACAGGAAAAACGAGGGAACCGCTTCGGTTCCAAGGGTTCCCTACACACGGTCGTTTTTCCCGTCATTTTTTCTCTTGACGAGAAAAACGACCGTCTGTGGGCTCCGCGGCAGTGTCTCCCTATGGGAAAACTGCCGCGGAAAAAAATTATGGAAAAAACGATGAGAAAATTTAGAACATGTTCTAATTTTTCTCGTCGTTTTTTCTGCCGTTTTTCTCAACGAGAAAAACGACATAAAGCCCACAGACGATCGTTTTTCTCGGCGAAAAAAAAAAATGCCGTTTTTCTCGTCGAGAAAAGCGGTCGTGTGTACGCGGCATCATAGTTTATGGATTCTTCTTGCTGTTCAGTAACTGTCTGCTAATATAGGAGGTATGAGCAGAGGGCTATACTGAGATTCTGCAGGATCCTGGGATTGTACCTGTGATCTGCTGATAATGGGTGCAATGATCTGCAGGCTCCAGAAAAAAAAATTTGAACTTACCCTTTAACCACTTGAGCTCTGGAAGGTTTCACCCCTTTCCTGACCAAGCCATTTTTTGCGATACGGCACTGCGTTACTTTAACTGACAATTGCGTGGTCGTGCGAAACTGTACTCAAATAAAACTGTTGTCCTTTTTTCCCCACAAATAGAGCTTTCTTTTGGTGGTATTTGATCATTTTTATTTTTGCGCTATAAACAAAAAAAGACTGACAATTTACTTTCTGTTATGAAACACACCCAATAAAAAATTTAAAAAATATTTATTTCTTTATTAATTTAGGCCAATATGTATTCTGCTACATATTTATGTTAAAAAAAATCCCAATAAGCGTATATTGATTGGTTTGTGTCAAAGTTATAGCGCCTACAAACTATGGGATATTTTTATTTATTTATTTACTAGTAACGGCAGCGATCAATGACTTTTAGAGGGACTGCAATATTGCAGTGGACAAATCAGACACCTAACTGACACTTTTGACACTTTTTGGGGACCAGTGACACTAATACAGTGATCAGTGCTAAAACATATGCACTGTCACTGTACTAATGACACTGGCAGGGAAGGGGTTAACATCAGGGGCGATCAAAGGGTTAACTGTGTGCTTACTTACTGTGGGGAAGGTGCTTTGACTAGAGGAGGGCATAGATCTGTGTTCATGCTTAGCAAAAACACAGGATCGATTCCTTCCCGTCTGACAGAACGACAATCTGCCTTGTTTTCATAGGCAGATTGTCGTTCTGCCTGTGCCCTGTGTAATCGGCAGGTGCCAGCAGACATCGAGTTTGCGGTACCTGCTGCTGGGCCCCCATTGTGCAGAATCACAGCAGGAGCGGGCCACCAGCGGCGATCGCGCCCCCGACACGGAAGTGTTAAAGCAGAGTTCCACCCATATAAAAGTCAGCATCTACAAAAAGTGTAGCTGCTGACTTTTAATAATTGAACACTCACTTGTCCCACAGTCCAGTGATGCGGGCGAACAAAGTCTCCTCTCTGCCGGCATTCTGACTGTGGACGCCCGGCTGTGGTTTCACAGCCGGGCTCACACTGCACATGCGTGAGCCGCGCTGCGCGCTGTTATTGGCCGAGCAATCTTCTGGGACCTGTGACGTGTCCCAGAAGATTGCACAGAAGGAGGGGGTAGAGGTGAACTTCATTCTGATGCCATGGAGCCCCGGGAGGAAGTGGGAGCTGGATGCATCTAAAAAGAGGGTATCCGCTCCCCCCCCCTCAAAAAATTACATGCCAAATGTGGCATGTCAGGGGGTCACCTACACTTAAAGCGGAAGCTCCATTTTTGGGTGGAACTCCACTTTAAATCACGTACTAGGTACGTGATCTGGCACAGAGCGGCCACGCTGACACAGTAAATGTACAGCGGGTGGTCCACAAGTGGTTAAAGGAGAAGTACAGCCAAAGCACATATGGCTGTACTTCTCTTGTGGATCACAGGAGTGCATTTCGTTCTGCCATTTACCATTTTACCATTCACCATTTTCAGCAGGTGACGTCGCAAAGCCATTTCAGGCTGTGGAAAGATCTCGACCATATGGTCGGGATCCACCCAGATACCTGGACCAGCACCCAGCTCAGACTCTTATGCTGCGTACACACAATCGGAATTTCCAACAACAAATGTTCGATGTGAGCTTTTGGTCGGATATTCCGACCGTGTGTAGGCTCCATCGGACATTTGCTGTCAGAATTTCCAACAACAAATAGAGCTGGTTCTCAATTTTTTCGACAACAAAAGTTCTTGTCCAAAATTCCGACCGTGTGTATCTAGTTCCAACGCACAAAAATCCTACGCATGCTCGGAATCAATTCGACGCATGCTCAGAATCATTGAACTTAAATTTTCTCGGCTTGTTGTAGTGTTGTACGTCACCACGTTCTTGGTGATCGGAATTTCCGACAACATTTGTGTGACCGTGTGTATGCAAGACAAGTTTGAGCGAAAATCCGTTGGAAAAAAAAACACGGTTTTGTTGTTGGAATGTCCAATCGTGTGTACACGGCATTAACGTGCCACTGAGAGCCTGAGCCAGCCACTCCCTCCACAGCCCAGCACTCAAGTGAGCCCAGGGGAGCAGAGCAGAGAGGCTGATAGTCACCAGCTCTCTGCTCACAGAGCACTGAGAACTGAGCGATCGGCAGTCTTGATTGCTCAGTTCTTGATCTTAGAGCTGTCGGAGAACAGATGTAGGATCATACCAGTGCTGGGTGCACCTTGGTAAGTATGATTTTTAGAAAAAAAAAGCCTGGTCTCTGCAGTACCCAGGCATTTATATACAACTGATTGATACAAAAGCCTTGGGTATTTAAATAACACATCCAAAACTCAATTTCCCATTTATTACCTTGTAGAACTAATTAAAAAGTAAAAATTACTTCTTTATAGCCTGCTCTACTGTGTTATAAATTTAACACATACTTGACAGGTTCACTTTAAGGGTCCTTTCACACTGGTGTGCTTTTGTTATGCTATAACACACCTTTCTAGCATGACAAAGCGCATGAAAATGATCCCCTTTAAATCTTACGTGTGTTCACACCGTTGTGTGTTTAGTCACATGTCCAAATTTCACAGGTGCATGCTGGGAATCAGTAATCCAGAAAACACATGAAAAAACAAACTGCTGCTGGTCACATGTTCAAAATAAATAAAAAACTGCCTTTGGGATACAGCGTAAAAATAAGTAATTACCACTTGCTTACTGTGCACAATTTTCAGCTTTCAGCACTATCACTCTTTGAATGGCAATTGCGTGGTCATGCTACACTGTACCCATATGAAATCTTTATAGTTTTTTTTTCACACAAATAGGGCTTTCTTTTGGTGGGATTTAATCACCACTGGGTTTTTTATTGTTTGTTATAATTTTGAAAAGAAAAACAGTTTTCATAGTTTATTATAACATTTTGCAAACAGGTACTGTAATGTTAGCGTGAGGGGGAAAAAAGCAGATTACCGCCTTCTGTTTACATAGTGTGATCAGCCGTCATTGGCTGACAGCTGATCACGTGGTAAAGGGCTCGGATTGGCTCCTTACTTAAGGTGACCAGATTTTTAAAATGAAATCCGGGGACATATTTTTTTTTTACTAGTAATGGCGGCAATCAGCGACTCTCTGCCCGTCGCCGCCTGCCTCACAGCCTGTCAAGTCTTACTCTCCGGGCTACTACTGGGTGTGGAGCGGAAGAAGATCACTCCGCCAGGGAAGGCAAGGAGATAAACAGGCAGGCGGCTGGCTGGGACTTGAGCCAAGGCAGAAGAACATGTGTGTGGAGCTGAATGGTCATGCGCCCAAAACTGAAGAAATATTCCCACCGCTCCGACCAGCACATGATCATCAGAAAGGGGCACAGATAATGGAAAAAATACACCCTCCTAAGCTAGTAGGAGCGGCGGAGCAGAGGTGTGTAATTCAGAATTTTTTTTTTTTTTATTCTGCACTGACTGTCTTTAAAATTGCCCCTGCTCCTGTTCAAGTCCAATCCGGGGACAAAACCGGGGACAGACTTGGTCCGGGGACAGTGTCCTGAATCAGGGGACTGTCCCCTGAAACTGGGGATGTCTGGGGATGTCTGGTCACCCTATCCTTACTCCTATCTGTGACCAACCGAGTCCCAAGGACTCAGTGATCATAGAGCTCCTGCAGGGGGCACGTGGGCAGCGCACGTACATGGACGTCCTCCCGGCAATTTAAGCCTGCGTTGTAGCCGTCTTTCGGCTATAGCGCAGGCACCAAGTGGTTAATATCAATAAACTGTTTTAAATCATCATACAAATATATATTTGAAATCAAATCTTTATTATTTTTAGCAATAACATGATGTGGGCAGTTTTCTGCCAATCACAGGCTATGTCACGCCCCTCCAGCCTGAGCCTATTCTGTGTATGTGCTTGGGATAACAGAGAGATGAAGCCTCCATAATTCTACATGTACTATTCCACCTCCATTGTGTTTAGCTAGTTAGTGACCATGAAGGAGGAGGGAGAGAGTGGGCTACTGTTTACCGCTGTGTATATGCCTACATATGTAACTCTATAGTCAGGTGAGCTGCTCAGATCAAGGAGGTAATCAAGGAGGAAAAGCTCAGCAGAGAAACACACTGAAAACTGAGCATGTGCACTACCTGCCAACGCTGCTCTGGGGACAGGAGGGAGAAAAAAGTGAATAGCAGGATCAACCAGGTTTTTTTCAGAACACAGAAAATTAATTCCATCGTGACAGAGTGAGTATGAACAGCATGTAATACATCATTTATTGATAGTTAGTTATAGGCTGTGATTATATACTGTATGTTAATAGGGTCAGTCATATTTGCTTGTGTAGCAAACCCCCAAAGGATCTGTTTTTGTTTGTTCAGTCCGTTACCCTGCCTCCCAACCCTAATGAACTCTCCCAGCCCCTCTGGCACACCTGGCAATGTTATTAATGGAATACCTCCACAGCAATACACAACACAGTTTCGTTTGAAGTTTACATAAAGAAAAGCAAAGTTCAGGTTAACATTTGTCAGCCAAGACCTGTATAAGTACCCAGAACTTGGCTGAAACAGTTTAAAGAAACAATCAGAAACACCATGCAACCAATAAAACAATAAGTAGCAATATGCACAGATTAAACAGACTCCCCAATAACTTTTGGTGTGTGCGGGGTGCTATGGCTAAAGGGGAACCCCAGGCCGACCTACGATACCTCTAGTACACACCTAGTGAAATAATCTCAATACCCGTGGTGTGTCTCCTTTAAGAACAACCGTGGCAATGTCCTGGAAGCAAAGCTTTGCGTTTTATCTTCACCGGCAATGTAGGAGCTCTGTGGACAATATTTGGATGTGGTATTCTATGAAAAGCACTAAAGGTTCCTGGGCAAAGCCCGCTCACCAAATCCTGTACACAGTCAGTGGTCCTCCCCTGAGCGATCGATCGATCTTAGATGCAGCAGGTGTGTCACAGTGCCATTCAGTCCTTGAGCTGTTGCAGGGTGTCCTTCTTTAGCATGGACAGTCTGTTCCTCTGGGCTGGAGCTGCATGAACAATCTGATCCTCTGGGCTGGAGCTGCAGGCTGTGTGCCCCTTGGTAGGCCACGATTCCACACACACATGGAGCGCAGGAGATGCTCTCCTGAAGGGGTGCAGGCAAAAAGAGGCTCTGGCCTAGTTCCTCTGGCTTTTTATCTCCTTCCCCACAGTCCTTTGCTGCTGTCTGATGATTGGCTCAGGTTCTTCCAATAGGGAGTTTACAGACAACTTCCAATAGGGAGTTTACAAACAAGCAATTTCTGAGTGTCTGTGTAAAGAGAGAAGGGGGGTGAAAAAGCCCACGCTGCTGCTGCAGACAGCTCTCCCATATAGATTAGATCAGTCTGGAGAAGTACCTGCTACACACTCCCCCCACCAAAGAACCTTTGGTCCCCAAAGGAAATAAAATGTCTGTAACCTGTTACATGCTTTTTATATACATGCAGGAAAAACAACAAGTTAGTGTGCACAAGAAATCAAACAGTTTGCACTTGCATAGAACCCTGGCAGAGGAACCTCCCACCAATGAGCATGGGAAGGAAGGTTGTCCTGCCTACAGGCCACCTTAACTGGAATGGCCCAGCTAGATGTGCCAGGGGGTGAGTTGGGGTTGTCCTCCACCAAATGTGTGGTGAAAGGATCAGGCGTCTCAAGAGTCCTTTTTGAGGTGAACACAGCTTCCTCAGAGCTTTCACCCAACATTTCATAAGTCAGTCTCTTGAGTGGGTGAATAGCCCTTCGCTCTCTCTGTTCTTTTGGCTCTGGTGTTACAGGCACACTGGCTTCGTCTACAGCCTCTTCTTCTTCTTCCTGCATATCAGCCACAATTCCCCCTTCTGTAAATGATTGGACATCTTCAGGGTCTGCTGTTGGCAGGGAAGATTGAGTGTCTTCAAAATCTTCAGAAGGTGGACTTTGGGGCACAAACACAGGAGCCTCTGGTCTGAGAGTTGCAGCGTCTGTCACTTTAGGCGGAGACGAAGGGGGGTGGCAAACCCTGGCAGTTGAGGTGGCCACAACCAGTCTATCCCCATCTCTTCATCTTAGCTGTCCACATCTTCTACAGCAAGGGGTACAGACTAAGACCTAGTGACCGGTCGGGATCTCTGAGAAACCGTGGGAGTGGACTGTGAATCTAGCTGTGGTGGCAAACGGATTGCATCTTTTAGGGGCAGTAGATGGTTGTGATGCCAAGTTTTCAGTGGGCCTGTGCTCCCCTCTGGTCGCATCTGGTACACTGGCAGTCCTGGCAGCTGTTTGCAAATAACATAAGGCTGTGACTTCCAGTGGTCAGCCAACTTGTGCTTCCCAGGGACACCCAGATTACTTAGCAGCACCCTGTCACCTGGTTGCAAATCCTGCACTCGGACTCTGAGATCAAAGCTCCTTTTATTTCTTAGTCCTCGGGCATCTGAGGTAGCTTGGGCCTTATCATAGGCGGTCTTCAGACTTTTCCGCAGGCGGTCTACATACCCTCTGTGGGAGGTTGCTGAAGTATGATCTAAGGATGTGCCTAAGGCCAAGTCTACTGGCAACCGGGACTCCCGTCCAAACATTAGACGATAAGGGAAGTATCCTGTGGCATTGCTTGCTCCAGTGCTGCTTTTTCTCTGAATTCAAAGTCCCAAGCATATCCAGAACGGTTCGGTTGAACCTCTCTGGCTGAGGATCTCCTTGAGGACAGTATGGGGTGCTTCTAGACTTCTTAATGCCTAACAAGTCTAAAAGTCTCTTGATGAGGCTGATTTTGAAATCCCTCCCTTGATCAGAATGGATGCAGGCCATAGTGTACAAAGAACTTCTCCACCAAGACCTTGGCCACCGTGGATGCTTGTTGATCCTTTGTAGGAATGAGCCTGTTCGCCCGTTCGCCGAACAACGAACAATTTGGGGTGTTCGCGGCAAATTCGAAAAGTCTATGGGAGAAATCTAAAGCGCTAATTATAAAGGCTTATATGCAAGTTATTGTCCTAAAAAGTGTTTGGGGACCTGGGTCCTGCCCCAGGGGATATGTATCAATGCAAAAAAAGTTTTAAAAACGTCCGTTTTTTTAGGAGCAGTGATTTTAATAATGCTTAAAATGAAAAAATAAAAGTGAAATATTCCTTTAAATTTCGTACCTGGTGGGTGTGTATGATATGCATGTAAAGTGGCGAATGTTTCCCGTGCTTAGAACTGTCCCTGCACAAAGTGTCATTTTTGAAGGAAAAAAAGTCATTTAAAACTCACTCGCGGCTATTAATGAATTGTCGGCTTTTATCAATACATAGAAAAGTCATTGATAAAAAAAAAAAAAAAAGCGTGGGGGTTCCCCCAAATTCAATTACCAGGCCCTTTAGGTCTGGAATGGATATTAAGGGGAACCCCGCAGCAAATAAAAAAAAATGGTGTGGGGTTCCCCCTAAGTATCCATACCAGGCCCTTGAGATCTGGCATGGATTTTAAGGGGAACTCCACCCCAAATAAAAAAAAAATGGCGTGGAGTCCCCCCAAAAATCCATACCAGACCCTTATCCAAGCACGCAACCTGGCCAGCCGCAGGGGAAGAGGGGGGGACGAGAGCGGCCCCCCTCCCTCCTGAACCGTACCAGGCCACATGCCCTCAACATGGGGAGGATGTCCCCATGTTGATGGGGACAAGGGCCTCATCCCCACAACCCTTGCCCGGTGGTTGTGGGGGTCTGCGGGCGGGGGGCTTTTCGGAATCTGGAAGACCCCTTTAACAAAGGGGACCCCCAGATCCCGGCCCCCCCCTATGTGAATTGGTAAGGGGTACATTGTACCCCTACCATTTCACGAAGAAAGTGTCAAAAAATTTAAATAAAACACACAAACACCTTGGAAAAGTCCTTTATTAAAAAAATAAAAAAGAATAAAAAAAAAAACATTCCAGTGTACCGCGGCGATCCCGATGTCCAGCACTGTCCGTCATTGGTTGTGCCTGTGCGGACCTGATGGGGAACTTCCTCCGCTGTGTTTTAAATGTATAGACCCGCCCCTTCTAAAGTTCCCCATCAGGTCCGCTCAGTGGACCAGATGCGGAACATGAGAAGGGGCGGGTCTATACATGTATTACACAGCAAATGAAGTTCCCCATCAGGTCCGCCCCCTCGGTATGTCCGACCCCGCCTACGTCATTGGCCTGAGCGGGGAACTTCCTTCACTGTGTAATTTAAATTTACACAGTGAAGGAAGTTTCCCGCTCAGGCCAATGACGTAGGCGGGGTCCGACATACCGAGGGGGCGGACCTGATGGGGAACTTCTCTCACTTTGTAATACATGTATAGACCCGCCCCTTTTCATGTTCAGCATCTGGTCCGCTGAGCGGACCTGATGGGGAACGAGAGAAGGGGCGGGTCTATTCATGTATTACACAGCGAACGAAGTTCCCCATCAGGTCCGCCCCCTCGGTATGTCGGACCCCGCCTACGTCATTGGCCTGAGCGGGAAACTTCCTTCACTGTGTAAATTTAAATTACACAGTGAAGGAAGTTCCCCGCTCAGGCCAATGACGTAGGCGGGGTCGGACATACCGAGGGGGGCGGACCTGATGGGGGACTTCATTCGCTGTGTAATACATGTATAGACCCGCCCCTTCTCATGTTCCGCATCTGGTCCGCTGAGCCGACCTGATGGGGAACTTTAGAAGGGGCGGGTCTATACATTTAAAACACAGCGAGGAAGTTCCCCATCAGGTCCGCACAGGCACAACCAATGACGGACAGCGCTGGACATCGGGATCGCCGTGGGACACTGGATTTCATCGCTGGAATGTTTTTTTTTAATTATTATTATTTTTTTTAATAAAGGACTTTTTCAAGGTGTTTGTGTGTTTTTATTTACATTTTTTGACACTTTCTTCGTGAAATGGTAGGGGTACAATGTACCCCTTACCAATTCACATAGGGGGGGCCGGGATCTGGGGGTCCCCTTTGTTAAAGGGGTCTTCCAGATTCCGATAAGCCCCCCGCCCGCAGACCCCCACAACCACCGGGCAAGGGTTGTGGGGATGAGGCCCTTGTTCCCATCAACATGGGGACATCTTCCCCATGTTGAGGGCATGTGGCCTGGTACGGTTCAGGAGGGAGGGGGGGCCGCTCTCTCGTCCCCCCCTCTTCCCCTGCGGCCGGCCAGGTTGCGTGCTCGAATAAGGGTCTGGTATGGATTTTTGGGGGGACTCCACGCCATTTTTTTTAAATTTGGGGTGGAGTTCCCCTTAAAATGCATGCCAGATCTCAAGGGCCTGGTATGGATATTTAGGGAGAACCCCACGCCATTTTTTTTTTATTTGCGGCGGGGTTCTCCTTAATATCCATTCCAGACCTAAAGGGCCTGGTAATTGAATTTGGGGGAACCCCCACGCTTTTTTTTTTATTTTTTATCAATGACTTTTCTATGTATTGATAAAAGCCGACAATTCATTAATAGCCGCGAGTGAGTTTTAAATGACTTTTTTTCCTTCAGAAATGACAGTTTGTGCAGGGACAGTTCTAAGCACGGGAAACATGCGCGACTTTACATGCATATCATATACACCCCCCCATGTACGAAATTTAAAGGAATATTTCACTTTTATTGTTTCATTTTAAGCATTATTAAAATCACCACTCCCGTAAAAACGTCTATTTTTTAAACCTTTTTTTGCATTGATACATGTCCCCTGGGGCAGGACCTGGGTCCCCAAACACTTTTTAGGACAATAAATTGCATATTAGCCTTTATAATTAGCACTTTAGATTTCGAACGTTCGAGTCCATTGTATTTAATAGGGTTCTAAAGTTCACACGAACATTCTGTCTGTTCGCAGGTTCTGGTGCGAACCGAACAGGGGGGTGTTCGGCTCATCCCTGATCCTTTGTGGGAAAAGCCTGGGCATACCTAGTGAAGTGGTCAGTCACTACCAGGATATTTCCCTGTCCACTCATATCAGGCTCCAAACACAGAAAGTCAATGCACACCAGCTCCATGGGTCCCTGACTCTGAAGATGGCCCATTGGGGTGGCTCGTGAGGCTAGGTTTTTCTTTGGATGCATCTGATACAGGAGTGGCAGTAGCCCTCGACTTCAGCCCGCATGCAGGGTCAGTAGAATCAGTCCCTCATCAGGTGGAAAGTCCTCTCGGGCCCTAGGTGGCCATGGTTGTCGTGAAGACTCCCTGTCTCCCTGTGTTCTTCCGGTAGAAATAGCTGCCATTTCTCTTCGTGATCATCAGAGGGGCCCCTTCGGTAGACCACCCCTTAATGCAGTTGCAACCGATCCCACTCTCGGTGCAGTAGGCGGGCCTCCTTCTGGGAGTAAGTGAGGAGCATGTCAGGGCGTTGGTTCTCCAAGGCCTTCAATGCCAAGTTACAGAGGGGATCTTCCAACTGGTCCCTTCGCAAATCCTTCTTAGAAAGATTTGGCAGACCTTCATCCCCGGCTTGGGTGACATTGCAATAACATTTGGGGACACCAGCAGCTTAAACTTCAATGTCTTCGGCCCTGGATCCTCCTCCAGCTTGGTGTTCTGCTCCTTGACGCAAGGCTTGTACTCCTTCAGGTGTCAGCCAGGTCCACTCTTCTGGGGGGTCACTGGATCAATGGGGCCTTCTTGACAGAGCGTCTGCATCCTTGTTCCCAACCCCCGGTCGATACTTCAGGCTGAAAGTAAACCCTGATAGGGCAGCCAACCATCTGTGACCTGTGGCATCCAGCTTGGCAGTGGTGAGGGTGTAGGTGAGGGGATTATTGTCAGTCTTAATCACAAACTCTGCTCCATATAAATAATCCTTCAGTTTATCCACTACTGCCCACTTCAAGGCCAGAAACTCGAGTTTATGGGTGGGGTAGTTCTTCTCGGCGGGTGTCAAGCTCCGACGGTGACCGTCATGTTCTTGGTACAACACTCCGCCCAACCCATCTCGGCTGGGGTCAACGTGTAGTTCATATGGCTTGGTTGTATCTGCATAGGCCAGAACTGGGGCAGTTGTGAGAACTCCATTTCAGCTGCCTAAAGGCCTCTTGACATTGGGCAGTCCACTGTTCCTGAATGGACTCCCTGGGTTTTCTGGGCCCTCCTGCTGGCCTGACAGGCCTCTTCAGGTCATCATCTTCCTCCTCAATTTTCAGTAGCTCATTGAGTGGGTGGGCTATCTTAGTGAATCCCTCAACAAATCTTCTGTAATAGGAGCAGAATCCCAGAAATGACCTGAGTTCAGTCACATTAGTGGGCTTTGGCCAGGAAGTGATAGCTTCCACCTTCTGGGGGTCTGTGGCCACTCCTTCGGCAGACACGATGTGACCAAGGTAGTTGACCGAGGGTTGCTAAAACTGGCACTTCTCCAGAGACAGCTTCAACCCTTCATCATAGAGTCTTTTCAGGACCTTCTCCAGACGCTCTTCATGTTCCTCCAGGGTTTTCCCAAAGATGATGATGTCATCCAAGTACACCAACACCTCTATCAAGTTCATGTCACCCATGGTCTTCTCCATGAGCCTTTGGAAAGTGGCTGGGGCACCGGACAAACCCTGAGGCCTGCGGTCAAACTCAAAGAACCCCACGGGGGTAATAAAGGCAGTTTTCTCCCTATCATCAGGATGAATGGGGATTTGAGAGTACCCGCTCATCAGGTCCAGTACACTGAACCACTTGGCCCCTGACAGGCTCTGCAAAGCGTCTTCTATCTGTGGTGTGGTGTACTGGTCGGGAATGGTCCTTCTGTTCAATGTTCTATAGTCAATACAAAGCGTCAGTGATCCATTCTTCTTCCGTACCACCACTATAGGAGAAGCGTATGGGCTCCGGGACTGTTTTCTTAAATTCTGCCAATTGTTCACGCAGGTCCTCCAAGTCCCCTAAAGGAATCCGTCGTACTCTCTCTCTGAACGGCTTGTCTTCTTGCAGACGGATCCGGTGTTGAGCGCTCTTTGCACACCCCACATAGAATTCACTCTTTGAGAATGCGGCCTGCCACCTCAAGAGCTGAGTTTTGGCTCTTTCTTTCCATTCCGGGGAGAGGGGAGTGTTCTTTGGTTAGAACTCCTCTACAGGTATGAGACTGGGGTTGGCCATGTTCATCTGGCCCAACAACATCCGAGCCGGCATCTTCACAGGTGAGGTGGTTATATTGCGAACACTAACTGAGGCCTTCCCGTGACTTCTCTGCAACACCTTAGTTGGAACCACTTCAGGTATTATTTCCACCCCCATGTCTTCTTTCTGGCTGTCAGCCTCAAGGACGATGAAAGGGCCTGGTTGCTTCCAATTAAGCTTAACTGATGCTCTCAAGCAGACTACCTCCCCTGGCTGCAACACTTTCTCACTCTGGTCCAAGCGCCAGATCTTTCCCACTCCTTCAGCTGGGGCCTTCTGTTCTTGCACCAGGCGCTGATAGGCTTGTCTCAACATGGGGTGCACACTTGTGGTTGATAGGGATGAGCTTCGAGTTCGAATCAAACTCATGTTCGACTCAAACATTGCCTGTTCGCCCGTTCGCCGAACAGCGAACAAATTGGGGTGTTCGCTGCAAATTCGAAAAATCTATGGGAGAAATCTAAAGTGCTAATTATAAAGGCTTATATGCAAGTTATTGTCCTAAAAAGTGTTTGGGGACCCGGGTTCTGCCCCAGGGGACATGTATCAATGCAAAAAAAAGTTTTAAAAACGGCCGTTTTTTCGGGAGCAGTGATTTTAATAATGCTTAAAATGAAAAAATAAAAGTGAAATATTCCTTTAAATTTCGTACCTGGGGGGTGTGTATGATATGCATGTAAAGTGGCGCATGTTTCCCGTGCTTAGAACTGTCCCTGCACAAAATGTCATTTTTGAAAGAAAAAAAGTCATTTAAAACTGACTCGCGGCTATTAATGAATTGTCGACTCCCGGCAATACATTCAAAAGTCATTGATAAAAAAAAAAAAAAAAAATCGTGGGGGTTCCCCAGAATTCAATTACCAGGCCCTTCAGGTCTGGAATGGATATTAAGGGGAACCCCGCCGCAAATTAAAAAAAAAATTGACGTGGGGTTCCCCCAAATATCCCTTCAGGTCTGGCATGGATTTTAAGGGGAACTCCACCCCAAATTAAAAAAAAATGGCGTGGAGTCCCCCTAAAAATCCATACCAGACCCAGGTCCCCAAACACTTTTTAGGACAATAACTTGCATATTAGCCTTTATAATTAACACTTTAGATTCTGAAGTTCTGAGTCCCAATGCCCCATATCTTTTGTTTACAAACTTTTTTATTGTGTACAAAATAATGGTACAAACATTATGTCATGACATCAGAGAATTGCAGTATTTTCAATCAATAATTATAATGATTTATGACAGAGTAACCGCCTTTATTTATTTATGACAACATCTATTACATATAGAAAATAAATCTTTATCTCTTCTAACTTCTGTAATGGCAGGTGTTTGAGGTGCCTGTCGTAGAAGTCTCTGTAGAGGAGAGTCAATTGAGCTCCAGTATCCAGGAGAGCCTTGGTATAGATTACCTCCACTTGGATGGAGACAACCGGAGAGGGCCCTACTAGCTTGGCAGGGAATTTGTGGAAAGTGGCAGGCTTGGCCTGTTCGATAGCTTGCATCCGCACTCCTTTCTTGCGGAAGTTCTGATCTGGCTTGAGTCTCTGTTGAGCTTTGTGAGTCTGGTATGCATTAACTCTCCGACGCCGGGTAGCATGGGTCAAAGGGAGTGGGACACTGGGTCGCTCAGAGGCAACGGGAGCCCTCTGAAAGGGTTTGGACTCCCGCTGCGGTCTCTTTGTGTCGTTGAGATCTCTGGAGCTAGATAATGTAGATGGGCACCCGGTTGACTCCTTCACCGGGGCCCTCTGGAGTTTCCCACTGGCTTTCGGTATTGTGTTCCAGGCTTCACTGGGCTTGGACATACTCGTCAATGATGTCCAACTCCTCTGCAGTTGAAGCAGACTTCCTTATTCATCGACCTCTGGCCAGAGGCAGTAGATGGATTTGGAGGCACTCCTGACTCAGTGACACCCTCACCAGTTGTCTTGGTGACTTCAGCTGTTAACAAGTTCATCATCTCCATTATCTGTACCATTTGGGACTTTAGGATGGCTATTTCAGAGTTTTGCTCCACTGCCCCCACGGACCCGACTTCAGCATGAGATGTAAAGGCTGGACGAACAGCTACTCGCTTGTCATCGAACATGGCCTCTTCTTCTCTCACTACTTTGATGAGATCAGGGTATTTTAGAGACATGACCCCCGCAGAGGTCTTCAACTAAAGCCAGACTGGGTCAGAGCATAGGGCCCCCTTCAGGATTTGCTGTATTCTGGCCTGGTCCATGGCAGAAGGCATCATTCCTTTTTTTAGCACAATCTGGTATAGCATCTTGTTCAGCCGTCTGATGTATTCAGACAGGCGTTCACCTTGGCGTTGGAGGGCATGCTCAAATTGATAGATCAGCTCAGCTGATTTCTCTGTCCACCCAAACTCCTCTTGTAGCATGGACAGGTAGTCATAAGCCATACAGGTTGTGTTACTAAATCTCAAGTTCCTGATAGCCTCAGAAGCGGCTCCCCGCAAACTCTCACTGATACGTTGCTTCTTTTGGGCCTCTGGCAGGTCCCAATCTTCTAGGACCTGCATAGCCTGTTCCATCCAGGCTTCATATTCTTCCTCTCCAGTTGGCACAGGCTGTTTTCCAGAGAAAATCCTCAGCTTCCGGTATCCAGCCCCAGAACACACTGGATTTCCCTGCTAAAACTTTGATACAAATTCTCCCATGGCGGTGAAAAATTCTGTCCCGATTATGGCCAGTGGTGACGGGGAGAGAACTTCTTCTGTATTTGATTCGGCTTGACTGGAGCTGGTAGGACCCTCTTCTGAAACCTTCAGGTGGATTATACAAAGCTCCGTCTTGTTAGCCAATTGCACACTGGCAACTTTGAAGTTTTCAGGGATTCCTTGTTTCCACTCTAATAGTGCATAGGTGCGAGAGGTTCCATGGTCTTTGACAGCAATCACCCACGCCTTCCTGTCTGGGGATAGTGTCTTCACAGCTTGGCTGATTTGTTCTTCAGCCCTGGCCTCCCCTGGAAGTGTGATCACCACGCTCGATTCTGAGCGGGCGCCTTCTTTTTCACACCACTGGATAGCAGAGGCAGGCTCCATCCTGGTGCTTGTAGGTGAGTTGATTGCAGAGCAATGGAAATCCCGGACGATGCCCCCACGTGTAGCAAACCCCCGAAGGAGCTGCTTTTGTTTGTACAGTACGTTACCCTGCCTTCCAACCCCAATGAACTGTCCCAGCCCCTCTGGCACACCTGGCAATGTTATTAATGGAATAACTCCACAGCAATACACAACACAGTTCCGTTTGTAGTTTACTTAAAGAAAAGCAAAGTTCAGGTTAACATTTGTCAGCCAAGACCTGTTTAAGTACCCAGAACTTGGCTGAAACAGTTTAAAGAAACAATCAGAAACACTATGCAAACAATAAAACAATAAGTCGCAATATGCACAGATTAAGCAGACTCCCCAATAACTTTTGGTGTGTGTGGGGTGCTATGGCTAAAGGGGAACCCCAGGCCGGCCTATGATACCTCTAGTACACACCCAGTGAAATAATTGAATTACCCGTGGTGTGTCTCCTTTAAAAACAACCGCGGCAATGTCCTGGAAGCAAAGCTTTGTGTTTTATCTTCACCGGCAATGTAGGAGCTCTGTGGACAATATTTGGATGTGGTATTCTATGAAAAGCACTAAAGGTTCCTGGGCAAAGCCAAATCCTGTACACAGTCAGTGGTCCTCCCCTGAGCGATCGATCGATTTTAGATGCAGGTGTGTCGCAGTGGCATTCAGTCCTTGAGCTGTTGCAGGGTGTCCTTCTTTAGCATGGACAGTCTGTTCCCCTGGGCTGGAGCTGCATGAACAATCTGTTCCTCTGGGCTGGAGCTGCAGGCTGTGTGCCCCTTGGTAGGCCGCGATTCCACACGCACATGGAGCGCAGGAGATGCTCTCCTGAAAGGGTGCAGGCAAAAAATAGGATTTTTTTGTACTCACCGTGAAATCCTTTTCTCTGACGTCCATGGACTGACACAGCATCTTCAAAGTAATGGCTACCAGAAAAGCCACCTTCTGAGATAAAGTTAAGAGAGGAATCTCTCTGATGTTTTCAAAAGGAGGTTCCTGAAGAACCAAGAGCACCAAATTCAAATCCCAAGGAGGAAGAGGTGGTTTAACAGGGGGGTGCACATGTCGGACACCCTGTATGAAGGTACTAATCAAAGAATGGCCCACTAGCGACCTCTGAAAGAAAATAACCAAAGCTGAAATCTGACCCTTAATGGTGCTTAACCACTTAACAACCGCTCACTGTATATGTACGTCGGCAGAATGGCACCGACAGGCACAATCACGTACAGTGTACGTGATTGCCTTTGTACAGTTGGGGGTCCGATCGGACCCCCCCCTATACAGTGAGCGGTCGGTATTCGTTGGGGAGCGATCCGAGATGAGGGGAAGGCCGTTCGATTCCGGCCACCCCCCCGCGATCGCTCCCGGCGAATGAAAATGCTTCCTCCGTCCTGTAATGTAAACACAGGCAGAGGAAGCAGGAGGAAGTGATGTCATCTCTCATGCGGCGCTCACATATACCGAGCGCCGTACAAGAGAAGACATACAGGTTAGTGCACAAACAGCACACTGACACCAGGACACATAGGCACACAAATCGCCCCCCCAGCCCCCCCCCAGATCACCCCCCAGCCCCCAGTCACAGTGTCACTGATTGCAGTGACCATTTATTTACCGATCACTGCAATCAGTGACATTTGTGACTGTAAAAGTGTAACTAAAGTTAGTTTTAGGTCCAGTGTAGCCCCCTAACCCCCCCTAATAAAGGTTTAACCCCCTGATCACCCCCCAGATAACCCTTTCACCCCCTAGCACCGAGGTCGCTAAGCGATCATTTTTCTGATCGCTGTCTTAGCGTCGGTGATGCAGATCGGTAGCCAGTAATATTTTTTAGGTTCACCGCAGGTTTTTATAGCGTCGGGTACCCCCATAAATTATCTAATAAAGGTTTAACCCCCTTGATCGCCCCCCAGGTAACCCTTTCACCCCCTATCACCACTGTCGCTAAGCGATCATTTTTCTGATCGCTGTCTTAGCGTCTGTGATGCAGATCGGTAGCCAGTAATTTTTTTTAGGTTCGCCGCAGGTTTTTATAGCGTCAGGTACCCCCATATATTACCTAATAAAGGTTTAACCCCCTGATCACCCCCCAGATAACCCTTTCACCCCCTAGCACCGCCGTCGCTAAGCGATCGTTTTTCTGATCGCTGTCTTAGCGTCGGTGATGCAGATCGGTAGCCAGTAATTTTTTTTAGGTTCGCCGCAGGTTTTTATAGCGTCAGGTACCCCCATAAATTATCTAATAAAGGTTTAACCCCCTTGATCGCCCCCCAGGTAACCCTTTCACCCCCTATCACCACTGTCGCTAAGCGATCGTTTTTCTGATCGCTGTCTTAGTGTCAGTGATGCAGATCGGTAGCCAGTAATTTTTTTTAGATTCGCCGCAGGTTTTTATAGCGTCAGGTACCCCCATATATTATCTAATAAAGGTTTAACCCCCTTGATCGCCCCCCAGGTAACCCTTTCACCCCCTATCACCACTGTCGCTAAGCAATCGTTTTTCTGATCGCTGTCTTAGTGTCGGTGATGCCGATCGGTAGCCAGTAATTTTTTTTAGGTTCGCCGCAGGTTTTTATAGCGTCAGGTACCCCCATATATTATCTAATAAAGGTTTTAACCCCCTAATTGCCCCTAGTTAACCCTTTCACCAGTGATCACCATATAAGTGTTACGGGTGACGCTGGTTAGTTAGTTTGCTTTTTATAGTGTCAGGGCACCCGCCGTATATATAACCCAATAAAGGTTTAACCCCCTGATCGCCCGGCGGGTGATATCAATTAGGTTTTAGCGTCAGAGAGGGTCTGCAACACACCCCAGGCAGCGTCAGGTTAGTGCCAGTAACGCTAACACCCACGCGTGAAGCATACACCTCCCTTAGTGGTATAGTATCTGAACAGATCAATATCTGATCTGATCAGATCTATACTAGCATCCCCAGCAGTTTAGGGTTCCCAAAAACGCAGTGTTAGCGGGATCAGCCCAGATACCTGCTAGCACCTGCGTTTTGCCCCTCCGTCCAGCCCAGGCCCCCCAAGTGCAGTATCGATCGATCACTGTCACTTACAAAACACAACACACATAACTGCAGCGTTCGCAGAGACAGGCCTGATCCCTGCGACTCCAGTGCTGTAGGAGGTGATTTCACCACCACAGTTAAAAAAAAAAGGCATATATGCCGAAGAATTGGGGCAGCAGGGGCGGAGGAGCGATTTTGCTCCTAATGCCGCGTACATACGGTCAAAATTCCGACGGAGGCTTGCCCGTGGAAAAGTCCGACCATGTGTGTGCGGCATAACTTTTTTGCGGGAGGATGCCCCCATGCTTCGGCATATATAAATGGTGCATGTATGCCCATCATTAGAAGTGGGTGGATGAAGGGCGGTATTCTAATGGTGGGCATACCCACCGATCAAGCTCTTTTTTCGTTCAGCCAACTGGCTGCATGAAAAAAAAAGATTACAATACATGTCCAACAAGGACCAGCAACGTACTGGTATGTTGCTGGACTTTGAATGTTTATACCAGAATGATGCCTGCGGGTTTAGGTATCATCTTGGTATCATTCTTTTCAGCCAGCAGCCAGCTTTCATGTAAAAGCAATCCTAGTGGCTAATTAGCCTCTGGACTGCTTTTACAAGTAGTGGGAGGGAATGTCCCCCCCCCCCGGATATAAAAAGCGCCATTTGGAAATTGGGAAAGCATTTTATCACACCGATCTTGGTGTGGTCAGATGCTTTGAGGGCAGAGGAAAGATCTAGGGTCTAAAAGACCCAATTTTTTTCAAAAAAAGAGTACCTGTCACTACCTATTGCTATCATAGGGAATATTTACATTCCCTGAGATAACAATAAAAATGATAAAAAAAAAAAAATATGGAAGGAACAATTTAAAAAATAAAAAAAAAGCAAAATTAATAATAAAAAAATAAAAAAAAACACCCCTGTCCTGCCCTGCTCTTGCCCAATGGCGAACGCAAGCGTCAGTCTGGCGTCATATGTAAACAGCAATTGCACCATGCATGTGAGGTATCACCGCGAATGTCAGATCGAGGGCAGTAATTTTAGCAGTAGACCTCCTCTGTAAATCTAACGGGGTAACCTGTAAAGGCATTTAAAGGCTTTTAAAAATGTATGTAGTTTGTCGCCAATGCGCGTTTGTGCGAAATTTTAAAGCATGTCGTGTTTGGTATCTATGTACTCGGCCTAAGATCATCTTTTTTATTTCATCAAACATTTGGGCAATATAGTGTGTTTTAGTGCATTAAAATTTAAAAAAGTGTATTTTTTCCCCAAAAAATGCGTTTGAAAATCGCTGCGCAAATACTGTGTAGAACAAAAAATGCAACACCCACCATTTTAATCTGTAGGGCATTTGCTTTAAAAATATATATAATGTTTGGGGGTTCAACATAATTTTCTTGCAAAAAAAAACAAAAAGTGTCAAAAAGGGCTTTGTCTTCAAGTGGTTAGAAGAGTGGATGTAAGCTTCCTAATGTTGTGTATAAAATGCCAGAACAGTTCAAAACCCCCCCAAATGACCCAATTTTGGAACGTAGACACCCCAAGCTATATACTGAGAGGCATGTCGAGTCCATGGAATATTTTATATGTTGACACAAGTTGCGGAAAAAAGACCATTTTTTTTTGTTTTGCACAAAGTTGTCACTAAATGATATATTGCTCAAACATGCCATGGGCATATGTGGAATTACACCCCAAAATACATTCTGTTGTTTCTCTTGAGTACGGGGATACCACATGTGTGAGACTTTTTGGGAGCCTAGCCGCGTACGGGACCCCAGAACCAAGACCGCCTTCAGGCTTTCTAAGGGTGTAAATTTTTGATTTCACTTCTCACTGCCTATCACAGTTTCGGAGGCCATGGAATGCCCAGATGGCACAAAACCCCCCCAAATGACCCCATTTTGAAAAGTAGACACCCCAAGTTATTTGCTGAGAGGTATTGTGAGTATTTTGCAGATCTCGCTTTTTGTCACAAAGTTTTGAAAATTTAAAAAAATATATATATAAATATATTTTCTTTCTTCATTTTCAAAAACAAATGAGAGCTGTAAAATACTCACCATGCCTCTCAGCAAATAGCTTGGGGTGTCTACTTTCCAAAATGGGGTCATTTGGGGGGGTTTTGTGCTATTTTGGCATTTTATGGCCTTCGAAACTGTGATAGGTAGTGAGGAGTGAAATCAAAAATTTGTGCCTAGAAATCCTGAAGGCGGTGCTTGGTTTTCGGGGTCCCATACGCGGCTAGGCTCCTAAAAAGTCCCACACATGT
This sequence comes from Rana muscosa, assembly GCA_029206835.1. Classification (NCBI taxonomy): domain Eukaryota; kingdom Metazoa; phylum Chordata; class Amphibia; order Anura; family Ranidae; genus Rana; species Rana muscosa. The sequence continues at coordinate 496,178,239 of CM055121.1, forward strand.
GGTATCCCCGTACTCAGGAGAAGCAGCAAAATGTATTTTGGGGTGTAATTCCACATATAACCATGGCATGTGTGAGCAATATATCATTTAGTGACAACTTTTTGTAATTTTTTTTTTGTCATTATTCAATCACTTGGGACAAAAAAAAAAAAATTCAATGGGCTCAACAGGCCTCTCAGCAATTTCCTTGGGGTGTCTACTTTCTAAAATGGGGTCATTTGGGGGGGGGGGGTTTGTGCTATTTTGGCATTTTATGGCCTTCAAAACTGTGATAGGTAGTGAGGAGTGAAATCAAAAATTTGCGCCCTTAGAAATCCTGAAGGCGGTGCTTGGTTTCCGGGGGCCCGTACGCGGCTAGGCTCCCAAAAAGTCCCACACATGTGGTATCCCCGTACTCAGGAGAAGCAGCAAAATTTATTTTGGGGTGCAATTCCACATATAAGCATGGCATGTGTGAGCAATATATCATTTAGTGACAACTTTTTGTTATTTTTTTATTTATTTTTTTGTCATTATTCAATCACTTGAGACAAAAGAAAAATATTCAATGGGCTCAACATGCCTCTCAGCAATTTCCTTGGGGTGTCTACTTTCCAAAATGGGGTCATTTGGGGGGGGGGGTTTGTACTGCCCTGCCATTTTAGCACCTCAAGAAATGAGATAGGCAGTCATAAATTAAAAGCAGTGTAAATTCCAGAAAATTTACCCTAGTTTGTAGACGCTATAACTTTTGCGCAAACCAATAAATATACGCTTATTGACATTTTTTTACTAAAGACATGTGGCTGAATACATTTTGGCCTAAATGTATGACTAAAATTGAGTTTATTCGATTTTTCTTATAACAAAAATTAGAAAATATAATTTTTTTTCAAAATTTTCGGTCTTTTTCCGTTTATATCGCAAAAAATAAAAATCGCAGAGGCAATCAAATACCATTAAAAGAAAGCTCTATTTGTGGGAAGAAAAGGACGCAAATTTAGTTTGGGTACAACATTGCATGTCCGCACAATTTACAGTTAAAGCAGCGCAGTGCAAAATTCTGAAATCACATCTGGTCCTTTAGCTACCAAATGGTCCGGGGCTTAAGTGGTTAAGGCAAGATTTTGGGTCACAGCACACTGTAAAAACAGCAAGATCCTGGTAACGGAATACGTCCGTGGACGCCAATCCAGCTACAGTAGGTGCCGCCGACATTGTATATTCATTGCGATCCCATCAGGGAGGTTCTCGGCGACAGGGTGCCGACATCTCGGCGACAGGGTGGCGACACATCTCGCGCTCGCTGCAAAAGCGAGGAGACGCGGCACTGTATTGAACGGGATCCGACGTGGATTCCCGCCAATACCAGGCACTGTGTTTGGTATGAATCCTGAGCGGGAACTCCACGCCAATTTTTAAATAAAAAACCGGCATGGGTCCCCCCTCCAGGAGTATACCAGGCCCTTGAGTCTGGTATGGATTTGAAGGGAAATCCCCTATGCCGAAAAATCGGCGTGGGGATCCCCCTAAAAATCCAAACCAAACCCTTATCCGAGAACGCAACCTGGCAGGCCGCAGGAAAAGAGGGGGGACGAGAGAGCGGCCCCCCTCCCTCCTGAACTGTACCAGGCTGCATGCCCTCAACATGGGGGGTTTGGTGCTTTGGGGCAGGGGGGCGACCTGCGGCCCCCCCACCCCAAAGCACCCTGTCCCCATGATGATGAGGACAAGGCCTCTTCCCGAAAACCCTGGCCGTTGGTTGCCGGGGTCTGCGGGCGGGGGCTTATCGGAATCCGGGAGCCCCCTTGAATAAGGGGGCCCCCAGATGCCGGCCCCCCACCCTATGTGAATGAGTATCGGGTACATCGTACCCCTACCCATTCACCTGGTGGGAAAAAAAAGTCAATAAAAAAACACACACAGCTTTTTAAAGTCATTTATTACACAGCTCCGGGGGTCTTCTTCCGACTCCGGTGGTCTATTCCGACTTCGGGGGTCTCCGGTGTCGTCTCCGCGCTCTCCGGTTCTTTCTTCCTTCTCCTGGGCCTCCGTTATCTTCTTCCAGCTCTTTTGCTAGTGGAGAGGCCTAGTCTTCCCCGTTGTCTCGTCCGGCTCTCCGTTGTCCTTCTGCCGGCCCCTCCACTATCTTCTTCCAGCTCTTTTGCTAGTGGAGGGGCCTGGTCTTCCCGTCGCCGTCGGCGTCTTCTTCCCTCTTCTCCTCCTCGATGTTGACTCGTCGCTTCCTCTCGCTGTAATGCTGGCTGTTCGGTCCGCAACGATTTATATAGGCTTCTCATGACGTCACAGTCACATGCTCCCATGACGTCACAGTCACATGCTCCGGGGCCACCCAGTCTGTTTTATTTATCAGTCTACACCACATTGTTCCAGAAGGCACAGTCTTTGTCTATATGTTTTATGCCAAACTATAGTCTTGTTCTTCAATATTCTTTTTTGGATAGCAAAATCTTTTTTGGGCACATGCTAATTTAATTGATGCAATTTTTTTCTCGAATGTAGATGCATGCACTTTAACACCAGCTGTTTCAAGAGTCACCTGTACATCTTGTGGTAAAGTGTTGAGTTTAATGGAAGTTTATTTTAGCATTAGACAATCAACTCTTGGGCTGAATTTGCTGCGCTGGTCAGTCTAGCAGTAAAGCAGCACTCGTTTTAGAGGCGATTTACCGCTGTTTAAGTGGTGCTTTTCAGCCACTAGCGGGGCGCTTTTCAGGCGCTTCATTACAATGGGCGTTAGAAAAAGTCCTGCAAGCAGCATTTCTTTCTAACGTCCTGCAAGCACAGCGCCCCAGTGTGAAAGCACTTGGGCTTTCACATTCGGGCGGCTTGGGAGGCAGTTTTCAGGCGCTTTACAGGCGCTATTTTTAGCGCTAAAACGCCTGAAAACTGCCTTAGTGTAGAAGGGGTCTTAAACAAATTAGCAGTCATTTGAAACCTATGCCACTTGTAGATTATTTACCTTACAATGGAATGATTGACTTAAAATAATTTGGCAATCTTTTCAAACCCCTTGCCAGACTTGGGCATCCACAACCTCCTTGCTGAGGGCGTTGAAGATTTTTTTTTTATCTTAACTTAATGAAACTACACGTCAATAGAAAAAAGAACACCAGATCCTAGACATCTGAGGTTGAAATAAGACACGTTCCACCTGCATACTCCCTAAGGTGGTTCTAATCATTATAATCTCATCTGGAACACCTGATTCTAATTTCATGGATGTGAAGTGGTGGTAAATGTATTTTTTTCCATGTATCAAATCTGCATTTTTGTTACTTATGAAAATGAATATACCATGTCAGTTTGACATGTCATTTGTTCAAGTATATTGCCTTTATCTATATGCACCAATTAAATGAACATCTGATTTTTGCCTGTTCAAATATGTAGAATAAGTCACCAATTTCCATGGGAGTGTACTTACTTTTCCAAATAATTGTAAAAAAGCTCTGCTCCCTGTTTAATTGCAGCACTTTAGGGCTTAAAGGGGAATTAAATACATATTAATAGCACATTATGGCAGATTTACATGTCAATCGATGTCCTCCAGCAATGCGCTGCCAGAACTTGGGTGCTTCTATCTTCTCCTGGTCTTCCTTCCGGGTTTGCTCTGTTCGACCGATTGAATGGCTGGGTCGCTATGACGTCACTCCCGCAAATGCAAGTCACATCATCCTGACACAGAGTGGTGCTAAACTCTCTTCTGTCATAAAAAAATTATCTGTTGTTACTCATAGCTAATCATTTACTATTTGGATTTCTACATCTCCTTAGGTTGAACACATAATTGTTAATTAATTGCTTTAACTTTTCACACTTACTTATTTCCTAATTAACACTATATTTGTAACCACATATGAATATTATATAATTATTCTGAATTGTATAATGTACAGTACTTAATTTATTGTATTTAACTTACTGTACTTAATAAAATATTTTTGACAAGGAAAAATTATATCTGTTAGCAGTTTTAAAAAAAAATAAGTTTAATTCTGCTTTAATTTAATTAATCTTTCTGTGTGCATTTTAATGCATATAACATGTTATTGTGATGAAACGTGATATCAGACCCCTGCCTTTCTTACCATCTTGTGACAAAGGACAGACCAAGCTCACACCATGCTGTCACTTACGTAACAATGCCTCTCTCAGCTTCGCCCCTGCACAAAGATTTTCTAGCTCACAGGACCACAATCTAGGTGCCAGCAGCCCGATAGCGATTGTCACTAGTTAATTAACCACTTAAGCCCCGGAAGGTTTACCCCCCTTTATGACCAGGCCATTTTTTGGCACTGCCCTACTTTAACTGATAATTGCGCTGACATGCGACGCTGTACCCAAATACAAGTTATGTCCTTTTTTCCCACAAATAGAGCTTTTTATTGGGTGGTATCTGACTACCTCTGCGGCTTTTAAAAAAGGCCGACAATTTTGAAAAAAATTTAATATTTTTTACTTTCTGCTGTAACACATACCCAAAAAAAAAATGTAAAAAATCGAATTAATTCATCAATTTATGCCAATATGTATTCTGCTACAATTTTTTGGTAAAAAAAAATACCAATAAGCGTATATTGATTGATTTGCACAAACTATGGGATATATTTATGGAATTTGTATTTTTATTGTTTTTTTTCTAGTAATGGCGATTTTTAGCGGGACTGTGACATTGCAGCGGACAAATCGGACACTAAGTGACACATTTTGGGGACCAGTAACACTAATACAGTGATCAGCGCAAAAAAAATGCAATCTCACTGTACTAATGACACTGACAGGGAAGGGCTTAATATCAGGGGCGGTCCTAGGGAGTGCTTCCTAACTGTGTGGGGGGATGCTTAACTGGAAGAAGAAAGTGATCTGTGTTTCTGCTTAGCAGAAACACAAGATTTTTATCTTCCTCTCTGACAGAACGGCGGTCTGCCTTGTTTACATACTGCCTCTCCTGTCAACGATCGATGGGTCCCGGTAAACATTGCATCCGCCGGACACGCTGATTGGCTCCCGCTGTGTCCAATCACAGCGAAAGCGGGTCGCCGGCGGCGCGCTTGCCCCAGACCCTTTCCACAAAATCACGTACAGGTACGTGATTTTGCGCAGGAGGGCCGCCCTTTAACTGACACCACCGACTTTTACTAAAGAGTCGGAAATTCCACAAGATTAGCAATACTGACTATGATTTTAGAATAAATGTCTGTAACACATACTGTCACCACAGTCACATATGAACAATAAAAAGAGATGGCTGCACTCCAAGATCAATCAAAATTCTTTAATATCTGAACATCTCAAGTGTTACAAACAGAAAGTCACGTATGTTCAGAGGATTTATACTATACAGTATCGCTCTTCAAGAGGCAGGGATTCTTTTTAGTTTGCATTGAAGACAATGTTAACACTTTCCAGAGACCAGAGAGTAAGCAAAAATGGCACAGTGGCTCTCATAAGTCCTGTTAGGAGTTCCTTGGTTTAATGTTAACAAGAGCTGTCAAACTGTCCTGACATTCCCTTTTTCTCTGGGATCAAATGGGTGTTGACATAGGCCATCTGACCAATTAAGCATCTGAGGAGTGGTTTTTGAGATATCATTATGTTTATAACCATGTCCGAAATACATTTCTATACAGTTGCAAAAAAAAGAATGTGAACCCTTTTGGAATGATAGGGATTTCTGCACAAATTGGTCATAAAATGTGATCTGATCTTCATTTAAGTCACAACAATAGACAATCACAGTCTGCTTAAACTAATAACACACAAAGAATTAAATGTTACCATGTTTTTATTGAACACACCATGTAAACACTCACAGTGCAGGTGGAAATAGTATGTGAACCCTTGGATTTAATAACTGGTTGAACCTCCTTTGGCAGCAATAACTTCAACCAAACGTTTCCTGTAGTTGCAGATCAGACGTGCACAACGGTCAGGAGTAATTATTGACCATTCCTCTTTACAGAACTGTTCCAGTTCAGCAATATTCTTGGGATGTCTGGTGTGAATCGCTTTCTTGAGGTCATGCCACAGCATCTCAATCGGGTTGAGGTCAGAACTCTGACTGGGCCACTCCAGAAGGCGTATTTTCTTCTGTTTAAGCCATTCTGTTGTTGATTTACTTCTATGCTTTGGGTCGTTGTCCTGTTGCAACACCCATCTTCTGTTGAGCTTCAGCTGGTGGACAGATGGCCTTAAGTTCTCCTGCAAAATGTCTTGATAAACTTGGGAATAAATTTTTCCTTCGATGATAGCAATCCGTCCAGGCCCTGACGCAGCAAAGCAGCCCCAAACCATGATTCCCCCACCACCATACTTCACAGTTGGGATGAGGTTTTGATGTTGGTGTGCTGTGCCTATTTTTCTCCACACATAGTGTTGTGTGTTTCTTCCAAACAACTCAACTTTAGTTTCATCTGTCCACAGAATATTTTGCCAGTACTGCTGTGGAACATCCAGGTGCTCTTGTGAAAACTGTAAACGTGCAGCAATGTTTTTTTTGGAAAGCAATGGCTTCCTCTGTGGTATTCTCCCATGAAATCCATTCTTGTTTAGTGTTTTACATATCGTAGATTCCCTAACAGGGATGTTAGCATATGCCAGAGACTTTTGTAAGTCTTTAGCTGACACTCTAGGATTCTTATTCACCTCATTGAGCAGTCTGTGTTGTACTCTTGCAGTCATCTTTACAGGACGCCCACTCCTAGGGAGAGTAGCAGCAGTGCTGAACCTTCTCCATTTATAGACAATTTGTCTTACCGTGGACTGATGAACAGCAAGGCTTTTGGAGATACTTTTATAACCCTTTCCAGCTTTATGCAAGTCAACAATTCTTAATTGTAGGTCTTCTGAGAGCTCTTTTGTGCGAGGCATCATTCACATCAGGCAATTCTTCTTGTGAAAAGCAAACCCAGAACTGGTGTGTGTTTTTTATAGGGCAGGGCAGCTGTAACCAACACCTCCAATCTCATCTCATTGATTGGACTCCAGTTGGCTGACACCTCACTCCAATTAGCTCTTGGAGATCTCATTAGTCTAGGGGTTCACATACTTTTTCCACCTGCACTGTGAATGTTTACATGATGTGTTCAATAAAAACATGGTAACATTTAATTCTGTGTGTGTTATTAGTTTAAGCAGACTGTGATTGTCTATTGTTGTGACTTAGATGAAGATCAGATCACATCTTATGACCAATTTGTGCAGAAATCCATATCATTCCAAAAGGGTTCACATACTTTTTTTTGCAACTGTAGGTACTCATATCTCTGAGTACCTACTGGGTACAGCCTGCTAACATATAGATTATTGTTCAGCTTGAATGTAGCTTTGAAAATGGATATAAACTTGACATGTTTCATATGCCCAGTTCACCTAGGAGATCAATTGGTCTGGTTCTGCTTCCAGTACTCCTAGAGCAGCGGTGTTCAGGCTCAAAACACTATAAATTAACTGTGGAAGGTAAATATTGTATGTCTATATTCCTGGCTGTCCTAATATTATTTCATGAGTTATGAAACATGCTGACATTTCAGAGTTGTAACTGCTAACCCGTCTGCAGAGATGTGTATTATCCGTCCCCTTCAACTGAGCTATTTACAACTGGAATCTGTTAGTTCTCTGGACTATATGTTGATGATATAGGATACAAATGCCCTGAGTAACCTCTATCACCACTGCGCCAAAGAATAAACAATAAAATAAAAAATAAAAACAACTAAACCTACCGCTTAATGTGTAAATATTGAAAACAGAAAAATCTTAACCCAAAACACCTAAATGAGTTAAGACAATAGCAGCGCTACAAAATGGTGCTAAAAATATAATAAACAGTAACATATAAACTCAATAACACCATGTGATAAGTGAAAGAGTTTTCGTTCTCTGGCCTGCTCACGTTCGCGAGGGGACAGTTTTATTAGGGTTTCTAGGCCTAATTGTGGTTTGGGTAATAGAAAGGTCTATGTGTCCGATCAATGGATTGATAAAGTCCTGGCATCAGTTAACAGTTTGTGTATTGTATAAAGTGAAGGATGGAGGAGGAGAAAGGTCACTATGGCTACACATTCTTATGACAAAATGGCAGGGGAGACTTGTGATGCAAACAAAATGGCTGCTACGAATATGTGACAATATCCGCGCTTAAATGGACAAACCAGGCTGCTGCCCCCCCTCTCAAGTGTCCTATACTAGGAACTTATAGAAGGTGAAATGTGTAAAATAGGGGTGTTAGCGCTGCCTGTTTTCTACAAATGTTAAACAGCAATCTGTGAAGAAAAATAATAAACCTCCTGGGGGGAGATGTGCACTCCCCTACTATGTGAAATGTCGAGTCTCCCGCATTAACACAGTAAAAAATTAGATAAAGTAATGTAGAGTGGTCCAGTAGAGAAAAAAAATCAAAAAATGATAATCAAAAAATATACCAATTGGTCGCCTATCACGGGCAATAAATCCTAAAACAAGGTAAATGGTGACGACCACTGGTCCAATCAGAATCTACAGCTGTATATAGCAGTTGGATAAGTAGGTGGTATGATAATGTGCAAATAAATATAAATCCTAGGTGATAAAGTCCCTAACCACTGTGTGAGCACCTCACGGAGAAGACAGAGTGGTGGGATGGAGTATAGAAGCCAAATGAAAAAAGAGTGGTGATTGAGGGGTGTCTGTATGCCTTGTACCTCTGCAAAATAATAATAAAACTTTGTTGTATAAAAAAAAAAAAAAAGAGTGGTGATGAAAAACAACAAATATAAATCGCCGCTAAATGGAGGACTAATTTACATAAAATAAGTACAATCGCCCTGGCAGGCAGTGCATAATATATATATAGAGTTCCTAGTATCCAAGTTCATATGTATCCTCAAAGTAATAGCCCCACTTCACACTAGGGGGCTGTGTGGGCAGCACTAGGTGACTCCACTCTCCAAGCCATTTATAAGGAATACTTGATAGTATGTGCTGTCAGTCCCAGCTCTTAATCAATCAGGCAGTAATAGATTTTTAATCCGGTGACTTTAGTGAGCTTCCTGGCTGGTCGGTCATCAACTTGAAACAAGGTGACTTTGGTGCTACCACCCTATGAGTCCACACTCACCATACGTAAGTACCCCTGCAGGGGTAAATGGCACATCAGGGGGTAATGGATGGGCTGTTCCGCTCGCTGCTGGTCGTATCCTATGCCGTTGTGCCTCCAGCGGTCCCGATCCTCACCTCAAACTCAAACTAAGTGGTTTCTTATAACCTCCGTCCCAGCTCTTCACTTTCTATGCTCCGTTCTCCAGCGATATGAAGGAGTGTCAGCAAAATGGCTGCTACGCACACAGCTATTTGGGTGCCCGGTATGCATGACCTTTACAGTTATCAACAATTATTCCCTCAGTAAGCCCTACAGCATGCATTGATGCCTCCACAAATGGACAAAACACATCAACACAATGCACAGATGTGAACTAACACAATTTACAACAATAGATGACCTGTGTACATGTGTTGATGTACATAAAATTAGTGAATGGGCACTAAAAATTCTGTTTTTCTTACTGCAAGTCTATCAATCTGCTCTGACTGACTGAAAACAATACAGTCATCTTGAAAATATGATAAATGTATAGTCTGACATTCAAAAAAAGATACTAGAAAGAAAATACAAATCGGTAAATGAAATACATTTATATGGCTTGAGGTACACATGTGAAATTTGCACTATTAGGCCATTATGTCTGTTTACCTCCTAAATTTTTTTAATAAAACAGAATTAATTTTAACTATCCACATAACTATGTGCTGAGAGTGAACCTCTATATGTTTTATCCTGCAAAGTTCTGCATTGCACTTAGTACACTGCGTCAAACTGGTTTTTAAAAGGTAGAGCAAAAATAGAGTTAAAATAAATGTAAATCCATGTAAACTAAATAAATAGATTTTCCTAAAGTACCATGGGGCCGATTTACTAATAACAGTGCGCTGCGCTGGTTCTAACCTTAATTGGTGCGCCGGATAACTCCTTCACTTGGCGCAGGAACCAGCGGCGCACAACGGCGCACTGTTATAGTAAATACAAATGTCAGCGGTGCTCTATTGAAAATGAATGGTTCCCTATGGGAGCCCATTGATTTGAATAGAGGTCGCCCGAGAAGTCGGATGAAGCGGATCCGACTCGCGGGGCGATTCGTGTGCCGGCTGACACAGGGACAGCGCGACCCCGCCACCGCTGACCCCACCCCCCGTATGATGTCACAGTCCCGAGGAATGATGGGACTGTGACGTGCTACGGGGGCGGGGTCAGCGGTGGCATCACCCGGTGACCACGCCCATGCCATTATAAGTGGGCGCGCTCCGCGGCCAGAGCATTGTAACGGCGGACAGCGACGAGGCAACATCGGGCGAAGAAAAGAGGGAAGAAGGCGACGATGAAGACCGGCCCCCGCTAGCAAAAGAGCCGGAAGAAGATAGCGGGGCGCCCGGCAGAAGGCAGAAAGAACCGGAGATCGTGGAGAAGGCACCGGAGAGCGGGAGAAGAACCGGAGATCGTGGAGAAGGCACCGGAGAGCGGGAGAAGAACCGGAGAGCGCGGAGACGACACCGGAGAACAGAACAAGAGACCCCCGAAGTCGGAAGAAGGCGACGACGAAGCCCGGGACCCCGCTAGCAAAAGAGCTGGAAGAAGATAGTGGGGCGCCCGACCGAAAGACCCCCGAAGACGACGAGGAAGCCCGGGACCCCGCTAGCAAAAGAGCTGGAAGAAGATAGCGGGGCGCCCGGCAGGAAGACCCCCGAAGATGAGGAGGAAGCCTGGGACCCCGCTAGCAAAAGAGCTGGAAGAAGATAGCGGGGCGCCCGGCAGGAAGACCCCCGGAGCTGCCTAATAAATTACTTTAAAAACCTGTGTTGTGTTTTTTATTAACTTTTTTTGCCACCAGGTGAATGGGTAGGGGTACGATGTACCCCATACTCATTCACATAGGGTTGGGGGCCGGGATCTGGGGGCCCCCTTATTAAAGGGGGCTCCCGGATTCTGATAAGCCCACGCCCGCAGATCCCGACAACCAACGGCCAGGGTTGTCGGCAAGAGGCCCTTGTCCCCATAAACATGGGGACATCCTCCCCATGTTGAGGGCATGTGGCCTGGTACGGTTCAGGAGGGAGGGGGGCCGCTCTCTCGTCTCCACCTCTTCCCCTGCGGCCTGCCAGGTTGCGTGCTCAGATAAAGGGTCTGGTGTGGATTTTTAGGGGACCCCACGCAATTTTTTTAAGTTTGGCGAGGTTCCCCTTAAAATCCACACCAGACCTGAAGGGCCTGGTATGGATTTATAGGGGGACCCCCACCCACGCTATTTTTTTTTTAAGTTTGGCGGGGGTTCTCCTCAAAATCCATACCAGACCTGAAGGGCCTGGTATGGATTTTGGGGGGACCCCCACGCCATTTTTTTTTCATTTTGGTGGGGGGGGTCCCCTTTGAATCCATACTAGACCCAAGTGCCTGGTATGGACCTGGGGGGGGACCCCACACTGTTTTTTTTTTTTTTAGAGCCGGCAATGTTTATTTTTTTTACATTTCCTTTAACAACCAGCTATAAGCAGGTTAAAAAAAAATGCCGCAAATTTGCGGTACTTGCGTTTTGGATGCGGGTCCATTGAATTCTATTACATCCAAAACACTGTTTTTGGCCTTGAAAAAAAATCTGCAGTTGCGTTTAAACTCGTTTTTCACAAAGCCTAAAAATGCCTTCAGACGCCAAACATTTCCACGTTTCAGACGCGGTACCGGCGTTTAGACGCATTTTAGTTTAGAAGCGTTTTTAAAGGTGACCTATTTTTTTACATTGATAAACTCAAAAATTAGGGCAAATGAGGAAAAACCATTAAAAATATATATATACCGGTATATCAAAAAAATAATGCAATTGCTTCCATTGCATTGTGGACAATCCACAACTTGGGGCAGGTGACGTGGCAAGTGGACAATCCACAACTTGGGGCAGCTGACGTGGCAAGTGGGCAATCCACAACTTGGGGCAGCTGACGTGGCAAGTGGGCAATCCACAACTTGGGGCAGCTGACGTGGCAAGTGGACAATCCACAACTTGTGGCAAGTGACGTGGCAAGTGACACGCTAAATACAACTACACTGCTGCTCTCTCAGCTGCTGATACTCACTCTGGTCTCAAAAAATAGCTGAAATCGTTAATAATACTGTTTTTGGAGCTTAGGGTGGCTCCTTATCATGTTTCCTAACTAAACGCATATAGACGCAAATCTGGTAAAACGCGGCATGCAAACGCCACAAAGCGCGCCTTTCTAAACGCCGCTTTCAAATTTAGTTCTGAACACTTTGCACCAGCGTCCCGTGTATATGGGGCCTAAAAACACCTATGCCATTTACAGCTCAAAAACGCCATGGTGGCCATGAGGCCATAGGCTAACATGGAGAGACGTTTTTAAGCTGCAAAAAACGCTCAAACAAGCGGCTTGAAAAACGTCCGTGTGCATGTAGCCTTATATTAACCACTTGCGCATTGGCCACTTAAACCCCCCTTCCTGCCCAGACCAATTTTCACATTTCAGCGCTGATGCACTTTGAATGACAATTGCGCGCTCATACAACACTGTAACCGAATGAAAATGTATTATTTTTTGGCACACAAATAGAGCTTTCTTTTGGTGCTATTTGATCACCTCTGCGTTTTTTTTTTTTTTTTTTATATAAATACAAAAGACTGAGTTAAAAAATAAAAAAATAGATATTTTAACCACTTCAGCACTGGGCCTATTCTGGCACTTCCCTCCTTCATGTAAAAATCATACATTTATGGCTATAAAATTACTTCAAAACCCCAAACATTATATATGTTTTTTTAGCAGACACCCTAGGGAATAAGATGGCGGTCATTGCAAATTTTTATCTCGCTTGGTATTTGCGCAATAAATTTTCGAACGCCTTTTTTTTGGAAATAAATGGTTTCACGAATGTAAAAAAAAATTACAAAACAGTAAAGTTAGCCCAATTTTTTGGGATAATGTGAAAGATGTTGTTATGCTGAGTAAATAGATACCTAACATGTCATGCTTTAAAATTGCGCACACTCATGGAATAACACCAAACTTCAGTACTTAAAAATCTCCCTAGGCGATGCTTTAAATTTTTTTACACGTTACCATTTTGGCATTACAGAGGAGATCTAGTGCTAGAATTGTTGCACTCGTTCTAACGCACACAGCAATACCTCACATGTGTGGTTTTAACGGCGTTTACATATGTGGGCGGGACTTGCGTGTGTGTTCGCTTATGAGCGCGAGCTACCGGGGACATGGGTGTTTTTTTCTTTTTTTTGATTATTTTTCTTTTTGTTTTTTCCTTTTTTGTATTTCTTACTCTTTTTTTACCTTTTTTGTTTTTTGGATCACTTTTTTTCCTATTACAAGGAATGTAAACATCCCTTGTAATAGGAATCTATTGTGACAGGTCCTCTTTATGGAGAGATGCAGGGTCAATAAGACCCCACATCTCTCCTCCAGGCTGGAAAGCATGAGATCGGTCAAAAAAATTCACCAATCTCATGCTGACAGCCGAGATCACGGCTTGGATTACATACGGGAACCCGGCGTGATGTCATAACGTCGCGCCCTGGCCTCCGACGGTCATAGAGATGACTGGTAACCATCTTGTCCCCATTCATCGCTATGCTTCCCATCCGGCGCTGGCCAAATCGTTCTCCGAGCCCAAGATGGCACGGGAGAGCCCGGAGAAGCACCGGATGGCGGCGGGAGGGGGGGGGGACAGTGGGCGGTAGGAAAGTGGTTAATATTTCGAAAATTTAGACAAAAGGTAATTTTACTCCTTCATTGATGTACACTGATGAGACTGCACTGATGGGCTGCACTGATGGGCACCGATAAGTTGGCAAGGGTGGGCACTGAGAGGTGGCATTGCTAGTTGGCACTGGTGGGCATTGAGAAGTGGCACTGCTAGGTGGCAATGATAGTTGGCGAGTGAGTGAGTGAGTGAAAAACGTGTATAGCGCTAACAAATGCGAACTAAATTACCTCAAGGCACTTTGCATCCAGTAGCTTCATGATCCATCAGAAGAGGTGGGTCTTAAGTTTTTTCCTAAAGGCCCGATGGTTTTCTTCCATACGGATATCCGTGGGTAGCGCGTTCCATAGCCATGGTCCTTGGACTGCAAATCTTCGTTCTCCCTTTGATTTGTAGCGAAATTTGGGGATGTGAAGGAGATTTTGGTTTGTTGAACGGAGACTGCGTTTGGGGGTGTAATGCTTTATCTTCTCGCATAAATATTGCGGAGCGATTCCTTGTGTGCACTTGTGGGTGAGACAGAGGGTCTTGAATGTGACCCGATCCTTTACGGTTAACCAATGAAGGGTCCTCAGTGCAGGGGTGATGGATTCCCAGGGTTTTTTTCCTGTTATCAGTCTGGCTGCCGTGTTCTGGACGACTTGTAGGCGTGACATCTGGTATTTGGGTAGTCCGAGGTAGAGGGAGTTTGCGTAGTCGAGTCGGGAGTTGATAATTGATCCAACTACTTCTGCTGTGTCCTCTTCTGGGATAAAGGGAATGAGTCTACGTAGCAGGCGGAGGAGATGATGAGATCCGCTGATTACTGATCCTATTTGAGCGTCCATCGACATCTCTGAGTCAAAGATGACTCCGAGACTTTTGACTTTGGTGCTCGGGGTGATGGTCTGTCCGAGAATGGTGGGTGGTGTCCAAGAGGTTTTAGTTTTTGTCTTTCGGTTAGCGTGGAGGAGAAGCAGTTCTGTTTTGGATCTGTTGAGTTTAAGTGAACTCTCAGTCATCCAATCATCGATCAATGTGAGACACTTTTCCAATCCGTGATATTGGTCTTTTTTTCCAGTGATACGAAAGTAGAGTTGGGTGTCGTCCGCGTATGAGTGGTAGCACAAGTCCTGTTTGCTAATGATTTTTAGGAGTGGGCGGAGGTAGATGTTAAAGAGCAGGGGTGACAGTGGTGATCCTTGAGGGACTCCGCAAGAAATTGCGCGAGTTTCAGAGGTGAAGGCTCCTAATTTCACTGTCTGAGAACGATTCTCAAGAAAGGAAGCGAACCAAGGAAGGTCAGGGTCTGCGACTCCTGCTACTTCTTTAAGACGAATGAGTAGAGTTTTGTGGTCTACTGTGTCGAACGCTGCACTGAGGTCCAGCAGCACCAGGAGACATGATTCTCCGTCATCTGCGGCTTCGAGGACGTCATTCCATATTTTGAGAAGTGCTGTTTCTGTGCCATGGCCTGGGCGGAAGCCTGATTGTAGTGGATCCAAGAGTTTGTAAGTGTCCAAATGGCCTTGTAGCTGTTGTACTACTGCTTTCTCCATGATCTTGGAAATGGTGTTGAGGCTTGTTACCGGTCTGCGGTAATTTGGGTCCTTGGGGTCAAGATTGGGTTTCTTTAGATGGGGTTTGATTATACCTTGCTTGAGGGAGTTTGGAACCATACCTTCTTTGAATGATAGATTTACGATGTGTGTAATGGTAGGAGCTAAAATGTCGGTACATTCTTTCAGGAGTTTTGTGGGAATTATGTCATTTGAAGATGTAGTGTCTCTGAGGCTTCTGATGATGTTTTTGGTGGTGTCAATGGTGATCGGGACCAGCGAAAATTTTGCTAGTTGTATAATGTTCGTATTGATTTCCTCTGTTTGCTTTGGCTGTGTGAAGTTGGTTGTTTTTTTCTGTTGAATTCTTTCCCGAATATTTTCGATTTTGTCGATAAAAAAATCCGATAGCTCATTACAGAACTCTTGTGTTTCGTTTGCTGGAGGCTCTAGACAGGTAGGGTTCATGGTCCGAGTGACCAGTTTGAAGAGTTCACGAGGCCGGTTTAGGGCTTTTTTTATGGTGTTTGAGAAATGTTCCTTTTTTGCTTTAAAAATTGCTTTGTGATATTTCTTAGTGAGTGCTTTGTAGTTTGTGTGGTTTTCCTCCGTTGGGTTTCTTCTCCAGGCTCCTTCAGCTCTTCTGCGTTCTTGCTTCAGTAGAGTAAGAGTGTCACTAAACCAGCCCGAGTTGTTTTTACGGATGTGTGCTCTGCGTCTTGGAGCGACTGTGTCCACTGTTTGTAGTAATATTTTGTTTAAGGAGTTGAGTGTTTGTTCCGTTGAGTGGTTATGCTTTAGCGGTCCTATTTTTTTGATAGAGTGGTTTTGAAAAGTTTTGAGTGTAGTTTCTTCTGAGATCTTGTCCAGTATGTTTTTGTTGAGTCTTCCAGTTTTTGGGAGATGGTGCTGGTGGTAAATTTGAATTTGATAGCGTGGTGGTCCGTCCATGGTAACGGCATGTTGTCCAGTATGTTGATGTCCATATTTTGTTTGAAGATGAGGTCAAGAATGTGACCCGATTCATGCGTGGGTGCATTTATCAGTTGCTGCAAACCTAGTTCTTCCAATTGGTTGATACAGGCGGTGGCGATGGGGTCCTGAGTGGCGTTAGCCCAGAGGTTAAAGTCCCAGAGTAGTAAAAACTTTTTGGTTTTTAAAGTGTATGACGAGAAGAATTCGGCGAAGGGTGTGAGGAGATTTGTCTTTGGTCCTGGTGGTCTGTAGCATAGCAGTATGTGAATGGTGTCCTGGGGTGTTGTTTGGAGTTGCAGGGTGAGTGTTTCCATGAATGGCAATGAGTTCTGTAGGGTTGGTTTGGTAAGAGAGAGGTGCGATTTGAAGATAACTGCTAGGCCTCCTCCTCTTTGTCCTATTCTGTGCTCAGTTAGGATGCAGTAGTTCCCAGGTACTAGTTCCGTTAGGACGGTGTTACAATCCGGTGTTAGCCAGCTTTCCGTGATAAAGAGGCAATCTATGTCACTTTGTGTGATGAAATCGTGAATTTCCTGTCTGTGCTTGACTGCCGATCTGGTGTTAATCAAGGCGCATGATAAATCTTGTAGATGAAGTGGTGTCTTTGTGGTTTTGATAGTCAATTGTCAATTGATCCTAAGCAGTTGTTCTTTTTGTAGTATTTTTTGGGTGGAGGTTGGAAGTGTTGGGGCAGTATTCCTTAGCCTGTGGAGGGTGTCCGCTGAGTATTTAAAGATGCACATGATGGGAGGAAAAGGTGATGGGGATGATGAATAGGGCCTAATGACCTTAACCGCCCCCCCCCCCCGTTGGTCCAGAGGAAGGCAAAAACCACCATCCGAGTCTGGCCAATTGCTACAGCAGGGGAAAAATTCCTTCCTGACCCCCCGAGGGGCGATCGGGTAAACCCTGGATCAACTTGCTACTAGTTGGTGGTGCCCCGATGTACTTACCCGGTCGGCACACGCGGGCCCACTGGAGAGAGACTTGGGGAGGGTGTAGAGTGATGGCCGGAGCTAGGCCACAGCCACGGTCTGTCCTGCAGTTCTAACAGTCTAGAAATGGGCGCCCGGATGGCGGCAGGTGGCAGTCGGCGGCTGTGGGTGAAGCGATGGTGAGCTGGGGGATCTGAGCTTGGGGAGAGTGGGGGAGAGTGGGGTCCCGGGGAAGCCGCAGGTCGTCAGGTTAACGTTTGCTGGAGGAGCGAAACGCCAGAGTCCAAGGGGGTTCCTGTATGGCCAGAGCTCCTGCCACACACGTCCGTTACACTTGACCGTATGTGTGGATTGCTCTGTGAAGCGATGAGGTCAGGGCTCCTGTCACACACGTCCGCTTCCCTGGACCATGTGTGCGGATTGCTCTGCGAAGTGGTGAGGCTGGGGGGCCTATCGCACACGTCCGTTATGCTTGGCCGTGTGTGTGGGTCTGGGGAGATCGCGTAGTGGCGGCGGTCGCTGCTGTAGGTTGGGGTAGCCTGAGTACGTCAGGGGGGGAGATCAGTAATAAGTAGTAGAGTTATTGAAGAGTATTGTGAAGATAGTAATGGGGGTGGGGTGGGGAATCAGTAGGAATAGAGAGAGAATTTTTTTTTTTCTTTTAAATTTGTCAGTGTTGGGGGAGAAGCTCTGGGTGTATCAAGATGGCCGCTACTTACTGGGCCGAATATCCATTTCGTCCTCCCGGCTGCCTTTTGTGAGCGACCCAGTGGGAGCCACAGGCAAGTGACCCGTGAGTGGATGCGATCCGGTAGTTATCCCGGGTCAGAATATTCCAGGGGGCTGGGAGAGGGGTTTGAGGGCTGAGGCTGGGTGTCTCAAGATGGCCCCCGCGGCCGGGTCTAGGCCGAAGCCACGGTCTATCCTGCTGGGCAGGTAGCAGCTAGTGCTGCTTCGGGGCCCGCTGACTCCTCTGGGGAGCTCCGCGAGTGGGTTGTTAACAGTGCCGTAGGGTGGCTCCTTGGTGATCCGGATGCTGGAAGGGGAATCGAATGTGGCTAGGCCGCAGCCGCGGACTTTCCTGTCGGCGGCTGCGGGTAGAGGGGGTTCCGCCGGCGGCGGATGAATGGCCTCGGTGGCGGGTGGCGGGTGGAGGGCTCGAATGTAGCTCGGTGAGCTGGGCAAGGGGTGCAGCCGGTCTGTGAAGGAGGTGCCAGAGGGGGGGACCGTAGGATGGGTGATGCTAGGCCGCAGCCTCGGACTTGCCCGGCAGCGGCTGCGGGAGGAGGTGTCTGGCGGAGGGGGCTCGTGATGGATTTGGGTCCCGCTGGATGGAGGGGGGGGGAGGAGAACCGGGGGGACAAGGGTGAGAGCAAGGGGGGACAAGGGTGAGAGCAAGGGAGAGAGCCAGGGGGAAAATAGGGGAGAGTACTGGGGAGAGAAGCAATGCAGCCCTGGAAGTCAGGAGCTAAGGTACACACGTCCTCTCTGGTCAGATAGCTCACGAGTGAGTTCCAATTCCCAGTATACACTGCAGAAGGACCAGTCCTGCCTGATAGGCAGCACTGCTAGGTGGCACTGATTGGCAGCAGTGGTGGGCATTGATAGGTGGCACTGGCAGGGGCTACTGATTGTCACAGATGACGCAGAATTGCCTCTTCCTCTTCGGGCCCGATGTCCCTTGCACATAAGCCGGTGATTGCCTTTTTTTATGCTCACGCTGTCAGCACAAGGAGAAAACAAAAACCATTACCAAGCTTTTGTTTACATCACGTGATCAGCTGTCATTGGCTGACAGCTGATCACATGGTAAAGGGCAGGGATTGGCCCCTTACTTGGATCTGTCATCACCTGAGTCTCAGTGACTCGGTGACCACAGCACGCACGAAGGGGACGACGTTTATTGACGGACTCCCGGCAATTGAGGACCGTGCTGGCAATCAGTTATAGCGCTGATCTCAAGTGATTAAACAGGGTCTAAATGGGCCATTGACATGCATCACAATTCAACTTAGGAATGTGTCTTTGCAAAGTTAAACTAAATAAAATCCTTTCTTATTTTTGCTTGGGGATAGAGTGCAGAGGGATTACAAGTCTAGACAGTTTTTGGGGATGTCTGAACCCCTGATAGGGTGAAGACAACTCCCAAATTTGGCCACTTTATCCTTCCAAATAATTCACTTCCTGTCACATAGCCACACAGGAAGTGAGGGGAAATCCCTACCAATGTCTTTCCTTGGGGACACACAGGTCAATCTAAATACTTTCCCCATTATGTACATTGCACTCCAACATTTTGCGGGTTACACCCCAAATTATTAGTTTTTTTGGACTTTGGGGTTTATTTAATAAAGGCAAATCTACTTTGCACTACAAGTGCACTTGCTGGATATCCGAAAGGAAGTAAAGCCAATTTTACTACAAGGGGATACAAAGCCCAACCTTTAAAAAAATAAAAATAAAAACACAAGCAGGGAGTCTAACACTTACTTTGTTTCCCTCAAAATGCCCACAATTAGAATTGTATTGCCTTGAGCTATTTTTAAGTGCAGTGCTCTAAATCAGTGCTTCTCAAGTACCTCCAACAGGCCATGTTTGCAGGTTTTCCTTCATCTTGCACATGTGCTTTAAATCACAGTCAATGGTTTGGTATTTTGGACAGCAATTCTCAATAAGATAAATTCACAAAACATGTCCTGTTGGGGGTACTTGAGGACTGAGGCTGAGAACCACTGCAGTAAAAAAGGAAAATTGAATACTTACCGCTCTGTATTTTTCATTTCCTGGTGACTCTCCAAGGCAGCACACAATTCATGCATATGCTAGCATGAAGCCACCAGGGTAGACAAATCACACCTGTTTTGACATGCCAATCAGCTGTCACATTTGTTGCAAAGAAAACGCAAAACAAACCACAAAACTTTGCATCAAATTTTATTGGTCAACAAAACAAAGAATAATAAAAAATAAGAAATAAAAAATTAAAAAACAGGGTCAATTTGAATGAAACAGTTACAGACTCACAACATTTTGAAAAAGATTTGGCTAAATAGTGCAGCACAGACAATTAAATCAAAGTGAACAAACGACAAACATTAACAACATCAAAATTATTTCAGGGGAACATTTCCCCCACACAAAAAAATACAATCCACAAAATAAACCAAACACCTGTTTTGCAAAGACATAACAAATAAAATGCATGTGTTACAAACTCGATAAGGACACCAAAATGTAAATTTTGCCGGACACACACACACTTGCCTTTTTTCAGGGCAAGGGAGTGAATCCTAACTGTGAGGTTTATATAACCTATGTTTGTGAGCTAATGAGGCAATTTAAAACACATGCACAGTCCATGAAACACCCAAAATGCAAGTTCACCCAATGTAGAGACTGAACTTCAAAGTGGCTACACCTGTTAAGGATGTCCTTCAATTACTAACCCATAAAAACAATCTCTGAACATGCCCCGAAATATCCAGGTGCTGTTCACACACAAAAAGCACCAAAAAAAAATCTAACAGGCTGGGCATGCTCAGAAGAACTCAAATGCAGCTAGCAGAAAATAACCGCCCCCCCCCCCGTCCAAAATTAAGCACATCATCCAGCATGCTAAAAAATTAGGGATGGGACAATCATCCCCCCCCCCCTTACCAACAAATACCATTGCAGTCTATGGGAACTGATTTGTTAATTTTGCTAGTCCCCACTTGGCAGGCTTTTGTTCTAGTTATTGGCCTTAAAATGGGGGCCCAGGTCCCACCCTAAGGGACATATATCAATGTCACCAATTTGGACAGCACCAAAAACAAAACAAAGAGAAGTGCCTTTAAATATGCCAAATTGCTTAAGGGCCATTTCACACCACATGCAGTCCATTGCGTTTTTATGCATCAAAAATGCATGGAAAGTTGGTTATATGGTTCTAAATGGCAGTGTTTGTTCCAGTGCGTTCCAGTTCCCCAAAAAAAGTAGAACATGCTGCATTTTACCTGCACTGGACTGTACTGGAACGCAGCAAAACGCATCATAAACGCACTGGAACGCACCGGAACACACCTAAATGCACCAAAAACGCATTGGAACACACTTGTCCTTCTCTTTGGTTAATAAAAAAGAGGGGTGAAAAAAAAGCACTGGACTGCATCAAAAACGTAACAAAAATGCACTGGAACGCATCAAAAACGTGCATGCAGAAAAGCACCTGGAACGCATCAAAAACGTGCATGCAGAAAAGCACCTGGAACGCATCCGGATTGCGTTTCTATGGTGTGAACTGGCCCTAGTTCACACCATAGAAACGTAGTCTGGATGCGTTCCAGGTGCTATTCTGCATGCGCGTTTTTGACACGTTCCAGTGCATTTTTGTTAAGTTTTTGATGCAGTCCAGTGCTTTTTTTTCACCCCTCTTTTGTATTAACCAAAGAGAAGGACAAGTGTGTTCCAGTGCATTTTTGATGCGTTTTTGATGCAGTCCAGTGTTTTTTTCCCCCTCTTTTCACTTAGGACAAGTGTGTTGCAGTGCGTCTTTGGTGCATTTAGGTGCGGTCCGGTGCATTCCAGTGCGTTTTTGATGTGTTTTACTGCGGTCCAGTACAGTTCTGTACTTAAAAAATGCAGCATGACCAATTTTTTTTTCTTTTATTAAACACACTGGAACGGACTGCAGTGGTGTGACCTATGCCATTGGCATTAATGTGATCAACTTTCTTTGCGTTTTTCATGCATCAAAAAAACGCACTGCACTGCATCCGGTGTGAACTGGCCCTAAATATCATACCTGGGGGGTGTCTATAGTATGCCTGTAAAAGTAGTGCATGTTTTCCATGTTTATAACAGTTCGAGAGCAAAATGACATTTCTAAAGTAAAATAATAGTCATTTAAAAGTCCTCGCGGCTGTAATGAATTGCTGGTTCCCGTCAATACAGATAAAAGTCATTGAAAGTCTTTGATAACACAAAAAAAAAGCGTGGGGGTCCCCCAAATTCAATTACCAGGCCCTTCAGATCTGGTATGGATTTTACGGGGAACTCCACCCCAAATTAAAAAAAAAATGGCGTGGAGTACCCCCAAAAATCCACACCAGACCCTTATCCGAGCACGCAACCTGGCAGGCCGCAGGAAAAGAGGGGGAGACGAGAGAGCGACCCCCTCCCTCCTGAACCGTACCAGGCCACATGCCCTCAACATGGGGAGGATGTCCCCATGTTGATGGGGACAAGGGCCTCATCCCCACAACCCTTGCCCGGTGGTTGTGGGGGTCTGCGGGCAGGGGGCTTATCGGAATCTGGAAGACCCCTTTAACAAAAGGGACCCCCAGATCCCGCCCCCCCCTGTGTGAAATGGTAATGGGGTACAAATGTACCCCTACCATTTCACAAAGAAAGTGACAAACATGTAAAAAATGACAAAAGCCGGTTTTTGACAATTCTTTTATTAATGTCTTTTCCTTTCTTCCATCTTCTTCCATCTTCTTCTTCCATCTTCTTCTTCCATCTTCTTCTTCTTCCATCTTCTTCTTCCATCTTCTTCTGTTCTCCATTCGGGTTTCTTCCTCCATCTTGTTCTTCATCTTCATCTTCATCTTTATCTTCATCTTCATCTTCCTTCTTCCTTCGGTCTTCTCGTCCGCATCTTGCTCCGGCGTCTTCCCTTCTTCTTTCTTCGGCCACTCCATTTGAATTGGAGGTTCCCGCTGTGCGACGCTTCAGTTCTTCAGTTCTCCTCTGGGTCCGCTGCCACCCGGTGACCCCGCCCCCCTCTGACGCACATGGATTTCACTGGGACTTTCCCCGTGGTGTCAGAGGGGGGCGGAGCTACCGGGTGGCAGCGGACCAAGAGGAGTACTGAAGCGTCGCACAGCGGGAACCTCCAATTCAAACGGAGCGGCCAAAGAAGAAAGAAGAAGCCGGAGTAAGATGCCGGACGAGAAGACCGAAGGAAGAAGGAAGATGAAGATGAAGATAAAGATGAAGAGGAAGATGGAGGAAGAAACCCGAATGGAGAAAAGAAGAAGATGGAAGAAAAAGATGGAAGAAGATGGAAGAAAGGAAAAGACATTAATAAAGGAATTGTCTAAAACCGGCTCTTGTAATTTTTTACATTTTGACACTTTCTTTGTGAAATGGTAGGGGTACATTTGTACCCCATTACCATTTCACATAAGAGGGGGTCGGGATCTGGGGGTCCCCTTTGTTAAAGGGGTCTTCCAGATTCCGATAAGCCCCCTGCCCGCAGACCCCCACAACCACCGGGCAAGGGTTGTGGGGATGAGGCCCTTGTCCCCATCAACATGGGGACATCCTCCCCATGTTGAGGGCATGTGGCCTGGTATGGTTCAGGAGGGGGGGGCGCTGTCTCGTCCCCCCCTCTTCCCCTGCGGCCGGCCAGGTTGTGTGCTCGGATAAGGGTCTGGTATGGATTTTTGGGGGGACTCCGCGCCATTTTTTTTACATTTGGGGTGGAGTTCCCCTTAAAATCCACACCAGATCTGAAGGGCCTGGTATGGATATTTGGGGGAACCGCACGCATTTTTTTTTTAAATTTGCGGCGGGGTTCCCCTTAATATCTATACCAGACCTGAAGGGCCTGGTAATGGAATTTGGGGGACCCCCACGTTTTTTGTTTTTTTTTTATCAAAGAGTTTTAATGACTTTTCTCTATATTGCCGGGAGCCGACAATTCATTATAGCCGCGGGTGCTTTTAAATGCCTTTTTTTTTCCTTTAGAAATGTCATTTTGCTGGCGCAGTGGGAAGTTCAGAGCTGCGCCTGTTCAACTTATGCAAATTGAGTTACGTGACTTGGCATTTACTAAGATTTTGCCGGCGCAGTGTCTTGGCGCCAGTAAACAAGGAAAATTGCCGCGCTGAGCTCAAAAAAACCTCCCGCAGCTCTAATCGTACTTGCCGGCGCAGCGGGCTAGTTTTGAAAAAGTTACTTTCTCACTCTATTTTGGGCATATTAGTTATTTGGGCAGGTGTCACTACACTTCCTCACATCACCCCATGTCACCCCCATTATATTCTCACTTCCAGCTTCTTTATATTTACAGTTTAACATGCTGTGCGCCAGGTCCATAGTGGCGCACTGAGCGCCTCCTCCCGTCCGCCGACAACACTATAGTAAATGGCAAATAGGCTGCGCTACCGGCGCTAATGTTTTGTAAATACCAAAACAGCCATTGCGCGCGCAGATGTGCAGATACTCATGGCGCAAACATTTTGTAAATCAGCCCCCATGTGTCATAAACAATTGCCATATTTTTATTTTACATACATTATCAACATTAATTTTTTGTTGCATGAAAGTAGTACTGATCCTGTGTACCCTCTTTGCAGCCATTTCCTATCTACATGCATGTTCTCCTAACTGCGGCTGCAAGTCATTGTTCAGGGTGGGCATCCTGATGGTGGCAACATTGGAACATACCTGTACACCAGACATGTCCAAAGTCAGGCCCGCGGGCCAATTGCGGCCCATGTTCCGGTTTCGTACGGCCCCACTGGTAATTTAGATATATATCTTTTGTGGCCCCTACGAATCCCCGGGCTCCGCACAGTGCTCAGGGATTCGTTGGGGGGCTACCAAGGATAATTACTGTATTTATCGTTCCTCGGAGGGGGCGGGATGAGTGCCGTCAGATTACATACAGGAGAATCTCCTGTGTTACTCAGGGGCTTCTGTAATAGGAAGTCCCGTCTCCTGGGCTGGCATTGGACGACTATTCTGTCTATCATAGAAGGTGGGACTTTGCATTAAAGAGGCCACCAGGTAAGCAGGAGCTTCTCCTGTATGTAATCTGTTGGCGCTCATCTGGCTTCAGATGGGCATAAATCAGGCTGCACGGATGGCAATGGTGAGGCTGCACTGATGGCAATGGTGAGGCTGCACTGATGCCAGTGGTGAGGTTGCACTGTTGGCAATGGTAAGCGCTGCACTGATGACAGTGGTGAGGCTGCACTCATGTCAAGGGTGAGGCTGCATTCATGTCAATGGTGAGGCTGCATTCATGTCAAAGGTGAGGCTCTATTCATGTCAATGGTGGGGCGGCATTCATTGCAATTAGGGATGAGCCGAACACCCCCCTGTTCGGTTCGCACCAGAACCTGCGAACAGCCAGAATGTTCATGTGAACTTTAGAACCCTATTAAATACAATGGACTCGAATGTTCGAAATCTAAAGTGCTAATTATAAAGGCTAATATGCAAGTTATTGTCCTAAAAAGTGTTTAACCCCTTAACGACCGCTCACTGTACATATAAGTCGGCAATTATAAAGGCTAATATGCAAGTTATTGTCCTAAAAAGTGTTTAACCCCTTAACGACCGCTCACTGTACATATAAGTCGGCAGAATGGCACGGACAGGCAAACTCACGTACCTGTATGTGCCTGCCTTCGTATGGGTGGAGGGTCCCATCGGACCCCCCTTCGGTACAGTGAGCGGCCGGGATCGCTTCGGGAGCGATCCGTGATGAGGGGGCCTCCATTCGTTTCTAGCCACCCCCTCGCGATCGCTCCCGGCGAATGAAAAGCTTCCTCTGCCTATGTAATGTTTACACAGGCAGGAGGAAGTGATGTCATCTCTCCTGCGGCGCGCACATATACTGAGCGCCGTGGAGAGAAGACACACAGGTTAGTGCACTAAATAGCACACTGACACCAGCACACATAGGCACACGATCGCCCCCCCAGGCCCCCAGACACCCCCAGATCACCCCCCAGATCACCCCCCAGCCCCCCGTCACAGTGTCACTGATTGCAGTGACCATTTATTTACTGATCACTGCAATCAGTGACATTTGTGACTGTAAAAGTGTCAGGGCAGTTAGTTTTAGGTCCAGTGTAGCCCCCTAACCCCTCCCTAATAAAGGTTTAACCCCTTGATTGCCCCCCAGGTAACCCTTTCACCCCCTAGCACCGCTGTCACTAAGCGATCGTTTTTCTGATCGCTGTCTTAGTGTCGGTGGTGCCGATAGGTAGCCAGTTATTTTTTTTAGGTTCGCCGCAGGTTTTTATAGCGTCAGGTACCCCCATATATTACCTAATAAAGGTTTAACCCCTTGATTGCCCCTCCAGGTAACCCTTTCACCCCCTTTTGCCAGTGTCACTAAGCGATCGTTTTTCTGATCGCTGTCTTAGTGTCGGTGGTGCCGATAGGTAGCCAGTTATTTTTTTTAGGTTCGCCGCAGGTTTTTATAGCGTCAGGTACCCCCATATATTACCTAATAAAGGTTTAACCCCTTGATTGCCCCTCCAGGTAACCCTTTCACCCCCTTTTGCCAGTGTCACTAAGCGATCGTTTTTCTGATCGCTGTCTTAGTGTCGGTGGTGCCGATAGGTAGCCAGTTATTTTTTTTAGGTTTGCCGCAGGTTTTTATAGCGGGCACCCGCCCTATATAACCCAATAAAGGTTTAACCCCCTGATCGCCCGGCGGGTGATATCAATTAGGTTTTAGCGTCAGAGAGGGTCTGCGTCACACCCCAGGCAGCGTCAGGTTAGTACCAGTAGCGCTAACACCCACGCGTGAAGCATACACCTCCCTTAGTGGTATAGTATCTGAACAGATCAATATCTGATCTGATCAGATCTATACTAGCGCCCCCAGCAGTTTAGGGTTACCAAAAATGCAGTGTTAGCGGGATCAGCCCAGATACCTGCTAGCACCTGCGTTTTTCTCCTCCGTCCAGCCCAGGCCACCCAAGTGCAGTATCGATCGATCACTGTCACTTACAAAACTCAACACACATAACTGCAGCGTTCGCAGAGGCAGGCCTGATCCCTGCGACTCCAGTGCTGTAGGAGGTGATTTCACCACCACAGTTAAAAAAAAAAGCATATATGCCGAAGCATGGGGGCAGCAGGGGTGGAGGAGCGATTTTGCTCCTAATGCCTCGTACATACGGTCAAAATTCCGACGGAGGCTTGCCCGTGGAAAAGTCCGACCGTGTGTACGCAGCATAACTTTTGCGGGAGGATGCCCCAATGCTTCGGCATATATAAATGGTGCATGGATGCCCATCATTAGAAGTGGGTGGATGAAGGGAGGTTGCATGAAAAAAAAGATTACAATACATGTCCAACAAGGACCAGCAACGTACTGGTATGTTGCTGGAATTTGAATGGTTATACCAGATTGATGCCTGCGGGTTTAGGTATCATCTTGGTATCATTCTTTTCAGCCAGCGGTCGGCTTTCATGTAAAAGCAATCCTAGCGGCTAATTAGCCTCTGGACTGCTTTTACAAGCAGTGGGAGGGAATGTCCCCCCCGGATATAAAAAGCGCCATTGGGAAATTGGGAAAGCATTTTATGACACCGATCTTGGTGTGGTCAGATGCTTTGAGGGCAGAGGAAAGATCTAGGGTCTAATACACCACAGTTTTTTTTTTTAAAAAGAGTACCTGTCACTACTTATTGCTATCATAGGGGATATTTACATTCCCTGAGATAACAATAGAAATTATAAAAAAAAATATGGAAGGAACAGTTTTAAAATAAAATAAAAAAACAAAATTAATAATAAAAACAAAAAAAACAAAAGCACCCCTGTCCCGCCCTGCTCTTGCGCAATGGCGAACGCAAGCGTCGGTCTGGCGTCATATGTAAACAGCAATTGCATCATGCATGTGATGTATCACCGCGAAGGTCAGATCGAGGGCAGTCATTTTAGCAGTAGACCTCCTCTATAAATCTAACGTGGTAACCTGTAAAAGCTTTTAAAGGCTTTTAAAAATGTATGTAGTTTGTCGCCACTGCGCGTTTGTGAGAAATTTTAAAGCATGTCGTGTTTGGTATCTATGTACTCGGCCTAAGATCATCTTTTTTTATTTCATCAAACATTTGGGCAATATAGTGTGTTTTAGTGCTTTAACCACTTCGTGCCCGGGCTATAAGCAAAAGACGTCTGCAAAGCGGTCGTCAATTGCTGATAGGACGTCTATGGACGTCCTCTTATTTACTTCCGCGATGCGCGCCACCGCGGGCGCGCGTCGGGGAAAAACTGTGCCCGCCGTGTCAGGCGAGTGCCGATGCGTGTGCCTGGCGGCCGCGATGTCCGCCAGGTACGAGCGATCGGCTGTCACAGAGCCAGGGACGTGGATCTCTGTGTGTAAACACAGAGATCCACGTCCTGTCGGGGAGAGGAGACGGATGGTGTGTCCCTTGTACATAGGGACACCCATCAGTCACCTCCCCCAGTCAGTCCCCTCCCCCCCACAGTAAGAACATCTAGCAGGGAACATATTAACCCCTTGATCGCCCCCTAGTGGTTAACCCCTTCCCTGCCAGTCACATTTATACAGTAATCAGTGCATATTTTTAGCACTGTTCGCTGTATAAATGTGAATGGTCCCAAAAATGTGTCAAAAGTGTCCGATGTGTCCGCCGTAATGTCACAGTCACAAAAAAAAAAATCGCAGATCGACGCCATTACTAGTAAAAAAAAAAATAAAAAAATAATTTAAAAAAAATCATAATTCTATTCCCTATTTTGTAGGCGCTATAACTTTTGCGCAAACCAATCACTATACGCTTATTGGGAATTTTTTTTTAACCTAAAATATGTAGAATACGTATCGGCCTAAACTGAGGAAAAAAATAGTTTTTAAAAAAAAAAATGGGATATTAATTATAGCAAAAATTAAAAAATATTGTGTTTTTTTCAAAATTGTCGCTCTATTTTTGTTTATAGCGCAAAAAATAAAAACCGCAGAAATGATCAAAGACCACCAAAAGAAAGCTCTATTTGTGGGAAAAAAAGGACGTCAATTTTGTTTGGGAGCCACGTCGCACGACCGCGCAATTGTCATTCAAAGCGTGATGGCGCTGAAACCTGAAATTTCGCCTGGGCAGGAAGGGGGTTATATGCCCAGTTGTCAAGTGGTTAAAATGAAAAAAAGTGTATTTTTTCCCCAAAAAATGCGTTTGAAAAATCGCTGCGCAAATACTGTGTGGAAAAAAAAATGCGACACCCACCATTTTAATCTGTAGGGCCTTTGCTTTAAAAAAATATATAATGTTTGGGGGTTCAACATAATTTTCTTGCAAAAAAAAAAAATGTTTTCATGTAAACAAAAAGTGTCAGAAAGGGCTTTGTCTTCAAGTGGTTAGAAGAGTGGATGTAAGCTTCCTAATGTTGTGTATAAAATGCCAGGACAGTTCAAAAACCCCCAAATGACCCCATTTTGGAAAGTAGATACCCCAAGCTATATACTGAGAGGCATGTCGAGTCCATGGAATATTTTATATGTTGACACAAGTTGCGGAAAAAAGACAATTTTTTTTAATTTATTTTTTGCACAAAGTTGTCACTAAATGATATATTGCTCAAACATGCCATGGGCATATTACACCCCAAAATACATTCTGTTGCTTCTCCTGAGTACGGGGATACCACATGTGTGAGACTTTTTGGGAGCCTAGCCGCGTACGGGACCCCAAAAACCAAGCACCGCCTTCAGGCTTTCTAAGGGTGTAAATTTTTGATTTCACTCCTCACTGCCTATCACAGTTTCGGAGGCCATGGAATGCCCAGATGGCACAAACCCCCCCAAATGACCCCATTTTCGAAAGTAGACACCCCAAGCTATTTGCTGAGAGGTATGGTGAGCATTTTGCAGATCTCGCTTTTTGTCACAAAGTTTTGAAAATTGGGGGAAAAAAAAAAATATATTTTCTTTCTTCATTTTCAAAAACAAATGAGAGCTGTAAAATACTCACCATGCCTCTCAGCAAATAGCTTGGGGTGTCTACTTTCCAAAATTGGGTCATTTGGGGGGGGTTTGTGCTTTTTTGGCATTTTATGGCCTTCGAAACTGTGATAGGCAGTGAGGAGTGAAATCAAAAATTTGTGCCCTTAGAAATCCTGAAGGCGGTGCTTGGTTTTTGGGGGCCCGTACGCGGCTAGGCTAAAAAGTCCCACACATGTGGTATTCCCGTACTCAGGAGAAGCAGCAAAATGTATTTTGGGGTGCAATTCCACATATAACCATGGCATGTGTGAGCAATATATCATTTAGTGACAACTTTTTGTAATTTTTTTTTTTGTCATTATTCAATCACTTAGGACAAAAAAAAAATATTCAATGGGCTCGACATGCCTCTCAGCAATTTCCTTGGGGTATCTACTTTCTAAAATGGGTTCATTTGGGGGGGTTTGTGCTATTTAGGCATTTTATGGCCTTCGAAACTGTGAGAGGTAGTGAGGAGTGAAATCAAAAATTTGCGCCCTTAGAAATCGTGAAGGCGGTGCTTGGTTTTCGGGGGCCCGTACGTGGCTAGGCTCCTAAAAAGTCCCACACATGTGGTATCCCCGTACTCAGGAGAAGCAGAAAAATGAATTTTGGGGTGCAATTCCACATATGACCATGGCATGTGTGAGCAATATATCATTTAGTGACAACTTTTTGTAATTTTTTTGTCATTATTCAATCACTTGGGACAAAAAAATAAAAAAATTCAATGGGCTCAACATGCCTTTCAGAAATTTCCATGGGGTGTCTACTTTCCAAAATGGGGTCATTGGGGGGGGGGGGGGGGGTTGTACTGCCCTGCCATTTTAGCACCTCAAGAAATTAGATAGGCAGTCATAAATTAAAAGCTGTGTAAATTCCGGAAAATGTACCCTAGTTTGTAGACGCTATAACTTTTGCGCAAACCAATAAATATACGCTTATTGACATTTTTTTTACTAAAGACATGTGGCTGAATACATTTTGGCCTAAATGTATGACTAAAATTGAGTTTATTCGATTTTTCTTATAACAAAAAGTAGAAAATATCATTTTTTTAAAAATTTTCAGTCTTTTTCCGTTTATATCGCAAAAAAAAAAAATCGCAGAAGCAATCCAATACCATTAAAAGAAAGCTCTATTTGTGGGAAGAAAAGGACGCAAATTTCGTTTGGGTACAACATTGCATGTCCGCACAATTTCCAGTTAAAGCAGCGCAGTGCCAAATTGTGAAAACACCTCTGGTCATTCGGCCGTTTTTTCGGGAGCAGTGATTTTAATAATGCTTAAAGTGAAACAATAAAAGTGAAATATTCCTTTAAATTGCGTACCTAGGGTGTGTGTATAGTATGCATGTAAAGTCGTGCTTGTTTCCCGTGCTTAGAACTCTCCCTGCGCAAAGTGTCATTTCTGAAGGAAAAAAAGTCATTTAAAACTCACTCGCGGCTATAATGAATTGTCGGCTCCCAGCAATACATAGAAAAGTCATTGATAAAAAATAAAAAAAAGCGTGGGGGTCCCCCCAAATTCAATTACCAGGCCCTTCAGGTCTGGTATGGATTTTAAGGGGAACTCCACCCCAAATAAAAAAAAATGGCGTGGAGTTCCCCCAAAAATCCATACCAGACCCTTTATCCGAGCACGCAACCTGGCAGGCCGCAGGAAAAGAGGGGGGGACAAGAGAGTGCCCCCCCTCCTGAACCATACCAGGCCACATGCCCTCAACATGGGGAGGATGTCCCCATGTTGATGGGGACAAGGGCCTCATCCCCACAACCCTTGCCCGGTGGTTGTGGGGGTCTGCCAACGGGGGGCTTATCGGAATCTGGAAGACCCCTTTAACAAAGGGGACCCCCAGATCCCACCCCCTCATGTGAATTGGTAAGGGGTACATTGTACCCCTACCATTTCACGAAGAAAGTATAAAAAAAAATGTAAAAAAAACATACAGACACCTTGGAAAAGTCCTTTATTAAAAATAAAAAAATAAAAATGAAAAAAAATTATTCCAGCGTTGAAATCCAGTGTCCCGCGGCGATCCGATGTCCAGCGCTGTCCACACGAAACGTCATTGGCTGAGCCTGAGCGGACCTGATGGGGAACTTCCTCTGCAGTGTATTAAATGAATAGACCCGCCCCTTCTAAAGTTCCCCATCAGGTCCGCTCAGCCAATGACGTAGCTGTAAGGCTAAGCGGACCAGATGCGGAACGTGAGAAGGGGCGGGTCTATTCATTTATTACACTGTGGAGGCAGTTCCCCATCAGGTCCGCTCAGCCAACGACGTAGGTGGGGTCTGACATACGAGGGGGCGGACCTGATGGGGAACTTCCTCCACAGTGTAATAAATGAATAGACCCGGAAGAAAATAATAATATGTGTACCAGGCTTAAGGTGACTGGCTGCTCATTCGGCCCAACAAAGAGCAAGTCCCCCATCTCTAAAGAGTATCCTCTACTAGCAATGATTAAGCACATTTCTGTTGTGTGAAACGCATCTATCTTGACCACTGCTGGTGTCCTCTGGTGTCATTTTGGTTATTTTCCTATTCCAATAAACTTTACTTGGAGCCCACTTGAGGTGCAGCCGTTTCTTATTTTGACAATTTACCACGGAGGTGAGCTGAGGCTAGCACTCAGGTATTTGTTCCTGTGGACGTATCAGTTACAACTGGAGCTTTGAGTTATTTTCATTTGGACTTAGCAAAAGGTTTAGCCTTGCTCACCAGCCAGTGGAATGTGAAAACAATGCTGTAAGAATTCTCTTGTTAAAACCTACATTTCGTCACAAATTAAATTAGCAGAAGGGACATTACGAACAGTCAGTAGGATGTGTTCCTTGTACTGCTGTCTCCTCTATTAGCTGAAATCCTCCTTCATCAAACTCCTCTTTGCCCCCACCGCTGTACTTTTCCAGTGCAATGGGGGTTAAAAGAGCTGATGAAGCTGTGGCAAGCAGTCCCTGACTATGCCTGCCCTGTCCACCTATCTCCTCCATTCATAGAAGTTGTACTATAGCTTCTATTAATGAAAAATTATCTGCTAATGGAGGGTGGACCTTTCAATCATCTGCATGTCCTTTATTCATAGATTGTTAATGGAAGCTATAGTAGAGTCTCTATGAACAGAGAAGATCAGCAGAAAGTATGGGCTTATACTTGTGACAGCTCCATTAGCTCTTTTAACCCCCACCACCATAGGCGTGCGCACAGGGTGTGCCAGGGGTGCCCAGGCACACCCTATTCACCCTTTACAGCACAGGTTCCCCCTACTTCCTTGGCTCCCTCCATCCCCCTGCAGTGCTACCAGCTTCCCTCCTTTCCCATCAGCTGTTGCTGCAAGGATGTTTTAGGATGAGTGGAGGAAGGGGCCGGTAAATATGTAATTGACCATCCCCTTCCCTTCCTGAAAGAACATCATGGGTGATCAGTAGTGTGTGTTTGAGCTTTGGGGTGCACACCCTAATGCAATAGACTGCGCACACCTATGCCCACCACACTGGAAGACTATGGCGGCGCGGGACTAGCAGGCATAGATGGAGGAGGGTTTCAGCTATTAGAGGAGACAGCAGCACAAGGAACACATCCTACTCACTGTAAGTAATGTTCCCTGTGCTGATTTTTATTTTATTTTATTGTTTTATTCATTTGTGACTAAAGTTAGGCTTTCATTGGCTGCAAATGTTGAATTTTATTTAATAAGCTTTGGGAACAAGAACAAAGTGCCGTTATTCTTTAAAAATGCAAATCAATTTATTTCCTATGGAAAACAACTCAGACTCATGGGCAGTATTGCTGGACTGTTGCATAAATAAATTAAATACAGTTTGCAAGATGTACAGCATAACCGGTTCAAAAATATATGATAAACAAAATAGTTTAACCTTCCTTTTTTCATTATTGACTATAGCATTATAGCTATTTATTTCTCAACATGTCGTATATATTAAAAGTATTATTGATGTATAGCAGACTAAAATAATACTGAGTGCCAAACACATTTCCATTGAAGCAATGTTTAGCAATAGA
Organism: Rana muscosa; assembly: GCA_029206835.1. Classification (NCBI taxonomy): domain Eukaryota; kingdom Metazoa; phylum Chordata; class Amphibia; order Anura; family Ranidae; genus Rana; species Rana muscosa. Next base: position 496,212,267 of record CM055121.1, read on the forward strand.
ATAGCATCAGAGTTGCAAGCATCAAGCAGACACAGGACACTGAGCTCTCTCGCAGCCTCGGACACATCATTTGACCTTGAGCAAATCACTTCTTCTCCCCATGTCTCTGATCATGAACAGATTACTTTATCTCCCATTGTGTGACCTTCGCAATCTACAGCTAAGGGAGGATAAGGATATCATGGCTCTCACACTACACCTCTCACCACCAGATGGCTCGCCAATCTGGAAAGAGGTTTAGATCCAAACTGGTTATCTTTATAATATCAGGATTATAGGCATTTTTAGTCATCAAAAATGGGTATTTTGCCCTTAGTATCAGGTTGAAAATATTCTGTATATATTGATATTTATTCATTACAGTTCTGTGTTCGCTGACAGAATTTGGCATCATTTTTCCTATAATGCTACGGGTTGCATATCAGTAACGGTACATTGCTTGCACCTTAGTTTATGGTGATGAATAAGAATGACCCTGGACAATACAGTGCAAAAGGACTCTGTAATGTGCCATATGTCATACTAATGTGCTTGTTGTTTCTCTTTACAGCAGTTACCGAGTTTATAGGACACACGTTGATGTGCTCTTTGCGCCATACATAAATCTTATATTGTTTTCTTGCATATATATCTCACACACGCTATTTCTTTAAGTTCAGTACTTTACATATATATATTTATATAGATTATATACTGTATGTGTATATATATATATATATATATATATATATATATATATATATATATATATATATATATATATATAGTGTAGCAAGGGGTTATTATCTAAAGTATCCCAACAGCTACGTTATGTTCCTATAATAAGGTTGGCTCCCTCTAGGGTTTGTTTATGTTGACATTGAAGTTCGTTCAGTCCAGTTGCACTATGGCGCAAAGCATGGTGGGCATTGTAGTGCGAGAGAAAGTGACTCTATTGCCGTGGGTTGGATTGAGACTACAATACCCACACTAGACTACCAGAAAATAGTGCGCCACCGCACAGCCTGCTGGGGAATGTTATATAACAGACTAGTGAGGCCTCAGCACGCGCTCTCTGGACGCCATATTCAACAGGCAAGAGGCCTGCTGTGAGCGCGCCTAGGCCGTAAAAGCCTGGGCCTAAAGTTGGAGAGCGGATCGCCGAAGCAGGGATCCTTGCGGACCGCATCGTTGACTGACCCAGAGAGGGGACCGTTCTATGCTCCACAGCATCTGCAACCCTCCGTTCATCTGCACCTTGTGAGCAGCCGCGCAGCGAACTGGCGACATCTTGTCTGACCAGTGATCCGAGGCCTACAGCCGGGTGAGAGGGCACATGCCTACCAGCATAGTTGACTGAATTACAGGAGAGTGGTCTATATAATCCCACTTATAGTTGCTGACATCTGCAGTGCCACAGATAGGGATCCCTTGTAACCGCGTGCAGTATAGCAGCCTAGGAGGACTAGTGGTTCTTCCACTCCTATTCTACTTTCATTGAGTGATCACTTTTCCCTTTTGTTACATTCTGATTGGAATACAATTAAAGTGCACCAACTGAGCTAGCAGAAGATAAACTGACCTTAAAGGAACAATCATCACGCTATTTCTTTTCAACCTCTATTACAAAAGGATACGTACCAGTTTGAACTACCCGCTAGAGGGAGCCATACAGTCATATGAACTATAAGGGCTAATGTAACTGTTTGCATTGATTTTATCGTTTGGTGTTCTAGTGATTTGTGTGAGCCTTGGTGGAGTGGTGCCCCAGTGCCGGTGCTATAGTATTGGGAGATTCCTCCACCACACACTCACTCACATCTGACTCAGTATATGGTAATTGGGTCTTGTGTTATAGAATTCTTGAAACGGTTAAGCTACCTTGACTTCGCAGGGATATGTGTACAGTCAAATGTCTATTTGTATAACCACTCTGTTACTCTTTTCAAAGTAAATATTTTACTACCTGTGTGGGACTCTGTCTATTTCAGCTGTGAATCGGGTGTTGTGGTCCTCTCTGCTATTGGGTTCCACATTTAAATTGTTGTCCAGTTGTGCCAAGGGGGGTTCGAGACAAATTTCTGGGTTTGACAGGCAGAGTGCAGGCCCAAAACAAAACCAGCAGCTCCTGTGGGGGTAGTGCTACATATAGATAGATAGATAGATAGATAGATAGATAGATAGATAGATAGATAGATAGATAGATAGATAGATAGATAGATCAGTGTTTCTCAACTCCAGTCCCCAAGGCGCCCCAACAGGTCATTTTTTCAGGATTTCCCTCAGATGAAACAGCTGTGGTAATTACTAAGGCAGTGAATCTGATCAAATCATCTGTACAAAATAATGGAAAGCCTGAAAACATGACCTGTTGGGGCGCCTTGAGGACTGGAGTTGAGAAACACTGAGATAGATAGATAAAGTGCCTTGAAAAAGTTTTCACACCCCTTGAAATTTTACACATTTTGTCATGTTACAACCAAAAATGTAAATGTATTTTATTGGGATTTTATGTGATAGACCAACACAAATTGGCACATAATTGTGAAGTGTAAGGAAAATGATAAATGGTTTTCAACATTTTTTACAAATAAATATGTGAAAAGTGTGGCGTGCATTTGTATTCAGCCCCCCTGAGTCAATACTTTGTAGAACCACCTTTCACTGCATTTACAGCTGCAAGTCTTTTTGGGGATGTCTCTACCAGCTTTGAGTGAGAGAGAGTGACATTTTTGAACATTCTTCTTTGCAAAATAGTTCAAGCTCTGTCAGATTAGGTGGAGAGCGTCTGTAAACAGCAACAGATTCTCAATTGGATTTAGGTCTGGACTTTGATTGGGCCATTCTAAAGCCTCGTACACACGACCGAGTTTCTCGGCAAGAACCGGCAAGAAACTTGCTGGCAGAGATTTCTTGCCGAGAAATTAGTTCGTGTGTATGGTTTCTCGTCAAGAAAAGCGACAAGAATCTCGACGAGAAAATAGAGAACCTGCTCTCTATTTTCTCGTCGAGATTCTCGTCAGCCTGTTTCTCGACGAGAAAATTGAGTGTGTGTACACTTACCTGTTCGCCGGGAAGCCCGCGCATGCTCAAAATGACTTCGACGCATGCGCGTTAGCTTCCTAGGCATAGGTAGGGTGAACCAAGATGGCGGCGACGCATCGAATGTGACGAGCGCATGCTCGTCGTATTCGATGACGTCACAGCGTACGCTCCATTCAAAAAATCGCGGGTTCTTTGAAATGAGCGTGTGTACACTCGGCCGGGACAAGTTTCTTGTCCAAGGATCTCGTCGTAAAAAACGACATGTTTTTTACGACGAGATTCTCGGTCGTGTGCACGAGGCTTAACACATGAATATGCTTTGATCTAAACCATTCCATTGTAGCTCTGGCTGTATGTTTAGGGTCGTTGTCCTGCTGGAAGGTGAACCTCCGCCCCAGTCTCAAGTCTTTTGCAGACTCTAACAGGTTTTCTTCTAAGATTGCCCTGTACGTAGCTCCATCTATCTTCCCATCAACTCTGACCAGCTTTCCTGTCCTTGCTGAAGAAAAGCATCCCCACAACATGATGCTGCCAGCGCCATGTTTCAAGGTGGGGATAGTGTGTTCAGGGTGATGTGCAAAGTTAGTTTTCCGCCACACAAAGCGTTTTGCTTTTAGGCCAAAAAGTGTTTGCTGTGTTCCCCACATGGCTTCTCGCAAACTGGAAATGGGACTTCTTATGGATTTCTTTCAACAATGGCTTTCTTCTTGCCACTCTTTCTTAAAGGCCAGATTTATGCAGTGAACGACTAAATAGTTGTCCTGTGGACAGATTCTCTCACCTGAGCTGTGGATCTCTGCAGCTCCTCCAGAGTTACTATGAGCCTCTTGGTTGCTTCTCTAATGAATGCTCTCCTTTCCCGTCCTCTCAGTTTAAGTGGACGGCTGTGTTATGGTAGGTTTGCAATTGTGTCATACTCTTTCCATTTTCGGATGATGGATTGAACAGTGCTCCGTGAGATGTTCAAAGCTTGGGGTATTTTTTTATAAGCTAAGCCTGCTTTAAACTTCTCGACAACCTTATCCCTGACCTGTCTGGTGTGTTCCTTGGCCTTCATGATGCTGTTTGTTCACTAAGGTCCTCTAACAAACCTCTGAGAGCTTCACAGAACAGCTGTATTTATACTGAGATTAAATTACACACAGATGGGCTCTATTTACTAATTAGGTTAATTCTGAAGGCAATTGGTTCCACTGGATTTTAGTTAGGGGTATCAGAGTAAAGGGGGCTGAATACAAATGCATGCCACACTTTTCACATATTTATTTGCAAAAAACTGAGTACACCCTTCACATTTATGTAAATATTTTATTATATGTTTCATGTGACAACACTGAAGAAATTACACTTTGCTTCAATGTAAAGTAGTAAGTGTACATCGTGTATAACAGTGTAAATTTTCTGTCCCCTCAAAATAACTCAACACATAGCCATTAATGTCTTAACCGCTGGCAACAAAAGTGAGTACACCTCTAAGTGAAAATGTCCAAATTGGGCCTAATTAGCCATTTTCCCTCCCTGGTGTCATGTGACTCATTAGTGTTACAAGTTCTCAGGTGTGAATTGGGACCAGGTGTGTTAAATTTGGTGTTATCGCTCTTACTCTCTCATACTGGTCACTGGAAGTTCAACATGGCACCTCATGGCAAAGAACTCTCTGAGGATCTGAAAAAAAGAATTATTGCTCTACATAAAGATGGCCTAGGCTATAAGAAGATTGCCAAAACCCTGAAACTGATCTGCAGCATGGTGGCCAAGACCATAAAGCAGCGGTTTAACAGGACAGGTTCCACTCAGAACAGGCCTCGCCATGGTCGACCAAAGAAGTTGAGTGCACGTGCTCAGTGTCAAATCCAGAGGTTGTCTTTGGGAAATAGACTTATGAGTGCTGCCAGCATTGCTACAGAGGTTGAAGGGGTGGGGGAGGTCACCCTGTCAGTGCTCAGATCGTACGCCGCACACTGCATCAAATTGGTCTGCATGGTTGTCGTCCCAGAAGGAAGCCTCTTCTAAAGGTGATGCACAAGAAACCCGCAAACAAATTTCTTAAGACAAGCAGACTAAGGACATGGATTACTGGAACCTTGTCCTGTGGTTTGATGAGACCAAGATAAACTTATTTTGTTCAGATGGTGTCAAGCATGTGTGGCAGCAACCAGGTGAGGAGTACAAAGACAAGTGTGTCTTGCCTACAGTCAAGCATGGTGGTGTGAGTGTCATGGTCTGGGGCTGCATGAGTACTGCCGGCACTGGGGAGCTACAATTCATTGAGGGAACCATGAATGTCAACATGTACTGTGACATACTGAAGCAGAGCATGATCCCCTCCCTTCAGAGACTGGGCCGCAGGGCAGTATTCCAACATAATAACAACCCCAAACACACCTCCAAGGCGACCACTGCCTTTCTAAAGAAGCTGAGGGTAAAGGTGATGGACTGGCTAAGCATGTCTCTTGACCTAAACCCTATTGAGCATCTGTGGGGCATCCTCAAACGTAAGGTGGAGGAGCACAAGGTCTCTAACATCCACCAGCTCTGTGATGTTGTCATGGAGGACTAAAGCTCTGGTGCTCTCCATGCCCAAGAGGGTTAAGGCAGTGCTGGAAAATAATGGTGGCCACACAAAATATTGACACTTTGGGCCCAATTTGGCCATTTTTACTTAGGGGTGTACTCACTTTTGTTGCTAGCATTTTAGACATTAATGGCTGTGTGTCGAGTTATTTTAAGAGTACAGCAAATTTACACAGTTATACAATCTGTACACTCACTACTTTATATTGTAGCAAAGTGTAATTTTTTCAGTGTTGTTCAGTGTTGTCAGAAATGTGAGGGGTGTACTCATTTTTGTGAGATACTGTAAGCCTATATATATAAAAAAGGAAAAATGAAAAGAATAAAATATATATATATATATATATATATATATATATATATATATATATATATATATACAGTCGTTAAATTAACTAAACAAAACTTGCTTCAGGCCCCTTTCACACTGAGGCGTTGCGATTTTACTGCGATTTTACCGCGATAGTGTTAAAAATAACGCTAACGCCTATACGGTTTTTCCGCGATTATTCCGCAATTTTACCACGTTAGCGCTATTTTTAGCACTAACGCGGCAAAAACGCATAGGCGTTAGCGCTATTTTTAACGCTATCGTGGTAAAATCGAGTTTTTACCGCGGTACTCATTCATCTCAATGGGAATAGGCATTTTTACAGCGCTATTTTATGCACCCCAAAGATGCTCCAAAAAAGCTGTTTGCAGGATTTTTTCCAGCGCACAGCCAGCACAACGCCTCAGTGTGAAAGCCCTCAGGGCTTTCACATTGAGAATGCTGGGGCAGGATTATTTCAGGCGTTTTTACAGCGCTATTTTTTTTTAGCGCAAAAACGCCTGAAAAAACACCTCAGTGTGAAAGGGGCCTCATAGATTAATGAAATAGGTCCAGGATACTATATTCCATCTGGGGTAAACATATATATGATTTCAATGTATTTCCAACTTGTCAAAAGATTATATATTACACTGTTTTAGGTATTTGGATGCTCTGGGATGGGAGACCCAAACATTCCACTTCTTTTTGAATGTAATGGTGGAATCATTTTTATAAGCCAGCATTAATTCGTACTGGGCCTATGTATTGATTCTGGCTATAATCGTCGATAAATTGGGTGCGTCCTTGGATGCTGGACAGCTTTTTAATGTGTTTTTAATGCTGCAAAACTCCCGTAGGAGAAAAAAGCATCAGTAGAATACAGTGTGCATGAAGCCTAAAAGACATTCAAAATAAAGGTCATCCTTAACCACCTGCCTACCGGGCACGAAAACCCCCTTCCTGCCCAAGCCATTTTTCAGCTTTCAGCGCTGTCACAATTTGAATGACAATTGCGCGGTCGTGCGACGTTGCTCCCAAACGAAATTTGCGTCTTTTTTTCCCCACAAATAGAGCTTTCTTTTGGTGGTATTTGATCACCTCTGCGGTTTTTATTTTTTGCGCTATAAACAAAAGAACAGCGTCAAGTTTGAAAAAAAAAACACAATATTTTTAACTTTTTGCTATAATAAATATCCATTTTTTTTTTTTTATTACATTTTCCTTAGTTTAGGCCAGGGATATGCAATTAGCGGACCTCCAGCTGTTGCCAAACTACAAGTCCCATGAGGCATAGCGAGACTCTGACAGCAGCAAGCATGACACCCAGAGGCATGATGGGACTTGTAGTTTTGCAACAGCTGGAGGTCCGCTAATTGCATATCCCTGGTTTAGGCCGATACATATTCTTCTACATATTTTTGATTAAAAAAAAATCACAATAAGCGTATATTGATTGGTTTGCGCAAAAGTTATAGCAGATACAAAATAGGGGATAGATTTATAGCATTTTTTTTTTTTACTAGTAGTGGCGGCGATCTGCGATTTTTATCGTGACTGCGATATTGCGGCAGACACATCGGACACTTTTGACACATTTTTGGGACCATTTACATTTATACAGCGATCCCTGCTATAAAAATGCATTGATTACTGTATAAATGTGACTGGCAGGGAAGGGGTTAACACTAGGGGGCGAGGAAGGGGTTAAATGTGTTTCCTAGATGTGTTCTAACTGTGGGGGGAGGTGACTGACTGGGGGGAGGTGACAGATGGTTGTCCCCTATGTACAAGGGACACACCATCGGTCTCCTCTCCCTGACAGGACATGGATCTGTGTGTGTTTACTCACACAGATCCACGGTCCTGCTCGGATACTGGGCAATCAGCGATGCCCGGCGGCCATCGCGGCCGCTCGGCACGCGCATCGGGTGGCCAGCGACGCGGCGGGCGCACGCGCCCCCTAGTGGATTTTAAAGGCGCAACGTCATATGACGTCCGCCTAGGATAACAGTGTCTTCCTGCCGCCGTCAATTGACGGCGGCCGGTTGACAACTGGTTAAAGTCACAACTAATTTTATGTTGCCAATTATTTTCAATTATTATTATAATACATACTTTTAAATGCTTGCCCGTATATCTTAAAATGTTATTCACTGCCTATTATATGATTTATATATTTAGCTTTGATTTACCAACCCCTTAACAACAGCATTTAATACATATTCATTGAATGAAATCAGAGGAAGCTTTGACGTATCATCCAGGTAATACGAGGTAAACCCTATTAACACAGCTAGCAACATTCTTGAATGAGTAATACCTGCCAGACTCTCCCCCCCCCCCCCCATGTCATTTACCCAGAATCCTTTGCACCTTTCATACCATAGTGTCACAGTGCAATGCTTCTGAAAGCTATGGCCTCAATTAACTTTATCTCGTTAGGGAGTGCTGTGCTGATGATGCTGTGTCTGTCAATAGGAATAAAAATAACCATGGCACATCATAATATTTAATCAACACTGAGATATTGTTGAAAAATGTTGTCTTGAAATATCAGGTGTAAAACCTGCTGCAATCGGCTTGCTGAAAAGACGAAGTTGACAGGGCATGAAAGTGTAATACATTTGATAATGAATTCTAATGAGAATGAAAAGCCTGCGTTCTGCACCTGGTTAAAGAAATGTCCTACCCGTCATCACAACATCTCCTAAGTGCAAAGTAATCATCCAACTAATAACATATATTCACATCAGACCCACACTACGTCGGCAATAGCTGTCTTTAAAGTGGATGTTCACTCTGGAAAAAAAAGATTATATTATTCAGCAGCTACAAATTCTGTAGCTTCTGACTTTTAATAAAAGGACACTTACCTGTCCATGGATCTAGTGCCGTCCTCACCTGGGCTAGTTCTGCACTAGCCTTTGGGTTTCTGGGTTGGCATCCTAAGTGTGGGCAGCCGGCTATGCTGTCTTTGGCTTCACTGCCGGATACTCACTGTGGATGTGCAAGCCGTGCTGCACTTTGTGAATGGTCCCACAGTCTTCTGGGACCTGTGACATGTCCCAGAAGACTGAAGGGAAGGAGGGGAAGGCAGGGAGAGCAATCCGAGCAGAAAACAATGACATGCCAAATGTGGCAGAGGAGGGGGGAGGAGGACTTAAAGCGGAACTTTCCCTTTTGGGTGATGTGCTGCTTTAACCACTTGCCGACCGCCGCACACACATATACAACGACACAATGGCACGGGCAGGCAAATGGGCGTACCTGTACGTCTCTTTAAATTTGCCGCCCAGCGCGCGCGCGTGCGCCGCATGCCTAGTGAGTGTGCTCGTGGGTCCCGGGAACTTGATGTTCCCGGGCGGCCCGCGATTGCGGTCCGCAAAGGCCGAACAGGGGGATGCCTTTGTAAACAAGACATTCCCCTGTTCTGCCTAGTGACATGTCACTGATCTACTGTTTCCCATGATCGAGATCAGTGACGTGTCACTGGTAGCTCCTCCTCCTAACAGTAAGAATCACTCCCTAGGGCACACGTAACCCCTTTAGTGCCACCTAGTGGTTAACCCCTTTGCTGCCCGTGTAATTTTTACAGTAATCAGTGCATTTATAGCATTGATCGCTGTAATAATGACAATGGTCCCAAAAATGTGTCAAAAGTGTCCGGTGTGTCCGCCATAAAGTCACAGTCATGATAAAAATCGCAGATCGCCGCCCTTACTAGTAAAAAAAAAAATAATAATAAAAATGCCATAAAACTATACCCTATTTTGTAGACGCTATAACTTTTGCGCAAACCAATTTATTATAGCAAAAAGTAAAAAATATTGCATTTTTTTAAAAATTGTCGCTTTATTTTTGTTTATAGCGCAAAAAATAAAAACTGCAGAGGTGATCAAATACCACCAAAAGAAAGCTCTATTTGTGGGAAAAAAAGGACGTTAATCTTGTTTGGGAGCCACGTCGCACGACCGCGCAATTGTCAGTTAAAGCGACACAGTGCCGAATCGCAAAAAGTGGCCTGGTCTTTACACAATGGTCCGGGGCTTAAGCGGTTAAGGTGGATCTCCAAGCAAAACTTTTTTTGTTTTAAATGTAGTTGGGACTGCTTGGAACCCCAGTCAGTTTTTATATCTATTTCCCTTTGTAGAGATTTACATTGATTTCCTGCCTCAGGATGTCGGAGAAAATCATTCCAAAGTGAGGAGATGTCCCTTCTTAGACATTTTTTTTTTCTTACTGTCTATACCACAGATTTTAGTTACCAGACAGAGTCTTGCCATCTTCAGAAGTTTTCAGAGGACGCTGCGGTAGTGGGATGTATCAGGGATGGAGAAGAGACTGAGTATAGGACTGTGGTGAAGAACAAAAAAAGGCACCCCAGACCCCCATCACTGGATGTGGTAGAGAGTAACAAGCATCTAGAGGTGCACATACTGTAAAAAATAAGCTGGACTGGAACAAGAACACTGAGGTGCTCTATAGGAAGGGCCAGAACACCTCTATTTTTTGAGGAGACTGAGGTCTTTTAACATCTGCCAAACGATGCTGAAGGTGTTTTATGAGTCTGTGGTGGCCAGCGCTCTCCTGTATGTGGTGGTATGCTGGGGAAGCAGGCTAAAGCCTCGTACACACGGTCGGACTTCAAACAAATTTTTCAGTGGATTTTTGTCCGAAGGGAGTTGGCCGGGCACACCCATAGCATACACACGGCAGGACTTTTCTGCAAACTTTCCCAAAACTTTCCCAACATCACATGTTTTTTCTGCTTTTTTCTGCTCTTTACCGCCACCCTTTGGTCAACTTCTGCTATTGTTGGTTGATTTTAACATTGGTTCTGGGCATGCGTATTTGTACTTCGGACAAAAGTCCGATGGATTTCTGTACACACGGTCGGACTTTGCACCATCGGACTTTTGTTGCCGAAAAGTTTCTCCGTTTGCAGAGCGAACTTTTGTCCGATGAAAACCGAAAAAGTTTGTCCGATGGAGCGTACACACGGCCGGATTTTTTTTAAAACGTGCTCATTTTGAAGTTTGTTGGCAAAAAGTCCGACCGTGTGGCCGACACCAACAGACACAACAAACTGATTTGTTGATGTTGTGATGTTGTTGCATTGGAATTGGAGTCTTTAACAACAGTGTTGGAGAGGAGAATGTTGTTCAGGGTACTTCAGTCTTGGACAACTCCTCCCACCCACTACACAATACACAGGTCAGTCTGCAGAGTACTATCAGTGACAGAATGTTACAACTGCGAAGTACCGCAGAGTGACACAGGAAATCATTTTTGTCTGTGGCCATCAAGTTATATAATTCTTCTTTGTGAGGGGTGGAGGTGAAGATTTAAATCTGGTTTACGATCAGGATTTTTATGTAGTTTTTAAAGTATGTTTGTATTATGTTAAATATTATTTGGGGTAATGCTAGAGAACTAGGGATGAGCCGAACACCCCCGGGTTCGGTTCGCACCGGAACCCGCGAACGGACCGAAAGTTCGCACGAACGTTAGAACCCTATTAAATACAATGGATGCGAACGTTTGAAATCTAAAGTGCTAATTATAACGACTAATATGCATGTTATTGTCCTAAAAAGGGTTTGGGAACCCGGGTTCTGCACCAGGGGACATGTATCAATGCAAAAAGAAGTTTTAAAAACGTCCGTTTTTCGGGAGCAGTCATTTTAATGATGCATAAAGTGAAAAAAAAAGTCAAATATTCCTTTAAATATCGTACCTGGGGGGTGTCTAAAGTATGCCTGTGAAGTGCCACGTGTTTTCCGTGTTTAGAACTGTCCCTGTACAAAATGACATTTCTAAAGGAAAAAAAAGCCATTTAAAACTGCTTGCGGCTTTAATGTAATGTCTGGTCCCGGTAATATGGATAAAAATCTTTGAGAAAAATGGCATAGCTACCCCATCACCCCCCCACCACTACCCCAGCCCATTACCAGCCCCTTTGGGTCTTGTATGGATATTAAGGGGAACCCCGCACACAAAATAAAAAAGGCTGAACAGCCGTATACAGGCGGTGCATACAAGACAGGGACTGTAGGTTTGTTCTTATGAAGAATCTGTTTGTAATTTTGAACAGGTACATTGTTTAAGTGTAGCTCCAGCCCAAAAATAAATTTTTAAGCTTTTTGGAAAACATAGGTAAGGGTTATCACCCCTGTAACATTTGTTTTGCTGTCTGTGCCCCTGTTCAGAACATTTCACCTCACTTTCCGTCCCAATGACAAATGTTTTTGAAAAGTGGGGTTTTTATTGAAACAAGGATTGGTGATAAAGCATCAGTAGAGAGGAGACACCTTTTTCCCATATTAACTCTTACAGGAGAGAATTTCCCTTCCATGGGGTAGATTTCCTCTCACTTCCTGTTGTCTCCTTTCATTTGCAAGTAGGAGTCGTTTGTAAGTTGGATGTTTGAAAGTAGGGGCCTGCCGTATATACTCTGCTGAAATTTGCCCCTTACATGTTGGTGTTGCCACAACACTATGAGCCCTCACAGTTACTCTTGGTGGGCGCATGAATGGGCCCTGCTGTGAATTATTAGATCAAGAATTGTAATTGCATGCCCCTGTTGAACAGGGGCTGAAAAATTGGGCCTTTGGTGGTGGTGGTGGTGGTGTTGACACAACACTGTAAGGCCTCACAGTTACTCTTGGTGGGCGCAGGAATGGGCCCTGCTGTGAATTATTAGATCAAGAATTGTAATTACATGCCCCTGTTAAACAGGGGCAGAAAAATTGGGCCTTAGGCACTGGTGCCACAACACTGCAACCCCTCACAGATACTGTACTTGGAGCACAGCAATGAGCCCTGTTGCAAAGTATTGCATCAAAAATTGTAATTACACGCCCCTGTTAAACAGGGGCTGAAAAATTGGGCCTTAGGCACTGGTGCTGGTGCCACGACACTGCAACCTCTCCGAGATACTCTAGTTGAAGTGCAGTAATGAGCCCTGCTGCAAAGCATTGCATAAAAAATTGTAATTACATGCCCCTGTTAAACAGGGGCTGAAAAATTGGGCCTTAGGCACTGGTGCTGGTGCCACGACACTGCAACCTCTCCCAGATACTCTAGTTGGAGTGCAGGAATGAGCCCTGCTGCAAAGCATTGCATAAAAAAATTTAATTACATGCCCCTGTTAAACAGGGGCTAAAAAATTGGGCCTTAGGCACTGGTGCTGGTGCCACGACACTGCAACCTCTCCCAGATACTCTAGTTGGAGTGCAGGAATGAGCCCTGCTGCAAAGCATTGCATAAAAAATTGTAATTACATGCCCCTGTTAAACAGGGGCTGAAAAATTGGGCCTTAGCCACTGGTGGCAGCACCCAGAAACAAAAATGTTCTTCCAAGCTATCATCATCATTGAGGAGGAGGAGGAAAGTCAGTCAACATAACAGGACAGTCACTCAGCATCAGCATCAGTCTTGAAGGGATGTGACATTTGAAAATAAATTAGTCTGTTATATCAGCTTCAGGTGTTTGGTAGCTGGTGGTGATCCAAGACTGGTTCATCTTTATGAAGGTCAGTCGATCAACCAAGTCGGTGGACAGGCGCACCCTGTGATCCGTGACAAATCCTCCAGCAGCACTGAATGTGCGTTCTGAAAGAACGCTGGATGCAGGACAGGCCAGTAGCTCAATTGCATACTGTGCAAGCTCTGGCCAGTGATCCACCCTCAAGACCCAGTAAGCCAGAGGATTTTCGGTGGGGAAGGTGTCCAAGTCTGACCTTGCCCCTAGGTATTCCTGCACCATGTATATCAGACGCTGGCGATGGTTGCTGGAACCGATCATACCTTGGGGCTGCGGACTAAAGAATTGTCTGAACGCATCGGTCAGACGACCACCTTCCCCACCGCTCCTTCTTTGACTGACCGAAGCCTCAGCAACTCGTTGTCCAGGACCAGGAGTTTGTAACCTCCCAGTCTCTGGGAACACGTTGCACAGACCTTTCTGCAAGGCCTCCCGGAGTTGTCTCATCCTCTGCTCCCTCTGCGACGGTAAGATAAGGTTCGCAACCTTACCCTTGTACCGTTGATCAAGGAGAGTGGCCAGCCAGTAATTGTCCCTCTCCTTGATCCGAAGAATACGAGGATCCTTCCGCAGACTTTGCAGGATCAGGGAGGCCATGCAGCGTAGGTTAGCTGAGGCATTCGGTCCGGAGTCCTCTGGGTCACTAAGGACGACATGATCCGCAGCCACCTCCTCCCAGCCACGTACAAGTCCACGGGTTTCTTGGGACTGTAAATCCTCCCTAAAAGACTGCTGCTGATGATGCTGAGTGCCAGGCTCCACCTCCATGCTGACACAATCCTCCTCCTCCTCCTCTTCCTGTGCGATGGGTGGGACAGAAGGAACACTGTCTGGGTAAAGGGGGCCTTGAGAGGCAAGGAAGTCCTCCTCTTCCTGCCTCTGTTCTGCCTCAAGTGCCCTGTCCATTATTCCACGCAGCGTATGTTCCAACAGGTGGACAAGAGGTACAGTGTCACTGATGCATGCACTGTCACTGCTCACCATCCTCGTGGCCTCCTCAAATGGTGACAGGACAGTGCATGCATCCCTGATCATGCCCCACTGGCGTGGTGAAAAAAAACCGAGCTCCCCTGACCCTGTCCTGGTGCCGTAGTCGCACAGGTACTCATTGATGGCCCTCTGCTGCGTTTGCATGGCCAACGTTGAGTTCCACCTGGTGGGCATGTCACATATAAGGCGGTTCTTGGGCAGGTTCAACTCCTTTTGCAGCTCAGCCAGGCGAGCACTGGCATTATAAGGTCTGAGGAAATGCACACAGACTTTCCTGGCCTGCCTCAGGACATCCTGTAAGCCCGGGTACCTGCCCAAGAACCGCTGCACCACCAGGTTAAGGTCGTGAGCCACACAGGGCACATGGGCCAGTTGTCCCTGTTGGAGGGCGGAGAGGAGGTTGGTGCCATTGTCGCAAACCACCATTCCTGGCTTAAGCTGGCGTGGCTTCAACCACCTCTCAGCCTGCCACTGCAGAGCAGACAGAACCTCTGCCCCAGTGTGGCTCCTGTCCTCCAAACACACCAGCGCAAGCACGGCATGGCATCTTTTTGCCTGCGTACTTGCGTAGCCCCTTAAACGCCTACGGAGCACCGCTGGTTCCGAAGACAAAGCACAGGAAGAGGCCATGGAGGAACAAAAAGAGGAGGGGGTGGAGGAGAGAGGTGTGTCACAACCAGTAGTAGCCCTTTGGAGGCGTGGCGGCGGAACAACCTCCAACACTACTGCACCTTGTCCTGCATCCTTCCCAGCTGCCAAAAGAGTGACCCAATGGGCCGTGAAAGAAAGGTAACGTCCCTGTCCATGCCTGCTGGACCATGAGTCAGCGGTAATATGCACCTTACCGCTGACCGCCCTGTCCAGCGAGGCCAAAACATTGCCTTCCACATGCCGGTAGAGAGCCGGAATCGCCTTCCGTGAGAAAAAGTGGCGTTTGGGAACCTGCTACTGAGGAACTGCACATTGCACAAACTCACGGAAGGGGGCCGAGTCTACCAACTGAAAAGGCAGCAGTTGAAGCGCTAGCAATTTAGCCAAGCTAGCATTCAACCGCTGGGCATGTGGATGGCTGGGAGTGAACTTCTTTCGATGGTCCAGCAGCTGGGGCAGGGAAATTTGCCTGCTAGAATCGGACGTCGGTGTACTGCTAGCAGAGTGCCCGCAAGTACTTGGCTGTGACACACCTAATTCTACACCTTCATTCCTCTCAGTGCAGGTTTCAGAGAGGACTGAAGGTATAGTGGGGTTGGAGATCCTAGCTGATGCGGTGCAAGGAGAGGTCCGCTTTGTTCTTTGGTGTGGGTCTTTAAGGTAGGCTTGCCAACGAGCTGCATGGCAGGTCAACATATGTCTGGTCAAGCATGTGGTGCCCAAGCGGCTGATGTTTTGGCCACGCGATATACGCTTGAGACATATGTTGCAAACAGCAGCTGTGCGATCTGATGCACTCGACTCAAAAAAGGCCCACACCAAAGAACTTTTTGAATAACGGGCAGAGGCAGCGCCCTGCACAGGCGGAGCTCTGCGGTGTGATTCAGTCAGTGTGCTGCCCTTACGCTGGCCCCCCAAGGGAATCCTGCCTCATTGGAGATGTGCCTCCTCCTCATCCTCCTCCTCTCTCCTATTAGGCACCCACGTGGAGTCAGGGACCTCATCATCCCCTCCCTCCTCATCACTGGAGCTAATCTGGCATTATGCTGCAGCTGCTGGAACATGATTGCCAGATTGGTGTCCTTCCTGAGCATCCCCTCTCTCTGCTCTCACGCTACTGCCTTCCTCTAGCTGGGTATCATCATCAGACCCTTCGAAACGCTGGGCATCCACCTGGAGCATGTACCCAACACTGTGCTAAAATAGTCCGGGGGACTCCTCAGGAGGACATGGTGGGTCTAGGGAAGGAGTGACTGATGATGACATTGATACCAGGGAAGAGGACGCTTTGGCAGCTGCTTTGCCAGTACCCTGAGCCTGGGTGAGAGAGGATGAGGAGGGCTTGGTCATCCACTCTACCAAGTCTTTGGCATGATGCGGCTCAACACGTCCAGCTGCCGAAAAGAAGGACAAGCGTGTTCGATGGCCATGTGCTGATAACAATGCACCGCGTCCACAACCAGCACTGTTGCCCCCAGACACAGAGCCTGCTTGCCCTCTTTTATTTGCTCGTGACTGTCTGCCTCTCTTTGTTGGCCTTCCAGACATAGCAATGGCCTGCAGGGAGATGGGAAAAACAGCAATAAGGGGTAGCTTCAAATGTATATTTTGCAGGAAGCACACAACGCCCGCTGTAAGTGCTGCAGATGACTGCCTGTGTTACACAACAGGAAAAAACAGCAATAAGGGCTAGCTTCAGGTGTTTATTTTGCAGGAAGCACACTCCGCCCGCTGTAAGTGCTGCAAATGCCTGTTAGTGTAACACAAAAGAAAAAAAGCTCCAGCAACAAGGGCTAGCTTCAAGTGTATAATGTGCAGGAGGCACACTCCGCCCGCTGTAAGTGCTGCAAATGCCTGTTAGTGTAACACACCAGGAAAACACAGCAATACGGGCTAGCTTCAGGTGTATATTTAGCAGGAAGCACACTCCGCCCGCTGTAAGTGCTGCAAATGCCTGTTAGTGTAACACACCAGGAAAACACAGCAATACGGGCTAGCTTCAGGTGTATAATGTGCAGGAGGCACACTCCGCCCGCTGTAAGTGCTGCAAATGCCTGTTAGTGTAACACACCAGGAAAACACAGCAATACGGGCTAGCTTCAGGTGTATAATGTGCAGGAGGCACACTCCGCCCGCTGTAAGTGCTGCAAATGCCTGTTAGTGTAACACACCAGGAAAACACAGCAATACAGGCTAGCTTCAGGTGTATAATGTGCAGGAGGCACACTCCGCCCGCTGTAAGTGCTGCAAATGCCTGTTAGTGTAACACACCAGGAAAACACAGCAATACGGGCTAGCTTCAGGTGTATAATGTGCAGGAGGCACACTCCGCCCGCTGTAAGTGCTGCAAATGCCTGTTAGTGTAACACACCAAGAAAACACAGCAATACGGGCTAGCTTCAGGTGTATATTTAGCAGAAAGCACACTCCGCCCGCTGTAAGTGCTGCAAATGCCTGTTAGTGTAACACACCAGGAAAACACAGCAATGCGAGCTAGCTTCAGGTGTATACTGTGCAGGAGGCTTAGCAACAATTACACTGACACTGTCCCCTGCCTATCCTTCTCTCTCCCTGCACACAAGGTTTAGCAAAGAATATGACACTGACACTGTCCCCTGCCTATCCTTCTCTCTCCCTGCACACAAGGTTTAGCAAAGAATATGACACTGACACTCTCCCTGCCTATCCTTCTCTCTCCCTGCACACAAGGTTTAGCAAAGAATATGACACTGACACTGTCATCTGCCTATCCTTCTCTCTCCCTGCACACAAGGTTTAGCAAAGAATATGACACTGACACTCTCCCTGCCTATCCTTCTCTCTCCCTACACATAAGAATAGTACAAATAATAGCACAATGACACTGTCCCTGCCTATCCTTCTCTTTCCCTGCGCCGGAACACACTACACAAGGCCGCCGCGCTGGCGGCCTTTTATAGTGTGGGGCGTGTGCTAAACCCCCTGAGCTATAATTGGCCACAGGCAACCTGCCTGTGGCCAATTATGGCTCTCCTAGCTGCCGGCGCTGTGATTGGCCAAGCATGCGGGGTCACAGTGCATGCTTGGCCAATCACAGCGCCGGGATAGCACTGCGATGGCGCAGTGTATTGTGGGCCGTTCGCGTCACTCGAATTTGGCGCGAACGGCCTAAATAGTTCGATCTTCGTCTAACGATCGAACAGCCGATGTTCGAGTCGAACGTATGTTCGACTCGAACACCAAGCTCATCCCTATAGAGAACGTGTTTTTTTTTAAATCTGTGTTATGTATTCTATGTTGTATTTTAATTGTATGGATGGTTTATTAGAGTGTAGTTTTCATTTTTTTTATTTGGTGCAAATGGCTGTTATTGGGAATTTAGTTGTGTCTTTGTGTTTTGGCTCTGTTCATTGTTGTGATCTTGTGTTGTCTTTGTTGAGTGTGGCATGTGTTGCAATAATTTCCCTTTGGGATCAATAAAGTATTCTGAATCTGAATTCTGAATATGAATTATCTATAAGGGCTCGTTCAGACGTGCAGGTATTGCTGCCTTTCTGAAAAAGAGTTCCGCAGTAGAGCGTTTTACAGAGGACATTTGACAGGTGGCGATATGTCACCTTCTCACTGTTTATTTTAACCCTCAATATGCTGACCCACCATGCCACAGTTACAGTCATGGCTCTGACCCTTTAAGGATAGGTTCACACCTAAGCCAGCCATAGACGGTTGAAATCTCAAACCATGTATGGGCAAGCTGATTGTACCCAAGTCGAATCCATCGATTGATGTGGGTACAACCAGCATGTTAATTTTTCATGTGATTATAGTCGTTAGCAATAATAATTGCATGTTCTCATGGCAGGGACAGGTCCCCACACACTTCCGGTGGACAGTGTTGATGGGAGAATTTAGTGATTTTCTATTCTGCAACCTATGGTTACAGGAAAGAAAATCACACCATCTATGGCCTGTTTTATGCTGCTTCCTGTGGCCACATTTGCAAGGGCGCAATATCTACCGTAATTCATTTCAATGGGCAGCTGTACCTGCAGGTAATGCAGGGAAAAGGTGTGGAAATGTGGTGTGAAAACATGATAACTGTGTAGCACCATGACAACTGCAGATTAAACAAAGGCTAAAATGGCAGCTTTTTTGGCTGTAAAGGATAGGAGGGTTTAGTTCTGTTTCAGCTGGCCATACACTATGCAAATTTTAGCCAGTTCCTAATGAAATTCACTCACATAAATGGAGCCAGATGGAAATTTTTCAATTGGATGTAGGAGCTGTTTGGGTCGTAAGACAAAACATTGGGTAGCCAAACACATGGGCTAAACTGGAGAAGTCTGATAGATTCCTCCATGCATGTTAAACATGCATGGAAAAATCTTCCCTGACAGCTATTGCATTCTAACAGCTGGCATCTGTGTTCATTTGAATACATGAACAGTAAATGCATCTGATTGGATGCAGTCACTGTTCAGACAACCATTTTCCACCTGACTTCTTTTATTTTTCAAGTTTGTTGAGCCAAGTGCTACCAACAGGAATACTCATGGTTTGGTGTTTATCCAATTTATAATAAATTGGGCAAAATGCGAACCATGTATGGTAGGCTGTTTACATAGGGGCAAGCCATTAGCCAAAGAACACAAGAAAACCAGGACCCTTGCAAATGTGGACAAAGGAAGCAGCATAAAACAGGCCATAGATGGTGCGATTTTCTTTCCGTGATCGTCAACCACTCTCTAAAGCTCAGTGCACAACAATCGTGCACTGAACAGCTTAATTAGTTTATAGCTAGCAAATAAGGAAAACATGGGAAAGGCAATACACAGATGTGCATAACAAAAATTACCAGCAATCAACCCTGATAGCCAGTAAAGGGAGACAAGCCCAAGTATATGCAAACCAAATCACTAAAAACTCATGTCACCTTTACCATGATAGTGTATTTTATTTTATTTTCAAACTTTTAATAATACATCTTTCAGGAAAATAGTACTGCATCTGTGCATTACACTTCATTTTAGTGTTTGTGTGTGTACTTGAATCATGAACTCTAGGGACATATAAAAGACACGCATCAATGCAGCCCTGTAACCATTAATGTATTAGGTAATGTCTATTTTCAGTGCACGGACTGTAAGTTCCTGGTTTCAGCCTATTGCAGTCTCTATATTGCAGAACTGGAGCGTGAGAGGAAACAACAGCACAAGGAGACACTCAGTTAATGTACTGACAAGAAGCATGCTGATAGAAGGAGACAGCAGAGTGCCAGAGAGATGAGCTCATCGCTGTGCTGCGTCTCCATTCACTGTCCAGTCACAGGCTGGGGCGAGTTCAGGACAAAAGGATGCAGGTTGAATGATGCTGGCCATCAAACTGAGGACATCTAGCGGTATAAAAAAGGACTGCAGTACTGCAAGTACTGTGGATAGAAAGTGACCATTGCAGCAAAAACTGTTTTTTTTTATTTATTTTTTTATCTTAAGTGATCTGTTCATTGCTGTCTTGTTGTTTTTGGCTGGAAGTCTGCTTTTATCAATAGGCATATTAGACTCCTACAATTTCCATGCATAACATTTGTTTAGCATCAGCTTATCATTTTTATAGGGGTAGTCGAACTGCATGTTGTCTACCGGGCACTCGGGTTCGGCACCTTACAGATCTGGTGGACAGATTACTGGGAGGGGCTGGGGAAGACCCGGCTGTCATAGTGCACGTTGGCAGCAATGACAAAATCAGAGGCAGATGGAGTTTCCTAAAGAACGATTTTAAGGACTTGAGAGCTAAATTGAGGAAAAGGACCTCCAAGGTAATATTCTCAGGAATAATAATCGGTACCTCGAGCCACACCAGAATGGCAGAGGGAGATTAGGGAAGTAAACCAGTGGCTACGGAGCTGGTGTAGTAAGGAGTGGTTTGGGTTCCTGGAGGACTGGGCTAACTTCTCAGTCGGTCACCTACTATAGAAGGGACGGACTGCACCTAAATGAGGAGGGAGTGAAGATGGCCAAAAAGTTTGAGCAGTTTTTAAACTAGGCAATGGGGGGGAGGGTCCAGAGGTAGAAATAGTCAGCGCGGAACATATTCCAGAGGGTAGTATATGGGGCATTAGTGGTAGGTTGACTAAAGCACATAAACCCAAGGTAAGTACAGTAACAAGCCCTAGTGGCAATCACGGGAACACCCAATAAGAGGATAGTAAGCGACCGGTCTAAACTACGTGGCATGTTCACCAATGCCAGGAGCCTGGCGGACAAGACTGGTGAACTAGAGATACTGTTGTATGAGGAGGATTTGGATTTTGTGGGAATTTCAGAGACCTGGTTCAACAGCTCTCATGATTGGCTGGCAACCATTCAAGGGTATACCCTTTATCGCAGGGATAGAGAGGGTAAAAAAGGGTGAGGGGTATGCCTATATATCAAGAATAATGTACAAGTGAATGTGAGAGATGACATCACTAAGGGATCTAGGGAGGAGGTGGAATCCTCATGGGTAGAGCGCTAAAGGGATGAAGCTAAGGAGAAAAATAATACTGGCAGTATCTTATAGGCCCCCTAACCTGAGGGAGGAGGGGGAGGGGGATCTCCTATCACAATTTGGATTAGCAGCAAGGATGGGAAGTGTTATCATAATGGGTGATTTTAATTATCCAGACATGGGCGGAGGGAACCACAACACCATGCTGGTTTCTGTCTCTCTTCCTCTGACGTCATCCCCAGGCTCCAGCGTTACTGTGTCCTCTTAACATTCACAGCACAAATTAGCTGTTATCTCGTGGACTTCCCTGGAAGCTTTACCAACACAGACTGGGACTGCCCTGCTACTGGAACATCTCCTGGACGCACTTACCTGCTACATGCCTGTTTCAT
Source organism: Rana muscosa (assembly GCA_029206835.1). Classification (NCBI taxonomy): domain Eukaryota; kingdom Metazoa; phylum Chordata; class Amphibia; order Anura; family Ranidae; genus Rana; species Rana muscosa. The sequence continues at coordinate 496,234,222 of CM055121.1, forward strand.
CCACTATCTTGTAAGTGTTTTTAACCCTTTTAGGGGATAATAAAAGTTTTATACTTCTGCACTTAGAGGCGCCTTGTTTGTTTAATTGTTATATGCAAACTCTGCTGTAGGAAGATAATCCACGCAGTCATCCTGAAGATAACTGACAAAACATTGAAGGTACTGCTCTAAGGTTTGATTGGTCCTCTCAGTCTGACCATTAGACTGGGGATGAAAAGCAGAAGACAGATTAACTGTTACACCTAAGGCTGAACAAAAGTTTTTCAAAAATTTTGAAGTAAACTGTACTTCTCTGTCAGACACCACATCGTCAGGAATTCCATGTAGTTTAAATACTTCTCGAAGCATTAACTCAGCAGTTTGTTCAGCTGAAGGTACCCCCTTAACAGGTATAAAATGAGCCATCTTAGTGAGACGGTCAACAACAACCAAGATAGTGCTCATTTCTCTTGAGGGAGGTAAATCTACCACAAAGTCCATAGGAATAGAGCCCCATGGTCTTAATGGAACAGGAAGTGGCTGGAGCAACCCCAAAGGAGAAGCTCGGGGATTCGTACTGCGTGCACAGGTCAGGCATGAGGCCACATAGTGTTTGACGTCTTTCTTATAGCTGGGCCACCAAAATGAACGTAACAAGAGTTCTTCTGTTTTGGAAATTCCAAAATGCCCAGCAAGTTTTGAGTCATGAACCAACCTGAGGGCTTCAATCCGAGCAGATTCAGGTACATAGAGACTATGTGCATGAGTCCAAAAGCCATTCTTGTACACAAGGTTAATATCCGCAGGCAGATTATTGAGAAGAGGGTAATTTTCATACCCCTCCTTTAGGAGACTCAAGAATGTCTTGAAACCCGTGGCCCCTATGAAGTTCTTTTGAGGCAGAATCATACATTCAGGGTTGTCTTCCTGGCATGGTTCAGTCAACATTCTTGATAATGCATTGGCCTTACCATTCCTTGACCCAGGTCAATAAGAGATGATAAAATTAAACCGGGAAAAGTACAGTGACCAACGTGCTTGTCTAGAAGACATCCTCTTGGCAGAGCGAATTAATTCTAGATTTTTATGATCAGTGAGAACAGTTACTGGATGCTTAGCCCCTTCCAGCAGATGCCTCCATTCAGAAAAGGCTTCCTTAATTGCCAGTAATTCCTTATTCCCAATGTCATAATTTCTTTCGGCTAATGACATTAAGCGAGAGAAATACGCACAAGGATGAAGCTGCATCTTTTCTCCTTTTCGCTGAGAAAGGATAGCTCCCACAGCAGAGACTGAGGCATCCACTTCCACTATAAAAGGAACTTTAGGATCGGGATGTACCAATATTGGTGCAGAAGTGAAAAGAGTCTTTAGCTTAATAAAAGCAGTCTGTGCCTCAGGTGACCACACAAAGGGCATCCCATTCTTTGTCAGCTGTGTAATTGGTGCTATCACTTTAGAGAAGTTTCTTATGAATTTTCTGTAGAAGTTGGCAAAACCAACACATTGTTGTATCTCTTTAACATTACTAGGAGCAGGCCAATCCACCACTGCTTTGATCTTCTCAGGATCCATGCTTACTCCTTTGGGAGAAATAATATATCCCAAGAACTGCATCTGGGTTCGTTCAAACTCGCATTTCTTCAGTTTAATATAAAGTTGGTTCTTCCTTAGCCTTTCAAAGACAGTGCAAACATGTTTGCGATGTTCCTCCAGGTTATTAGAAAAGATGAGAATATCATCCAGATAAGCAATCACAAACTGGTCCAATAGGTCTCGAAAAGCATCATTGATGAAGTGTTGGAAAGTGGCAGGGGTGTTTCAGAGGCCAAAAGTCATAACCAGGGACTCAAAATGGCCATATCTGGTTCTAAAGGCGGTTATCCCTTTGTCTCCTTGACGCATGCGAATGAGGTTATATGCCCCCCGTAAGTCTAGTTTTATGAAGACTTTGGCAGAGCGGAGTCTTTCCAACATTTCAGAAATTAAAGGAAGTGGATAGCGGTTTTTAACAGTGATTTTATTAAGGTCACGTTAGTTAATGCATGGACGCAAGGTGGAATCTTTCTTTGCAACAAAGAACAGGGCTGCCCCTGCAGGAGATGTTGAGGGTCTAATGAAGCCCTTCTCTAAATTCTCATCAATCCATTCCCTGAGAACTTTTAATTCAGGTTCTGAAAGATTGAAAAGGCGACCAAAAGGTATTTCAGCCCCTGGGAGCAGTTCAATGGGACAATCATATGGGCGATTAGGAGTTAACTGATTGGCATTCTTCTTATCACAGACATCCCGGAACTCATGATATTGTGGAGGCAGGTTGTCATATGACTGCGTAGTAACAACATCCACCTGTTATTCCTTGACCGGCAAAGAACTTGTTTGACAGGGTTCTCTACAGAATTCCTCGCAATGGGGGGATGTAAAGTTTATAATCCATGCTTCCCAGTTGATGGAGGGGTTATGGGTGGAAAACCAAGGAATACCCAGGATGACGGGAAATTTGGGTGATGTAATCAGCTGAAAACTGATGGTCTCATGATGATTAGCCTCAAATTGCAGCACCAAAGGGACTGTCTCATGGGTAACAGGTCCTGAAGTTAAGGGTGAACCATCGACCGTCTCCATATCGATAGGAGCAGACTTATTTCTTGTTTGGATATCATTACTGTGGGCAAAGTCTATGTCCATAAAGTTCCCCCCAGCCCCAGAGTCCAGCATAGCAGAGCAAGGAATTTCAATACTATCAGAGATGAGTTTAATAGGGATGATAAAATGGGATAGAACAGAATTTACTTTATTCTCTTCATGAATCAATGGGGAGATCGACTGGGTAATAGAGTTTATTTGTTCAGGCAAAATCACATCAGTCGCCGCAATTGTTCTTCTAACCTTGTTCGGACAGTTAACTGCGTAATGCCCAGAGTCCCCGCAATATAAACACAGGTTTTCTGAACGTCTTCTCTCTTTCTCCTGAGTAGAAATGGATCTCTTAATTGCATCAACCTGCATAGGTTCAGCTGTGTCAGAATCTGAAGAAACTCTTGGATCATTCTGAACAAATTGACTAGCAGAGAAACGCATGCCACCATTGCTTCCAAACATTCCCAGTCTCTCCTTCCTCCTTTCTGTAAGTCTTTGATCAATTTGAATACATAGTTGGATGAAGGCCTCAAGATCATTAGGAGTCTCCACTCTGGCAAGCTCATCTTTTACCTGTTCAGAAAGCCCTTGGCAGTACTGACTTTTTTGCGCTGCTGGGTTCCAAGTGGTATCTGTGATCCAATGCCTGAATTCAGCTGTGTACTCAGCAACAAAACATTTACCCTGCCGTAAACTATGCAACCTTGCTTCAGCAGTACAACAGCAATTGGGATCATCAAAAACCTGATTCATCGCAGCCTCAAAATTCTGGAAATTATTCAGCATGGCACTGTCTTGTTCTATATAAGGGGAGGCCCAGGCTAGAGCTTCCCCAGTCAGAAGGTTGATAACAAACATTACCTTCTGTTTTTCAGAAGTGAATGCAGCGGGTCGCATTTGGAAATATATGCGACACTAGTTAAGAAAACCTCTGTAATGGTGGTGATCTCCATTAAACTTGGGTGGGTGAGGCATATGTGCATTAGCATCATCTCGGGGAAAGTAGGTCCAGCAATTGTTTTTGCAGAGCATGGATCTCTTCACGTTGCCCTATCACCACACTTTCCAGTTCGGCAAGGCACTGGCTGAGAAGGCACAATAACCTGGCAAAGAGGAAGTGCTGAGACAAGGCTTATATAGGAAGTTCATGGGAGGAGCAAGGAGTTCAAGGTTCAACAGTAATCAAGATTTAAGGCAGGGTTGTCCATTGGATCCGATAGGTTTGTCCAGCAGATCAGGCAGGGTGCTGTCCAGCAGATCAGGCAGTGTGATATCCAGCATCCCAGATAGCTCAGTGGGAAGTCAACGCCAGACACAGACAAGGTCCCAGGTTCAAGCCCAGGTCCTGCCACTGAATTTCAAAAGAGCCAACTTCCCTAAACTACGGACCTTGCTAGAAGGCATAAATTGGGATAAAATCTTAGAAACAAAGAACACAGAGGAGAGATTGGTTTGCTTTAAGAGCATATTAACCACTTCCTGCCCGGCGTATTGTAATATGACATCCGCAGTTTCATAGCACTAATCGCTGTATAAATGTGAATGGTCCCAAAAACGTGTCAAAAGTGTCCGATATGTCCGTCGCAATGTCACGGTCACAATAAAAATCGCAGATCGCCGCCATTACTAGTAAAAAAATAAAAATGCCATAAATCTATCCCCTATTTTGTAAGGGAACTTTTGAACTAGAACTTTTGCGCAAACCGATCAAATACACTTATTGCGATTTTTTTTTTACCAAAAATATGTAGAAGAATACGTACCGGCCTAAACTGAGGAACATTTTTTTATTTTTATTTTAAATTGTGATATTTATTAAATCAAAAAGTAAAAGATATTGTGTTTTTTTCAAAATTGTTGCTCTTCTTTTGTTTATAGCGCAAAAAATAAAAACCGCAGAGGTGATCAAATACCACCAAATGAAAGCTCTATTTGTGGGTAAAAAAAACATAAGGATTTTATTTGGGTACAGTGTTGAATGACCGCGCAATTGTCATTCAAAGCGTTAAAAACTAAAAATTGGTCTGGGCAGGAGGGGGGTGAAAATGCCCGGTATGGAAGTGGTTAAATAAGGGCATTAGCCAATGCATCCCATTGGGTAATAAATTTAAAAGAGCTAACAAAAGTCCTGGGTGGCTTAACTCCAACGTAAAAATGCATATAAAAGAGAAGGAGAAGGCCTTAAAAAAATACAAGGTTGAGGGATAATCATCAGCATTCAGACTTTATAAAGCAATAAGAAATGCAATTAGGGTGGTTAAGATAGAACACGAAAGACACATAGCAGAGGAGACCATATTGGCCCCATAAAGAATGAGGAAGGACATCTGGTTACAAAGGATGGGGAGATGGGAGATGGCAAAGGTATTGAATTTATTCTTCTGCTCAGTCTTCACAAGGGAATCGGGGGGCTTCAGTAACCAAAACTGCAGTGTTTATCCTCATGACACATCACAGGAAGCACCTCCATGGTTAACAGAGTAGAGAATTAAAATTAGACTTGGGAAACTTAACATTAATAAATTACCAGGACCAGATGGCTTGCACCATTGTTCCTAATTTTTACAGACAGTCTACTGAATGGAAGGGTACCAGCTGATTGGAGAAATGCCAATGTAGCACCAATATTTAAAAAGGGCCCAAAATACATCCCTGGGAATTACAGACCAGTTAGCCATCAATAGTATGCAAGCTCTTGGAGGGGATGATAAGGGACTATATACAAGATTTTAGTAATGAGAACGGTATCATTAGCAGAAATCAGAATGGTTTCATGAAGAATCGTTCTTGCCAATCCAATCTTTTAACCTTCTATGAGAAGATGAGTTGCCACCTAGATAAAGGAAGGCCCGTAGACGTGGTGTATCTGGATTTTGCAAAAGCCTTTGACACGGTTCCCCATAAACGTTGACTGTACAAAATAAGGTCCGTTGGCATGGACCATATGGTAAGTACATGGATTGAAAACTGGCTACAAGGGCGAGTTCAGAGGGTGGTGATAAATGGGGAGTACTCAAAATGGTCAGGGGTAGGTAGTGGGGTCCCCCAGGGTTTTGTGCTGGGACCAATCCTATTTAATTTGTTCATAAACAACCTGGAAGATGGTGTAAACAGTTCAATCTTTGTATTTGCGGACGATACTAAGCTAGGCAGGGCAATAACTTCTCTGCATGATGTGGAAACCTTGCAAAAAGATCTGAATAACCTAATTGTGTGGGCAACTACATGGCAAATGAGGTTTAATGTAGAAAAATGTAAAATAATGCATTTGGGTGGCACAAATATAAATGCAATCTATATACACTGGGGGAAGAACCTCTGGGGGAATCCAGGATAGAAAAGGACCAGGTGGTCCTAGTAGATGATAGGCTCAGCAATGGAATGCAATACAAAGCTGCTGCTAACAAAGCAAACAGAATATTGGCATACATTAAAAAAGGGAATTAACTCCTTTCTTTTTTGTTTTTGCTTTTGTTTTGGTAAAAATAAAAAATAGCTCTATAAGCAGAGATATTAATATTTAAATAATATATTTGCTGTTTGTTTGAGTGATTTCTTTTTCTTTCTATAAGAGCTAAAATGCCTGATTATGTACCGGTATGTATGTATGTATATATATATTATATATATATATATATATATATATATATATATATATATATATATATATTATATATATATATATATATATATATATACATATTGTGAGGGGGTTAGCTCGGCAGCGGGTGTGTGTGACCCCCGGGATGGGCTCCCCACACAAAAACAGGCCCAGCAAACGGAGGTTGTGGTTTTCAAAATCAAAAAGGTGCGGTTTATTTTCTATTTACAGTGACAAAACACAGCAAAGCAAAAGAAACATAAACAAAATAAATCCTGGTCAACTTGACCTCTGACTAAACATACAGGTTTCCTAACTAACAACTGGGATCAGCCTAGTGCTGTCCTAGTCCCTAAGTCCCTGGTTTTAAATGTCCAAGCAAATAGCCACACAGGCTTTGTCTCACCGCACAGGGGTTCACTCTCCCTAGACAGTCCACACAGGTCTGGGTCCAGGCATGAGCTAACATCTAATGAAGCTGGGAGTTTTTATAGAGGCCTAAATGAGCTGACAAGCTTCAGCTGGTCTCATCAACTCCCTGTCTGCACGACGCCCCACACTCTCCCTAGAGGTATGAGTCATCCATGAGCCCACTAGCCCCAGCTGGGCTTATACAACTCTCCACCTAGTTGTATAAGTCGGCGTAAAGCCTGAATCTGGGCGAAATATATCTACCCCCCTGGATGCAACCAGGTGACTTTACCTTCCTGCTGTCACAATATATATACACACAGTTGCAAAAGAAAGTATGTGAACCCTTTTGAATGATATGGATTTCTGCACAAATTGGTCATTAAATGTGATCTGATCTTCATTTAAGTCACAACAATAGACAATCACAGTCTGCTTAAACTAATAACACACAAATAATTTAATGTTACCATGTTTTTATTGAACACACCATGTAAACATTCACAGGGCAGGTGGAAAAAGTATGTGAACCCTTGGATTTAATAACTGATTGAACCTCCTTTGGCAGCAATAACTTCAACCAAACGTTTCCTGTAGTTGCAGATCAGACGTGCACAACGGTCAGGAGTAATTCTTGACCAGCAATATTCTTGGGATGTCTGGTGTGAATCGCTTTCTTGAGGTCATGCCACAGCATCTCAATCAGGTTGAGGTCAAGACTCTGACTGGGCCACTCCAGAAGGCGTATTTTCTTCTGTTTAAGCCATTCTGTTGTTGATTTACTTCTATGCTTTGGGTCGTCTTCCTGTTGCAACACCCCTCTTCTGTTGAGCTTCAGCTGGTGGACAGATGGCCTTAAGTTCTCCTGCAAAATGTCTTGATAAACTTGGGAATTAATTTTTCCTTCGATGATAGCAATCCGTCCAGGCCCTGACGCAGAAAAGCAGCTCCAAACCATGATGTCCCCACCACCATACTTCACAGTTGGGATGAGGTTTTGATGTTGGTGTGCTGTGCCTCTTTTTCTTCACACATAGTGTTGTGTGTTTCTTCCAAACAACTGAACTTTGGTTTCATCTGTCCACAGAATATTTTGCCAGTACTGCTGTGGAACATCCAGGTGCTCTTGTGCAAACTGTAAACGTGCAGCAATGTTTTTTTTTTGGACAGCAGTGGCTTCCTCTGTGGTATCCTCCCATGAAATCCATTCTTGTTTAGTGTTTTACACATTGCAGATTCGCTAACAGGGATGTTAGCATATGCCAGAGACTTTTGTAAGTCTTTAGCTGACACTCTAGGATTCTTCTTCACCTCATTGAGCAGGCTGCGCTGTGCTCTTGCAGTCATCTTTACAGGACGCCCACTCCTAAGGAAAAGTAGCAGCAGTGCTGAAATTTCTCCATTTATAGACAATTTGTCTTATCGTGGACTGATGAACAGCAAGGCTTTTGGAGATACTTTTATAACCCTTTCCAGCTTTATGCAAGTCAACAATTCTTAATCGTAGGTCTTCTGAGAGCTCTTTTGTGCGAGGCATCATTCACATCAGGCAATGCTTCTTGTGAAAAGCAAACCCAGAACTGTTGTGTGTTTTTTATAGGGCAAGGCAGCTGTAACCAACACCTCCAATCTCATCTCATTGATTGGACTCCAGTTGGCTGACACCTCACTCCAATTAGCTCTTGGAGATCTCATTAGTCTAGGGGTTCACATACTTTTTCCACCTGCACTGTGAATGTTTACATGGTGTGTTCAATAAAAACATGGTAACATTTAATTCTTTGTGTGTTATTAGTTTAAGCAGACTGTGATTGTCTATTGTTGTGACTTAGATGAAGATCAGATCACATTTTATGACCAATATGTGCAGAAATCCATATCATTCCAAAAGGGTTCACATACTTTTTTTTGCCACTGTATATATTGTTCTTTTTTTGTATTTGTGTTGGAAACGGCAATAAAAGGTAATTAAATAAAAAAAAACTCCAGAGATAAAGCGATAATTCTCCCACTCTACAAGACTCTGGTCCGGCCGCACCTAGAGTATGCTGTCCAGTTCTGGGCACCAGTCCTCAGGAAGGATGAACTGGAAATGGAGGGAGTACAAAGAAGGGCAACAAAGCTAATAAAAGGTCTGGAGGATATTAGTTATGAGGAAAGGTTGCGAGCACTGAACTTATACTCTCTGGAGAAGAGATGCTTGAGAGGGGATATGATTTCAATTTACAAATACCATACTGGTGACCCCACAATAGGGATAAAACTTTTTTGCGGAAGGGAGTTTAACAAGACACGTGGCCACTCATTAAAATGATAAGAAAAGAGGTTTAAACTTAAACTACATAGAGGGTTCTTTACTGTAAGAGCGGCAAGGATGTGGAATTCCCTTCCACAGGCTGTGGTCTCAGCGGAGAGCATCGATAGTTTAAAAAAACGATTAGATAAGCACCTGAACGACTACAACATTCAGGGATATACAATATAATACTGACATATAATCACACACATAGGTTGGACTTGATGGACTTGTGTCTTTTTTGAGCCTCACCTACAATGTACAGTAACTATGTATGTAATTTTTAATGTGTTTTGTTTTTTGCAAAACCTAGAATGCAAGACAGCAGATTGTGCTTCCACAATGCTCAATAATAAATACCACAGATTAGTCATTTAAAAATGTCTGAGAGCTTAAAAGCCATTTTTATCTCAAAGCCCGATTTGGGAGCTATATCCAAGCTTAACATACCTGGTTGTCATATTGCAGAGGAACAATGGGCCTAGAAATGTGAAACAGAAGACAAAACAGATGACTGAATCACCAGGACAGACCATCCTCTGGCTTTACATCTGTTCCAAACGTACAACTCTGAGTCAGCCAGTGCTCACGCAGCTACTGTCTGCAGAATTCACCTTTAAATCATACAATGAAAATGGCTGTGTGTATCTTTCTTGTTTACTGAAATACTGGATCAGGAACCTGGTAAAAAAAAAAAAAAAATGCTGAGCTTTTACGTTTTAGTGCAAGAAAAAGAGAAATTATTGTTTCCTAGAGCCAAGGTGCTTAGCTTGGTCTACAGATGACTGCTGTGAAATCTAACCTGCAAAAGAGTGGAAACAGTGCCCTCTGCTGGTGAAGAGGGAACATTCACAAAATGCCCTTGCATCCTGATGATAGAAGGAAAAAGATAAAATTGATTCGCCCTTGTGTAAATTTAGAGTTTTGTCATTAGAAATTATTCTCAATGTCCGTGTCAGATTAAACAGAGAACCTATTTATTTTGTTATCCTAATGTAATATTGAAATATGTGAGCAAAGAAAGGTTAGAGTATAATGAGTGTGAAGAAAGAAAGCTTGTGAGGATTTATTTTTTCTAAAAGAACAAGTCCAGACAATAAGCAATATCAGTTTATTAAGGACTCGTTCACACTTGTGCAGAGATGTAGAGCAGAAAATTGCCTGTCTCCGCAAGGACACATAGAAAACAATCATTTTCCATGTGCCCTGTTCACACTGAAGTGCAGGTGGCAGCTGCAGAGAATAACTGTGCATTAAAATGTGACGTGTCTGGATTTTTCCACATTGCTCCGCAGCTACCTGTCACACCAGTGGCGGATCCAGAGGGGGGGGGGGGCAACAGGGCAATTGCCCCCCCCCCCCCCCAGACCATCTGTCACACTCACTTGCTTGCTCTGTTTTTTTTTTTTGCGCCTGATCTCCCGAAATTTGGGGACCCGGTACCGGCCGGCCGTAGGACCCCTGGACCCCAAACTTGGCACACATGTAGCCCAATGTCTCTTCTACAAGTGTGCAAAGTTTGGTGTCTGGGAGACCTACGGCCGGGGAGCACTGATTTTTTAAATCCGGGCACTCCTTCCATAGACTCCAATGTTAAATGGTAATTTCTCCGGTGATTTTGCAAACCCGGTACCGGCCGGTCGTAGGTCCCCTGGACCCCAAACTTGGCATACATGTAGCCCCATGTCGTCTCTAAAAGTGTGCAAAGTTTGGTGTCTGGGGGACCTACGGCCATGGAGCACTGATTTTTTAAAACCAGGCACCCCTTCCATAGACTCCAATGTTAAACGGTCATTTCTCCAGTGATTTTGCGGACCCGGTACCGGCCGGTCGTAGGTCCTCTGGACCCCAAACTTGGCACACATGTAGCCCCATGTCTCCTCTATAAGTTTGAAAAGTTTGGTGTCTGCGAGAACCGATTTTTTAAAGCCGGGCACTCCTTCCATAGACTTCCATGTTAAACATCAGTCTAGTCATGGGCACAGTGAGGCATGGGCACAGTGAGGCAAGTATAAGCCTAGGACACCCTAGGCTTATACTTGAGTCAATACGTTTTCCCAGTTTTCTGGGGTAAAATTAGGTACCTTGGCTTATATTCGGGTCGGCTTATACTCGAGTATATACAGTACTTGTTCTGCGGCTGCCGCTGCCTCTCTGAGTCTCTCTCTCAGTTTCTCACATCAGCCGATCAGCGGCACTGAGAGAGAGACTCGTCTAATGTAGTTACGTGGCACACTGACACGATACCAGGAGCGGAGGAGGAGGTGGGTGGAGCCTCTTCCCTGCACTCGCTGCTAACGCCTGGGCCGCTTGGCGTCTAGCAACCAGTGACGTCAGTGAGTCACGTCAGGCTGCTCTGTGGGCAGGTGCGATAGCGTGCGGCTCCACAGACGGGTAAGAAAGCGGGCGGCTCGGCTTGCTGCGCGATTTGTTGTCGGGGGGCGGCGCGGTTCGTGGGCAGACCGTGCTGCTCAGTGTGTTGGCAGCGCAGGTGAGAGTGAGAGAGCAGGCTCAGTGTGGCAGCTGGCCAATCAGATCATCTCTCACCGCCCGTGCCTGCCCTGCATTCCTGCAGTGACTTCCGCCCACACTGTGCAGGCAGCAGAGAGATTACATTATCTTTCTGCTGCCTGACTCTGGGAGTCTGGGACACAGCAAGAGACAACCAAAACTACACCTTAGCAGGCAAGTTAGTGACAATCCGCAAGGTGTGGCAGGCGACGTGGCAAGTGACAATCCGCAAATTGTGTCAGGTGACGTGGCAAATGACAATCTGCATCTGGTGGCAGGCAAGTGACAATCAGCAAGGTGTGGCAGGTGACGTGGCAAGTGACAATCCGCAAGGTGTGGCAGGTGATGTGGGAAGTGACAATCCACAAGGTTTGGCAAGTGACAATCCACAAGATGTGGCAGGTGACACGCTCAGGGCTCCCACTAATTGCAGGCGACGGTGGCAAGTGACACACTCGGGGCTCCCACTGATTCTGCATTGAACTATTTAATTTCATATTACAATGTAATAATAGAAATAATGCGCTTCAATCATCCTGACACCATAACAACCATGGTGCCGGGATGATTGAAGCGCCGACACCAACCATTTCCCCGATTAATTTCCCACAAAAAAATCATTTTTGGCAGTGCCCCTCCCGAGAAAAGACTCTGGATCCGCCCCTGTGTCACACCTTGCATTTCTAGGCACTGGAGCGACATTTGTTGCTTTGTGATATTTCAGTTTAAGTTTAAAAAAGAACATTAAGGTAAACAGTGCCTTGCCGTGACAGAAGGCCAGTATGAACCAGACCTAAATGATATTACTGCCCAGGAAATGCTACTAGTGCTGTAAAGTCTTCTGGGATGGCTTACAGGCTCTTGACACATAATTGTGTGCTAACCTTAAAGTGTTACTAAACCCACAACAGTAAAATCAGTCTGTATATGCAGTAAAGCATGCTTGTTATACTTACTGTTGAACCTAAGGGATTAATCCTGCACAGGCTGTTTCATCCTGTCTTCTCTGATCCTCCCCTTCTTCCACAGTCCCCAATCCATCTCCTCACATTTCACAGCCTTGTGGACACTCTGCTCTTGGGAGGGTGCATGTGATCGGAACAGGGCCAATCAGCACTGTCCAGACAGAGGGTCAGGGGTCCTGCAGCCTCATAGGACAGTCAGAGTAGAATGAAAACTCCTCCTACAAGCTTTATCCAGACACTGATAGAAGTCTCAAGACTGCTATATACTGTTTATGAGAAAAGGTATTGAGCAGTTTATATTTACTAAAATATTTGCATTTCTATGTTCTGTGCACTGTGGGAGGCCAGATGTAGTGAGTGGGTCCTGGGTTTAGTAACACTTTAAATTAACCAAACTTTAAAGCCCACCTTGCACAAAAACTACCCATGTAGTGTGTGTCCCTACCCCTGTCCCCAGAGCTGCAAGGGTTAAATGCTATATATATATATATATATATATATATATATATATATATATATATAATGTGTGTCACCCAGGACAGACAAAAATAGTTTGTTGGGATTTTTTAAGGTGGTTATATCTCTCAAATGCATTTTAAGTTAAAATCCAAATTTTATTAAGACATGCCCACTAAGCATATTGGCTTTGTTAAAAAGAAGCAAAAAGAAGACTACAAAACAAAAATCAACCCCATCATACCTGTAAACAAACCCCTTAGGAACCCATCCACAGTATTATACTTTAAGACTTATCCAATTAGGGGGTCCACTTGGGTGTTAAAGGCTTGTTAATTCAAAGATTAGAGGAATATGCTGTTTTACTTATTATTGGCTGGCTCCTTCAGTTTGTGTGACTGGTCCCCCAAAGTCTCTTCTCTAATATGATCCGGCCAGCAGTTGCAAGCTGATGTCATCAAGTCAAGTGCATTCAGGTTAAATAGCCCTGCATTGTACAAGATATAGTAAATATCTCTATATATAGTAAAACCTTGAATTGCAAGCATGATTCATTCTGGAAACATGCTTGTAATCCAAAGCACTCATATGTCAAAGCAAATTTCCCCATAAGATATAATGGAAACTCAGATGATTCCTTCCAAAGCCACAACTACAAAAAAAAAGTGTCAATAGGAAATGAATAAAGCAGAATCCAGCAGGAGCTACAGAGTATAAAAGAGAAGAGAGGCACCTCCAAAGCCTTGTACACACGACCGTTTTTCTCGGCAAGAAATGACAAGAAAACAGCTGGGAGAGCTTTCTTGCCGAGAAAACCAAGCGTGTGTACGTGGCTTTCAGGTTTCTCGTCAAGAAAACTGCACAGAATCTCGACGAGAAAAAAAGAAGACCTGCTTTCTTTTTTCTTGTTGGGAGTCTCAGTTTTCTCGTTGTGATTCTCGTCAGACTGTATTTGGACGAGAAAACAGTTCGTGTGTATGCTTTTCCGAGCCTTCAAAAACCGCGCATGGTCAGAATCAAGTATGAGCGCACCTTCTTGTAAAACTAGCGTTCGTAATGGAGATAGCACATTTGTCACGCTGTAACGAACTGAAAGCACGAAGACTGAAAAAGCGCGAATCGTCTCTCTCCAAACTTTTACTAACACGCGGTAACATGAGATCACCAAGAGCAGCCCAAGGGGTGGCGCCATTGGAATAGAATTACCCCTTTATACTGCCGTTTTACGTGTTGTACGTGACCACGCTTTACAACGACGAGATTTTGGATTGACAGTGTGTATGCAAGGAAAGCTTGACAAGAATCTCGTCAAGCTTGACAAAAAAACAGTCGAGAAAAACAACGTTTTTTTGCGACGAGATTCTCGGTCGTGTGTACGAGGCTTTAGTGTAGCAATATGGTTACATTTAATGAAGGTACAACATTTAGAAACTCACATGGTTGATGATTCAAAGAGGCACATCTAAGTATGCAGGGATCCGGGGTAAAGCTGTCCACATAGACCATCCTCCTCACCGCCATCAACGTCATCGATTTCACGCTACGCTCCACGAGCGCTTCAAGCCTCTCTTTCAGATTGCTCTACTGCAGGGTAGTCTTCCCGGTCACAATTGCAGACTGACAGCGGTGAGAGCCAGCGGTGAGAGGATGGTCTATGTGGGAAACTTTACCTCGGATGCCTGCATACTTAGATGTGCCTCTTTTAATCATCAACCATGTGAGTTGCTAAATGTTTTACCTTCATTAAATGTAACCAGTTTGCTACACTTAGGAGGCGCCTCTCTTCTCTTTTAGCCCCTGGTCACACCAGTATGACTTCAGGTATGACATGCGATTTACAAATCATACCTTAAGTAGCATCTAATGTGTTTCTATGGTAGTGTCTTAATAGTGCAATTTGAGAAGTAGTTTTTGTATTACTTTTCAGGACTTCAGCACGATTTCACTGCCATAGGCTATAATGTAAATTGTGCTTCAAATTGTACCTTTGTCTATATCAGCACTACTTGAGCCTGAAAGAAGTTCAATAATAACCCTTTGCTAGTTAAACTTTTGTTCCTCCCTGTGATATGGACTCTCACTAAAGTAGCACTGAAGTCCTATGAAATCGCTACAAACCTCAGAGAAGTGTTGAAGTAGTGGTTGAAGTCGGGCTTTAAATTGCACTACTTTAAATCATACCCGGTGTGACCGCAGGCTTCTACTCGCTCGTTTATCAAGGTTTTACTGTGTGTGTGTGTGTGTGTGTATATATATATATATATATATATATATATATATATATATATATACACAATTTTCACTGCCTATCTCACATGTCTGGACTGAGATAGAAGTTCAGTTTCTGGAATACCTTGTAATAGAAGTTTCATTTTTGTCAAGTCCTTCTCTAAGCCCCATCTACCTCTAGGGATGCAAATGCTGCAGCTTTTCATGTTAGAAGTTTGACTTTACTCAAGTGACTCTCCCGTTCACAAATCAGGCTGAGAACAAATTCAAATAGCACTTTCAACAGAGAAAAAATAGCAATCTGTAAAAAGAAAAATGATTTGCAAAAATCTTTACAAATACATATATATATATAGTTCACCTATAGTAGAGGGAATTGTAATTTTCTCACCGTAACTGGCGTTTCTCTTTAATCCTCCAGCATGTATGAGCACAATATCTTCGGAGAGGGGATATTGAACCAATAAAAACAGCACCTGCATTTCCACATGCTTTGATTTGGTCCATTCAGAAGATGAGTATAGAGGGATTTGTCTAAAACGCCAGGTGCACAAAGGGTATGCTAGGCAGGTAGTGTGTGTCTGGTATGTTCATGTTAAACATGACTGTACTGTAAAATTACAAATTAAGGTTTCTCCAAATCATTCACATATTGTATAATGTGCACCAAGCAAGTATAAAATATATAGATCTCATACATAGGCAGATATACCTGTCTAGAGCCAGCTAAAAGGGCAATAAATACCAAATTTTTATGTATGGCTGTTTTTCCCAGCTGTAAGAATTATTAATAGTGAATACACATTACCCTTATCTACTAGGTGCCTCAGTTAGGTATTATGTAATATTATATATACTGTATATATTTCTCCATAGCTGATTTGGTGTTTTAAGTCTAGCTAATTTTTACCATGCCAGCTAAATATTACTGCATGAATAAATCACTCCGTACTCATCTATACCTAGGCTCTGTTCACTTGTCTTTCCATGTGAGCTGTGCATTGCATTTAGAGCAGTCCTGCAATTTCAATGCAAAAAAACTCACAAAAGAAGTGCATTATCATTCTTGAAAATCATGCCGAACCAGAAAGCATGGAATTTTTTTACCATGTGTTCTGGTGCTCCCAAATGCGTGAAAGTGTGCACGCTAGTAAGGTGCATCAGGGTGCCTTTAACCACTTGACCACTGGGCACTTAAACCCCCTTAATAACCAGACCAATTTTCAGCTTTCGGTGCTCTCACATTTTGAATGACAATTACTCAGTCATACAACACTGTACCCATATGAAATTTTTGTCCTTTTTTTCACACAAATAGAGCTTTCTTTTGGTGGTATTTAATCACTGTTGGGTTTTTTATTTTTTGCGCTATAAGAGAAAAAAGACTGAAAATTTTGTAAAAAAATGATTTTTTTTTCGTTTCTGTTATAAAATTTTGCAAATTACTATTTTTTCTTCATAAATTTTGGCCAAAATTTATACTGCTACATATCTTTGGTAAAAATAAGTACAAATTGGTGGATATTATTTGGTCTTTGTGAAAGTTATAGAGTCCACAAGCTATGGTGCCAATATCTGAAAATTGATCACACCTGAAGTACTGACGGCCTATCTCAATTCTTGAGACCCTAACATGCCAGAAAAGTACAAATACCCCCCAAATGACCCCTTTTTGGAAAGAAGACATTCCAAGGTATTCAGAAAGAGGCATTGTGAGTTTTTTGAAGCTGTCATTTTTTCCCACAATTCTTTGCAAAATCAAGATTTTTTTTTCTCTTTTTTTTTTTCACAAAATTGTCATATTAGCAGGTTATTTCTCACACACAGCATATGCATTCCACAAATTACACCCCAAAACACATTCTGCTATTACTCCCGAGTATGGCGATACCACATGTGTGAGACTTTTACACAGCGTGGCCACATACAGAGGCCCAACATGCAGGGAGCACCTTCAGGCGTTCTGGAGCACCAAGGCCAATTCTGACATTTCTCTCCTACATGTAAAAATCATCATTTATTTGCTAGAAAATTACATAGAACCCCAAAACATTATATATGTTTTTTTAGAAAAGACCTTAGAGAATATAATGGTGGTTGTTGCAACTTTTTATCTCGCACGATATTTGCGCAGCAATTTTTTTAACGCGTTTTTTACGGAAAAAAAATGTTTTGTGCTTAAAAAAAAAAAAAAACAGTAAAGTTAGCCCAATGTTTTTGCATAATGTGAAAGATGAAGTTATGCCGAGTAAATAGATACCTAACATGTCGCCCTTAAAAATTGCACACACTCGTGGAATGGCGCCAAACTTCGCTACTTAAAAAATCCCCATAGGCAACGCTTTAAATATTTTTACTGGTTACATGTTTTGAGTTACAGAGGAGGTCTAGGGCCAAAATTATTGCTCTCGCTCTAACGTTCGCAGAGATACCTCACATGTGTGGTTTGAAAACCGTTTTCATATGTGGGCGGGACTTACGTATGCGTTCGCTTCTGTATGCGAGCTCACGGGGACAGGGGCGCTTTAAAAAAAAATATATTTTATTCTTCATTTTACTTTATTTATTTTAGTTTGACATGTTTTTCCGCCCTAAACATTTTTTTGATCACTTTTATACCTATTACAAGGAACGTAAACTTCCCTTGTAATAGGAATATGGCATGACAGGTCCTCTTTACAGTGAGATATGGGGGGGGGGGTGTCAATAAGACCCCACATCTCACCTCTAGGCTGGGAAGCCTGAAAAAAAAAAACAAAAAAAAAACAACAATCCTGGCTTTGATCGTAGCGGTGAGTCGGTAGAAGCACCGGAGGGCGGCGGGGGGGGGACATCCCCTCTCGCCTCCCGTAAGAATGATCAAGCGGCGGAACAGCCGCTATGATTGTTCTTATGGTGTAGGGAATCGCCGGCTGAAAAAGCTAATATCTGAATGATGCCTGTAGCTGCTCCCATCATTCAGATATCCCCGCACAAAGTCAAGGACGTCATATGACGGCCGGAGGGCGGGAAGTGGTTATTGCAGAGTATTGCCGGGCATTGCGGAGTATTGCCGGGCATTGCGGAGTATTGCCGGGCATTGCGGTGTATTGCCGGGCATTGCGGAGTATTGCAGGGCATTGCGGAGTATTGCGGACTATGGCAGGGTATTGCGGTGTATGGCAGGGTATTGCACAGGGTATTGTGGAGGGTATTGCACAGGGTATTGTGGAGGGTATTGCAGAGTATTGTGGAGGGTATTGCAGAGTATTGTGGCGGGTATTGCAGAGTATTGTGGCGGGTATTGCAGAGTATTGTGCAGGGTATTGCAGAGTATTGTGCAGGGTATTGCAGAGTATTGTGCAGGGTATTGCAGAGTATTGTGCAGGGTATTGCAGAGTATTTTGCAGAGTATTGCGCAGGGTATTGCAGAGTATTTTGCAGGGTATTGCAGAGTATTTTGCAGGGTATTGCAGAGTATTTTGCAGGGTATTGCAGAGTATTGTGCAGGGTATTGCAGAGTATTGCACCAGGGTATTGCAGAGTATTGCACCAGGGTATTGCAGAGTATTGCACCAGGGTATTGCAGAGTATTTCGCAGGGTATTGCAGAGTATTTCGCAGGGTATTGCAGAGTATTGCACCAGGGTATTGCAGAGTATTGCACCAGGGTATTGCAGAGTATTGCACCAGGGTATTGCAGAGTATTGCACCAGGGTATTGCAGAGTATTGGCAGGGTATTTTGCAGAGTATTGGCAGGGTGTATTGCAGAGTATTGGCAGGGTATAGCACAGGGATGGCTGAGCAGGGATGGATGGATGGATGGATCTGTGACTGCAATTGTCACAGATCCAGCCCACAGTGCTGCTGCTGCCATCCGCTCCCTCCCCCTCCCCTCTCACACTGTACCGATCGGTACAGAGAGGGGAGGGAGGAACCGGCGTCATCAAATGACGCCGGTCTGTTTACAAGTGATTGCTCCGTCATTTGACGGAGCGATCACGTGGTAAACGGCCGCTATCAGCGGCGATTTACCGCGATTCGTGATCACGGAGTTTCCCGTGTGCGCGCCCCAGGGGGCGCGCGGGAGCGCGATTCTGGGAGGACGTTATATAACGTCCTCCCAGAGTTAAGCAACCACCTTGTCGACGTTATTTGTCGGCAGGTGGTTGTTAAGTGGTTAAGAATGAATGGCACTGCCATGCACATGAAAAAGGACTGAAAGTCTTTATGCATTGCAGGAATGCACATGCTTTTGCACATGTTCCCACAATGCACAAATGTGTACCTAGCCCTTCTCAGTAATATAGGGTGGAGTCTAGAGAAAGTCAAAGCAATAAAAGGGGGTTAAGACACTGCTAAATTTTTCTATTTTTCACATACTGTCTGGGGTCACTTTATACCTACTTTTTTCTTTGGGGGTTACCCCTTTCCCCCCTTTCTTTTGTGAAGTCAAAGCAAAATTCATTTTTTTTTGTAACAATCTTTACTATCTATCACTGTGTCTTTTTTATATTTTGAAGCACTAAATCTTGATAGCTCATCGTGTTAGGAACACAACAATAGTGGTTATTCTGCCATTTCTGGTGACACTGTGGTGATTTTGGAGTACCGTAAAAGTCTCCAGTGACATCAGGGCTCATTTCCCTGTCCATAGAGGCTGAATACAACAAAATGAAAATAAAAGTTGAAACCCTTTGTAGATAAATACCAGGCACCATTCCCCAATTAACAATACTTTGTGAAGGAGAAGGCTTCCAATCCACTCATAGGAGGACCGGAATATGGGGATTTTTTATGTGCCAAAAAAGCCAATATTCAGTCAAATAAAATATGCCTTTTTTTGTACATACAGCACAATTAAAAAGCCATATCCTATGGAATCACCAAGTCAATTATTTAATATTCAATAAGTATTAGTGGATCGGCGTGTTTCATATACAAGTTGTTTCTTCAGGATCCTCTTGCTTGTGTTGTCTTAGGATATGGTAGATAACAAACAATGAAGAACGCAGAAATCCTAAGACTTTATAATGGAATTAAAAACCTATATGACATAGTACAAAACAATCCATACAAAGTATCAACATAAGCACTTTCCCAAGCTTATACGAAAAAATAGGCACAGTCCTGTGATAAATAAATAATGCTGGACAGGGACACTCAGGAGTTATAAAACCACCACTAAATAAGGAGTAAGGGCAACCTCACAAAATAAGGATCTCGAATGATAGATTAGGATACCAGATAATGGATAATCCCTTATAATGTCCCCGTTTCCTGGAATTCTAACAGAAAACTATCACATCCAGAAAAATGGCAGAATTTAACATACGATAGGGGATTATTTATAATCTGGTATCCTTATCTATTATGAATATTGGCTTTTTGCCAAATAAAAAAATCCCCATATTTCAGTCCTCCTACGGGTGGATTAGAAGCATTTTTCTACACTGAATGTGTTATACCCACTGAGTGTTTTCCAAAACATGAGCATAGGCAGCAGTCCTTTCTGTTAGCCTGTAAATTTTAATTAGGAAGCAGATCTGAGCTGATTTTATAAACTATTTTACCATTTTTTTTATTTTTTAGATGCATAGAGATTTAATGCATATGTCAGGGTTCCTCTCCCAAGGTATGCCTATATTCTGTGCCTTGACTTTAAAAAAAGCCAATGTCACTGAGAACTGGGTAAAACCAACAGCCAGCCATAACGATGTTGACACTGTTCTCCGCTGAATTTACTAATTGGTTATTCTCTATCACAGAGAAAATATCTGTGATTTGGCTTTGGCATGACCACAGGAGTTTAATAGACCTGGTAACTCTTTCTGATGGGGATATTTTTCAGTAGAGTTTTGAAACAAAATGGGAAATCAGCATATGACTCAACTATTTATCAACCAAGCCAATCTGAAATATCACTTTAGAATGATAGGCTTTAAATTAAGTAAGAGCCCTTGTGCCAGGACTGTATAAATTATGAATAAAATTTGAATCGAGAAGCTACTTCAAGAAAATGTAAAATAACTACATAACAACAAATTAGAAAGTCTGGAAACACTGTAAAATTTTACAATTTCCGAGTGATTATCTGTTAGTCTCAAAAACAGGTATTTCTCAATAAGGTTTTTTCAGGGTTTACTTAATCAGGAGTACGCAGCGTGAAACCATGGAAGGTCACAGATTACAGGGATTACCTGGCCTAGCTAGCAGATGGCCCTGCTTTGGGAGTAATTAGTCAGCAGGAATTCTGGTATCTGGTTCTATCTCCTGATTTAATGTTTATAAGAAGCTGCGTGTAACCTGAGCCTCTTTGAAAGTGAGGCCGTTTGGAAAGCATTTTAGTTTGTCTCATTTCCAATTAAAGGCCAGATAAAGGCTTTTTCTTCCTGAGTGCTGAGTGCAGCAGATACTCTATGTCAGACTTGGGTTGACATCCTCCTAGACTGTCATTCCACAGGATAACCTTGAGTCCTAGAGAGTAGGGCCCCACACACACATTTCAGCTCAGCATCTTAATTTTTATTTTTTTCTTGCATTTTTACATTTGTAAGGTGTTTTTCAAAATTTGTGTGCACATTGTAGATGTAAGTGTTTATTTTTTTGTTCTATTTTTAGCCAAAGCTAAAAATAGCTAGTTACTACTAGGAAAGAATTGCACAAAAATATGCATTATGTGCTTTTGCACAGGGAATTTCTGGCCATCACATGGGGTCTTCTTTCTTTGAGTGTTCTACAAGAGTAAGTGGTCTTCAATTCTGCAGAGAATGCTGCTCTTCTGGTGACATGTAAGTGCGTTATGTGCAGCAGTACTGTGATCCCAGGTAATTGTGATGACGCACCCCCAATGCGACGTATGTCTATGATAACCTGGACTCACAGAAAGGGAGAAAAAGCAGTAGCAGGATGACTATGGAGGAATTTCTGATTACAACAGAGAGAAAATTAATATTACAGTGAAATGTACTATTTGGGGAGATATAAGTGTTAGGGACTCATTTTATGGGTGTTAATTGTTGGGGGTGAGGTTAAGCATTAGGGGATTATTTAGTGTAGGGCATGCATTGTATGTTCTACACTGTACACAGTAGTTTCAGTGCTAGGAGCTCCATATGTAAAACTACCAGCACCAGGCTTCTAACACTGAGATATGTATATCACCAAAACTGATAAGCTTTAATATGAGTGGATGTTGGATGGCTGAATTATTATCTTGCATATTATATCTGATTGTTATTCGAGCGATATCTTCTTTATTGTTTTTAACATGTAATCCCACCCAGAGGTGTAACTAGAACCTTCAGGGCCCCAGTGCAAAAAGCCATTAAGGGCCCCCCTAACCCCTAGTCGGAACTCTTTCCTCTAAGTCCAGTGATGGAAGCCCTGCTTACAAGAGGGGACTTGTGACCCTGGTAGTTCTGCCACTGGCATCAATCATTTTTTATTTATTTTTTATTTGTATTTTTTTTTTTTTTTTTACCATTTTATAAAAAAAAAATCCCAAAATAGATTTTTAATTATTTAACCACTTAAGCCCCGGACCATTTGGTAGCTAAAGGACCAAAGGTGATTTCAGAATTTTTCACTGCGCTGCTTTAACTGTAAATTGTGCGGACATGCAATGTTGTACCGAAACGAAATTTGCGTCCTTTTCTTCCCACAAATAGAGCTTTCTTTTAATGGTATTTGATTGCCTCTGCGATTTTTATTTTTTGCGATATAAACGGAAAAAGACCGAAAATTTTGAAAAAAAATGATATTTTCTACTTTTTGTTATAAGAAAAATCGAATAAACTCAATTTTAGTCATACATTTAGGCCAAAATGTATTCAGCCACATGTCTTTAGTAAAAAAAAATGTCAATAAGCGTATATTTATTGGTTTGCGCAAAAGTTATAGCGTTTACAAACTAGGGTACATTTTCTGGAATTTACACAGCTTTAAATTTATGACTGCCTATCTCATTTCTTGAGGTGCTAACATGGCAGGGCAGTACAAACCCCCCCCCCAAATGACCCCATTTTGGAAAGTAGACACCCCAAGGAAATTGCTGAGAGGCACGTTGAGCCCATTGAATTTTTTTTTTTGTCCCAAGTGATTGAATAATGACAAAAAAAAAAAAATTACAAAAAGTTGTCACTAAATGATATATTGCTCACACATGCCATGGTTATATGTGGAATTGCACCCCAAAATACATTCTGCTGCTTCTCCTGAGTACGGGGATACCACATGTCTGGGAATTTTTAGGAGCCTAGCCACGTACGGGACCCCGGAAACCAAGCACCGCCTTCAGGATTTCTAAGGGCGCAAATTTTTGATTTCACTCCTCACTACCTATCACAGTTTTGAAGGCCATAAAATGCCAAAATAGCACAAACCCCCCCCCCAAATGACCCCATTTTAGAAAGTAGACACCCCAAGGAAATTGCTGAGAGGCCTGTTGAGCCCATTGAATTTTTTTTTTTGTCCCAAGTGATTGAATAATGACAAAAAAAAAAATTACAAAAAGTTGTCACTAAATGATATATTGCTCACACATGCCATGGTTATATGTGGAATTGCACCCCAAAATAAATTTTGCTGCTTCTCCTGAGTACGGGGATACCACATGTGTGGGACTTTTTAGGAGCCTAGCCGCGTACGGGACCCCGAAAACCAAGCACCGCCTTCAGGATTTCTAGGCACAAATTTTTGATTTGACTCCTCACTACCTATCACAGTTTCGAAGGCCATAAAATGCCAAAATAGCACAAAACCCCCTCAAATGACCCCATTTTGGAAAGTAGACACCCCAAGCTGTTTGCTGAGAGGCATGGTGAGTATTTTACAGCTCTCATTTGTTTTTGAAAATGAAGAAAGACATTTTTTTTTTTTTTTTTCAATTTTCAAAACTTTGTGACAAAAAGCGAGATCTGCAAAATACTCACAATACCTCTCAGCAAATAGCTTGGGGTGTCTACTTTCCAAAATGGGGTCATTTGGGGGGGTTTGTGCCATCTGGGCATTCCATGGCCTCCGAAACTGTGATAGGCAGTGAGAAGTGAAATCAAAAATTTACACCCTTAGAAAGCCTGAAGGCGGTGATTGGTTTTGGGGTCCCGTACGTGGCTAGGCTCCCAAAAAGTCTCACACATGTGGTATCCCCGTACTCAGGAGAAGCAACAGAATGTATTTTGGGGTGTAATTCCACATATGCCCATGGCATGTTTGAGCAATATATCATTTAGTGACAACTTTGTGCAAAAAAAAAAAAAAAAAAAAATTATTTTTTCCGCAACTTGTGTCAACATATAAAATATTCCATGGACTCGACATGCCTCTCAGTATATAGCTTGGGGTGTCTACTTTCCAAAATGGGGTCATTTGGGGGGGTTTTGAACTGTTCTGGCATTTTATACACAACATTAGGAAGCTTACATCCACTCTTCTAACCACTTGAAGACAAAGCCCTTTTTGACACTTTTTGTTTACATGAAAACATATTTTTTTTTGCAAGAAAATTATGTTGAACCCCCAAACATTATATATATTTTTAAAGCAAAGGCCCTACAGAATAAAATGGTGGGTGTTGCATTTTTTTTTCTACACAGTATTTGCGCAGCGATTTTTCAAACGCATTTTTTGGGGAAAAAATACACTTTTTTTAATTTTAATGCACTAAAACACACTATATTGCCCAAATGTTTGATGAAATAAAAAAGATGATCTTAGGCCGAGTACATAGCTACCAAACACGACATACTTTAAAATTTCGCACAAACGCGCATTGGCGACAAACTACATACATTTTTAAAAGCCTTTAAAAGCCTTTACAGGTTACCCCGTTAGATTTACAGAGGAGGTCTACTGCTAAAATTACTGCCCTTGATCTGACCTTCGCGGTGATACCTCACATGCATGGTGCAATTGCTGTTTACATATGACGCCAGACCGACGCTTGCGTTCGCCATTGGGCAAGAGCAGGGCAGGACAGGGGTGCTTTTTTTTTTTTATTATTAATTTTGCTTTTTTATTTTATTTTTAAATTGTTCCTTCCATATTTTTTTTTTTTTTTTATCATTTTTATTGTTATCTCAGGGAATGTAAATATCCCCTATGATAGCAATAGGTAGTGACAGGTACTCTTTTTTTGAAAAAACTGGGGTCTAGACCCTAGATCTTTCCTCTGCCCTCAAAGCATCTGACCACACCAAGATCGGTGTGATAAAATGTTTTCCCAATTTCCCAATGGCGCTTTTTATATCCGGGGGGGGACATTCCCTCCCACTGCTTGTAAAAGCAGTCCAGAGGCTAATTAGCCACTAGGATTGCTTTTACATGAAAGCCGGCCGCTGGCTGAAAAGAATGATACCAAGATGATACCTAAACCCGCAGGCATCAATCTGGTATAACCATTCAAAGTCCAGCAACATACCAGTACGTTGCTGGTCCTTGTTGGACATGTATTGTAATCTTTTTTTTTCATGCAGCCAGTTGGCTGAATGAAAAAAGAGATTGATCGGGTGGGTATGCCCACCATTAGAATACCGCCCTTCATCCACCCACTTCTAATGATGGGCATTAGTGATGAGCCGAACACCACCGGGTTCGGTTCGCACCAGAACCCGCGAACGGACCGAAAGTTCGTACGAACATTAGAACCCTATTAAATACAATGGATGCGAACGTTCGAATTCTAAAGTGCTAATTATAACGACTATTATGCATGTTATTGTCCTAAAAAGGGTTTGGGAACCCGGGTTCTGCACCAGGGGACATGTATCAATGCAAAAAGAAGTTTTAAAAACGGTCGTTTTTCGGGAGCAGTCATTTTAATGATGCATAAAGTGAAAAAAAAAAAGTCAAATATTCCTTTAAATATCGTACCTGGGGGGTGTCTAAAGTATGCCTGTGAAGTGCCACGTGTTTCCCGTGTTTAGAACTGTCCCTGCACAAAATGACACTTCTAAAGGAAAAAAAAGCCATTTAAAACTGCTTGCGGCTTTAATGTAATGTCTGGTCCCGGTAATATGGATGAAAATCTTTAAGAAAAATGGCATAGCTACCCCATGACCCCCCCCCCCTACCCCAGCCCATTACCAGCCCCTTTGGGTCTTGTATGGATATTAAGGGGAACACCGCACATAAAATAAAAAAGGCCCTATATACTCTGAACAGCCGTATACAGGCGGTGCATACAAGACAGGGAATGTAGGTTTGTTCTTATGTAGAATCTGTTTGTAACATTTGTTTTGCTGTCTGTGCCCCTGTTCAGAACATTTCACCTCACTTTCCGTCCCAATGACAACTGTTTTTGAAATGTGGTGTTTTTCTTGAAACAAGGATTGCTGATAAAGCATCAGTACAGAGGAGACACCTTTCTCCCATATTTATTCTTACAGGAGAGAATTTTCCTTCCTAGTGGTAGATTTCCTCTCACTTCCTGTTGTCTTCTTGCGTTTGCAAGTAGGAGTCGTTTGTAAGTTGGATGTTTGAAAGTAGGGACCTGCCGTATATACTCTGCAGAAATAGGCCCCTTAGTTGTTGGTGTTGGCACAACACTGTAAGCACTCACAGTTACTCTTGGTTGGTGCTGGAACGCCCTGCTGTCAACTATTATATCAGGAATTTTAATTACATATAATTGTTGAACAGTGGTAGTAAAAATTGGGCCTTTGATGGTGGTGCTGGTGCCACAACACTGTAAGCCCTGACAGTTACTCTTGGTGGGTGCAGCAATGGGCCCTGCTGTGAATTATTAGATCAAGAATTGTAATTGCATGCCCCTGTTGAACAGGGGCTGAAAAATTGGGCCTTTCGTGGTGGTGGTGGTGGTGGTGGTGTTGCCACAACACTGTAAGCCCTCAGAGTTACTCTTGGTGGGTGCAGCAATGGGCCCTGCTGTGAATTATTAGATCAAGAATTGTAATTGCATGCCCCTGTTGACCAGGGGCTGAAAAATTGGGCCTTAGGCACTGGTGGCACAACACTACAACCCCTCACAGATACGTTACTTGGAGCACAGCAATGAGCCCTGTTGCAAAGTATTGCTTCAAAAATTGTAATGACACGCCCCTGTTAAACAGGGGCTGAAAAATTGGGCCTTAGGCACTGGTGCCACAACACTCCAACCCCTCACAGATACTGTACTTGGAGCACAGCAATGAGCCCTATGGCAAATTATTGCTAAAAAAATTGTAATTACACGCCCCTGTAAAACAGGGGCTGAAAAATTGGGCCTTAGCCACTGGTGGCGGCACCCATAAACAAAAATGATCTTCCAAGCTATCATCATCAATCGTATCATTGAGGACTCGGAGGAGGAGGATAGCCAGTCAACATAACAGCACAGGCACTCAGCATCAGCATCAGTCTTGAAGGGATGTGACATGTTAAAATCAATTAGTCTGTTATATCAGCATCAGGTGTGTGGTAGCTGGTGGTGATCCAAGACTGGTTCATCTTGATGAAAGTCAGTCGATCAACCGAGTCGGTGGACAGGCGCACCCTGTGATCCGTGACAAATCCTCCAGCAGCACTGAATGTGCGTTCCGAAAGAACGCTGGATGCAGGACAGGCCAGTAGCTCAATTGCATACTGTGCAAGCTCTGGCCAGTGATCCATCCTCAAGACCCAGTAAGCCAGAGGATTTTCGGTGGGGAAGGTGTCCAAGTCTGACCTTGCCCCTAGATATTCCTGCACCATGTTTATCAGACGCTGGCGATGGTTGCTGGAACCGATCATACTTTGGGGCTGCGGACTAAAGAATTGTCTGAACGCATCGGTCAGACGGCCACCTTCCCCACCGCTCCTTCTTTGACTGGCCGAAGCCTCAGCAACTCGTTGTCCAGGACCAGGAGTTTGTAACCTCCCAGTCTCTGGGAACGCGTTGCACAGACCTTTCTGCAAGGCCTCCCGGAGTTGTCTCATCCTCTGCTCCCTCTGCGAAGGTAACATAAGGTCCGCAACCTTACCCTTGTACCGTGGATCAAGGAGAGTGGCCAGCCAGTAATGGTCCCTCTCCTTGATCCGAAGAATACGAGGATCCTTCCGCAGACTTTGCAGGATCAGGGAGGCCATGCAGCGTAGGTTTGCTGAGGCATTCGCTCCGGAGTCCTCTGGGTCACTAAGGACGACATGATCCGCAGCCACCTCCTCCCAGCCACGTACAAGTCCACTGGTTTCTTGGGACTGTAAATCATCCCTAAAAGACTGCTGCTGATGATGCTGAGTGCCAGCCTCCACCTCCATGCTGACACAATCCTCCTCCTCCTCCTCCTCCTCATCCTCTTCCTCTTCCTGTGTGATGGGTGGGACAGAAGGAACACTGTCTGGGTAAAGGGGGCCTTGAGAGGCAAGGAAGTCCTCCTCTTCCTGCCTCTGTTCTGCCTCAAGTGCCCTGTCCATTATTCCACGCAGCGTGTGCTCCAACAGGTGGACAAGAGGTACAGTGTCACTGATGCATGCACTGTCACTGCTCACCATCCTCGTGGCCTCCTCAAATGGTGCCAGGACAGTGCATGCATCCCTGATCATGCCCCACTGGCGTGGAGAAAAAAAACCAAGCTCCCCTGACCCTGTCCTGGTGCCGTAGTCGCACAGGTACTCATTGATGGCCCTCTGCTGCGTGTGCAGCCGCTGCAGCATGGCCAACGTTGAGTTCCACCTGGTGGGCATGTCACATATAAGGCGGTTCTTGGGCAGGTTCAACTCCTTTTGCAGCTCAGCCAGGCGAGCACTGGCATTATAAGATCTGCGGAAATGCACACAGACTTTCCTGGCCTGCCTCAGGACATCCTGTAAGCCCGGGTACCTGCCCAAGAACCGCTGCACCACCAGGTTAAGGACGTGAGCCACACAGGGCACATGGGTCAGTTGTCCCTGTCGGAGGGCGGAGAGGAGGTTGGTGCCATTGTCTCAAACCACCATTCCTGGCTTAAGCTGGCGTGGCGTCAACCACCTCTCGGCCTGGCCCTGCAGAGCAGACAGGACCTCTGCCCCAGTGTGGCTTCTGTCCCCCAAACACACCAGCGCAAGCACGGCATGGCATCTTTTTGCCTGCGTACTTGCGTAGCCCCGTGAACGGCTAGGGAGCACCGCTGGTTCATAGGACAAACCACAGGAAGAGGCCATGGAGGAAGAAGAAGAGGAGGGGGTGGAGGAGAGAGGTGTGTCACAACCAGTAGTAGCATTTTGGAGGCGTGGCGGTGGAACAACCTCCAACACTACTGCACCTTGTCCTGCATCCTTCCCAGCTGCCAAAAGAGTGACCCAATGGGCCGTGAAAGAAAGGTAACGTCCCTGTCCATGCCTGCTGGACCATGAGTCAGCGGTAATATGCACCTTACCGCTGACCGCCCTGTCCAGCGAGGCCAAGACATTGCCTTCCACATGCCGGTAGAGAGCCGGAATAGCCTTCCGTGAGAAAAAGTGGCGTTTGGGAACCTGCCACTGAGGAACCGCACATTGCACAAACTCACGGAAGGGGGCCGAGTCTACCAACTGAAAAGGCAGCAGTTGAAGCGCTAGCAATTTAGCCAAGCTAGCATTCAACCGCTGGGCATGTGGATGGCTGGGAGTGAACTTCTTTCGACGGTCCAGCAGCTGGGGCAGGGAAATTTGCCTGCTAGAATCGGACGTCGGTGTACTGCTAGCAGAGTGGCCGCAAGTACTTGGCTGTGACACACCTAATTCTACACCTTCATTCCTCTCAGTGCATGTTTCAGAGAGGACTGAAGTTATAGTGGGGTTGGAGATCCCAGCTGATGCGGTGCAAGGAGAGGTCCGCTTTGTTCTTTGGTGTGGGTCTTTGAGGTAGGCTTGCCAACGAGCTGCATGGCAGGTCAACATATGTCTGGTCAGGCATGTGGTACCCAAGCGGCTGATGTTTTGGCCACGCGATATACGCTTGAGACATATGTTGCAAACAGCAGCTGTGCGATCTGATGCACTAGCCTCAAAAAAGGCCCACACCAAGGAACTTTTTGAATGACGGGCAGAGGCAGCGCCCTGCACAGGCGGAGCTCTGCGGTGTGATTCCGTCGGTGTACTGCCCTTACGCTGGCCACCAAAGGGCATCCTGCCTCGTTGGAGATGTGCCTCCTCCTCATCCTCCTCCTCCTCCTCTCTCCTATTAGGCACCCACGTGGAGTCAGTGACCTCATCATCCCCTCCCTCCTCATCACTGGAGCCAATCTGGCAGTATGCTGCAGCTGCTGGAACATGACTGCCAGATTGGTGTCCTTCTTGAGCATCCCCTCTGTCTGCTCTCACGCTACTGCCTTCCTGTAGCTGGGTTTCATCATCAGACCCTTCGAAACGCTGGGCATCCTCCTGGAGCATGTACCCAACACTGTGCTCAAACAGTTCGGGGGACTCCTCAGGAGGAGGACATGGTGGGTCTAGGGAAGGAGTGACTGATGATGAGTCTGACATTGATACCAGGGAAGAGGACGCTTTGGCAGCTGCTTTGCCAGTACCCTGAGCCTGGGTGAGAGAGGATGAGGAGGAGGAGGAGGGCTTGGTCATCCACTCTACCAAGTCTTCGGCATGATGTGGCTCAACATGTCCAGCTGCCGAAAAGAAGGACAAGCGTGTCCCATGGCCATGTGCTGATGACAATGCACCGCGTCCACGACCAGCACAATTGCCCCCAGACACACAGCCTGCTTGCCCTCTTTTATTGCCTCCTGACTGTCTGCCTCTTCTTGTTTGCCTTCCAGACATTCTAATAGATGGCCTGCAGGGAGATGGGAAAAAAGCAATAAGGGCTACCTTCAGGTGTCCTTCTCTGTCCCTTTACTTAAGGATTTCTAAATATGGTTGAGGATTATTGCTTTTGCACAGAATAGCACAACGACAATTTCCCTGACTGTCCAAAAAACAAGGATTTCAAAGATGGTTGATGAGGAATGCTTTGGCACACTATAGCACAAGGAGAATTCCCTCACTTTCCTTCTTTGTCCCTAGAAACAAGGACTGGCACAGTGAAAGAAACTGACACTCTCCCTACCTACAGTTTTCTGTCCCTAGAAAAAATGTTTTTTTAAAGCACACTATAGCACAAGGAGAAATCCCCTCACTTTCCTTCTTTGTCCCTAGAAACAAGGACTGGCACAGTGAAAGAAACTGACACTCTCCCTACCTACAGTTTTCTGTCCCTAGAAAAAATGTTTTTTTTAAAGCACACTATAGCACAAGGAGAAATCCCCTCACTTTCCTTCTTTGTCCCTAGAAACAAGGAATGGCACAGTGAAAGAAACTGACACTCTCCCTACCTACAGTTTTCTGTCCCTAGAAAAAATGTTTTTTTAAAGCACACTATAGCACAAGGAGAAATCCCCTCACTTTCCTTCTTTGTCCCTAGAAACAAGGACTGGCACAGTGAAAGAAACTGACACTCTCCCTACCTACAGTTTTCTGTCCCTAGAAAAAATGTTTTTTTAAAGCACACTATAGCACAAGGAGAAATCCCCTCACTTTCCTTCTTTGTCCCTAGAAACAAGGACTGGCACAGTGAAAGAAACTGACACTCTCCCTACCTACAGTTTTCTGTCCCTAGAAAAAATGTTTTTTTAAAGCACACTATAGCACAAGGAGAAATCCCCTCACTTTCCTTCTTTGTCCCTAGAAACAAGGACTGGCACAGTGAAAGAAACTGACACTCTCCCTACCTACAGTTTTCTGTCCCTAGAAAAAATGTTTTTTTAAAGCACACTATAGCACAAGGAGAAATCCCCTCACTTTCCTTCTTTGTCCCTAGAAACAAGGACTGGCACAGTGAAAGAAACTGACACTCTCCCTACCTACAGTTTTCTGTCCCTAGAAAAAATGTTTTTTTAAAGCACACTATAGCACAAGGAGAAATCCCCTCACTTTCCTTCTTTGTCCCTAGAAACAAGGACTAGCACAGTGAAAGAAACTGACACTCTCCCTACCTACAGTTTTCTGTCCCTAGAAAAAATGTTTTTTTAAAGCACACTATAGCACAAGGAGAAATCCCATCACTTTCCTTATTTGTCCCTAGAAACAAGGACTGGCACAGTGAAAGAAACTGACACTCTCCCTACCTACAGTTTTCTGTCCCTAGAAAAAATGTTTTTTTTAAAGCACACTATAGCACAAGGAGAATTCCCCTCACTTTCCTTCTTTGTCCCTAGAAACAAGGACTGGCACAGTGAAAGAAACTGACACTCTCCCTACCTACAGTTTTCTGTCCCTAGAAAAAATGTTTTTTTAAAGCACACTATAGCACAAGGAGAAATCCCCTCACTTTCCTTCTTTGTCCCTAGAAACAAGGACTGGCACAGTGAAAGAAACTGACACTCTCCCTACCTACAGTTTTCTGTCCCTAGAAAAAATGTTTTTTTAAAGCACACTATAGCACAAGGAGAATTCCCCTCACTTTCCTTCTTTGTCCCTAGAAACAAGGACTGGCACAGTGAAAGAAACTGACACTCTCCCTACCTACAGTTTTCTGTCCCTAGAAAAAATGTTTTTTTAAAGCACACTATAGCACAAGGAGAAATCCCCTCACTTTCCTTCTTTGTCCCTAGAAACAAGGACTGGCACAGTGAAAGAAACTGACACTCTCCCTACCTACAGTTTTCTGTCCCTAGAAAAAATGTTTTTTTAAAGCACACTATAGCACAAGGAGAAATCCCCTCACTTTCCTTCTTTGTCCCTAGAAACAAGGACTGGCACAGTGAAAGAAACTGACACTCTCCCTACCTACAGTTTTCTGTCCCTAGAAAAAATGTTTTTTTAAAGCACACTATAGCACAAGGAGAAATCCCCTCACTTTCCTTCTTTGTCCCTAGAAACAAGGACTGGCACAGTGAAAGAAACTGACACTCTCCCTACCTACAGTTTTCTGTCCCTAGAAAAAATGTTTTTTTAAAGTACACTATAGCACAAGGAGAATTCCCCTCACTTTCCTTCTTTGTCCCTAGAAACAAGGACTGGCACAGTGAAAGAAACTGACACTCTCCCTACCTACAGTTTTCTGTCCCTAGAAAAAATGTTTTTTTAAAGCACACTATAGCACAAGGAGAAATCCCCTCACTTTCCTTCTTTGTCCCTAGAAACAAGGACTGGCACAGTGAAAGAAACTGACACTCTCCCTACCTACAGTTTTCTGTCCCTAGAAAAATGTTTTTTTAAAGCACACTATAGCACAAGGAGAAATCCCCTCACTTTCCTTCTTTGTCCCTAGAAACAAGGACTGGCACAGTGAAAGAAACTGACACTCTCCCTACCTACAGTTTTCTGTCCCTAGAAAAAATGTTTTTTTAAAGCACACTATAGCACAAGGAGAAATCCCCTCACTTTCCTTCTTTGTCCCTAGAAACAAGGACTGGCACAGTGAAAGAAACTGACACTCTCCCTACCTACAGTTTTCTGTCCCTAGAAAAAATGTTTTTTTAAAGCACACTATAGCACAAGGAGAAATCCCATCACTTTCCTTCTTTGTCCCTAGAAACAAGGACTGGCACAGTGAAAGAAACTGACACTCTCCCTACCTACAGTTTTCTGTCCCTAGAAAAAATGTTTTTTTAAAGCACACTATAGCACAAGGAGAATTCCCCTCACTTTCCTTCTTTGTCCCTAGAAACAAGGACTGGCACAGTGAAAGAAACTGACACTCTCCCTACCTACAGTTTTCTGTCCCTAGAAAAAATGTTTTTTTAAAGCACACTATAGCACAAGGAGAAATCCCCTCACTTTCCTTCTTTGTCCCTAGAAACAAGGACTGGCACAGTGAAAGAAACTGACACTCTCCCTACCTACAGTTTTCTGTCCCTAGAAAAATGTTTTTTTAAAGCACACTATAGCACAAGGAGAAATCCCCTCACTTTCCTTCTTTGTCCCTAGAAACAAGGACTGGCACAGTGAAAGAAACTGACACTCTCCCTACCTACAGTTTTCTGTCCCTAGAAAAAATGTTTTTTTAAAGCACACTATAGCACAAGGAGAAATCCCCTCACTTTCCTTCTTTGTCCCTAGAAACAAGGACTGGCACAGTGAAAGAAACTGACACTCTCCCTACCTACAGTTTTCTGTCCCTAGAAAAAATGTTTTTTTTAAAGCACACTATAGCACAAGGAGAAATCCCCTCACTTTCCTTCTTTGTCCCTAGAAACAAGGACTGGCACAGTGAAAGAAACTGACACTCTCCCTACTGTGACAGCAGGAAGGTAAAGTCACCTGGTTGCATCCAGGGGGGTAGATATATTTCGCCCAGATTCAGGCTTTACGCCGACTTATACAACTAGGTGGAGTGTTGTATAAGCCCAGCTGAGGCTAGTGGGCTCATGGATGATTCATACCTCTAGGGAGAGGGCTGGGCGTCGTGCAGACAGGGAGTTGATGAGACCAGCTGAAACTTGTCAGCTCATTTAGGCCTCTATAAAAACTCCCAGCTTCATTAGATGTTAGCTCATGCCTGGACCCAGACCTGTGTGGACTGTCTAGGGAGAGTGAACCCCTGTGCGGTGAGACAAAGCCTGTGTGGCTATTTGCTTGGACATTTAAAACCAGGGACTTAGGGACTAGGACAGCACTAGGCTGATCCCAGTTGTTAGTTAGGAAACCTGTATGTTTAGTCAGAGGTCAAGTTGACCAGGATTTATTTTGTTTATGTTTCTTTTGGCTTTGCTGTGTTTTGTCACTGTAAATAGAAAATAAACCGCACCTTTTTTTTGATTTTGAAAACCACAACCTCCGTTTGCTGGGCCTGTTTTTGGGTGGGGAGCCCATCCCGGGGGTCACACACACCCGCTGCCGAGCTAACCCCCTCACAGTTGGTGGAGAACCAGTGGCAGTTTTTTTTAAGCCAGCATGGAGGAGATACTGAAGCAGCTGGCTCTAGCAAATGCCAATCAACAGCAGACAAATGCAGGTTTGCAAAAGAGCCTTGCAGCTCAACAACAGAACTTCGCAGCCCAGCAGCAAGCTCATCAACAGAGCCTTGCAGCCCAGCAGCAAGCTCACCAACAGAGTCTGGAAGCTCAGCAACAAGCCCAGCAGCAATCTGAGGCCCGCTTCACAGACCTGTTACAGAAGCAAGAGCAGAGACTACAACAAATGGAAGCAGTAATGCAGCAACGTCCGCAGACCAGTGAGGAAAGCCGTCCCACTAATACCGCGTCCTTTGGGGTGAGTCGTTTATTGACAAAAATGACTGGAGAGGATGATCCAGAGGTATTTTTGACCACATTTGAAAGGACTGCTGAAAGAGAAAAGTGGCCTGAGGAGCAGTGGGCTGGACTGGTGGCTCCTCTGTTAACTGGTGAATCGCAGAAGGCTTACTATGACCTAGAGCCTGACCAAGCAAAAGACTATGTGATGCTAAAAGCTGAGATATTGGCAAGGCTGGGTGTCACCCAGGCTGTCCGGGCTCAGCGTGTGCATAACTGGACTTTCCAGCTTGGAAAACCCCCCAGGTCTCAAATGTATGATCTCATTCACCTGAGCAGAAAGTGGCTACAGCCAGAGACTTTGTCCGCACCAAAGATTGTGGAACGTGTTGTAATGGATCGGTTTTTGAGAGCTCTTCCTACTGCCATCCAAAAGTGGGTAAGCCATGGAGACCCAGAGACGGCCGATGGTCTTGTGGATCGTGTGGAGAAATACTTGGCTACAGAGAACCTGACGGCCTCTTCCAGAGACACTCGGACTTTCCACCCTAAGACCAGACCATCCCCAGGGGCGGATAAGAGGATTCCAAGGGGTAAGGGTGGAGAGAGTGAGAGGGTGGGAGCTCTACCCCAAGTTTGGCGAGAACAGCCTGGGAAATCAGCGGCTCAAGAGGCGGCAAGAAGGATCGTTTGCTACCGCTGCCGGCAAGCGGGACATATTGCAGCCAATTGCCCGGTTTTGGAGGAACCCATGCAGTGTGACTTTCTGACGGGCAGACGTCAGTCGCTGTGTGCGACAGTCGCATGCACTGCCATTCGAGGAACTGAGAAACATTTATGCAAAATGTGTGTTAATGGTAGAAATGTTGTGGTATTGCTGGATTCAGGTAGCCTTGTGACCCTGATAAAGGCTGAGTTAGTTAAAACAGAGGTCTCTGGGAATAGCAAGGTAGCTGTTATTTGTGTGCATGGGGACACCCGAGAGTATCCAGTGACTACAGTGTGTTTCGAGACCCCCAAAGGTACCCTCTCTCATCCAGTGGGCTTAGTATCTCAGTTACCGTATGACGCCATTGTGGGAAGAGATTTTCCGAAGTTCTGGGAACTGTGGGATGATCCTGAGCCCCCCACTGGTGCCCCTATGTACCAGGAATGTGATAGCCAGAACTCCCCTGAGAGTGGTGAGGACTCTCCGGAATTTCCCTTATCAGTATTGGCAGGGGAGACTCAAGAAACTGGAGAGGAGCCCACCTCCTCAGATGAAAACCTACCGTCTGTGGAGTTTTCTGATCTTGAGGTTCACAGGGAAAACTTTGCCACAGAACAGTTGAAAGACCCCGCCCTAATAAAGGCACGGGAAAACGTAGTGAAAATAGATGGCGAGTTAGTGAACCCAGATAATACCTGCACTTACCCATACTTCAGCGTAGAGAAGGACCTACTGTATCGGGTGGCAAAAAGGGCAGAAGAAACCGTTGAGCAGCTTGTGGTGCCCAAACCTTACAGGAAGTTGGTGTTGGAGTTGGCCCATGGGCACATTCTTGGAGGTCATCTGGGGACAGAGAAAACCCGAGAGAGGGTATTACAGAGATTCTATTGGCCGGGGGTGATGAAGGACATAGAAAATTATTGTTCCTCCTGCCCTGTGTGTCAGAGGTCGGCCCCGATGCCACATTTCCGTAGCCCGCTGGTCCCTCTACCCATCATTGAGGTCCCGTTTGAGAGGATCGCCATGGATTTGGTAGGTCCTATAATCAAGTCCGCTAGGGGGCACCAGTACATATTAGTTATAATGGACTATGCCACCCGTTATCCAGAAGCGATCCCTCTCCGAAATACCTCGGCCAAAACCATAGCCAAAGAGCTATCTCTTGTGTTTAGCCGGGTGGGTATTTGTAAAGAACTGCTTACGGACCAAGGTACACCCTTTATGTCCCGGGTTATGAAGGAGCTGTGTAAATTGTTCAAAGTGACGCAATTACGTACATCTGTGTATCACCCCCAAACCGATGGGCTGGTTGAAAGATTCAACAAAACCCTAAAACAAATGTTGAAGAAAGTGGTGGATAGAGATGGAAAGGATTGGGACTGTCTACTTCCTTATCTGATGTTTGCTATTAGGGAGGTGCCCCAATCCTCTGCGGGATTCTCCCCCTTTGAGTTACTGTATGGGAGACACCCAAGAGGGCTGTTGGATATTGCCAAGGAAACTTGGGAAAGTGAGAGTTCTCCCCACAGGAGTGTGATTGAGCATGTCGCCCTGATGCAAGACCGAATTGCACAGGTAATGCCCATCGTGAAGGAACATTTGGCCCAAGCGCAGTTAGCACAGCAGAGAGTGTACAACCGTGGAGCCAAGACCCGTACCTTTTCCCCGGGGGATAGGATACTGGTACTTGTCCCTACGGTTGAAAGTAAATTCCTTGCCAAATGGCAAGGCCCCTACGAGATAATGGAAAAAGTGAGCGAAGTGAATTACAAGGTCAGACAACCAGGAAGGCGAAAGCCCGAACAGATCTATCACGTTAATCTGTTGAAAGCCTGGAGGGATAGAGAGTCCCTAGTCGCAGACACTTGGTCACCAGCTCAAACTGGTTGCGTGATTCCTGAGGTTGGAATAGCAGCCACCTTGTCACAACCCCAACAACAGGAGGTTAAGGAGTTTGTGCTTCGCAACAAGGAGGTATTCTCTGAGCTGCCGGGACAAACATTTGGGGTAGAGCATGACATCATTACCCCGCCCGGTGAAAGGGTGAAGTTAAAACCCTATCGGATCCCAGAGGCCCGACGGGAGGCAATACGGGAGGAAGTACAGAAAATGCTGAACTTAGGGGTGATAGAGGAGTCCCAAAGTGATTGGTCTAGTCCCATTGTGTTGGTGCCTAAACCGGATGGGAGCTGGCGATTTTGTAACGATTTTCGTCAGTTGAACAAAGTTACAAAATTTGACACCTACCCCATGCCACGTATAGATGAGTTGATCGACCGGCTGGGAACAGCCCGATACATGACGACTCTTGACCTCACAAAAGGGTATTGGCAAATCCCCCTGGCCAAATTGGCCAAAGAGAAAACCGCATTTGTAACCCCAGACGGGGCGTTCCAATATAAAAGAATGCCGTTCGGGTTACAGAATGCGCCGGCCACATTCCAGCGGAAAATGGACCAGATGCTGAGGCCCCATCGGAAGTATGCTGCGGCTTACCTGGATGACGTAATTGTCCATAGCACAGATTGGGCCTCACATCTGCCAAAAGTGCAAGCAGTCCTGGACTCTGTTCGGGAAGCGGGGTTTACGGCTAACCCCAAGAAGTGTACCATTGGGCAGGAGGAGGCCAAATATCTTGGGTACACCATTGGGAGGGGAGTAATAAAACCCCAACTCAACAAAGTCGAGGCCATCCAGAGTTGGCCACGTCCCAACAGCAAGAAGCAGGTACGAGCCTTTCTGGGAATCGCTGGGTATTATCGGCGATTCATTCCCCACTTTGCTTCTAAGGCTGTGCCCCTAACCAACCTAACGAAGGGGAAAGGGTCGGTCATGATTAAATGGACCCCCGAGGCTGAGGCAGCATTCCAATTCTTGAAACAAGCCTTATGTAGCCAGCCAGTGTTGTACTCACCCGACTTCTCTAAAGACTTTGTCGTACAAAGTGATGCGTCAGATGTGGGGTTAGGAGCAGTATTGTCCCAGGTCTGGAACGGGGAAGAGCACCCAGTCATTTACCTCAGCAGGAAGTTGAAGTCCCATGAGGTAAATTACGCCACCGTTGAAAAGGAGTGTTTAGCGGTGAAGTGGGCTCTAGATTCCCTTCGGTACTACCTGCTAGGTAGACACTTTGACATGGTTACGGATCACGCTCCGTTAAAGTGGATGGCTCAAAACAAGGAAACAAATAGAAGAGTGAATAGGTGGTTCCTGGCCCTCCAGGAATTCAACTTCACAGTAAAGCATCGCCCTGGCGTTCAAATGGGGAATGTGGATGCTTTGTCTCGAGTACATGAATCCCTGATTGCTGGTGTTCCAACCCCGAGGTTAAAACAAGAGGGGGGGTATGTGACAGCAGGAAGGTAAAGTCACCTGGTTGCATCCAGGGGGGTAGATATATTTCGCCCAGATTCAGGCTTTACGCCGACTTATACAACTAGGTGGAGTGTTGTATAAGCCCAGCTGAGGCTAGTGGGCTCATGGATGATTCATACCTCTAGGGAGAGGGCTGGGCGTCGTGCAGACAGGGAGTTGATGAGACCAGCTGAAACTTGTCAGCTCATTTAGGCCTCTATAAAAACTCCCAGCTTCATTAGATGTTAGCTCATGCCTGGACCCAGACCTGTGTGGACTGTCTAGGGAGAGTGAACCCCTGTGCGGTGAGACAAAGCCTGTGTGGCTATTTGCTTGGACATTTAAAACCAGGGACTTAGGGACTAGGACAGCACTAGGCTGATCCCAGTTGTTAGTTAGGAAACCTGTATGTTTAGTCAGAGTGTCAGGGTCACCTGTGGCCAGGTGACAGATGCACACCGTAGGGGGACAGGAGTGCACCACGAGGTAGTGAACCCTATGGCTGGCTTCTGTGGATAGGAAACTGGGTGGTTGTGGAAAGCGGGACCAGAGGAGCACAACCGGGATCCCAACGGAAGCGAGAGCCAAGATTCCCCAGGGCGCGGAGTCTAAGACCCAGCTGGTCTTCTCCAGGGCCTCTAGTGGTGAGGATGTTACGCTGCAGGCTGGGACCAGGTCGCGGCCCCTGGAGTTTCCTAGCTCACGCCCCGTAGGATAAGGGGAAGCAGCAGCACACGATAGAGAGAACCGAATAACAAGCCGAAGGTCAGGGGCCACAAGCAGACAAGGATAACGAAGAACGAGCCGAAGGTCAAGGGTCACGAGCAGACAGGGATGGTCGGGGACAAGCCAATAACGTAACAGAGAGACAGACGTAGCACACGGCAGGCAGGAACCCAAACACACAATGCCTAACAAACACGTTGATCAGCAAAGCAGGCTTGCAGTGCACAGGTTAATATAGTGTTCTGTGATAGGGCCTGGGGTGGAGTCTGGCTGGGAGGAGATTATAAAGGAAGCCAGGTGAAAGGGCTCAGGCCTCTAAGATGAACACATGGGAAGGAAGGTAAGCTGACAGACAAACACTACTGCATATCCATGACAGTACCCTCCCTCTTATGGGCCCTCCCCCGCCTGGACCCAGGCTTAAAGGGAAATCTCTGATAAAACCTTCTCAACAGATGAGGTGCAGCGACATCAGATGCAGCGATCCAAGACGCCTCCTCAGGACCAAAACCTCTCCAATGCACAAGGTACTGAAGAATGCCTCTGCAGAGCCGAGAATCCAGAACTTGTCTAACCTCGTACTTAAGATTATCCTCAGAGACCGAAAACGAGGTAGGGAGATGACAAGAAGATCTATTGAGGACCAAAGGCTCTCTAGGAATAAGCAAGGGCATGAGAGGATCAACAGGAATCTGAGGAGGGTCCCCTAGACCCTTAAAGGGGAACTGGTCATCTTGCACAGGACCATCAGACTGGGCAGATGTCAGTGGAACCCTGAAGTCAGGTTGGTTAGAAGGTGACATGTCGCCGGAGTCAAGCTGAATAGCTGAAGGACAAGCAGAATGTCCCAAACAAGAAAAAGTAGGAGGCTCACTGGGCATGGGCTGGACTGGCATAACTAGTACAGAGGCAGAGTGAATAGCTGAGTCAGGTGTAGCGACTACCTGAATCGCATCGCAAGACGTAGCGACTGCAGGACTTGTAGACAAGCTAGCCTGGCTGTGCGCCCAAGGGTGGTTAGGGACAGAGAAATGTAAATGGTTATGCAACCTGGAATGAATGACCGGCTCAGATTCACAGGGGGCAACCTTGGGTAGGCAGGACGAGGAACAGGAGGGACCCCAAGCCAGGATCTGTCCAGTAGTCCAGTCCACATGAGGAGAATGGAGCTGTAACCATGGGAGACCCAAAATGATAGGCGTTGAGGCCTTGGGTAAGATAAGGAAGGATATCCACTCCTGGTGGAGTGTCCCTACCGACATCTTAACAGGGAGGGTCTGGAAGCGGATAGGTCCCCCTGGGAGAACAGTACCATCAATCGCCAAGACCACCAATGGCGTGGTGAGGGGCAAAAGAGTAAGTCTCATGGACGATGCGATTTCCCAGTCCATGAAATTACCAGCGGCTCCGGAATCCAGATATGCTGAGACCGAATGAGAAGAAGCACCAACATGAAGGAACACAGAAAGCATAAGACGAGAAGGGGAAGGTGATATTTCTGGGTCCAATACTCCACTTTCCAGATGAAGTGGACCCGAACGATTTTCTGGACAAAGAGAGCAAGTGTCACGAAAATGACCTTTGCCCCCACAGTAAAGACACAGACCAAGAGTTCTGCGCCTAGCACGTTCCTCGGGGGATAACCTGGTCCGACCCAGCTGCATGGGTTCCTCAGCTGGTAGGAGATGCTCTACGGGTCGAAGAGAGGGGAGCTCAGGCTGACTAAGAACCAAGGAGTGCTGGCGTTGCTTTTCTAAGGTCCTCTCCTGAAAGCGAATATCGATCTGGTTACACAAGGAGATAACGCCGGCCAGATCAGTGGGGATGGTTCTTCCTGCTAATTCATCCTTCACTCTATCAGACAGGCCATGCAAAAAGGTTGCGACTAAGGCCTCATTGTTCCAGCTCAACTCAGCCGACAGTATGCGGAAATGAAGGGCATACTGTCCCACAGAAGCAGACTCTTGGCGGAGACGTAAAAGGGCGCTGGCCGCTGAAGAGACACGAGCCGGTTCTTCGAAGATATTCCGAAAAAGTTTCAAGAAGCCAGACAGGCTAGAAACCACTGGATCATTCAGTTCCCACAGAGGGGCTGCCCAGGCTAAAGCTTCACCAGAGAGGAGGGAAATGATATAGGCTACCTTAGCCCGATCAGACAGGAAGTTTTGGGGCTGGAGCTCAAAATGAATCGTGCATTGGCTAAGGAACCCCCTGCAAGCCTTGGAGTCCCCAGAGAAACGGGACGGAGCTGGCAGTTGTAGTGAGTGTGTGGCTGCGACTGGTGCAATAGGTGCAGCCGCTGATTGTATTTGAGGTTGTGGATTCAGGGTTCCCAAGGAGGCCTGAAGCTGCTCGAAGCGAGAAGCCAGATCCTGGAGGAATCGCATCACCTGAGTCTGATTCGATTCCTGGGTTTCAAGTCTGCAAACTATGCCCTGCAATGGATCATCCGCGGGTAGCGGGATGTCAGCCGGGTTCATGGCTGATCAAACTGTCAGGGTCACCTGTGGCCAGGTGACAGATGCACACCGTAGGGGGACAGGAGTGCACCGCGAGGTAGTGAACCCTATGGCTGGCTTCTGTGGATAGGAAACTGGGTGGTTGTGGAAAGCGGGACCAGAGGAGCACAACCGGGATCCCAACGGAAGCGAGAGCCAAGATTCCCCAGGGCGCGGAGTCTAAGACCCAGCTGGTCTTCTCCAGGGCCTCTAGTGGTGAGGATGTTACGCTGCAGGCTGGGACCAGGTCGCGGCCCCTGGAGTTTCCTAGCTCACGCCCCGTAGGATAAGGGGAAGCAGCAGCACACGATAGAGAGAACCGAATAACAAGCCGAAGGTCAGGGGCCACAAGCAGACAAGGATAACGAAGAACGAGCCGAAGGTCAAGGGTCACGAGCAGACAGGGATGGTCGGGGACAAGCCAATAACGTAACAGAGAGACAGACGTAGCACACGGCAGGCAGGAACCCAAACACACAATGCCTAACAAACACGTTGATCAGCAAAGCAGGCTTGCAGTGCACAGGTTAATATAGTGTTCTGTGATAGGGCCTGGGGTGGAGTCTGGCTGGGAGGAGATTATAAAGGAAGCCAGGTGAAAGGGCTCAGGCCTCTAAGATGAACACATGGGAAGGAAGGTAAGCTGACAGACAAACACTACTGCATATCCATGACACAGAGGTCAAGTTGACCAGGATTTATTTTGTTTATGTTTCTTTTGGCTTTGCTGTGTTTTGTCACTGTAAATAGAAAATAAACCGCACCTTTTTTTTGATTTTGAAAACCACAACCTCCGTTTGCTGGGCCTGTTTTTGGGTGGGGAGCCCATCCCGGGGGTCACACACATCCGCTGCCGAGCTAACCCCCTCACACTACCTACAGTTTTCTGTCCCTAGAAAAAATGTTTTTTTAAAGCACACTATAGCACAAGGAGAAATCCCCTCACTTTCCTTCTTTGTCCCTAGAAACAAGGACTGGCACAGTGAAAGAAACTGACACTCTCCCTACCTACAGTTTTCTGTCCCTAGAAAAAATGTTTTTTTAAAGCACACTATAGCACAAGGAGAAATCCCCTCACTTTCCTTCTTTGTCCCTAGAAACAAGGACTGGCACAGTGAAAGAAACTGACACTCTCCCTACTGTGACAGCAGGAAGGTAAAGTCACCTGGTTGCATCCAGGGGGGTAGATATATTTCGCCCAGATTCAGGCTTTACGCCGACTTATACAACTAGGTGGAGAGTTGTATAAGGCTAGTGGGCTCATGGATGACTCATACCTCTAGGGAGAGTGTGGGGCGTCGTGCAGACAGGGAGTTGATGAGACCAGCTGAAGCTTGTCAGCTCATTTAGGCCTCTATAAGAACTCCCAGCTTCATTAGATGTTAGCTCATGCCTGGAACCAGACCTGTGTGGACTGTCTAGGGAGAGTGAACCCCTGTGCGGTGAGACAAAGCCTGTGTGGCTATTTGCTTGGACATTTAAAACCAGGGACTTAGGGACTAGGACAGCACTAGGCTGATCCCAGTTGTTAGTTAGGAAACCTGTATGTTTAGTCAGAGGTCAAGTTGACCAGGATTTATTTTGTTTATGTTTCTTTTTCTTTGCTGTGTTTTGTCACTGTAAATAGAAAATAAACCGCACCTTTTTGATTTTGAAAACCACAACCTCCGTTTGCTGGGCCTGTTTTTGTGTGGGGAGCCCATCTCGGGGGTCACACACACCCGCTGCCGAGCCAACCCCCTCACAGTTGGTGGAGAACCAGTGGCAGTTTTTTTTTAAGCCAGCATGGAGGAGATACTGAAGCAGCTGGCTCTAGCAAATGCCAATCAACAGCAGACAAATGCAGGTTTGCAAAAGAACTTCGCAGCCCAGCAGCAAGCTCATCAACAGAGCCTTGCAGCCCAGCAGCAGACAAACGCAAC
The DNA here is from genome assembly GCA_029206835.1 of Rana muscosa. Taxonomy (NCBI): domain Eukaryota; kingdom Metazoa; phylum Chordata; class Amphibia; order Anura; family Ranidae; genus Rana; species Rana muscosa. Next base: position 496,278,621 of record CM055121.1, read on the forward strand.
TTTGCAACAGAGTCTGGAGGCTCAGCAACAAGCCCAGCAGCAATCTGAGGCCCGCTTCATAGACCTGTTGCAGAAGCAAGAGCAGAGACTACAACAACAGATGGAAGCAGTAATGCAGCAACGTCCGCAGACCAGTGAGGAAAGCCGTCCCACTAATACCGCGTCCTTTGGGGTGAGTCGTTTATTGACAAAAATGACTGGAGAGGATGATCCAGAGGTATTTTTGACCACATTTGAAAGGACCGCTGAAAGAGAAAAGTGGCCTGAGGAGCAGTGGGCTGGACTGGTGGCTCCTCTGTTAACTGGTGAATCGCAGAAAGCTTACTATGACCTAGAGCCTAACCAAGCAAAAGACTATGTGATGCTAAAAGCTGAAATATTGGCAAGGCTGGGTGTCACCCAGGCTGTCCGGGCTCAGCGTGTGCATAACTGGACTTTCCAGCTTGGAAAACCCCCCAGGTCTCAAATGTATGATCTCATTCACCTGAGCAGAAAGTGGCTACAGCCAGAGACTTTGTCCGCACCAAAGATTGTGGAACGTGTTGTAATGGATCGGTTTTTGAGAGCTCTTCCTACTGCCATCCAAAAGTGGGTAAGCCATGGAGACCCAGAGACGGCCGATGGTCTTGTGGATCATGTGGAGAAATACTTGGCTACAGAGAACCTGACGGCCTCTTCCAGAGACACTCGGACTTTCCACCCTAAGACCAGACCATCCCCAGGGGCGGATAAGAGGATTCCAAGGGGTGAGGGTGGAGAGAGTGAGAGGGTGGGAGCTCTACCCCAAGTTTGGCGAGAACAGCCTGGGAAATCAGCGGCTCAAGAGGCCGCAAGAAGGATCGTTTGCTACCGCTGCCGGCAAGCGGGACATATTGCAGCCAATTGCCCGGTTGTGGAGGAACCCATGCAGTGTGACTTTCTGACGGGCAGACGTCAGTCGCTGTGTGCGACAGTCGCATGCACTGCCATTCGAGGAACTGAGAAACATTTATGCAAAATGTGTGTTAATGGTAGAAATGTTGTGGTATTGTTGGATTCAGGTAGCCTTGTGACCCTGATAAAGGCTGAGTTAGTTAAAACAGAGGTCTCTGGGAATAGCAAGGTAGCTGTTGTTTGTGTGCATGGGGACACCCGAGAGTATCCAGTGACTACAGTGTGTTTCGAGACCCCCAAAGGTACCCTCTCTCATCCAGTGGGCTTAGTATCTCAGTTACCGCATGACGCCATTGTGGGAAGGGATTTTCCGAAGTTCTGGGAACTGTGGGATGATCCTGAGCCCCCCACTGGTGCCCCTATGTACCAGGAATGTGATAGCCAGAACTCCCCTGAGAGTGGTGAGGACTCTCCGGAATTTCCCTTATCAGTATTGGCAGGGGAGACTCAAGAAACTGGAGAGGAGCCCACCTCCTCAGACGAAAACCTACCGTCTGTGGAGTTTTCTGATCTTGAGGTTCACAGGGAAAACTTTGCCACAGAACAGTTGAAAGACCCCGCCCTAATAAAGGCACGGGAAAACGTAGTGAAAATAGATGGCGAGTTAGTGAACCCAGATAATACCTGCACTTACCCATACTTCAGCGTAGAGAAGGACCTACTGTATCGGGTGGCAAAAAGGGCAGAAGAAACCGTTGAGCAGCTTGTGGTGCCCAAACCTTACAGGAAGTTGGTGTTGGAGTTGGCCCATGGGCACATTCTTGGAGGTCATCTGGGGACAGAGAAAACCCGAGAGAGGGTATTACAGAGATTCTATTGGCCGGGGGTGATGAAGGACATAGAAAATTATTGTTCCTCCTGCCCTGTGTGTCAGAGGTCGGCCCCGATGCCACATTTCCGTAGCCCGCTGGTCCCTCTACCCATCATTGAGGTCCCGTTTGAGAGGATCGCCATGGATTTGGTAGGTCCTATAATCAAGTCCGCTAGGGGGCACCAGTACATATTAGTTATAATGGACTATGCCACCCGTTATCCAGAAGCGATCCCTCTCCGAAATACCTCGGCCAAAACCATAGCCAAAGAGCTATCTTTTGTGTTTAGCCGGGTGGGTATTTGTAAAGAACTGCTTACGGACCAAGGTACACCCTTTATGTCCCGGGTTATGAAGGAGCTGTGTAAATTGTTCAAAGTGACGCAATTACGTACATCTGTGTATCACCCCCAAACCGATGGGCTGGTTGAAAGATTCAACAAAACCCTAAAACAAATGTTGAAGAAAGTGGTGGATAGAGATGGAAAGGATTGGGACTGTCTACTTCCTTATCTGATGTTTGCTATTAGGGAGGTGCCCCAATCCTCTACGGGATTCTCCCCCTTTGAGTTACTGTATGGGAGACACCCAAGAGGGCTGTTGGATATTGCCAAGGAAACTTGGGAAAGTGAGAGTTCTCCCCACAGGAGTGTGATTGAGCATGTCGCCCTGATGCAAGACCGAATTGCACAGGTAATGCCCATCGTGAAGGAACATTTGGCCCAAGCGCAGTTAGCACAGCAGAGAGTGTACAACCGTGGAGCCAAGACCCGTACCTTTTCCCCGGGGGATAGGATACTGGTACTTGTCCCTACGGTTGAAAGTAAATTCCTTGCCAAATGGCAAGGCCCCTACGAGATAATGGAAAAAGTGAGCGAAGTGAATTACAAGGTCAGACAACCAGGAAGGCGAAAGCCCGAACAGATCTATCACGTTAATCTGTTGAAAGCCTAGAGGGATAGAGAGTCCCTAGTCGCAGACACTTGGTCACCAGCTCAAACTGGTTGCGTGATTCCTGAGGTTGGAATAGCAGCCACCTTGTCACAACCCCAACAACAGGAGGTTAAGGAGTTTGTGCTTCGCAACAAGGAGGTATTCTCTGAGCTGCCGGGACAAACATCTGGGGTAGAGCATGACATCATTACCCCGCCCGGTGAAAGGGTGAAGTTAAAACCCTATCGGATCCCAGAGGCCCGACGGGAGGCAATACGGGAGGAAGTACAGAAAATGCTGAACTTAGGGGTGATAGAGGAGTCCCAAAGTGATTGGTCTAGTCCCATCGTGTTGGTGCCTAAACCGGATGGGAGCTGGCGATTTTGTAACGATTTTCGTCAGTTGAACAAAGTTACAAAATTTGACACCTACCCCATGCCACGTATAGATGAGTTGATCGACCGGCTGGGAACAGCCCGATACATGACGACTCTTGACCTCACAAAAGGGTATTGGCAAATCCCCCTGGCCAAGTCGGCCAAAGAGAAAACCGCATTTGTAACCCCAGACGGGGCGTTCCAATATAAAAGAATGCCGTTCGGGTTACAGAATGCGCCGGCCACATTCCAGCGGAAAATGGACCAGATGCTGAGGCCCCATCGGAAGTATGCTGCGGCTTACCTGGATGACATAATTGTCCATAGCACAGATTGGGCCTCACATCTGCCAAAAGTGCAAGCAGTCCTGGACTCTGTTCGGGAAGCGGGGTTTACGGCTAACCCCAAGAAGTGTACCATTGGGCAGGAGGAGGCCAAATATCTTGGGTACACCATTGGGAGGGGAGTAATAAAACCCCAACTCAACAAAGTCGAGGCCATCCAGAGTTGGCCACGTCCCAACAGCAAGAAGCAGGTACGAGCCTTTCTGGGAATCGCGGGGTATTATCGGCGATTCATTCCCCACTTTGCTTCTAAGGCTGTGCCCCTAACCAACCTGACGAAGGGGAAAGGGTCGGTCATGATTAAATGGACCCCCGAGGCTGAGGCAGCATTCCAATTCTTGAAACAAGCCTTATGTAGCCAGCCAGTGTTGTACTCACCCGACTTCTCTAAAGACTTTGTCGTACAAAGTGATGCGTCAGATGTGGGGTTAGGAGCAGTATTGTCCCAGGTCTGGAACGGGGAAGAGCACCCAGTCATTTACCTCAGCAGGAAGTTGAAGTCCCATGAGGTAAATTACGCCACCGTTGAAAAGGAGTGTTTAGCGGTGAAGTGGGCTCTAGATTCCCTTCGGTACTACCTGCTAGGTAGGCACTTTGACATGGTTACGGATCACGCTCCGTTAAAGTGGATGGCTCAAAACAAGGAAACAAATAGAAGAGTGAATAGGTGGTTCCTGGCCCTCCAGGAATTCAACTTCACAGTAAAGCATCGCCCTGGCGTTCAAATGGGGAATGTGGATGCTTTGTCTCGAGTACATGAATGCCTGATTGCTGGTGTTCCAACCCCGAGGTTAAAACAAGAGGGGGGGTATGTGACAGCAGGAAGGTAAAGTCACCTGGTTGCATCCAGGGGGGTAGATATATTTCGCCCAGATTCAGGCTTTACGCCGACTTATACAACTAGGTGGAGAGTTGTATAAGGCTAGTGGGCTCATGGATGACTCATACCTCTAGGGAGAGTGTGGGGCGTCGTGCAGACAGGGAGTTGATGAGACCAGCTGAAGCTTGTCAGCTCATTTAGGCCTCTATAAGAACTCCCAGCTTCATTAGATGTTAGCTCATGCCTGGAACCAGACCTGTGTGGACTGTCTAGGGAGAGTGAACCCCTGTGCGGTGAGACAAAGCCTGTGTGGCTATTTGCTTGGACATTTAAAACCAGGGACTTAGGGACTAGGACAGCACTAGGCTGATCCCAGTTGTTAGTTAGGAAACCTGTATGTTTAGTCAGAGGTCAAGTTGACCAGGATTTATTTTGTTTATGTTTCTTTTTCTTTGCTGTGTTTTGTCACTGTAAATAGAAAATAAACCGCACCTTTTTGATTTTGAAAACCACAACCTCCGTTTGCTGGGCCTGTTTTTGTGTGGGGAGCCCATCTCGGGGGTCACACACACCCGCTGCCGAGCCAACCCCCTCACACTACCTACAGTTTTCTGTCCCTAGAAAAAATGTTTTTTTAAAGCACACTATAGCACAAGGAGAATTCCCCTCACTTTCCTTCTTTGTTCCTAGAAACAAGGACTGGCACAGTGAAAGAAACTGACACTCTCCCTACCTACAGTTTTCTGTCCCTAGAAAAAATGTTTTTTTAAAGCACACTATAGCACAAGGAGAAATCCCCTCACTTTCCTTCTTTGTCCCTAGAAACAAGGACTGGCACAGTGAAAGAAACTGACACTCTCCCTACCTACAGTTTTCTGTCCCTAGAAAAAATGTTTTTTTAAAGCACACTATAGCACAAGGAGAATTCCCCTCACTTTCCTTCTTTGTCCCTAGAAACAAGGACTGGCACAGTGAAAGAAACTGACACTCTCCCTACCTACAGTTTTCTGTCCCTAGAAAAAATGTTCTTTTAAAGCACACTATAGCACAAGGAGAAATCCCCTCACTTTCCTTCTTTGTCCCTAGAAACAAGGACTCGCACAGTAAAACACACTGACACTCTCCCTACCTATCCTTCTCTTTCCCTAAACTAAAGGAATCCAGGTTAAGCAAGAAAGAAATAAATGTCACTGTCCCTGCCTATGCTTGTCTTTCCCTGCTCCGGAACACACTACACTAGGCCGCCGTGCTGGCGGCCTTTTATAGTGTGGGGCGTGTACTAAACACCCTCAGCAATAATTGGCCACAGGCATCCTGCCTGTGGCCAATCATTGCTCTCCTCGCTGCCGGCGCTGTGATTGGCCAAGCATGCGGGGTCACAGTGCATGCTTGGCCAATCACAGCGCCTGGATGACACTGCGATGGCGTAGTGCATTGTGGGCCGTTCGCGTCACTCGAATTTGGCGCGAACGGCCCAAATCAATCGATCTTCGTCGAACGATCGAACAGCCGATGTTCGAGTCGAACTTATGTTCGACTCGAACACGAAGCTCATCCCTAAAGGGCATACATGCACCATTTATATATGCCGAAGCATGGGGGCATCCTCCCGCAAAAAAGTTATGCCACACACACATGGTCGGACTTTTCCACGGGCAAGCCTCCGTCTGAATTTCGACCGTATGTACGCGGCATTAGGAGCAAAATCACTCCTCCGCCCCTGCTGCCCCAATGCTTTGGCATATTTGCTTTTTTTTTTTAACTGTTGTGGTGAAATCACCTCCTACAGCACTGGAGTCGCAGGGATCAGGCCTGTCTCTGCGAACGCTGCAGTTATGTGTGTTGTGTTTTGCAAGTGACAGTGATCGATCGATACTGCACTTGGGTGGCCTGGGCTGGACGGAGGGGCAAAATGCAGGTGCTAGCAGGTATCTGGGCTGATCCCGCTAACACTGCGTTTTTGGGAACCCTAAACTGCTGGGGACGCTAGTATAGATCTGATCAGATCAGATATTGATCTGTTCAGATACTATACCACTAAGGAGGGTGTATGCTTCACGCGTGGGTGTTAGCGTTACTGGCACTAACCTGACGCTGCCTGGGGTGTGACGCAGACCCTCTCTGACGCTAAAACCTAATTGATATCACCCGCCGGAACATTTGGCCCAAGCGCAGTTAGCACAGCAGAGAGTGTACAACCGTGGAGCCAAGACCCGTACCTTTTCCCCGGGGGATAGGATACTGGTACTTGTCCCTACGGTTGAAAGTAAATTCCTTGCCAAATGGCAAGGCCCCTACGAGATAATGGAAAAAGTGAGCGAAGTGAATTACAAGGTCAGACAACCAGGAAGGCGAAAGCCCGAACAGATCTATCACGTTAATCTGTTGAAAGCCTGGAGGGATAGAGAGTCCCTAGTCGCAGACACTTGGTCACCAGCTCAAACTGGTTGCGTGATTCCTGAGGTTGGAATAGCAGCCACCTTGTCACAACCCCAACAACAGGAGGTTAAGGAGTTTGTGCTTCGCAACAAGGAGGTATTCTCTGAGCTGCCGGGACAAACATCTGGGGTAGAGCATGACATCATTACCCCGCCCGGTGAAAGGGTGAAGTTAAAACCCTATCGGATCCCAGAGGCCCGACGGGAGGCAATACGGGAGGAAGTACAGAAAATGCTGAACTTAGGGGTGATAGAGGAGTCCCAAAGTGATTGGTCTAGTCCCATTGTGTTGGTGCCTAAACCGGATGGGAGCTGGCGATTTTGTAACGATTTTCGTCAGTTGAACAAAGTTACAAAATTTGACACCTACCCCATGCCACGTATAGATGAGTTGATCGACCGGCTGGGAACAGCCCGATACATGACGACTCTTGACCTCACAAAAGGGTATTGGCAAATCCCCCTGGCCAAGTCGGCCAAAGAGAAAACCGCATTTGTAACCCCAGACGGGGCGTTCCAATATAAAAGAATGCCGTTCGGGTTACAGAATGCGCCGGCCACATTCCAGCGGAAAATGGACCAGATGCTGAGGCCCCATCGGAAGTATGCTGCGGCTTACCTGGATGACATAATTGTCCATAGCACAGATTGGGCCTCACATCTGCCAAAAGTGCAAGCAGTCCTGGACTCTGTTCGGGAAGCGGGGTTTACGGCTAACACCAAGAAGTGTACCATTGGGCAGGAGGAGGCCAAATATCTTGGGTACACCATTGGGAGGGGAGTAATAAAACCCCAACTCAACAAAGTCGAGGCCATCCAGAGTTGGCCACGTCCCAACAGCAAGAAGCAGGTACGAGCCTTTCTGGGAATCGCGGGGTATTATCGGCGATTCATTCCCCACTTTGCTTCTAAGGCTGTGCCCCTAACCAACCTGACGAAGGGGAAAGGGTCGGTCATGATTAAATGGACCCCCGAGGCTGAGGCAGCATTCCAATTCTTGAAACAAGCCTTATGTAGCCAGCCAGTGTTGTACTCACCCGACTTCTCTAAAGACTTTGTCGTACAAAGTGATGCGTCAGATGTGGGGTTAGGAGCAGTATTGTCCCAGGTCTGGAACGGGGAAGAGCACCCAGTCATTTACCTCAGCAGGAAGTTGAAGTCCCATGAGGTAAATTACGCCACCGTTGAAAAGGAGTGTTTAGCGGTGAAGTGGGCTCTAGATTCCCTTCGGTACTACCTGCTAGGTAGGCACTTTGACATGGTTACGGATCACGCTCCGTTAAAGTGGATGGCTCAAAACAAGGAAACAAATAGAAGAGTGAATAGGTGGTTCCTGGCCCTCCAGGAATTCAACTTCACAGTAAAGCATCGCCCTGGCGTTCAAATGGGGAATGTGGATGCTTTGTCTCGAGTACATGAATGCCTGATTGCTGGTGTTCCAACCCCGAGGTTAAAACAAGAGGGGGGGGTATGTGACAGCAGGAAGGTAAAGTCACCTGGTTGCATCCAGGGGGGTAGATATATTTCGCCCAGATTCAGGCTTTACGCCGACTTATACAACTAGGTGGAGAGTTGTATAAGGCTAGTGGGCTCATGGATGACTCATACCTCTAGGGAGAGTGTGGGGCGTCGTGCAGACAGGGAGTTGATGAGACCAGCTGAAGCTTGTCAGCTCATTTAGGCCTCTATAAGAACTCCCAGCTTCATTAGATGTTAGCTCATGCCTGGAACCAGACCTGTGTGGACTGTCTAGGGAGAGTGAACCCCTGTGCGGTGAGACAAAGCCTGTGTGGCTATTTGCTTGGACATTTAAAACCAGGGACTTAGGGACTAGGACAGCACTAGGCTGATCCCAGTTGTTAGTTAGGAAACCTGTATGTTTAGTCAGAGGTCAAGTTGACCAGGATTTATTTTGTTTATGTTTCTTTTTCTTTGCTGTGTTTTGTCACTGTAAATAGAAAATAAACCGCACCTTTTTGATTTTGAAAACCACAACCTCCGTTTGCTGGGCCTGTTTTTGTGTGGGGAGCCCATCTCGGGGGTCACACACACCCGCTGCCGAGCCAACCCCCTCACACTACCTACAGTTTTCTGTCCCTAGAAAAAATGTTTTTTTAAAGCACACTATAGCACAAGGAGAATTCCCCTCACTTTCCTTCTTTGTCCCTAGAAACAAGGACTGGCACAGTGAAAGAAACTGACACTCTCCCTACCTACAGTTTTCTGTCCCTAGAAAAAATGTTTTTTTAAAGCACACTATAGCACAAGGAGAAATCCCCTCACTTTCCTTCTTTGTCCCTAGAAACAAGGACTGGCACAGTGAAAGAAACTGACACTCTCCCTACCTACAGTTTTCTGTCCCTAGAAAAAATGTTTTTTTAAAGCACACTATAGCACAAGGAGAATTCCCCTCACTTTCCTTCTTTGTCCCTAGAAACAAGGACTGGCACAGTGAAAGAAACTGACACTCTCCCTACCTACAGTTTTCTGTCCCTAGAAAAAATGTTCTTTTAAAGCACACTATAGCACAAGGAGAAATCCCCTCACTTTCCTTCTTTGTCCCTAGAAACAAGGACTTGCACAGTAAAACACACTGACACTCTCCCTACCTATCCTTCTCTTTCCCTAAACTAAAGGAATCCAGGTTAAGCAAGAAAGAAATAAATGTCACTGTCCCTGCCTATGCTTGTCTTTCCCTGCTCCGGAACACACTACACTAGGCTGCCGTGCTGGCGGCCTTTTATAGTGTGGGGCGTGTACTAAACACCCTCAGCAATAATTGGCCACAGGCATCCTGCCTGTGGCCAATCATTGCTCTCCTCGCTGCCGGCGCTGTGATTGGCCAAGCATGTGGGGTCACAGTGCATGCTTGGCCAATCACAGCGCCTGGATGACACTGCGATGGCGTAGTGCATTGTGGGCCGTTCGCGTCACTCGAATTTGGCGCGAACGGCCCAAATCGTTCGATCTTCGTCGAACGATCGAACAGCCGATGTTCGAGTCGAACGTATGTTCGACTCGAACACGAAGCTCATCCCTAATGGGCATACATGCACCATTTATATATGCCGAAGCATGGGGGCATCCTCCCGCAAAAAAGTTATGCCACACACACATGGTCGGACTTTTCCACGGGCAAGCCTCCGTCGGAATTTCGACCGTATGTACGCGGCATTAGGAGCAAAATCACTCCTCCGCCCCTGCTGCCCCAATGCTTTGGCATATTTGCTTTTTTTTTTTAACTGTTGTGGTGAAATCACCTCCTACAGCACTGGAGTCGCAGGGATCAGGCCTGTCTCTGCGAACGCTGCAGTTATGTGTGTTGTGTTTTGCAAGTGACAGTGATCGATCGATACTGCACTTGGGTGGCCTGGGCTGGACGGAGGGGCAAAATGCAGGTGCTAGCAGGTATCTGGGCTGATCCCGCTAACACTGCGTTTTTGGGAACCCTAAACTGCTGGGGACGCTAGTATAGATCTGATCAGATCAGATATTGATCTGTTCAGATACTATACCACTAAGGAGGGTGTATGCTTCACGCGTGGGTTTTAGCGTTACTGGCACTAACCTGACGCTGCCTGGGGTGTGACGCAGACCCTCTCTGACGCTAAAACCTAATTGATATCACCCGCCGGGCGATCAGGGGGTTAAACCTTTATTGGGTTATATACGGCGGGTGCCCTGACACTATAAAAAGCAAACTAACTAACCAGCGTCACCCGTAACACTTATATGATGATCACTGGTGAAAGGGTTAACTAGGGGCAATTAGGGGGTTAAAACCTTTATTAGATAATATATGGGGGTACCTGACGCTATAAAAACCTGCGGCGAACCTAAAAAAAATTACTGGCTACCGATCTGCATCACCGACGCTAAGACAGCGATCAGAAAAATGATCGCTTAGCGACAGTGGTGATAGGGGGTGAAAGGGTTACCTGGGGGGCGATCAAGGGGGTTAAACCTTTATTAGATAATTTATGGGGGTACCTGACGCTATAAAAACCTGCGGCGAACCTAAAAAAAAAAATACTGGCTACCGATCTGCATCACCGACGCTAAGACAGCGATCAGAAAAATGATCGCTTAGCGACAGTGGGGATAGCGGGTGAAAGGGTTACCTGGGGGGCGATCAAGGGGGTTAAACCTTTATTAGATAATTTATGGGGGTACCTGACGCTATAAAAACCTGCGGCAAACCTAAAAAAAATTACTGGCTACCGATCTGCATCACCGACGCTAATGCCCCGTACACACGATCGTTTTTCATGCCGTTAAAAATGCCATTTTTAAAAATGGCCATTAAAAATGATCGTGTGTAGGCTCCAGAGCATTTTTAACGACGTGAAAAACGGCCATTAAAAATTCCGGACATGCTCTCTTTTTTCACGTCGTTTTTCATGTCGTTTTTTTTAACGACGTGAAAAACGATAGTGTGTATGCTTTCACGACGTGAAAAAAAACACGCATGCTCAGAAGCAACTATGAGACGGGAGCGCTCGTTTTGGTAAAGCTAATGTTGGAAATGGAGATGGCACATTCGTCACGGTGGAATTAATAGCATCGTTTTAATGCAGCGCATTCCGTTCTTCTTTTGACATTGAGAGTTTTATGCCAAACTTGTTTCTAAAGTAATTCCAAATTGCTCTAATGATTTTAAAATATTATTTATAAGCCGCACCTCCCTCCTAAATAATACTAATATTAATAAAATAAGTTAATTCTTCTTTTTTCTTTAAATTTTATATTATTTTTGGTTATTTTTTTTTGGCCTTTTTTTAAGTATTTTGGCTTAAATTATTCTTGTGTAAAGTTACCACAACAACCTTCCAAATGTGTCTCATTTGGCCTCAGGGAGGTTTGTGTCCCCTGATAATAACAATAATATAATTTGAGATGTCCCTGCCTGCTTCCTAGCAAGCTCTCTTTTGAAATACAAATCACATAGTCAAGTATTTAAAGGGCACTCTTTTTTTTTTATTTCAGAACATTAACAAATTAAAGTGGAAGGCAGCACTGGAGAGCCTGCTTGCATTTGTGCATCCCTTTGACCCCACAACAACCATACAAGATGTCCAAACCAAAATAGAGATTAGATCCCCCCAAAAAATGAGCCCAATCTTGTCTTGAGCTCCCAGAGGTCAGGAGCCACAGCAGATAAGTCCTATATGTCCCCAGTCTGTGGTACTACAGCAGGCATTATTTTCTTCTCTTCCTTGTAGCCTTCTCTCCAGCCTTCTCTGCAGCCTTGGTTGGTTTCTTCCTTGGAGGCTGGGGATCAGGAGGAGAGGTTGTGGCAGGAGGAGTAGTAGGAGGAGGAGGTGGAGGAGTAGGGACAACCTCCGTTATGTCCGTGTACCTAGTGAGTTCACCCAGCACGCCCTTATTGATGACTTTCAATAGCAGGGTCTCACTGTAATTTTTTTGCTGCAACTCCATTTGCCCTAGTTTGTGGGCGAGGACTGCGGCAAATCCCTCTTCAACAGAGGGTGCCTCTCTGAGGGCCGCTGTTGCCTCTCTGAGGAAGGCCCTGGTTTCCTCCTCCACCTGCCTACCTCTCCTTGGCCCTCGTGGTTTAACTACCAGGGGAGGCATCTGGGCTCTTGTGCTGGGCCCAGCCTCCTCCTGGGTGCCACTGGGCCCTGCCTCCTCCTGGGTGCCACTGGGCCCAGCCTCCTCCTGATCCCCAACATCACCCTCTTCCTGGCTCTGCTCTGGCTGTAAAAAAAGAAAGGGACATTATTTATTTTGCCACATCATCATTCACAGACATTGTTCACCTCTAGACATTGTTGAAATCAATGCCAAAAGTTATGTCCTTTTCATTGATTACGCATCCTGGTTTTGTTGTCTTGGACACATAAAATTAGCCCACTACTGTATCTTGCTCTTCACAAACTTTATTGGTAGAAGTGTACATACCTTTAACAATAATAACATCTATTTAAAATCTACAATTTTGTACGATAGAAATATAGATAGCAAAACTTTACCTGGCTCCATATCTCCAAATCTGCCTCCTCAAGGCCCTGATCTTGATCCTCAGAGGAAGCCAGAGCAGGGTTGACAGGAAGGCTGGAGGACTGGCTGCAGGGAAGGCTGGAGGGTTGGGTACAAGGAAGGCTGGATTGACCTCTGGGGGGAAGGGTGGAGAGAGATTCCCGCACTTCCAGCTGGTCATCCAGAAAAGCAAGCTTACTGTAGTACCACAGACTGGGTTTATAAACCTTATCTGCTGGTGCACCTGACCTCTGGGACCTCAGGACCATAGTCCTCTGGGTCCTGTATGTCCCTCTGATGGTCCCAATTTTGTTTTTGACATCTTGGAGAGTTGTTGTGGGTATCTTTGTTTGCACAAATGCAAGCAGGCTCTCCAGTGCTGCTTTCCTGGCGTCTTTATTTTTATTTCCGCCACTTTTGGTTTGCCATAATATAGGGAGCTCTTGCCATTTGTCGATGAACTCCCCCATGAAGTCTGGGTTTTTAAAAGTATTCATGATATCTGTAAAAGCGAGAAACCAAAATAAAAATATATTTCAGGCAACATTCCTCAACTGTGCATTGTCTACATATTTTGAGCACACAAATCTCCTCGTCTGATGAACCTCAAAAAGTAAAATTGTTAGGTACCTTGGTCACGACGTTCGTTGCTAACTCTCTCTCCCGAAAAATGAACGTATTTCCCAGACATGGATCTTCACTTTATATACACAGCGCATGCGTGAAACTCTGCACGCTTTCCCCGCCCCTGACGTTCGATATTGTACTTTCCCCGCCCCTTCTCGCTCGTAGTGCTGAACAAAACATGGCGGAGACACAGGTGGCTGAGATTACCTCTACAGAGGATGAAATTACAGAGGAGCCCAAATCAAGACCCAGGAGATATAAGGCATCCAACATGTCATTCGAGGAAATGGTGGAGATGGTCGCCATTTTAAAGAAGGAGGATTATGATGCCAAGCATGGTCCGTATAAAAGGCCTAATCTGGTCAAGTCCAGAATTATGGGCAAAGTGGTCAAAAGTCTCCACCAAAAATTCGGGGTGTGCAGAACGAAGGAACAGCTCAGAAAACGATGGTCAGATCTGAAGTTGCGGGAGGCCGACCAATATAAAAGAATCAAGAAAGTTATATTAAAAAGTAAGTTTTTTTTTTTGAGTTTCCATGGTACATATTATTTTCTTGTATTCTGTCGTGTATTTTTAACTTTCATATAGTACACTGAAAGATACCATCTTTTTTAGGTTCGTCCGCATAGTAAACGGACGTATTTTACCTCTTTCTCTGTACAGTTCCTCAAACGATGTTTTAGGATCATCCAGTGTGAACATCCATGTTTTTTTGTTTATTTGGGGGAGTACATTTAGGCCACACTTATTTTTGGTGTGCTAATCCAAAGGAGATTTGTTCATTTTGAAAAACGATATGCATGGTAATGTTAAAGGGAGTGAATGCTCAGCAGCTGATGAAACATCTGAACCCAGTAGTACAAGTGTGGGCCTAAAGCCAAAAAGCTTGATGGAGTCACACACAGGTGATCCAGTGTAGATACTTTGGGGTGTTACAATGTTTCAAATTTGTTCACAAAATGTATATGCTCTGTTTTGGCCTATGTATCCAATCATTTGTCCCGGTTGGCACAGGGGTTAAAAATTAAAATGGAGCATGCTTCAAAAGAATGATTAAAACGTTTTTTTCCATGTTTCTTATTTTAGCAAAATTGAGTCGCTACTAATGAAACTATTCCTTTTATTTCAATCTCCCTAGGGATTCGAAAAGCTACCTCAGATGAGACGAGAATTGCAATACCTACAACAATACCCCCAGAACCCCAGGATGGAGAGGAATGTGATGTTGTGGAAGTTGAAAGTGGCACCACCACAGGTCAGAGAGAAACCAGACACATGCATGTTAAATAGATGTAGGCCTACATATTCTATCCTACATATTTCTTTTTACATTTAGGTGCAGTTCTGGCGGAAGACCCCAATAAGTTGTCACATCACAGTGCCCAGATCCTGATCCAATACCTGATGGTCTGCTGTCGTGACCTCGAAAAAATTAAGGGAGATTTGCGAGAGATCAGGGCAAATACAAAGCGGGTGGAGGAAAGGCTCCAAAATATCATGGCTGTGCTTGGGCGTGTCTAATGTTTTTACACCAAATAACGTTTTACTTGCAGAGTTTTCTTTTTTTTTGGTTATTTTACCCTTTAATGACTAGCACATGTTTAGCTTTTTCAAAATTTGGAGAACTATAGTTTGTTTATGCATGGCTGGTCATGCGTTTTAATACACCTGAAATTAAGGGAACATCCACATTTCTATGGAAGTTGCCCACCTAAACAAAAAAAATAAAGGTATTTTTACATAACAAATCATTGTGGCTTCATTATGTAAATGTGGTGCTGAGTGAACTAATCAATGTTTGGTGTTTACACTGACAATGAAGGCTAATTAAAAGATTTTTTAATCCACATGGCAAAACAAATGCACTAGGTAAACCTACCAGAAACATCAAACATTATACAATAAAAATGACAAACCAATCTTTACTTTTTTTAAAAGTTTTATTTTTTTGGTCTAAAATTATTAGAGATTGTCTGGCATTTCAATGGCCCCCCTACCCATAAAATAGTCCACATATTGGTTACGGACCTCACGTCCGGTTGGGGGGGCCAAGCCAGGACGGCCAGGTTCCAGGGCCACCAAAGTTTCTGCATTGATTAAAGAGGCCTCAGGCCCACTCAAAGATATATAACTGGTTGAATGCACCCTTAGGAAATTATGCAGCACACAGCACGTCATAACCACATGGTTCCATTTGTATGGGGCAAGGTGGATGGAGGTAAGGAAGAGGTGAAATCGGCTGGCCATGATCCCAAACGCATTTTCCACCACCCTTCTGGCTCTGGCCAGCCGATAATTGAAAACCCTCCTCTCAGGGGTGAGGGTGCGTTGCGGGAATGGCCTCATCAAATGGGGTCCCAGGCCAAACGCCTCATCCGTCACAAACACAAAAGGTAGTCCCTCCACATTCTGCTCCGTGGGTGGCAAGGCCAGCAGATCCAAAAGGAGCCGTTCTCCAAACTCCGTCTGGGCAAAAACTCCTCCATCAGACATCCTGCCATTCTTGCCAACGTTCACATAGAGGAACTCGTAGGTGGCCGACACCACTGCCATCATCACGACGCTGTGGAACCCCTTATAATTATAATAAAAGGATCCCGAATGGGGTGGTGGGACGACCCGAACATGTTTGCCGTCGATGGCTCCTCCACATTTCGGAAAGTTCCATCGCTGGGCAAACTCGGAAGCCACATTCTGCCATTCATGTGGCGAAGAAGGGAACTGTGGAATTAAAGAAATAACAAATTAATACTTGGAGCCAGAAACATTGCAAGCTGATTTCATACACACATTCATGGCCAACATTGGTAGAAACTGTTAAAAACATAAAAAATTGGAAGCAAGAAAAAAAAAAAAAATATGGGGGGGGGGGAAGGGTTGAAGATGAGTTGGGAATATCACACATGAAGGCTGTAGCACTCTGTATTGAAGTTAACAAAAATGAAACATTCCTAGGCAAAATTTAGAGTGCGTTTTGGGTAAAGCACTACGATGGAACATATAATAAAAAACATGGAAATGACTAGGCAAGGTAGGTATGGCCCCAGGATAGCATGCTGGAGAGGTTAGGTAAGCCAAATTTACAGGTAGGCCTCAAACACCAAACTTTAAATAATAAAACATGGGGAGAAAGGGGACATTCCCTGCAGCTAAGAATCATGTGAATTAGGGACTGAAAATAAAGCAAATTAAAAATATCCCAAAATAAAAACCATACAATGTGAATTTTTGAAGAAGAACACTTACCTTAATATAGTCCTCCTGCAAAACTTGAAGGATGGCAGAACAAGTCTCTGGTATAATGATCCCCAGAGCCTGGGGGGATATGCCTGTGGAGAACTTAAGGTCCTGCAGGCTTCTCCCAGTAGCCAGGTATCGCAACGTGGCGATGAGCCTCTGCTCAACACTGATGGCTTCCCGCATAACGGTGTCCTGCCTGGTAATATAGGGGGACACCAAAGCCAACAGCTGCTGAAATACGGGGTCAGACATCCTGAGAAAATTCCTGAAATCATCAGGATTATTCTCCCTGATCTCCCGCAACAAAGGCATGTGACAGAATTGGTGCCGCTGGAGCAACCAATTCTTGGTCCATGAACTCCTCCTGACCCTGCTCATGGCATGGAGTCGGGATACAGCATGAACCCCTGCACCAACTACAGCACGAACTCTACGACGAGTACGTAGCCGCAACATGGCTAGATAACGGTCGGCTGAACAGAACGTACTAGAAGAACGCACGGAAGAACAGCAAGGCCTATGAAGAACAAGCTGAAAAACACGAACGTGCAGAGCAGGCCGCACTGAATAAACAGATACGAACTGACTACAAGCAGTGCTAAACAGATACGAACCCACAGGCGCAATCTGAACTCCCGAAAACGATCTTCAAAGCACGAAGACTGAAAAGCGCGAATCGTCTCTCACCAAACTTTTACTAACACGCGGAAACACGGAATTAGCAAAAGCGTCCCAAAGGGTGGCGTCATTCGAACGGAACTTCCCCTTTATAGTGCCGTCGTACGTGTTGAACGTCACTGCGCTTTGCTTGATCGTTTTTTTTAATGATGGTGTGTACGCAAGGCAGGCTTGAGAGGAAACATGAAAAAAAACGAGGAGAAAAACGTCGGTTTAAAAAATGACATTAAAAACGATCGTGTGTACGGGGCATAAGACAGCGATCAGAAAAATGATCGCATAGCGACGGCGGTGCTAGGGGGTGAAAGGGTTATTTGGGGGTGATCAAGGGGTTAAACCTTTATTAGGGGGGGTAGGGGGCTACACTGGACCTAAAACTAAACTGTAGTGACACTTTTACAGTCACAAATGTCATTGATTGCAGTGATCAGTAAATAAATGGTCACTGCAATCAGTGACACTGTGACTGGGGGCTGGGGGGTGATCTGGGGGGGCCTGGGGGGGCGATTTATGTGCCTATGTGTGCTGGTGTTAGTGTAGTGTTTGTGCACTAACCTTGATGTCTTCTCTTGTACGGCGCTCGGTATATGTGAGCGCCGCACAAGAGATGACATCACTTCCTCCTGCTTCCTCTGCCTGTGTTTACATTACACAGGCAGAGGGGGCATTCTCATTCGCCGGGAGCGATCGCGGGGGGTGGCCGGAATCGAATGGCCGCCCCCCCATCTCGGATCGCTCCCAGACGAATTCCGACCGCTCACTGTACAGAAGGGGGTCCGATTGGACCCCCCAACTGTACAAAGGCAATCACGTACACTGTACGTGATTGTGCCTGTCGGTGCCATTGTGCCGACGTATATGTACAGTGAGCGGTCGTTAAGTGGTTAAATTTTTTTTTTTAGGAGCCCTATTCAGACAGAGAAAGGAGACTGAGTACAGACTCCTTAACCTTAATCCCTGCAGCCTCAGCAGCACATAATGAATGGACAGAAATAGCTCTGTTCAGAGTTACAGTACATTCATAAATAAAGATGGGCCAAATGACCCCCTGTTTAGAAGTTTCAAACATTCCAAAAGCTCAGAACCAAATAATGAACCCTATTGAAGTCTATGGGACCCGAACTGGAAAAATCAAAAGTGACTATTTTGAAGGCTTATAGGCAAGTAGGGATGAGCCGAACACCCCCCTGTTCGGTTCGCACCAGAACCTGCGAACAGACCTAATGTTCGCGCGAACTTTAGAACCCTATTAAATACAATGGACTTGAGCGTTCAAAATCAAAAGTGCTAATTATCAAGGCTAATATGCAAGTTATTGTCCTAAAAAGGGTTTGGGGACCCGGGTCCTGCCCCAGGGGACATGTATCAATGCAAAAAAAAGTTTTAAAAACTGTTGTTTTTTCGGGAGCAGTCATTTTAATAATGCTTAAAGTGAAACAATAAAAGTGAAATATTCCTTTAAATTTCGTACCTGGGGGGGTGTATTGTATGCCTGTAAAGCAGCGCTTGTTTCCTGTGCTTAGAACTGTCCCTGCACAAAATGTCATTTCTGAAGGAAAAAAAGTCATTTAAAAGCACTCGCGGCTATAATGAATTGTCAGCTCCTGGCAATACAGAGAAAAGTCATTGATAAAAAAAAAAATGTGTGGGGGTCCCCCCAAATTCAATTACCAGGCCCTTCAGGTCTGATATGGATATTAAGGGATACCCTGCGTCAAATAAAAAAAAAAAAAAAGACGTGGTGTTCCCCCCAAATACTAGACCCTTCAGGTCTGGTATGGATTTTAAGGGGAACTCCACCCCAAATAAAAAAAATGGCGTGGAGTTCCCCCCAAAAATCCATACCAGACCCTTTATCCGAGCACGCAACCTGGCAGGCCGCAGGAAAAGAGGGGGGATGAGAGAGCGCCCCCCCTCCTGAACCGTACCAGGCCACATGCCCTCAACATGGGGAGGATGCTTTGGGGGTCTGTGACCCCTCAAAGCACATGTCCCCATGTTGATGGGGACAAGGGCGTCATCCCCACAACCCTTGTCCGGTGGTTGTGGGGGTCTGCGGGCAGAGGGCTTGTCGGAATCTGGAAGACCCCTTTAACAAAGGGGACCCCCAGATCCCGCCCCCCTATGTGAATTGGTAACGGGTACATTGTACCCCTACTATTTCACAAAGAAAGTGTAAAAAAAAAATGTAAAAAAAAAAAAGTAAAAAAAAAACACACAGACACCGTTAGGGCTGGGCGATTTTCCCCCCAAAAAAAATCTGCGATTTTTTTATAAAAAACTCGATTTACGATTCGATTCGATTTTTTTATTTATTATATTAATTAAAGTGCATCAACAAACAAAATTGCAAAGGCAAACCCTTTCTCTAACTGCAAAGTCAGTGTGCAACAAACACACAATTTAATCCAGCGCTCATGGAACATACATTATTAACTATTGAAAACTCTTGAAACTCTGTGTGTGATTCCTTCTGTCCCAGCCTTGCTGCGATCCTGGCTCTGCATCCTTTTGGGTTGGAGGGCCCTCCACACGCTGGTCTGCCTGTTGTCCATCATTCAAGGTACTGTGCTCACACGGAGATCATGCCACAGGCTTTGTTTTGACTTTTTTAACCCCTCCTTGCTCCACGGATGTCACTGCAAGTTTAACAAGTTTGTCACCACTGGCAACTGGAGAGTTAAGATTCATTTGCCCTCTGCACAATGGGGATTGGATCCCTCTCTTTATTGTGATTAATAAATGGACTAAGCTTTTTTATCAATTCTTCAAGAGTTTTCAATAGTTAATAATGTATGTTCCATGAGCGCTGGATTATATTGTGTGCATGTTGTGTATTTTGTACTTCTGGGTACGGATTTTTTCTTGCTGCGCTGGATCCTGTTTTTTTCCCCCTTTTGGATACTTTGTACTTCCCAAAATATTTGGGATTTTTTTCTTATTATTATTATCATCCATTATATTTTTTTCTTTATCCACCAATTTAGCGCTTGTGACCTTTTGTTGTTTTTTGCAGTGTGCAACAAAGATTGTTAAACATCCAAATTATTAATACTGTATTTGGATTTAGCTAATAAAACAACAAAAAATCCTGAGGTTACTCTTAGTTGAATTGAACTGTGTCCATGCCTCACTGTGCCCGTACCTGATGCAGATTTTCATGGGATACGGATTTTACTGCTACACCGGTGGCCATTCCAGTATTCAAAAGCCGCGCCTCCTCCTCGTCTGTGATAGGCGGAACACTCAATTTCCCAGCATTCAGTGTTCCGCCTATCATGGTCATCCTCATAACACAGACGAGGATGAGAGGATGTCCGTGATAGGCTGAATACTGCCTGCTGTGAAATTGAGTGTTCCGCCTATCACAGACGACGAGGTCTCGGGAGGCGCGGCTTTTGAACACTGCAATGGCCGCCGTCTGTCTGCATGACACGCTGATCAGGTAGGCAGACGGCGGCTGCAGCGAGTAGATGTAATTGGGGTAACGCTGCCCAGTGCCATTCCGGATACGCCCCCTGCAGTCCTGCTACGGAAACTTTGAAGGGAAAAAAATATATAAAAAATCTAAAAAAATCGATTTTCTTCAAATCTGAATCGATTTGAGCTCAAAACTCGATTCAAGATTAAAATCTATTTTTTCCCAGCCCTAGACACCGTTGGGAAAAGTCCTTTATTAAAAATAAAAAAATAAAAAATAAAAAACCTATTCCAGCGATGTAATCCAGTGTCCCGCGGTGATCGTCATTGGCTGAGCGGACCTACACTGCAGAGGAAGTTCCCCATCAGGTCCGCTCAGCCAATGATGTAGGTGGGGTCTGAGGTACGAGGGGGCGGGGGCGCCCTCGTATCTCAGACCCCGCCTACGTCATTGGCTGAGCGGACCTGATGGGGAACTTCCTCTGCAGTGTAAAAAAAATGAATAGACCCGTCCCTTCTCACGTTCCCCATCAGGTCCGCTCAGCCAATGACGTAGGTGTAAGGCTACCCAAAGCATCCTCCCCATGTTGAGGGCATGTGGCCTGGTACGGTTCAGGAGGTGGGGCGCTCTCTCGTCCCCCCCTCTTTTCCTGTGGCCTGCCAGGTTGTGTGCTCGGAGAAAGTGTCTGGTATGGATATTTGGGGGGAACCCCACGTCATTTTATTTTTTATTTTTTAACATAAAGGTTCCCCTTAATATCCATACCAGACCTGAAGGGGCTGGTAATTGAATTTGGGGGGACCCCCACACATTTATTTATTTTTTCTAATCAATGACTTTTCTCTGTATTGCCGGGAGTCAACAATAGCCGCGAGTGCTTTTAAATTACTTTTTTTCCTTCAGAAATGACACTTTGTGCAGGGACAGTTCTAAGCAAGGGAAACAAGCTCTGCTTTACAGGCATACTATACACCCCCCCCCCCCTCAGGTAAATTTAAAGGAATATTTCACTTTTATTGTTTCATTACTAAAATCACTGCTCCCGAAAAAACGGACATTTTGAAAACGTTTTTTAGCATTGATACATGTCCCCTGGGGCAGGACCCGGGTCCCCAAACACTTTTTATGACAATAACTTGCATATAAGCCTTCAAAATTAGCACTTTAGATTTCTCCCATAGACTTTTACAGGGTGTTCCGCGGCTTTTCGAAATTGCCACGAACACCCCAAATTGTTCGCTGTTCGGCGAATGTGCGAACAGGCAATGTTCGAGTCAAACATGAGTTTGACTCAAACTCGAAGCTCCTCCCTATAGGCAAGTAATTGGGCATACAATGGTTATGGGGGGTCTGTATGATGAGGCCAAAATTTAGTGCGCTCGGAACAAGATTAAAGATTTTTTAGATAAATTCTGGTATCTCTTTCGCAGACTTTGGATAGAAGTAACAGGTGTGGAAAACTTAGGCTTTGGGTGTTGGTGGTACCTTCACATCATAACCCTATAGAGGTATTCTTTATGAAAGCAAGAATTGGCCTTGCTGTCAGAGATTGCAATGATATGCACCTGTCAAACAGGTGTGGAATAATTGGTCCTTGGGTGTTAATTGTGCCCATGAAACCTACATCAAAAAATGTCTTCCAGATGAAATAAACACCCACAAAGCTAAGCAGCCTTTCAGAGATTCGAGATCCAGAGAGCACTTAATCAGCGACATCGGCATTAGGGGCTTGATAGCTGCTACTAATCCAGGACTTATTCATTTTGATAAATGTCAGCCAGTCCGTGGAGTAGACAGACACACTCTCTTATCTGTCACAAAACCTCCCGCAGCACTGAATGACCGTTTGGAAAGCACACTGGATGCAGGGCAGCCCAGTAGTTCTATTGCATTCTGGCCAGTGGTCTATTCTCATGACCCAGTAACCCAGTGGATCGTCAACTGGAAAGCTTTCCCTATCTGTTTTTGCCCCTAGATGATCTCCTACCATATGATGAAGATGCTGCCAATGCCAAGCACTAAAAAAATTTGAAAGGCATCACTGAGACATTCCCCTTCTCTTGACCAACAGAAGCCTCAAAACAACATTTTCCACCAGACTTTAACCTACCAGAGTCGGGAAAGGCATTACATAAACTCCTCTTTAAGGTGTCCTCAAGAGATTTAATCTTCTGCTCCCTCTGTGGGGACAGGATGAGTTCCGAGACTTTCCCCTTGTAATGGTGATCAAGGAGGATTGCCAACCAATAGTGATCCTTCTCCTTGATGCCACGTATTCTCGGATCCTTTCACAGGCTTTGAAGAATAAGGGAGCCCATGCACCACAAGTTTGCGGAGACATGAGAAACAGACTCTTCGAGGTCACTGAGGATTACAGTATCTGGAACTGCCTCCTCCCAGCCACGTACTACTCCCAAGAGTTCTGGGGATGCAAAACCATCTGTTAAGGGTTAACGTATGTTTTGCTCTGCTTCAATGCCTCCAAAGCTGACAGAATCCTCCTCCTCCCTCTCCTCTTGTGTGTTCTGTGGCATAGGAAGAATGGTGTCTGCATGAAGCAGGCCTTGAGAGGAAAGGAAGTTCTCATCTTTCTCCCGCTGCTCTGCCTCGAGTGCCCTATCCATAATGTCACGCACAGTCTACTCTAGCAGGAACACAACAGGGATTGTGTCACTGATGCATGCATTGTCATGTCTCACCATACTTGTGGCCTCCTCAAATGGTGACAGTACAGTGCTTCTGCTGAGAAATCCCAATCAGAGGGTGATACACGTGTAGTGGGGAGGAGCCGAGCCCGTGATGTCACACAGCCACAACGGTGAGCGAGCGAATGCATTAGAACTATGTTAAACAAGTTTTTATTGAATATCCTGTGAGTGTGTTTTTATTGGGGCATTTTAATAAATAGTGAAATGGAGAGCACTATGTATCCTTAATTTGTTATTGCATGACATTGGAGCCATATCTAAAGAGGAAATATCAAGCAGTATTGCTGGAGTGGAGGAAGGAGAAAAGTAAGAGGGATCTGTGTAGGAGAGATTATCTCAATCCATTTGATTCACTCAGGAGGCTGCTTATTTGAGAGCTGAAGTAGCAGGTCGGATGTGGAGGAGTGGGACCATAATGGAGTGACTCATATAGAATTATCTACAGAGAACGTGAAGAGCACAGTGGTGGATGATACATGAATTAGAGTTCACAACCATCAAAAATTCACAGAAGTTTAGTTTCACATATGAACTATATCTAACAGGAGATTTATTTAATATATGTAATTGTATTTATGAATTATTTATTATGATTGGTTTATGATATTTTGTATTTTGATAATAGCATTCATTCACGTGAGAAATTAGCAGCGCTGCACTTATGATAAATAATTAAGTACAGTGCATGCATCCTTTATAAGCAGCCATTGGCGTGGGAAAAAATAGCAGAGCCAGCCTGGGCCTGCCGTTGTGCCATACTCACACAGGTACTTGTTGATGGCCCTTTGCTGCATGTGCAGCTGTTGCAGCATTGCCAAAGTCGAGTTCCACCTTGTGGGCATGTGACAAATAGGGTAGTTTACAATCAGGTGTAATTCCCACTGAATTTCAGCCAACTGAGCACTAGCTGTGTATGACCACCTGAAATGGCTACAGACTCTTCTGGCCTGCTTCAGCAGATCTTCCAACCCTGGGTACCTATTTAAAAAAGGCTGCACTACCAAATTGAGGACATATACCAGGCATAGCACATGTGTCAACTTTCACTGTCTAAGGGTGGACAGGAGGTTTGTAACATTATCGCACACCACCATTCCTGGCTCCAGCTGGCATGGCATGAAGGAAGGGGCTACTGCCCTGGGTGTTATCTTGTGAGGGGGGGGGGGAGGCGCCAGATTGCGAGCTGCACTATGCTCATTACACGTAGGAGAAACTCTTCAGCAACTTGCCCAGCTGTCACACTACCCCATGCCCTGAACTCTGGTACAGCCCGCACACTGAACGGAGGCTGTGCTTGCCTCCTTCTCTGTAGCTACAGCCATGCCAGTGTCCAGACAGAAGCAGGACGATCCTCCCAGGTTTGGCTGCTGTCAGTCATCCTGGCTGGATCGGAGTGATCACAGTCAGAACAGCAGTAGGGATGGGCAAAGCAGGCAGATAAAGTTCACTCAGCAGTACCGATCACTGTGCAGCCCAACAGTCACCAGAGTTAACCCCAGGCCAGTTAAGAAGTTCCTGAATCAAGCCATGAAACCATGCCATTAAGGGCTAAATTATATTTGTAGAACAAGCTGGGTTAGTGTCAGCTTGTTCTGTCTCAAGGTCAGTCTATAATCAGTGCTTGCAGATTACTGTTTAATTATCAGTATCCAGCAGCTCTGATAAAACTCCAGACCTGAACAACTACACTACTTCCCAGGCTCATTACAAATCTGTAATGGACATTTTTAAGGCTACATGTTTTGATTGCAAAGAAGGTAAGCATCTGCAAGAATTAATTTCCAAGCATAGGCGTGCCCACTGGGTGTGCCCGGTGTGCCTGGGCACACTCTAATCAACCAGAGTGTCATGGCTTTTTTCTTGCGGAGCTGCCGTGATTCTATTCCAGCATCTCCGTCAATGGAAACGTAGACACTGGAAAGGAGCAGCCAGTATCCTGCAGGGGGGGGGGAGAAGAAGTGTCCGGCGAACACCGAGGGCACCGCAGCCCTGGAGGATTTTACCGAGAACTCAGCTTCTGCTGAGGAAGAAGCCGCTGAAGAAGAGGGATTCTGGCAGCCAACTCGGTCCAGCCCTGCCCCCTCCCCCTTCAGAGCCTGGCCGGCAACCTGTCAGATCACTCTGCAGTGTTGAGGAATGAGGAGTCAGCAGAGAATTCTGGGACATCGGTGCTGGATCAGAGATGAGCATGTTGTTAATGTACAGACAGCCGACCAGGAAAAGAACTTGCAGGAGACCAAACGCAAAGTCAGCCACAGTAAGAAAAATAACAACCTGAGGAGCAAGAGGGGGGTGAGGGGGGAATTCTGAGCATTCTTTGTGATCACACTGTGTGTTGTGTGTGATGATCAAGTGAGGGCTGGTGGTGCCAGCATAAGACACAGTGAGAGAGAATAGTGTGTCCCCTCCACGTGTCCTCCTGTCACACTGTCTGTCCTCCTTATGTTAGTCTGCCCCCTCCTCTTGTTATCATGCCCCCCCTCCTGTAATACTGCCCAGGTACCCCCCTCCCCCCACACTCCTGTCACATTGCCCAGGTCCCCCCCTACTCCTGTCACATTGCCCAGGTCCCCCCCACTCCTGTCACATTGCCCAGGTACCCCCCACTCCTGTCACATTGCCCAGGTACAACCCCCACTCCTGTCACACTGCCCAGGAACCCCCCCCCACTCCTGTCACATTGCCCAGGTCCCCCCCACTCCTGTCACATTGCCCAGGTCCCCCCCACTCCTGTCACACTGCCCAGGTCCCCCCCACTCCTGTCACATTGCCCAGGTCCCCCCCACTCCTGTCACATTGCCCAGGTCCCCCCCACTCCTGTCACATTGCCCAGGTACCCCCCCTACTCCTGTCACATTGCTCAGGTCCCCCCTACTCCTGTCACACTGCCCAGGTACCCCTCCCACTCCTGTCACATTGCCCAGGTACCCCCCACTCCTGTCACACTGCCCATGTACCCCCCACTCCTGTCACATTGCTCAGGTCCCCCCACTCCTGTCACATTGCCCAGGTCCCCCCCACTCCTGTCACATTGCCCAGGTACCCCCCCACTCCTGCCACACTGCCCAGGTACCCCCCCACTCCTGTCACACTGCCCAGGTACCCCCCCCACTCCTGTCACATTGTTTAGGTCCCCTCCTACTCCTGTCACATTGCTCAGGTCCCCCCACTCCTGTCACATTGCCCATGTACCCCCCACTCCTGCCACATTGCCCAGGTCCCCCCCACTCCTGTCACATTGCCCAGGTCCCCCCCACTCCTGTCACATTGCCCAGGTACCCCCCACTCCTGTCACACTGCCCAGGTACCCCCCCACTCCTGTCACACTGCCCAGGTACCCCCCCTACTCCTGTCACATTGCTCAGGTCCCCCCCTACTCCTGTCACATTGCTCAGGTCCCCCCACTCCTGTCACATTGCCCAGGTCCCCCCCACTCCTGTCACATTGCCCAGGTCCCCCCCACTCCTGTCACACTGCCCAGGTACCCCCCCACTCCTGTCACATTGCCCAGGTCCCCCCTACTCCTGTCACACTGCCCAGGTACCCCTCCCACTCCTGTCACATTGCCCAGGTACCCCCCACTCCTGTCATTTTGCCCAGGTCCCCCCCACTCCTGTCACATTGCCCAGGTACCCCCCACTCCTGTCACACAGCCCAGGTACCCCCCCACTCCTGTCACACTGCCCAGGTACCCTCCCCACTCCTGTCACATTGCCCAGGTCCCCCCCTACTCCTGTCACATTGCTCAGGTCCCCCCCACTCCTGTCACATTGCCCAGGTCCCCCCCACTCCTGTCACATTGCCCAGGTCCCCCCCACTCCTGTCACATTGCCCAGGTCCCCCCCTACTCCTGTCACATTGCTCAGGTCCCCCCCACTCCTGTCACATTGCCCAGGTCCCCCCCACTCCTGCCACATTGCCCAGGTCCCCCCCACTCCTGTCACATTGCCCAGTTCCCCCCCACTCCTGTCACATTGCCCAGGTACCCCCCCACTCCTGTCACACTGCCCAGGTACCCCCCCACTCCTGTCACACTGCCCAGGTACCCTCCCCCCACTCCTGTCACATTGCCCAGGTACCCCCCTACTCCTGTCACATTGCCCAGGTACCCCCCCCCTACTCCTGTCACATTGCCCAGGTACCCCCCACTCCTGTCACACTGCCCAGGTACCCCCCTACTCCTGTCACATTGCCCAGGTACCCCCCACTCCTGTCACACTGCCCAGGTACCCCCCTACTCCTGTCACACTGCCCAGGTACCCCCCACTCCTGTCACACTGCCCAGGTACCCCCCTACTCCTGTCACATTGCCCAGGTACCCCCCACTCCTGTAACATTGCCCAGGTACCCCCCACTCCTGTCACACTGCCCAGGTACCCCCCACTCCTGTAATACTGCCCAGGTACCCCCCCTGTCACAATGCCCACCTCCTATCACAATTCTAGGTCCCCCTCTCCAATTACAATGCCAAGGTGCCATCTGTGTCATAGCAAAGAGTCCCCAGTTCCTGTGCCCCACCCTTGGTGTAAGCTGTGTGTTCAGCTCATACTGCACACTGGGACAGTGTGCAGTATGAGCTGATCCTTCTGGCACCCAAAGAGACAGTGCACAGTGTACATATAGCAAGTCTGTACTGTAAAAAAATATATATATATATATATATATGCAGAAATGCTGAATCTTTACAATTTTTGTGAGACAACGTTGTGATCAGGGATGTGCACCTACTGTTTATTCGTAGTCCAGCAAAAGGCATGACATTTTGTTTGAGCTGCCCCTCACCATTGACATGCAGGAATATGTAGGGGCTCATTCACATGTGCATTTGAGAGGTGGTGAGAAGGCGTTGTATCGCCTCCACACTGTGTGCTTTAACCTCTTGAACACCACACTGCACGCAGTTTTGGAGAGCTTGCAGAGCGCCGGCATTCATTTGAATTTGTCACTGTCAGTGGGTACTACACCTACTGATTCCTTATCCTTTGCTCCTTTTTTGAAAGGTTTTGCCTCTGGCAAAACACAATAGGATTGTAATTAATCCTAAAATTAACAATTTACACTCCTCTCTCTTCCCTCTTCCTGCCGCTTCCTTCCTTCTCTCCCTTTTTTCCCCCTTATGGGGACTACATCTCAATGTCTCCATAATCATGCCGTGTAATTGTCAGATTTGAATCACCATTTTCCAGCATACTGTCAAATGTCTTTTTAGAAAATACTAGATGAATAAATATATGTATGTTTATTAATATAACCATGTATGGTAATGTTATTCTTTCCTTTTCCTTTCTTTCTTTCTTTCTTTGTTCCATCAGCTGTCCCGGATTGCTCCCTCACACCCCTTGACCGTTTGTGACTTGCATACTGGATTCGCCGATGTGGAGTCTGCGGTTTCCCCAGCAGGGGAGGAGAGACGCAGGACCCTGTGCCTCTCCAACACTCCCACAGGTGGCAGCAGGTCTGTCCACATCAGTGAGGAATCCGTCTGCTGGGCGGCATCTGCGATCACTTCCGGGTATTGATGTACGTTCCGCGCATGCGCGGTCACATCGTGCGTGCGCGTGACGTCATCATACCACGTGATTACGGCGGAAGTAACGGCGGCGGTCGGAGACACATGTCCCTCACAGACGCCGAGGAATTCACCAATGGAATGCCGCAATTGCGGCAGAATGGCCTCGATGATGGGGTGGGAACCTTCAGGTGGGGGAGGACCCCAGGCTGCGGGGCTGGCAACCAATTTAACAATCAAATACTCACCATATAAACCCTGAGTGCAGAGCAATCATTCAGATGACCCCTTGCATCACAGTGTGAGCAGACAAACGATCCTCCTGGGTAAGCACATCATTACAATTTAAAATCTTCTATTATAGATATTTATTCTTTTCCTTTGTAACTATATTCTTTAAATAAAACTTAAAATGTTGACTATATTTCTTATAGAACCACTATTACATATTGTAATTGAATCTCCCATTTGAAGGAGTATTCCAGTGCAGACTCTGCTTCCATTTGGATTGCCACACATTTATACCATAAGGTAACACTCTTAAAACGTTTTCAACATTTTATTAGTCTATCACTTTCCACTGACCCATGGATAACCTGTTTCATCTTTACTGTGGAGGGTGGGTCTCGTTTTCTATGGGGTGGAGGGTCCTTTTGGGGGGGAAGGGGGGGCAGGGGAAGGGGGGGTCATGTGCTTTTTTTTTGTGTGGGGGGGGGGGACAAAACTGTTTACGGGGAGGACCACCATGTGTGATACACGTTAGATATAACTCCCTTAGGGAGCCATATTAGGGGTTTATAAGTCACACATTAATTAGGGTATTTCTGGATTAAAGGGTAAGAATAGTCAGGGTGGGGGGACTCATTAGCCTTTATAACATGCACTAGTTTAATTTGACACTTCCACTACACAATTTTTCACGTCAATTTGTATCTGTTACTTCATTATTCCATCACATTGATCATCACACACATTATTTCTTGTCACAGCGTCACCTGAAAGACAATGTAAATCACAAATACTATTGATTGATTTATATATCAATCAATAAACTTACATACATAAAGATAACAATAAATAATTGAATAACTGAGATGACATACCCTATTGAGAGGATGTATAACTTTGTCTGCTCAACACTTTAAAGTTTTATATGTCTCACTATTTAAATGATATATTGCCAAGCATTGTGTAATCATGCTTTAAATGCTCCGCTGCAGGTGTCAGCCCCTTTCCTGTGGCTCCTTTTCCCCCCTCCGTTTGGGGATTCTTATCCTACATGGTGAATTCTTGTAAACTGCAGTCCCCTCCGGCGTTATTCCAGTGCGTGGGGAATCCACACGACCAGGAGGGTGTTCTGGGACCCTGGGGCATCTTCTGTTGGAAACCTTGGTAAAAATGTTCAGTGTCTACACACGATAAATTGGTGACTATGTTACTTATATATTTTTAAATTTTGAAAAAATTGGTGAAAATATTTGATGCTTACTCTATACAACCTTTTTACAGCAACACCGAAACCTCTGAAGAAGACCCATGAAAAGGGTCGAAACGCATTAGGAAGTGTTACATAGTTTCACATACAATTGTGTTAAACTGTATGACCACTTTCAGTGTTTGCAATTGTGTTCAATGACATGTTACCAGAACTCATATCTTAAATCTGTACCACCTATTTCCTTTGAATTTTAATAAATCCATTTTTGTACATACATTGTCATCCATTTTTGAATCGAGCTGCCTAAAAACCCTACTGGGGGAACTTCCCATTCTTCTACACCTACTAAAAAGCAACAGAGCAACAGAGGGTGTAATTGAATCTGCGGCATGTAAATG